>OY725323.1:46400837-47041217 GCA_963242795.1 Inga leiocalycina
TTAAGTCTCCATGACCTTGCCACTTAACTTCCCAAGGGGTCACCCATCCTAAGATTTCCTTAGGTTAAGCGCGCTTAACTTTTGTGTGCCCATGCCAAAACGTAGATACCAGCTCTATATGCTCTTAACCACCAATACCCTAAGGCTACTCTCATCTTAAAATCATGCCAGCTGCCTCCAGCTGACTAAATACTGCGTGTGATCTGCAAACTGTTTTGGCCATACCCGCTTCCTCAGGTTTTGCAATATCCTTAGACCATTTTTCATCCGATATTGCACTCCTTGCTATGCTTCAGATATATGCTTATCCTCATAGGCTAGTTCACAAACTAAGTTGTTTCAATCCTTTAGTACCCCCATTCGTGCATATATTCTATTACTATATAATCACTACCATATTAGTATACTATCATGTTGCCAGAACTGCCACTCTGTCAAGACTGCTTTAGGCTCTTCTAAAACTGCTTGGGCTCTTATACCAAAAATGTCAACACCCATTAACATTTTGATATGCATAGAGTAATGAGCACAAAGTTCCATAAGGCATATAGAAATAGCAAAAACATATTGATATTAAGTACAAGTTTACATACATGAGTCTCCCTGTAAGGATTGGTAATATATACACGTTTTCCCAAAATATTCAAAATTAGACTACATATAACTAAACAGCTCTAAACTCAGGATTCGCACCTTCAATTGCTCATATTTACTACTTTGCCCTTGGAGCCACTAGCTTCTGCTGGAATATTTATTTATTTGAAAAAGGGTGAGATTCAAAAGAATCTCAATAGTAATATACAATCGTTTATATAAAATGTGAAAAATAAATATGTCATGCTCCATGTTTTGCACAAATTAATTAACAATATCACGACATATATACAAGCATTAGGGGCTCAATCCCCCACTATCCATACACCTAGGTTGGATTAGTACTCAACAACCAAGTAAAAGTGCTCTTCTCGCACTAAGTACCCCTTCCCGACAAAACCAGGTTGATTAATTAAATTGCAGAAGATGTCATACACAAACATATAAACATTGGAATAATGTATGAAAGATAAAGTTACTACCTTAACCGTTTTTTATCCTTAAATAAGCTCCTCGAACTTCGTGCCACAACTGGGTTATCAATGGGTCCTAAAATTCTAAATGTACAAGAATTAGGTTAATACACATTCACGTACCACTTTAGAGACTTCCAAAGTATTTTTTGTGGTTATATTAGTCTATATGAAAAAATTACCAAAATGCCCCTGGGACCCGGTCCCGGCCCTAATATACCCTATCTGACCGTTTTTGTCTAAAATTTTGACCATGGCTATTCTTACATATTTTTCCTAAAGAATCCATTTTCAGCCTCATTTTGTTCAAAATCACTACCAAATGACAATTTTACCCTTGGCAGCCCCTAATTAGGGTTTTGGGGGCGTTTTGGTCAATTCACTTTTTAGGGCTTTTCTGAAAAAGTGTTCAACACTAATCCTAACTAATTTTTCCTCCTGAACACAGTGGAACCATCAATTTATGAAAGTCCAGCTCCTAACCCCACTTTTACACTTGGCACAGTTGGCTTAAACTTATAAAAGGGAAAATTGTGGTTTTTGATTTTCAACCTCAAATCTTTATTTCTTTCTACTCTTAATCACTTGATTAACTATTTAATCACATCATAAATATGATTTAGACTAAATTTGGGTAGCATAATAGCTAGGGTTTGACATATCTTAAATTTACAAATCATAATAAATCAACCTCAAAACCACCAACCAATCCAACAACAATAACAATAGCAACCAAGATTTGAAGTTTATAAAGGCACCTGTGATTTCTCCTTGGTCCTCTCTCTTGGCCAAAATTCAACCTCTATAAACCCCAAGATTTTGCTTCCTGGATACCTTGAATCATGGAGGAGAGTAGCTTACAGGAAGGATTACACAAGCTAGAAGCTAAATCACAAGAGAAATCACAACTTACCTTGAGATTTCTCTCTTCCTTCTTTCTATAATGCAAAAACTCACTCACTCACTCTTGTTCTAAGCTTAGCCAATGGAAAATAAAGAAAAGATGAAGGGATAAGTGTTTCATTAAATATCCCACTTTCCTTTGATTTATTTAATTACCAAAAATCCTAAAAATGTTGACTTTTGTGTCACATGTAATTAAGACTTTATCCCTATGTAATTTTGTTATAAAGCTCCATAAAAATCAAACAACTCTTTCCCTATTTTAGTCACCCCATACTCACGCATAAAGGCCTAAGTTAGAGCCAAAATAGGCCTAAAACAATTTACTCCATAATTACAATGTTGCCATCACATTTTTTTTCATTTCCGGATTTAGTGGTAATTCTGGCATATTTTCTACTCAATCTTTATAAAAATCATAACTTAATTTGTAAACATCACATTGAAGTAATTTCAAAGGCTTTAGAACCCTTATTGATGATAGTTTCATGAAAAAATATAACCTCTAGCCAACTGGAAGTACACAAATCTCATAATTTAAATATTTGGACGCCGCCACTGATGCTCATCAGTTTCATTGGGTTAACTTCAAAAGTTCAACAACTCTTTGTGTACAGCTCAAAAAATGACCTATTATCTATCAAATTAAAGCTCAGAATATCTACTTTCTAACTGTAAAATTTCACAATTTTGGATATCATTTGATCATCTAAAACCATATAACAATGTCGCTACCTCCCAAAAAATTTTCACTGGTAGCAAATCATCATTCCTGGGACTCTTGCTAAACTGGGGTTTTGTAGTCCACGTAATTCAGGCTTATTCTCAAGCCTCTAATCCCAAAATTTAGGATATTACAGGTGTCTTGATTAATATTCATGGACCAAATTCACTCTTGCTAACCAAGTCACTTAATTTACTATAAGTAGTAATATACCATAAGTTATCATGGTAATTTCTCTAGCTTCCTCTTTTCCCTTACTCCTATTCTTGTTGGATGTCCTACACACACAAGAAAAGGGAAAATATAGGTTTTTGCTTTATTCCACAATTTACACATTTGCCATTACATTTTTTCTAAATTCGCAACAATTGGCAATTCTTGTATATTTTCTGACCAAACTTTGAAAAATCATAACTTTATTTATAGAACTTTCATTGGAATGATTTCAAAAGCTATGAAACCCTTATTGAGTCTTGTTTTAAGGACAATTATATCCTTTAGCCAACTAAAATTTCCATAATTTAAATCTTTGGACTCTGTTCCAGAAAGTAGCCAGTTTCAATAGGTAAATTTCAAAAATTCATAACTCTTTGTATATAACTCCAAAATGATCTATATAACCTATCAAATTAAAGCTTAGAGTGTCTACTTTCATTCTAAAAAATATCATATTTTTGAACATTATTTGATAATTCAAAATCACATGACAATCTTACTGCCTCACTTGAAATTACACTGGCATCACTATTCACTTTCCAATTTCCAGTGTTAAATTCCTATAATCCAGAATTTATAGCTGGAGGCTATTCAAGGTGTTCAATATTCACCATTTTATCCCATTAAATATCACATAAGGGAATATTGGTGATAAAAATTGGTGTGTTACAAGTACTGCTTCAATTTAAGCTATGGGTTGTGTAGGTTGAATCAGTATTTTGGTATGTGTAATTCTGCCCTAATTTTGTCTAAGCTAGGGTATTGAAGAGTGGTGATTTTATAATGTTCATGGTGTTTTATGCTGTTTAGAGGACATATGAAGCTAGTTAGGGGCTTAAATTGGAAGTTTGGTAATAGTTGGAACTTTTGTTGAATTTCTGCCCAAAGCAGGACGTGTAGAATGAGTTGAAATTTGGTCATTTTGATGTTACCATTATGTTCTACTTGAAAAATGGTGTTGGAATAGCCTCAGGTTGTAAATTTTGGATCATTGAAACTCAAAAAACAAAATTGGAATTTCTGCTAGTGAACAATTCCTGCGAGGTACCTTGTTTGTGATTTGTGTTTGGATAGTCAAATGATGTCCAATAAGTGTGAAATTTTCTAAAATAAAAGTAGACATATAAATCTTTAATTAGTAGTTCATTTATGTCATTTGGACTTGTATACTAATAGTTCTGAATTTTTAAAGTTAAGTCATGAAATTCTGGCAGTATGTAATAAATGACAATTTTGGGAATGCTGTGCATCCAACTAGTTGTGGGTGATATTTTTTCTTGAAAATGGACTTAATAAGGGCCATATAGCCTTTAGAATCACTGCAATTGGACATTTGTACATAAAGATATGAATTTTCAAAGTTGATGAAAAATTCTGGCAGATTTGGTCAATTGTGCGAAGATTGCAAATGTAATAGCATGTTGTAATATTTTTGAACTCTAAGGGTGAAAAATAGTCTTTTAGGTTATTTGACCACTTCAACCCACTTGTTGACTTGATTAAATATCCCTAATGATAGCCAATTTAAGTATTTGAGTTATAAAAGCATTGACTAGGTAATAACCCATTGTTCATAATTCTAATTATAGGATTTGATATTTGCCCTGGGCACTAGGACCCGAACAAGTTTGGGACCAAAAAGGCAAAGGTAGTAACTTATCCCTTACATACTATGTGTTATGTTATATGTATGTTTGTACCATTGTGAACTTAAGCATACATATGAGAAGGGCTCAAGCCCAGTAGAACACCCAGTACTGTTGTAACGGGCAATTGTCCCTGATTTTACCCAAACTTTATGCTATTTATATATCTAGTATTAGTGCTTATATGCATATTGTGAATTATCTTTGAATGCTCACTAGTGGAAAAATGGCTTTTTAGATTAGTTAAAATTGACTTTTTAGACAGGTTTTGGATCCGGTCTTGATACAGCCGGTCTTAAAAATATGTCACTTTTAAGACCGGTTGTATTAATAACTGGTCTTAAAGTAACAATTTTAAGACCGGTTGTCATGATTACCGGTCTTAAAAGACCTCTTTTGTAAAGCAAATTACATAACACTTTTAAGACTGGTTATAATTATAATGGGTCTTAAACTTTATTTTAAGACTGGTTTCATATACAACCGGCCTTAAAAATTTAAATTTTAAGACCGATTATATATGAAACTAGTCTTAACAATTTAATTTTAAGACCGGTTATATGCATAACAAGTCTTAAAATAAATTTTAAGATCGGTTATTTTTATAACCGATCTTAAAAGTGTTATATATATATATTTTTAATTATGTGTGATTAGGTTAGTTACCAGAACGCATCCTAGAATTGCTACCTCCAATGCCATACTTATTAAGTGCCATATGGTATTCAGTTTGCTTCCACTTACCATGTCCTTTTGCTTTAACCTTCCACTTACCATTTCCTTTTGCTTTAACCTTCTCATTGAATTGGGAACTTGTAACATGTCATATATCCTCATGTATAATGTTTTGTTTAAAACCATCATATATATATGCATAAATGAATTCAACCATGTCATATCACTAGTGGAAAATTGACTTGTTAGACCGGTTAAAAAAGACTTTTTAGACCGGTTGTGAATTAGGTCTTGTTACAGCAGGTCTAAAAAGTCTGTTATTTTTTAGACCGGTTGTTACAACTCATACTTTTAAGACCGGTTGTTCTTAAAATCGGTCTTAAAGGTCTCCTTTAAGACCTATTCTGCCGACAACCGGTCTTAAAGGTCAGACCTTTTAAGACTAGTTATGCGCACAACAGGTCTTAAAAATTCACCTTTAAGACCGGTTGTGCACACAACCGGTCTTAAAGTACATTTATGACCAGTTGTGACTACAACCGGTCTTAAATCTTCTATTTTTTTTAAAAACATCCCTTTTATATATACACACAGTAGATGCTCCAATTTTAATAGCAGTAAAGAACAATCACATATTTCAATTTCAATATTCAAAAGCAGCAGTCTATAGTAGCAATAAATTTTCATACAAGCCAATCACACATTGATGATTCATTTGCAGCACTTTAATTACAGTATGGAAAATATGGCAGCAAGTAATGTAAACTTCATTGCATTGGCTCAATTTCAGTGCAAATGCCCTTGTAGTTTCAGTCCCTAAGTCAATAGATTGGGAAAAACTAGGAATGAGTTCAGACAATGTTAACAGCAGACTAGTGCAATATAATATACAGCAAAACTGAGATGAAGATAATGCTTAACCTAACCCAACCCGTAGAAACAAAAAGCAGACAAGAAATTAATATCAAATGCACAGAAAATGCCAAACAGATTTGCTCAATTTCAGCAAAGGCTTCATAATGATGTAGAAATTTTTTTAAATCCTAGACTTCAGGAAACTATGCATGACAACTTAATGCACAACTTTGACAATAATTCCAGTTATAGTAGAGTGCAACCAAATTTGTCAAGAATTTAGCCAAAGGTAATTACCAACCTTAGTTTAGCACTAAATAACACCAACAGTGCAATTAGACAGTAAGGAGAACCAAATGACAGCAGTAATGAATCTTGAAGCAACAGAGTACAATGCCAAATGCAACGGATGAAATGGAGTGCATGTATTTGTCTATCTATATGCAACTCCCCAAGTATGAAGTAAGTAACATATTGCATAGAAGCAACATAACATATTTCACAAAAGCAATGACAACATCAAGATCAACAACAAGCACAAATAAAGATATCAGCCAGGTGACTTTAAATAAACTTCCAACAAATGGTAATTAGTGTAGAACAAGGTTCAAGATCAAATGTCACAATTTAAGCAACAAGCTAAAATCAGATTCTATGAACTCCAAATTCACTCCATTTCTTGCAATTTCAATGTGCAACATGAAGTTGTCTAAAACTAAAAACATGAACAAATGTCCAAACAGAAGAATTTGCTTCAAAATGGATGCAAAACTTTGAAATGACAATGGCAGTATTAAAATTCAAGTATTGATACAAGCAACAGCAGAAATTCCTCAACTTTACAGAATACAAAGGGAAGAAAAATTACAAAGGTCAGTCCCTAAAATCCCATGCCTCCTGTATCACCCATATCACAGAAATTGTCCTACACAGATATATAAACCTTGTTAGCAATACATATGAGAACAATGTACAATGTAACGTTGGATTCAAAAACTCGTTATTTTTGTAATAGCTCAAAGATGAATTCAGCACAACATGTGCGAATGAAATCAATATCTTTTTCAGGAAAGGGATCAGTAAGATCAAACATCTGTAACACCAAAACCAGACAAAACATTAACTTAGTAACTTAAAACCAATAAAGTAATACAAAAGTTCTGAAATATAAATTTACCTCTTGAGTAAAATCAGTCGTGCCTAGAGTGATAATATTGTGAATGTGTCTCAAAACATAAAAACCACATAAGTTGGACCCTTATGGTTGCCTACGGCTCTAAGAAAAAACATGATATCATTAAAACAAATATAAAGGCATGGCTTATTGCATTCTTTAAACAAATCAATATGTACTAACATTTGGCATGATCCATGTAGGGTCTTTTAAGTCACGAACATGCTTACCACAAGCAGTGTGTAGGAATGTCTGCATAGCCCTATGATCATCACAATGACAAAGGTTATTGGTTTTACACAAATTCCATAAACTTTGCATACAAAAGGTAATAATGCAAGAAAACAAACGAGTTCATGGTCTTTTTCAAATCATTCCCTGGTTTGAAGTGGAGGGAACATAAGAGAATGACAGTGTAACTACTCTTGCGTAGAAGAAGCAACTGCCAATGATCTCTGAAAAAAGAATATTAGGCAAACATAAAACATTATATAAATTATAAAATATCAGTTTGTTTCTTACCCATGCACATATGGAGCCAAGAAACACTCAGTTCCAGTTTCACTAAGCCTCTCTGATAAGTATCTACGTCTGCTAGCAGTAGTGGTCCCTTTCTCTTGGATGTGATGGGGGCATAAGAATCCAAATTTTTCGCTTTTGCCAGAGGAGACCAACCTATGATGCATGTACCTACAATAATGCAAGCATATAAATAAAAGGTAAATAGTGAAACTTTTAAAATATTTACTTTGAATTGCAGAAGATACTTACATTAAGAACAGTTAGACAATCCCAATCGTAAGATTTTGTCTAGGAGCTACCAAGGACATCAAATCATCCCTCTCAAGATAGCATGTCACCCCTGACTGTCCAACAATTGAATCCGTAGGCCAATCTCTTGTTTTAAAGGATGTATCACATGCCATCAGAATCACTTGTTGCATAATATTCAATGGAGTCTGTGAAACTTCTTGCTGAGTGAAAGGAGCTGGACTTGGTGGGGCTTTGATCGGACTTTCCTCGGCTCGAACAGAAACAAGGTTCGTTGGCCACAAGATGAACGTACCCAGGACATCGCTTACAATCTTGAATTCATCAGAAGGGATAGGGACAGGTGCATCTGCAATGATCACCTCGTCAACTAACACTCAGACTTGATCAGCTTCCATTTATCGGTAGTGGATAGTTGATCCCAGGTTATGCACACTACCCCGTGCAACTAACCGTCTCAGAGGATCCTCGACAAAAATATCACAAGGCTCAGTAATTTCTCTTGAAGGACCTTCTGATGACTGCCCAATGTTGCAACAACTCCCTTTAGTTCTCTGCTTATTAGGATCAATCGATTGTGGCTAGGGAGCATGGTATCTTGTCTTGAGCTCATAAACACTATCATTTCCTCTTTCATCTTGCTCAACTGGGTCTTTAATAGTGCATCAAATGATGCTTCAGCCTCGGCCTTTTGCTTTTGCTCTTGCAGTGGCAAACATAGTCTCCAATTCCTACCTAGTCACGATGTTTAGAGAATGGCGTATGGAGGCTCCAAAGTAATCCCGTATCCCTACCCTTCCTCCAACTTTCCTGACATGGCCTGGATACTTATGTTTGCCAGTAACAACTATTAGAATATCATTCCTGCCCTCTGACTTAAAAGATCCCTCAACTTGTTTTTTTTCTAAGTTCCTCTTGTAAGATAATACAAAATAAGAAACATAAGTAATGATGTACGTTTCTTATGTAATTAATAACAGCAACGATATATACTTACAATTCTTTCACCTACTATATGAGATTGTTCATTCGTATAAGACCCACTCCTCTTTTGGATGGCAAATTGCCATTTTTCTTCATGACAAATCAGAGATGGTGGAGAAAGAAGAACAGAAGGATCGAATTGAGATGCTTCTTCCAATCTCTTTCGTTTGGCCACTAACAAGTCTCTTTCAGCCTTTACATAACCCCCACGAGACATTGTATGAGGGCAATCATTCTTTCTATCACTCTCTTGTGCTTTTTGCCTTTTTTCCTGTGAATAAGAAATGATACAAAAGAAAAGTGTTATAATCAATTAAGATAATTGCTAAGTAAATAAAACGAAAAATAAGTCAACTAACCAAAGATTCTAGAGTAGTCCGAAGCCTAACAAATGCTTGCCAAGTCGCTTGATCAAGAAATGTATACTGGTCGCACGGATTAGGACAAGGCTGACCATCTTTCACCTCGATATGAATGTAATTGTTGGTCAGATTTGTCTTAAACTTGCTCTAGCGCTCATAATAATACATCATTGTCTTGTACAAGATCTTACTCTAAGGAACATCGTACGTGAGCTGGAATGCATGCATTGAAGGAGTAAGTAACAAATTTGTGATATATTTGATAATAATTAATTACATACATAAGAGAATTGTATACCTGGAAAGTGTCCCAAATATGTTTCTTCACCTTTTTATCGACATTTCTCCACTCCTCTATCAAGATGCTTGGCTTGTTATGTATAAGGAGGCCGATAAAACTCCTATACTGTTAGGCATTAGGACCGATTGGTTTCCAATATCTATCAAACTCAATCGGTATCTTTTAGCCTGCACTCCGACTGAGGGAAACGTCTGTCAATCGTGTGCCACGTCTACCCCTCCGTACAGACTGGCTACTGTGCTTACTATGACCTTGGCTCCGAGCATTGTTAGGCTCGCCCTAATTAATACTAGCTAGCTAACTCTGCTGATCACTAGTTGGTTGACTCTGCTGTGCACTAGCTAGCTGACTCTCCTGAGCACTAGGTGGCTGACTCAGAGGTGTAGTAGGTGGCTAATCCTCTGCACTAAGACGCTGGGGATACATCATTTGCCTGTAACGACAGTAAAGAAAGATAAATCTTAATCTATGACATGTGAAGACTATATCGATAAAATAACTAAACATATTCTTCGGATATAATTCATAATCATAATTACTTTAGATAGTTAAGTTCAAAGTAGTATCATAAAGAGATATCCTCCCATATTCCCTCTTAAAGATCATTTCTTGTGCTGTGTGCATTATCTGCTTCATCTTCTTCGTTCAATTCTGGTAGACCCCTGGAAAAGAAGAAGTCTCAAGAAGATCATAATTTGAGCAACTTTTCTCATCAATATCAACGACCCTTTTTCCTTGAAGAGCTACAAACCACATTTTATTTGCCTGATCAGTGATATAGAATGCTTGTTGTGCCTAATCTGCCATAATAAAAGGTTCATCTCCCAAACTTCTACTATTTAGATCTACTAATGTAAATCTTAACCTATCGATCTTCACACCATTATTTACATCAACCCACTTGCATTTGAAAATGGGAAATCTAATTTTAGTATAGTCAACCACCCAAATCTCTTCAATCACCCCATAATAAGGTATAACAGCTAATATAGGGTTCTTATCTTTCGAACTAGAGAAGTGCATAGATTCAGCCATTAATACAACACCACTATTCTGGACAGTGCTCTTATCATCTAGGGACTTCGTGTAAAAGGTATAACCGTTGATCACAAATAAAGTCCAACTTCAGGACCACGTCCTAACCAATTTATTGTATTAGAAACACATTCTTCTCTGTCAACCTTTTGTTTGAACCAATGTGCGAAAGTTTTGTTATGCTCCCTAATTAACCTTTGTTCAGTCATTCGACTATTTTGTTTCTGTACAATTTCTTTATGGGCATTCATGTAATATTGAACTTCATCAATATTGTTCAAGATGTACAAGTGGACTTGTTGCAATTCATCAACATCTATGCTCTTTATTGTTGCCCCGCGTCTACCCCCTTCTTGATCATGACGTTTAGGAAGGCCAATATGTCATACATTTGACAAATAATGTTGACAAAATTACATAGCTTCTTCAAAAACATATTTTTGAACAATAGATGCTTCAAGCCAATTGGGGTTCTTCACATACCCTTTTAGTATTTTCATAGTTCTTTCGATTGGGTATATCCACCGGAAATAGATAGGGCCACACAACTTTATCTCCCTCACTAGATGAACAATCAAGTGTACCATGATATCAAAAAAGGAAGGAAGAAAAAGCTTCTCAAGCTGGCATAAGATCATATATCCTTCATTTTCCAATTCCTCTAATCTTTTTGTGTCAATGACTTTACAACAAATGGCATTGAAGAAGAAACAAAGTCTAGTCAATATGTGTTGAAGATCATATTCGGCAATGCCTCAAATAGCTACTGGGAGTAGTTATTGCATTAAGACATGACAATCATGAGACTTTAGCCCTATTAACTTCAAGTCTGTCATCGATACAAGCTTTTTAAAATTTGATGACTATCCCGAGGGAACTTTAGCGCCATGTAAACACTCACAAAAGCTTCTTTTCTCAACCTTAGACAAAGTATGAGTAGCTGGAGGACGAAAAGTTCTATTACCATATGGCCTTAGATGTAAATCTTCTCATATTCCTATTCCTTGCATGTTGAGCAGTGTCCTAACAATACTATCACATACGTTTTTCTCCACATGCATGAAATCAATACAGTGTCTGACATCAAGATTGCGCCAATATGGAAGATCGAAGAAGACGGACATTTTTTTCCATATATTTTTCTCATTTATACTCTTTGATGACTTACCAAACATAGTATCGATATTTTTCACCTTTTCATAAATTTTCTCCCAAGTCAATGCCTCTGGAGCATTTTTAAACTCTTGGCCACTGAAAAAAGCGTTTTTTAATCTACGATAATGGTGGCTTCGTCTAAGAAATTGCCTATGGCCAAGGTAAACTGTCTTTCTTCCATGTTGAAGTTGATGGTAGCATGTGCCTTCTTCACATATCGGACAAGCTTTGTGGCCTTTAACGCTATATCCTGACAAGTTCCCATATGCAGGGAAGTCATTTATAGTACAAAAGGTCATTGCTCGCATATTAAAAGTCTCCTTCTTGTTCGCATAAAAAACATCGACACCTTTATCCCATAACTCTTTCAAGTCTTCGAACAAGGGTTCTAGGTAAACATCTGTCATTTTCGGGTTGCTTTGGTCCCGAAATCAACATAGACAATGTAACATCCTGGATTTTAATTAAGGGATAATAACTTCAAATGATGTAATTAATGTTAATTAAGCATATTTGAAGTATATGTTGTATGTTATGATATAAAGAGCATTAGTGATGATTTAATGAGTATTGTACTAATCAGGGGTAAAACGGTAAATTTACCAACCGTCTGGTTAGCTACTAATGAGAAAACCCCTTAGTAATCAAAATCAATGGTTGAGATTGAAAGATAAAAGGGGTGGAATCAAGTGTGGAAGAGTTTATGTGAAATCATGGAGGGAGTAATGAGATGGTGACAAGTGTCCAAATGAGAGCCATTGGATGAGTCAACATATTCAAACTCTTTCTCTCTCCCTCTTAGTCGGCCAAGTGCATGGAAGGAAGGGAAAGAATGATCATCTCCTTCACCTACTCACTTTCTCTCTCCCTTTCCTCCATTTCCGGCGAGCAAACAAGAAAGAGAAAATAAGGGCTTGCAACTAGCCAAGGTAAATGATCTTATATGCTTAATTACCCTTCATTGATATTGTTCAAAAAGGTAAGAGCTTTACTTCCATGTTTTCAGACTTTGGATTTGTGGTGTGTGGCAAATTGAGGGAACTTGGAAGTTGAGGAATCCAAGTTCTGAATTCAGCAAGTTGAAGAGGTAGGTTTGTAATGCATTTTGATATATATGTTAAGATGTTTGCTTAAACAATGAGAATTCTGGAAATTAGACCTAATTATGATGTTAAGTGAAGGGTAGACTTTGGTGAGAGTGTCACTGTTCATTTGGTCAGTTTTGACACTTGGGAGTGATTAGAATTTGATTGGAAGTTGAATAAGGGAAGTTGTTAGAAGGAGGTTTTGAGTGGTTTGATGATTTAGAGAGAGAATGTGTTGAATGGGTTGAATTTGAGTTGTTGATGGTTGCCAATGGGTTCCTTGTGTTGAAATGAGTGAGAATGAGTCTTGACACAAGTTTAAGAACCATTGGAGTTCATTTGGTGAAGTTTGGAAAAGTAAACCAGTTGCTGCGTTCTGGTTTCTGGTGTGATTTCTCGAGTGAGAGAAGAACTCACTCGAGCACAGGATGAACGTGCTCGAGTGAGCATGTTTGTGCTCGAGTGAGGGTGCATAAATGCGCTGGGGGTGAGCGTTTCAGGTGTTCACTGGAGAGTGATTGCCAAGAGTGCGCCTGGCACTCGCGAGCATTGGGGGATCACTCGCGAGCACTGGGGTCGTGCTCGAGTGAATCTATTGCCTGGGAGTTGGGGTGCTCTCGGGCAGACACTCGCTGCCTTGTGCTTGCGAGCACTGAGGGTCAGTGCTCGAGCAGAGGCACTTGTGCTCGAGTGAAGGTGGAAGAAGATGTTGAGAGGTACTCTCGGGTTGTCACTCGCAGGCCTCACTTTTGTGGTGCTCGAGTGTGCTCGGGGTCTCTGCTCGAGCACAGCCTTTTGTGCTCGAGTGAGAGTGTGAAAATGTAGTGAAGTTTGCTCTCGGGCAAGCACTCGCGGGAGGTCACTCGCATGTGTGCTCGAGTGAGAGCGAGAGTCATGCTCGAGCACAGCCCCTTGTGCTCGAGTGAGGGGACCCAGAAATTAGTGTTTAGCTTTCCAAAGAAGGATCTTTAGGGATAGTTATCCCAACCCTTTAGGCATATGAATAGGCACTTAATGGCCATTTAAAGAGTCCAAATGAATACCAACTTAGAGTGTTATTAAAGTAATAACTTGGAAAAGGAAATTAACCAAATGTCCCTATTTTGATTATAGGATTTGATATCTGCTATCCTCGTGAGCCCACTGTGCCCAGAGACATCAGGAAGGGATCAGGTAGTGACTTTTCTTTCGTACAATTTATAATGCATTGTATGTGTGTATGATCAGTGATTTGTGATGAATTCGGATATTTCGACTGATGCGGATATGTGGTAGCACCGTCAGTCCAATAGTCCCTGAGTAGCTAACAACGGTTCGGGTGAAGACTGTGTGTCTTCCCGGCGGAGAAAGGGGATGAGGATGAGGTGTGATATATGTGATATGTGAGCCGAAAGGCTGATTTATGAGCCGAAAGGCTGATTTGTGAGCCGAAAGGCTGATTTGTGAGCCGAAAGGCTATTTGTGAGGCCGACGGGCCATTTGTGAAGCCGAATAGCTTATGAGCTATAAGGCTATATGTATGCACTGCCACGCCAATAGTCCCTGAGTAGCTAACAATGATTCGGGTGAAGACTGTGTGTCTTCCCGGTGGAGAAAGGGGATGAGGGTGGAGTGTAATATGTGTTGCTGCTGCGGTGCATTGATTGCTTACATGCTATGTGCTTGTATGTGGTATAATTGCTTAGTTACTACTGGGATTCTTTTGAATCTCATTCTTTCCTTTGAACTAACCTTTCAGACAGGGCGACTGGCTCCAAGGAAAAGCGTGTGACCCGGAGTGGGTAGAGTTACGTATGGTCATTAGTATGTTTTGTTGGTTAATCATTTTGGATAGGGATTACTGTATTACATTTTGAAATGTAAATAGTGTGAATATTTTGTTTGTAATCCCCTACTTGGAATTAGAAACTCCATATATACATATAGATGAACCCGGGGGTTGCCGGGGGTTTAAATTACGAACTCTGATATTTATGAATATAAGTTAACTGCACAGATGATTATAATCGGTAATTCAAAACGAGACCCGGATAGGAAAGGAGTTTTGAAAATTTTGCAAGGTCCTACTGGTTGGTAGGTAATTTGATACGTTTGAACTATCCGACGGTCTAAAAACCCTTTTAATTATGCATTATCGAATATTAATTACGGTAATTAAGGCAGGGGGTTACATTTTGGTATCAGAGCTGTAGTTCCTGGCAAGGGTAGAGGTTGCTAGGATAGATCCCTTAGTTGGTTTAGGGATAGAAGATTGTTTGTGGATGATCGTTGTGTGTGCACATATGTGTTTAAATGATTTGGATGTAGATGAGTTTTATGACTATATGTGCATACTGTCTCTGCTGGATTAATGGGGTAAGCTATTTGTAGAATGAAGAAGACTAGAGGACGCCCCAAAGTTCCGCTTGCAGACCCTGTGGTGGAGGTCTCTGACGATAATCCACCGGATCCGATGCAAGAATTAATGGGTCTGATAAAGGACCAGCGGGACATGATCACTGAGCTAAGAGATGAGCTCAGAGCGGAGAAGGCAAAGATCAAGGAAGTTCCGGTTCAGTCCACACCAGAAGAAACTCAAGAAGGAACCCAACCTGAGGACACTGCGGAGGGATCAGCATGGCCATCCGAATCCCCATCTCGTGTTATTCTGAATCAAGAGTCTCATGGGGGACCAGCCAGAGAGGATAGAGATCTTCAGTTCTGGGTTACAAGATTTTGCAAACATCTGCCTCCGGTGTTCAGAGGGAGATTTGATCCACAAGTGGCAGAAGATTGGCTGAATCGTTTGGAGAAGATATTTGAGGTCCTCGGGTGTCCGGATGAAGTGAAGCCACGGTTGGCAGTTTATAAACTTGAGGGTGATGCGGATCGTTGGTGGCGGAATATCGCCCTAGCATTGAAGAGCAGAAATGTGCCACTGACTTGGGAGTTGTTCTTACAAGAATTCAACGAGAAGTACTTTCCGAAGTCAGTTCAGCTTGAAAAGGAGACAGAATTCCTTAACATCAGGCAAGGGGACACGGAGAGCTTTGATGACTATTTGTCTCGATTCATTCGCTTGTCCCGGTATTCCTCCTATCTCCGGTACAAGGATGATGGAGAATGGAGCTCAGACATGCTCATTCGTGGTCTGAGACGAGAGTTGCGGAAGCGGTTGGTTACTCACCGATTCAAGAAGTTTAATAAGGCTGTGGAGCAATGTCGAATCACGGAAAACAACCTAAGAGAAGTGTATCCTGGCAGAGCTATTGGTCACCATAGTGAACCCAGTAAGCGTAATGTATCCTAGAAGCGGAAGGGCCAAGGATCATCTTCATTCAAGAGCGGTGATAAGAAGCCCTATCAACCTAAAGGTCGTGAACCTCAGAGATTTGCAACCGAGTGGAAATGCCGTCGCTGCAACAAATCACATTATGCCCAGAATTGTCAGGGAGAAATGATTTGTTTTAATTGCAAGCGACCAGGACATCTTTCTAGAGATTGTCAACAACCACGAGCGGAGCAAAGGCCGAAGACACAGGGCCGAGTGTTTGCAATGACCCATGAGGAGGCTCGTAGATCTCCTGAGTTGATACAAGGTAAAATCTCTCTAAATGGCTATCTATTACAAGCATTGTTCGACTCGGGTGCCAGTCATTCCTTTATTGCGTATGATTGTGTGAAACGCCTGGGTATGCATGTGCATAAGTTACCATTCGATTTGGTAGTATCGACTCCGATGGGTGTTAAAGCCTTGACCACAGAAGTTTGTCTGAATTGTGTCATAACTGTGGAAGGGCATCAGTCTGTTATAGACCTGATTTGTCTGCCGCTTTATCAATTGGAAGTCATTTTGGGTCTTAATTGGTTAATGGCAAATAACGTATTGCTTGATTGCGGGAACAAGAGGATAGTATATCCTGTTTCTCAGAGGGCTGAAGCTGTAGGTGCTAGTATGAATTTCCTTTCTACGGCTAAAGTTGAGAGATATATTGAAAAGGGTTGCCAAGGGTATATGGTATTCTTCTCCGTTCAGGGGGAAACTGGCAAAATGTTGAGTAATATACCCGTGGTAAATGAATTCCCTGAGGTGTTTCCGGACGATCTTAGCGGATTGCCTCCTGAGAGGGAAGTTCAATTTTCAATCGACATTGTGCCTGGAGCAGGTTCTATTTCGAAAGCCCCATATCGTATGGCCCCAAACGAGATGGCAGAGTTAAAGAAACAAATAGAAGACTTGCTTGAGAAAGGGTTCATTAGACCCAGTGTATCGCCTTGGGGAGCTTCAGTGTTGTTTGTAAAGAAGAAAGATGGAAGCCTTCGGTTGTGTATCGATTATAGGGAATTGAACAAGGTTACTATTAAGAACAAGTACCCACTTCCCCGAATTGATGACCTTCTAGATCAATTATCTGGATCGTGTGTGTTTTCAAAGATTGATCTAAGGTCAGGGTATCATCAGCTGCGAGTGAAGGTAGAAGACGTTCTGAAGACTGCTTTTCGGACCAGGTATGGTCATTATGAATTCTTGGTGATGCCATTTGGGCTAACCCATGCACCTGCGGTTTTCATGGACTACATGAACCGTATCTTCCGACAATATCTGGATCAGTTTGTTGTTGTGTTTATCGATGACATTCTGATATATTCCAAGAGTATGGAAGAGCATGAGCATCATTTGAGAGTTGTATTGAATATTTTGCTTGAGAAGCAATTATATGCCAAGTTGAGCAAGTGCGAGTTTTGGCTATCGGAAGTGAGATTCCTAGGCCATGTTATCTCGCAAGAAGGGGTCTCTGTGGATCCCAGTAAAGTGGAAGCAGTACTAGACTGGAAGAGGCCAGAATCTGTGGCAGAGGTACGCAGTTTTCTGGGTCTTGCCGGGTACTATCGGAGATTCATCCAGAATTTTTCCAGAATTGCGTTACCAATGACCAAGCTCACGAGAAAGGATCAGCCGTTTGTGTGGGATGAGAAATGTGAAAATTGTTTTGTGGAGCTGAAGGAGAGGTTGACGTCGGCGCCTGTGTTGATATTGCCCGATCCCAGTACGACATATGTTGTGTACTCTGATGCCAGTGGGCAGGGATTAGGGTGTGTCCTTATGCAGCAGGGACGTGTGGTGGCCTACGCCTCTCGACAGCTCAGACCTCATGAATTGAACTATCCCACTCATGATCTGGAGCTTGCGGCCATTGTGTTTGCTTTGAAGATTTGGCGTCATTACCTATATGGTGTGACTGTGGAACTGTACTGTGACCACAAGAGTCTCAAGTATCTTTATGATAAAAAAGAACTGAATATGAGACAGCGCCGTTGGATGGAATTGCTTAAGGACTACGATCTGGAGATTAAATATCATTCGGGTAAAGCCAATGTAGTCACTGATGCTCTTAGTCGGAAGACGGTACTCGTTGCAGCTATGATGATACGAGAGAAGAAATTGATTGAAGATTTTCGTGACCTGAATTTGACGAACCAGATCATCTGTGCCAACTACACTGTTTCCCAAGAGGAAAATGATCTAATAGCTGAAATTGAAGAAGCTCAGAGGCAAGATGACTGGATACAGCGTAATCTGACTCGAATCGAACAGGGAGAAATTCCAGGCTACGACCGATCACCCCGTGGATTGGTTCGTTATCAGAAGAAAGTCTGTGTGCCACTTGAGTCGGAATTGAGACAGAAAATTTTGGATGAGGCGCACAAGAGCCGGTATACTCTTCATCCTGGTATGACCAAGATGTACCATAACTTGAAATCTGTGTATTGGTGGCCGGGTATGAAGAGTGATGTGACCAAATATGTGGCAAGATGTCTCACTTGTCAGAAAGTGAAAATTGAGCACCAAAGACCACCTGGTTTACTTCAGAATCCTGAGATTCCGGAATGGAAATGGGAAAGTGTGACCATGGACCTTGTGACGGGATTGCCCAAGATCAGGAATTACGATGCGATCTGGGTTATTGTGGATCGGTTAACGAAGTCAGCGCACTTCATACCAATCAATGTCGGCTATTCTCCCGATAAACTAGCAGAGATTTATATCAGTGAGATTGTGAAGCTCCATGGTACACCAAAGAATATCATTTCTGATCGAGATCCTCGATTTACTTCAAGATTCTGGAAAGCGTTGTATAAAGCCTTGGGAACTCAATTGAGGTTTAGTACGGCTTATCATCCACAGACGGATGGTCAGTTAGAGAGGACAATCCAGACGCTGGAAGATATGCTACGGGCATGTGTTCTTGATTTCAAAGGGAATTGGGATCGTTTTCTTCCACTTGCGGAGTTTGCCTACAACAATAGCTATCATGCGAGCATTCAGATGGCTCCGTATGAAGCGTTGTATGGAAGGAGGTGTCAATCGCCTTTGTGCTGGAATGAGCTATCCGAAAGAAAGCTTTACGGACCAGATCTTGTTGACCAAACCTCAACACAAATTCAGATTATTCGTAAGAGGTTGCTTACAGCGCAGAGTAGACAGAAAAGCTACGCTGACAAGAGAAGACGACCTCTAGAGTTTGAGGTCGGAGACCATATTTTTCTGAGAGTATCCCCTGTTACGGGCGTTGGACGGGCTATCAAGAGAAAGAAGCTAAGCCCGAGATATATAGGTCCTTTTGAGATCCTTGAAAGGATAGGGCCTGTTGCATACCGAGTAGCCCTACCTCCGAGCTTGAGCAGACTCCATGATGTATTCCACGTTTCCCAATTGAAGAAGTACCAACCGGATCCATCTCACATAGTTGAGTATGAGGAAGTGGAGCTTCAAGATAATTTCACATATGCAGTGGAGCCAGAACAAGTCATTGACCGAGAGGAGCGACGGCTCCGACACCGAAGCATTCCATATGTGAAGGTGGTCTGGAAGGGAATGACTCCGAGAGAAGCGACTTAGGAAGCGGAGGAAGATGTACGAAGAAGATATCCGGAGTTTATGGCTCAAGTAGTGTAACAATTTCGAGGACGAAATTAATTTTCGGGGGGAGAATTGTAACATCCTGGATTTTAATTAAGGGATAATAACTTCAAATGATGTAATTAATGTTAATTAAGCATATTTGAAGTATATGTTGTATGTTATGATATAAAGAGCATTAGTGATGATTTAATGAGTATTGTACTAATCAGGGGTAAAACGGTAAATTTACCAACCGTCTGGTTAGCTACTAATGAGAAAACCCCTTAGTAATCAAAATCAATGGTTGAGATTGAAAGATAAAAGGGGTGGAATCAAGTGTGGAAGAGTTTATGTGAAATCATGGAGGGAGTAATGAGATGGTGACAAGTGTCCAAATGAGAGCCATTGGATGAGTCAACATATTCAAACTCTTTCTCTCTCCCTCTTAGTCGGCCAAGTGCATGGAAGGAAGGGAAGGAATGATCATCTCCTTCACCTACTCACTTTCTCTCTCCCTTTCCTCCATTTCCGGCGAGCAAATAAGAAAGAGAAAATAAGGGCTTGCAACTAGCCAAGGTAAATGATCTTATATGCTTAATTACCCTTCATTGATATTGTTCAAAAAGGTAAGAGCTTTACTTCCATGTTTTCAGACTTTGGATTTGTGGTGTGTGGCAAATTGAGGGAACTTGGAAGTTGAGGAATCCAAGTTCTGAATTCAGCAAGTTGAAGAGGTAGGTTTGTAATGCATTTTGATATATATGTTAAGATGTTTGCTTAAACAATGAGAATTCTGGAAATTAGACCTAATTATGATGTTAAGTGAAGGGTAGACTTTGGTGAGAGTGTCACTGTTCATTTGGTCAGTTTTGACACTTGGGAGTGATTAGAATTTGATTGGAAGTTGAATAAGGGAAGTTGTTAGAAGGAGGTTTTGAGTGGTTTGATGATTTAGAGAGAGAATGTGTTGAATGGGTTGAATTTGAGTTGTTGATGGTTGCCAATGGGTTCCTTGTGTTGAAATGAGTGAGAATGAGTCTTGACACAAGTTTAAGAACCATTGGAGTTCATTTGGTGAAGTTTGGAAAAGTAAACCAGTTGCTGCGTTCTGGTTTCTGGTGTGATTTCTCGAGTGAGAGAAGAACTCACTCAGCACAGGATGAACGTGCTCGAGTGAGCATGTTTGTGCTCGAGTGAGGGTGCATAAATGCGCTGGGGGTGAGCGTTTCAGGTGTTCACTGGAGAGTGATTGCCAAGAGTGCGCCTGGCACTCGCGAGCATTGGGGGATCACTCGCGAGCACTGGGGTCGTGCTCGAGTGAATCTATTGCCTGGGAGTTGGGGTGCTCTCGGGCAGACACTCGCTGCCTTGTGCTTGCGAGCACTGAGGGTCAGTGCTCGAGCAGAGGCACTTGTGCTCGAGTGAAGGTGGAAGAAGATGTTGAGAGGTACTCTCGGGTTGTCACTCGCAGGCCTCACTTTTGTGGTGCTCGAGTGTGCTCGGGGTCTCTGCTCGAGCACAGCCTTTTGTGCTCGAGTGAGAGTATGAAAATGTAGTGAAGTTTGCTCTCGGGCAAGCACTCGCGGGAGGTCACTCGCATGTGTGCTCGAGTGAGAGCGAGAGTCATGCTCGAGCACAGCCCCTTGTGCTCGAGTGAGGGGACCCAGAAATTAGTGTTTAGCTTTCCAAAGAAGGATCTTTAGGGATAGTTATCCCAACCCTTTAGGCATATGAATAGGCACTTAATGGCCATTTAAAGAGTCCAAATGAATACCAACTTAGAGTGTTATTAAAGTAATAACTTTTAAAAGGAAATTAACCAAATGTCCCTATTTTGATTATAGGATTTGATATCTGCTATCCTCGTGAGCCCACTGTGCCCAGAGACATCAGGAAGGGATCAGGTAGTGACTTTTCTTTCGTACCATTTATAATGCATTGTATGTGTGTATGATCAGTGATTTGTGATGAATTCGGATATTTCGACTGATGCGGATATGTGGTAGCACCGTCAGTCCAATAGTCCCTGAGTAGCTAACAACGGTTCGGGTGAAGACTGTGTGTCTTCCCAGCGGAGAAAGGGGATGAGGATGAGGTGTGATATATGTGATATGTGAGCCGAAAGGCTGATTTGTAAGCCGAAAGGCTGATTTGTGAGCCAAAAGGCTGATTTGTGAGCCGAAAGGCTATTTGTGAGGCCGACGGGCCATTTGTGAAGCCGAATAGCTTATGAGCTATAAGGCTATATGTATGCACTGCCACGCCAATAGTCCCTGAGTAGCTAACAACGGTTCGGGTGAAGACTGTGTGTCTTCCCGGCGGAGAAAGGGGATGAGGGTGGAGTGTAATATGTGTTGCTGCTGCGGTGCATTGATTGCTTACATGCTATGTGCTTGTATGTGGTATAATTGCTTAGTTACTACTGGGATGTTAAGACCTAATTATGATGTTAAGTGAAGGGTAGACTTTGGTGAGAGTGTCACTGTTCATTTGGTCAGTTTTGACACTTGGGAGTGATTAGAATTTGATTGGAAGTTGAATAAGGGAAGTTGTTAGAAGGAGGTTTTGAGTGGTTTGATGATTTAGAGAGAGAATGTGTTGAATGGGTTGAATTTGAGTTGTTGATGGTTGCCAATGGGTTCCTTGTGTTGAAATGAGTGAGAATGAGTCTTGACACAAGTTTAAGAACCATTGGAGTTCATTTGGTGAAGTTTGGAAAAGTAAACCAGTTGCTGCGTTCTGGTTTCTGGTGTGATTTCTCGAGTGAGAGAAGAACTCACTCGAGCACAGGATGAACGTGCTCGAGTGAGCATGTTTGTGCTCGAGTGAGGGTGCATAAATGTGCTGGGGGTGAGCGTTTCAGGTGTTCACTGGAGAGTGATTGCCAAGAGTGCGCCTGGCACTCGCGAGCATTGGGGGATCACTCGCGAGCACTGGGGTCGTGCTCGAGTGAATCTGTTGCCTGGGAGTTGGGGTGCTCTCGGGCAGACACTCGCTGCCTTGTGCTTGCGAGCACTGAGGGTCAGTGCTCGAGCAGAGGCACTTGTGCTCGAGTGAAGGTGGAAGAAGATGTTGAGAGGTACTCTCGGGTTGTCACTCGCAGGCCTCACTTTTGTGGTGCTCGAGTGTGCTCGGGGTCTCTGCTCTAGCACAGCCTTTTGTGCTCGAGTGAGAGTGTGAAAATGTAGTGAAGTTTGCTCTCGGGCAAGCACTCGCGGGAGGTCACTCGCATGTGTGCTCGAGTGAGAGCGAGAGTCATGCTCGAGCACAGCCCCTTGTGCTCGAGTGAGGGGACCCAGAAATTAGTGTTTAGCTTTCCAAAGAAGGATCTTTAGGGATAGTTATCCCAACCCTTTAGGCATATGAATAGGCACTTAATGGCCATTTAAAGAGTCCAAATGAATACCAACTTAGAGTGTTATTAAAGTAATAACTTGGAAAAGGAAATTAACCAAATGTCCCTATTTTGATTATAGGATTTGATATCTGCTATCCTCGTGAGCCCACTGTGCCCAGAGACATCAGGAAGGGATCAGGTAGTGACTTTTCTTTCGTACAATTTATAATGCATTGTATGTGTGTATGATCAGTGATTTGTGATGAATTCGGATATTTCGACTGATGCGGATATGTGGTAGCACCGTCAGTCCAATAGTCCCTGAGTAGCTAACAACGGTTCGGGTGAAGACTGTGTGTCTTCCCGGCGGAGAAAGGGGATGATGATGAGGTGTGATATATGTGATTTGTGAGCCGAAAGGCTGATTTGTGAGCCGAAAGGCTGATTTGTGGCCGAAAGGCTATTTGTGAGGCCGACGGGCCATTTGTGAAGCCGAATAGCTTATGAGCTATAAGGCTATATGTATGCACTGCCACGCCAATAGTCCCTGAGTAGCTAACAACGATTCGGGTGAAGACTGTGTGTCTTCCCGGCAGAGAAAGGGGATGAGGGTGGAGTGTAATATGTGTTGCTGCTGCGGTGCATTGATTGCTTACATGCTATATGCTTGTATGTGGTATAATTGCTTAGTTACTACTGGGATTCTTTTGAATCTCATTCTTTCCTTTGAACTAACCTTTCAGACAGGGCGACTGGCTCCAAGGAAAAGCGTGTGACCCGGAGTGGGTAGAGTTACGTAGGGTCATTAGTATGTTTTGTTGGTTAATCATTTTGGATAGGGATTACTGTATTACATTTTGAAATGTAAATAGTGTGAATATTTTGTTTGTAATCCCCTACTTGGAATTAGAAACTCCATATATACATATAGATGAACCCGGGGGTTGCCGGGGGTTTAAATTACGAACTCTGATATTTATGAATGTAAGTTAACTGCACAGATGATTATAATCGGTAATTCAAAACGAGACCCGGATAGGAAAGGAGTTTTGAAAATTTTGCAAGGTCCTACTGCTTGGTAGGTAATTTGATACGTTGAACTATCCGACGGTCTAAAAACCCTTTTAATTATGCATTATCGAATATTAATTACGGTAATTAAGGCAGGGGGTTACAGACAACATAATGTACTTTCGTTTTATACATAACAAAGGAGACAAGTTGTAAATTACTAATAGAATAGGCCATGAACTATATATACTGCTTAGGCTACCATAAGGATTCATACCATCTATGCTAATCCCAAGCCTGAGATTCCTAGGTTGTTCACCGGAGCTAGGAAATAATTGATCGATTTTCTACCATTGAGAAGAATCAGCTGAATGTTGAAGCTTTCCATCAGAAATCCTCTCATCTACATGCCATCTCAAATTTTTGGCATCAATTTCATTGGAAAACAGGTGCTTGAACCTTGGAATGATTGGAAGATACCACAACACTTTTGTAGGGCCTTTATTTGATTTATACCTCAGAGTTTCACATATCGGATATTGCTTCTTCTCTTCATGATCTTTTCTATACAATATGCAATTATTAGGGCAAGCATGGATCTTTTTATACTTCAACCCTAGTGGACACAGTATTTTCTTAGCATCATAGTATCGACAAGGCAACACATTATCATCAGGAAGCATGTCTTTAAAGGCCTCAAGCGTTTTTGAAAAACTCTTGTCGCTCCATCCATGCCGTGTTTTCAAGATTACCAATTTCAATACAGCTTTCAGCAATTGGTATTTTTTACACCATGGGTACAACGGCTTCTCAGCATCACTGCTCATATTACCATATGCATGTGATTGTTCAAAAGCCTCTTCTCCTACATCACGAATAATATCCTCTATCCGATCATCCATATCCATGTCATTTTCATCACAAGTCACCTCCCCCTGTTGAGATGCACTTGGCATTTCTAATTGTTCACTATGCCATACCCATACTACATACATCTTACAAAACCCTTCACAAATTAAATGTGTATATATATCTACAGCACTTAATCACTTCTCATTCAAACATTTTACACAAGGGCAATAAAACATCCCACTATCATCATCGGCATTTCTTTTTGCAAAGTTTAAAAAACCCCTCACCCTAACATCATATTCAACACTCATCCATTTAGCTTGTATCCAACTACGATCCAAATATTCCAACACCTTTTTTTTTGTTTTCTACTTTTTCCCCTGGAAAAGGCAGGAGTATGATGAGAGCATGCAATCATTACACTAAACCACACTTTGGAAATCCTAACAAAACAACTAGTTCTTCATTCAAAATGGATATAATTATTAGTGTTTTTTTTCTACTTTTTCCTAATGTTTATGGATATAATTATAGAAACTAAACACTTGTTGATAGTGCAGTGACCACTACAAAGAGACAACAGTATTGGTTTATAATTCCCGCATAATAATTCTAATATGACTTATCTGTTATAATCATTTTCTATCACACTTGCACTTCAAGGCCAAAAAATAGTCAAATTAACTGCAAATGTTAAATTTAAGGTAAGGTACTGACATTGGCATTCAATAAACCAAATCATGCCTGAATAACTATTCAGTTTTCACCAAAACTTCTGCTCATACAATCTTTGCCAAAACTAAGCAAGATTTTTAATATATTTTGAGTATGGTGAAATTGCTCATCCTCTGCAGAAAAAAAGCATCAAAACCTCTCAGACCAGCAAGGCCAAAATAAATATTTCACACGTCTTTAAAACCTCTTAGATCGAGACCAAGGGAGTAAATATTTCACACTATTCGGCCTCCCATCATCATTATCTTAGCTATGACATTTCTTATATATACCTAAAATTTAATCTTAATATATATATATTTGGTATATTGTTTATGAGATATCGCTTAAGAAAGGTACTGGTTTCTTGACATGCACATATATATTACTCCCTCCTTTACTTAATAAAAATACCTACCTTAATGAATTGTCACTTGTCAAGCATAGAAAACACACTCACAAAAGAGAGCTCTACATAGCTTTCTCGATACTTGCCAATAACCGTAAAAGCTTGGTCTTGTTGGTAACAAGTATGGTGACAATCTCAAGAGGCTTCCATGTTAACTTTAATTTCTCCTTTCAAACATTTTATCAAACACCTAATGTGCATATATATTCAAACAAAGTCATCAAGCTTATTAAACAACAATTTTCAGCTTGTTCCCATTTTTCCCCATGTACCACGCACAACCACAATTCAATAAAGAAAATTTATGAAACTAAAAACATACCCTCACACATGACAATCACAGATTTAAAGAAAGATGAATTTTTCAAACATAACCTACATAAGGGTGTTTTATCGAGTTGAGGAAGGAGGAAGAAATGAAGGAGAATTCTATAATCTCGCATAGCATCAACAATAGAATAGAGGAGGAATATAATGGTGTTTTCTCCTTTTTTGAGAGGGATTTAAACACCAAACACACCAGACAATTTATATTAAGCTACTGTTTAGTTGATCCCCATTGCTAGCCTAGGCCGATAACCAAATCTGGAGGTAGTACAGCTTCTATATAGTAATTGTAGAAGGAGAAATGTAGAGGACCATGAAGCATACCTCAAAAAAGAGATTGAAGACAAAGATGTCTTAGAAATGCAGGGACAACAGCACCTACGACGATAACCACGAGCAGCTGAAGCAATGTATGATAGTACAGTGACCGAAGAGTGATGACGGACTCAATCCATAATGGGATCAGGAAAGGGACGGGGAGTCGACAGCTGAGGAGAGAAAAGATTGGGATCAAAGTAGCTTGGGTGATTTAGAATAGAAGGGAGCGAATTCAGAATGGAATAGGGCTGGAGTGTGAGCTGAGGCACAGTGCAAAACTAAATTGGGGCACATTTTTTAGACCGGTTAATAGGATAACCGGTCTAAAAAATGTTTTTAAGACCGATTGCCTAACAAGCGGTCTTAAAAGTGGCAACCGGTCTTAAAAGTCCACTTTTAAGATCGGTTGTTAGGCAACCGGTCTTAAAAACCTTTTTTTAGACCGGTTATCTTATTAACCGGTCTAAAATAAATATCTTTTAGACCGGTTCTCTCAGTAACCTGTCTAAAAAAATAAAATCCTTAATTTTTTTAGACCGGTTAGTATATAACCGGTCTAAATAATCTTTTTTATAATAACCGGTCTCCAAATTTGTTTATAATTACAAAAATGCCACCGCGTATTTCTTTTAGACCTCATCCACTACAACCGATCTAAATGGGCCGGTCTAAAACACCTTTTTTGTGCTAGTGTATCATGCAACCAACAAGTCAATTCATCAAAATATACAAAAACCATGTTAAAACCAACAAACATGTCAAATCATGCAACCAACAATATTTGCAACCAAACAACATGTCAATTCATCAATATATAAAAAAAATTCCTCAGTTTTACAAGAACTCACTATTATAAAAGTTCATAAATGAATTCAGCACAACAATTGCGAATATGCTCAATATCTTCTTTTGGAAAGGGGTCAGCAAGTTTAAACATTTGAAACACCAAAACCAGGCAAAACATTAACTTACTTAAAAAAAATAAAAGTAATACAAAATTTTTGAAATATATATACATTTACCTCTTCAGTAAGTTCTGTCATGCCTAGGGTAGTAATAATATTATACATGTGCCTCAGAATATACAACCCACACAAGTTGGACCCAGATGGTTGCCTACAGATTTGAAAAATAATATGATATCATTAAAACAAGTATAAAATTAAAGCATGGCTTATTATTGAATACATTCTTAAAAGAAACCAATATGTAACTAACCTTTGGCAGGATTTATGTAGGGTCTTTTACCTCACTCATAAGCTTACCACAAGCAGTGTGTTGGAATGTCCGCATAGCCCTATATCATCAAAATCACAAAGGTTACTTAGTTTACACAAATTCAATAAACTTTACACACGAAAGGTAATTAATAATGCAAGAAAACTTACGCATTCAAGCTCTTCTTCAATTTACTAGTTGGCTTGCTGAGGTGGAGGGAGCATAAGAGGATGATAGAATAACTCTTCTAGCACAAAATAGCCAATTGCCAATGATCACTGAAAAAAGGGAAAACTTTTAAGCAAATATAAAACATTATGTATATTATGAAATATAAGTTTATTTCTTATCCATGCTAATATGGAGCCAAGAAACATTCAATTGAGGTTTCACTAAGCCTGTGCGATAAGTATGTATATCTGATAGAAGCAGTGGTCCCTGTACCGTTGAGTTGAACTAGGAATAAGAGTCTAAATTTATTGGTTTTGTCAGAGTCAACCAACCTACGATGCATGCACCTACAATAATTCAAGAAGGGACATTAAATCAAAGTTTAACGGTGTAATTTGTAAAATATTAACTTCTGATTTGAGAAGATACTTACATCAAAAAGATCTGGACAATCGAAATCGTAAGCTGTTGTAGAGGAGCTACCAGGGACATTAATCATCCCTCTAAAGATAGCATTGCGCCCCTAACTTGCCAACAACTGACTCAATAGACCAATCTCTTATTGCAAAGGATGTATCATATGCCATCAGAATTACTTGCTGCATGACATTCAATGGAGGCTATGAAACATCTTTAGTGGAGGGAGGTCAAGGTGGAGGTGGAGGTGGAGGTGGCAGGGATTTCTCAGCTCGATCAAAAACAAGGTTCTTTATCCACAAGATGAAATAGTTGATGACATTGCCCACAACCTTGAAGTCATCAACAGGGATAGGGAGAGGTTCATCTACAATGATCAACTCTTCAAATTCCACTCTGATTTGATCATCCTTTATTTCTTGGTGGTGGACAGTTGATCCCAAGTTGTGCACGCTCCCCCGTGCAACCAATCATCTCATAGGATCCTCCAAAAACAAGTCACAAGGCTCACCAATTTCTTTTCCAAGACTCTCTGATAACTGACCAATGCAACTCCTTTTAGTGCTCTATTTAGGGTTTAGGGAATAAGCCTAGGGAGTATTGGTATCTGCTTTTCTTATGCTAGTCATGATCATCCATTCCTCCTTCATCTTGCTGAACCTTTCTTCAAATCATGCATCAAATGATGCTTCTGCCTCGACCTTAGCTTCTTCCCTTACAGTAGCCAATATACGCTACATCTCCTCCCTAGTCATCATACTACTTGAGGAACGACGTTGGGGTACTCCAAAGTAATCCCTTATGACTACCCGTCCTCCAATCCCTTTGACACGACTGAGATGCTCAGGTTTTCTTGTAGCTATGGTCAGGATGTCATTCCTCCCATATGACCTAAATGATCCCTCGGCATTTTTTTGAAGCTCCTCCTATAAGACACATATGACAAATGTTAGTAATGAAATTTGTTTAATAAATAATTAATAACAACAAGTCAACAACAATACTTACAATTTTCTCACCGACTATACGAGATTGTTCACTCGTATAAGACACGCTCCTCTTTTGGTGAGCAAATAACCACTTCACTTCGTGATGTATCGGAGATGGTGGAGAAAGAAGAACAGAAGGATCGGATTGAGCTGCTTCTTCCAATCTCTTCCGTTTGGCTGCTAACAAGTCTTTTTCGTCCTTCGCATAACCCCTACGAGACATTATATAGGGCAATCATTCTTTCTACCACTCTCTTGGGCCTTTTTCCTTTTTTCCTGCAAATAAGAAATCAAAATTAAGTCATTGTAAATCAATAAAGATAATTCATAATTCATAAGCAAATCAAATGTAAAATAAGTCAACTCACCAATGCTTCTGGAGTAGTCCGTAGTCGTCTAAATTCTTACCAAGTCTGTTCGTCAATAAAATAATACTGATCTCACGGATTAAGACGAGGCTGACCTTCTTCCACCTTGATATGCACGTAATTATTGGCTAGACTTGTCTTAAACTTCCTCCAGCATTCATCACAATACATCATTATCTTGTCATACAAGACTTCACTCTTAGGAATGTCATAAGTGAGCTGGATAGTTTCCCAAATATGTTGCTTCACATTTTTATCCATATTTCTCTACTGCTCTATCAAGATGCTAGGAATGTCTCTCAATCGAGTGGCTCTCCTACCCCTTCGTCTAGGCCGATTACATGGCTCACTGTGTTCCTAGCTAAGAGCATTACTAGGTTCGCTTTGATTTGGATTAGTTGGATCAGGACTACCCTCACTAGGATGACTCATTATCTAAAAACACTTTAAGGACACTATTTAAGGATAGCTAGTAATGGTTTAAGGAAATTTTGCTACATAGAACTATCTACAAAGGCATTGTTCAAAAGCAATTCCCAAGTTATGCAAACATGAACAAATAATTAATTGCAATGCACAAGTTCAACATACATGCAAAAATAGCAGGTAATGTCAACACAAGTTGAACAAAGTTGAACATAAATGCATTAGGAGGCAGACTCAGAAGCAAAAAAAGGAGGCATGTTTGAACAAGTTGAACAAACATAAATGCATTAGGAGGCAGACTCAGAAGCAACACTAAAGTTCATATTAAGCAATATCAATACTACCTTATCCAGAGTTTTACTATATTTAACATGTAAAAATACAAAACCAAAATCGAACCCTTCTCATACACAACCAAAATAAACCCAAGTCCACAGAAGATAAGGACATTAACCTCAGACATACATGCATTATGTAAAAACTCTTCAGAATAATTAACTGTACCTTTAACCTTTGCTTAAGGACCCTCTTCTTTCTCTAGATTTGAACAGTCTTTGGCCACTTTACGATTCGAGGAAGGTCTGGCAATGATGGTTCTAAAAAGTGGGTTGACGACTTGCTGCAGGAATTGAACAAAGAAAATGGAGGCCAAGTCACCTCACAATTTCAATGAAATATCCAAAAATGAAACCATTAATTAAATTGAACTCCTGACAACTGAAACACAAACCTGACAATAAAAATGAGGTTGAGAATGAAACCAATCGGAGGGAACAAACGATGATAGACTTACGGCAATGTATTCAACTGTAAATCTCTATTGACGGCCGTGAAATAAAGCACAAAGGAGAGAAGGGGAAAGGAGGAGCCATTGCGAACCGACGGAGGGCTTTTGATGATGTGCTTGAGTCTTAAATTTCAGAGTTAAAATTAGGCGCATTTTGAAATTTAGATCAGTTTTAAGACTGGTTGTAATTAACAACCGGTCTTAAAAGTAATATTTAAGACCAGTTTTAATTAGAAACCGGTCTTAAAATTAATATTTAAGACCGGTTATTAATAAATAACCTGTCTTATAAAGTTTCTACTTTTAAAACCAGTTATTAAATAATAATCGGTCTTAAAGTTTTAATATTTAAACTCGGTTTTCATGTATAGCAGGTCTTAAAAATAATAACCATTTTATTTTTTTAATTGTCTTTAATTCAAATAATATTTTTTAGACCGGTTATATTTAGAACCGGTCTAGAAAATATATTACATGTATTTATTTTTTTTAATTGTATATATTTTAAGACTGATTTTTATTACAACCGGTCTTAAAATTATTTTTAAGACCGGTTTTAAATATAACTGGTCTTAATATTTCATCATAATTGTAAAAATGCCACCGGTCATATTTTTAAGACCTTATCCAATATAACCAGTCTAAATGTTCCGGTCTAAAAAACCCTTTTCTGTACTAGTGGCTAAGTATGCTACTTGTATGTTAACTTTGACTGACATGATATGTTTCATGTATGCATTTTATATGAGTGTTATCTGTTACTATTAGAATTCTTTTGAATCTCACTCCTTTCCAATAACTAATTTGCAGCACGGGCAAGTAGCTTACATGGAAAGAAGGTAGCTACAGATGAAAAGAGTTGAAGATTTTAGATTATTTCCTGTTGGCTATCATTTACTTTTTGGAAAACTGTATATGTTGTACATGTAACCACTGGTAGTCGGATACTAGCCTAAACAATAAAAATAGTAACTATACCTATGCTTTTGTACAACAAGACTGTAAATAGACTAGAATGGTTTGTCTATGAAATGAGGACCCTAAGGTTAACAAACCTAACCAGTGCGTCTATTGAGAACTACGATAAGCACTCTAATATTAACAAATGGAAACATAATCAAATGAGTGGAATGGATTTGAAAATTGAAAATGTGACCACTGCACAAAATGTTTGAATAATTTTTGAAAGCCCACTTAAGTACAGAACCAAACCTTATGTTGAAGTTGGGATCCCAAATGGTCTTAAAACTTTTTCTAGACTCTGGTCTGACTTTATGTCATGTTTTAAACTATTTTGAACTGTATGAAACTATAGTGTTGCATCCCTCTTCTCCTTGATTATAGTCGAGGGAGCATCAATAGGGATAAACTAGGAAAAAATTGACAAATATGAAACTATGTTTTATATTTAGAATCAAAATCAACTCCCTAAATATGTCTTATGTTAAATATGAGAGGGAGTGATTATGTAATAAATGAGAGAGAAAGGAGGGGGGAAAGAGATGAGACAAATATTTGACACTTTTATTTAAGTTGAGCAGCCCAAATTGAATTTTTAATGAGTGAAAGGAAATTAAAATCAAATTAAAATAGACAAACTACTACAATTATCAAAGGAGCAGCCCAAAGTCACTAATCTCTTTTTAGCTTCATAAACCTTGTTTTAACTAATTAATTAGTTTCAATGTCAATTTTGTTAATCTAAACTATTAATATATGTAAATATCTCCCGATCACTTATACCTCTTTCTTAAATTAAAATTGTTATTCTTAACATAGTTACCCATGAGCCAAAAATAATTCTTTCACTCTAATATGATTATATGGATCTAATATGTATATTCCTATCCTATTAGCAAATTAGAATAAATTATAATCCCACAATATTCAATCATATGGTGTAATTAAGATTCTTCTCTCAAGGCTAATCTAAATTCTCCAAAATTATAATTAATGGTGATCAATCACTAAGTAGAGAATAAATAAACTAAATCAAGTAACTAAAATAAACTTTAAAATATAACTAATAAGTGAAAACAAAGTCTAATCCACCTATAAGTTCATAGTTCTTCTAGGTTGCATAACAAACTAACTAAACATAACTAAAAAATGACAGCAACAAGTTCATAATCCAAAATCTCAAGGAAAAAAGAGAAGAGGAAAAGGAACAGAGTATTAATTCAAAGCCTCATCTTCAAGCTCTAGATGCTCCTCTGTCCAAGTGGATATTCTGGTATATTCTCTTCTCCTCAGTCCTCTTATCCTCTCATGGAGAAGAAGAAGAATGGAACCCCAACGCCTTCCTCTATTCTCAAGTTGCCTCCCTCTAGTTCTCTCCAAAATAAAGATTATGATAGTCAATGAATGCCTACACCTTTTCTGTTTTTCTTCTCAAATCGTGGCTTCCCACATTGTAGATATTAAGTCTTATTTCTATTTCCAAAACACCAATCTATCACCAAGAAGAGGAAAGGATATTATATTATATCATAATAATATTAATAATATAAAGTGGATTTTTTTCCCTTTTTCTTTTTGAAAAACTTCCAAGTATTATTTTTCTTTCATAAACTTAAAAACTTATATTCTAAGTTGAAATTACATAAATGATGCACCCAATTTGATATCTCCTAAAATCTCTAGAAAATATTTTTAATATAGCATTGTTGAATTCTCAAATATATTCAAATATATCTTAAATCTATTAAAAATGAGAAGTAATGAATAATAATTTTCCATTTACCCTCTATTATATGACATCTTTTATAAGGTGTTCTTGTTATAAGATGTATGTTAGTTCTAAAGAGTATTAAAATTTTTGTATATGTATGCTCATATCTAATAAGAGTAGTGAAACGAAGTAGAAATTGTTACTCTTATCGGTATTTAATATAAAACTCACCTTGTTCAATTTAAAGTACAAAGTGAGTCTTATAGATACACTACTACAAGGAATAGATTTTTCTACTCTAGAATACATCCGTTTTTAAAAAAAGGAAAGTTAAAAGAAAATGCAGTGGCATTTTCATAATATTGGGGTAGAATTTCAGTTTTAGGCATCCCAAGTATAACTTAGGATGCCTAAAGGTACCTTTAGGCATCCCTTTTAGATTGGGGATAGGCGTCCCTAATCCAAAAGGGACACTTAAAGATACCCTTTAGGCATCCCCAATGCAAAAAGGGGATCCCTAAAGCACAATGTGAAATTCTTGAGTGGTACAGTCTACCTCTCTTCAAATGATGAATCTGGAGTATAAGGACTAAGGAGACCTACCAAATTAAGTAATCATAGCCTGAGTGATGAACCCATGTCATGTGAGCTCTCAAAATAAAAATAGGTTTGAAAATGTAGTATAGTAGCTCAACCTAGGTCATTCTTATGAGGAGATTAATTTCCATGTGTTTCAATAGTAAAGTGATAAATATCTTAAAGTTGTGAAAAATCATTTGGAGAAATTTCTTTTTAAACTAATGAAATAATATAATCTAATTCAATATTTTTGTATTTTTCTATTTTTAAAACAAAGAAGCAAATGAAATCGAAATTAACAATAAACAAGCTAAATTCAATGAACTAGTGTAATGATGAGATGAGATTCCCTTGAGTTGAGGTTTTAATTTTCCTTGCTTGCTAATTATATGAATTCCATAATGAGTCAAGAGGATGGAACTAAGCTACTACTAGCTCCATACTTGCAACAATCATTTAATTCATTCTACTGAAGCAATTAAGTGAATACCACCAAATAATTCAGACTCAAGGAAATGAATAATCAACTTCCAATTCTAGCTTGTAATTACCATTACAAAAATTCAAAGTATTCAGTTTAGTCATTTACAATCCATTTAACCAAGTTGGAATAAACAACTCAACCTACTCCTAATTTGAATCATACAAAGCTTAATTAATCAACTCCTAGCTCAACCACTAAGTTTATTCACTTGGCATAGAACAATCTAGATCATAATCACATACTTAACCAAGCCATATAATTATGAAATAGAAAGAGAGCTTAAGGAATTCCATTGAAATTTAGAAGCTCAAACCATTACCCAACTCAAGGAAATCACCAAAGCTTAGATACTTATGGAAGAGGAGGAAGATAAAGCTTGATAGAAGAAGAAAGAATCAGCCATAGAGAACTAAGATGTAGCACCGAATAGCCCTCTAATTGTTGCAGCCGCCACACACTCCTGTCCTAATCTCTATATCGTGTGCTTCCTCTTCCACACACACAGAGCCACCACTCATGCAATTCCTTGCTTCCCTCTCTTTTTTTCTAGCTACGTATTGCTCTCCTTTTCATACAGCCGCAACCCTTTTCTCATTTCCTCTACTTCACATTCGGTTCACTCTTTTTTTCTTGGTTCAGATAATCTTCACTTGGGTCAACAAATTCAGCTGCTTTTTTTTTCCATCACACAGCCACCTCTTTTCTTCATACTCAATCCTCCCCCAATTTGGTCTAGCCTCCTTTTCCTTCAATAAACCCTATTTGGTCCAGCAGCTATTTTCATGCTTTAATTGTGTCAGCCTCCTTTCACTATTCTCTTTAATCAATTTGGTTCAACCTCTCTCCAATTCAGTCAACTCCTTTACAATATAATTCAGCCACCACTTCATTCTTTATTCAATATTCCCTATTTTGGTTTAGCAGCTCCTCTCATTAAATCAGCCGCCACCTCCTTCCCTTGAGTTATCTTTAGGTTAAAAGTGAGTTGTGCCTTGTTTAGATAAGAGATAAAAAATCTGTTTTGGTATTAGGCATAAAATTGCAACTACTAAACAAGACCCTTACTCATTTAACCTCCTCCTAGAAAAAATGGGAAATTAAATTATGCACATGTGATGTTCCACTCTTGTCCTTCATTAAGCTCTAAAATGACATCTTTGACCTTGATCACTCAAGTTATAGCACATCATCACCTACAAAATTAGATTCATAAAGGTAATATCTTTTGCTCATAATTAAAGAATAATGCGAATAAAATATATTAATTAAAAATATAACAATTTAACCATTATAATTCCCAATTTATTCTTTCACTAAAATCTCACATTAACACTTGATTATGCCCAAAATATTCAATTAAGTCACACAAAAGCCTAAGATTAATTAATAAAAATATATAAATATTGAGTTATATCAATGAGTGCACTCACTTGTATTCAATTACTGGGAAGACACACACATACTACATGTGTGTGTGTGTGAATTAAACACACCCATCTTACCAATTTATGAACATGACATTGATAATGAGTGAGTGGTTCTTTTGCTGTAAATTAAAGATACATAACATATAAAATTATATGTGTACACACACACACAAGACTGCACTCTTAAGAATTTAAGAACTCTCTCTATGAGAGATTTGCCCCAAATAGAATATATATCAAATTAAAACTGTGTTGAAAGTCCTAAAATATGAATTCAACTTAATTATATTACATAGATTAGATTAACTTGTGTTGCGAAGAGTCCAAAAAATTGAATTTAACTTTATGGTCTCTGGTATTTAATTTCTTGTGCTTTCAATTCTCATAAAGTGGCTTTGGACCTTTTAGACCTAATAGGGTACCTTTTGGCATCCCCAAACCCAAAAGGGACCCCTAAATGTACCCTATAGGCGTCCCAAATACAAAATTTGGAAAATATGGAGCCGCCATCAAAATTTCAAAAAGAATAATTTTGAAAATCTTTTTTTAAAAATGAAAACCAGATAGGGTTCGGGAGTTGATTGTGTATGAGGAAGGTGTTAGGCGTCCCACAACACCTATTCATAAGAACGGTTACCCTAAGTCAATTATTTAAAAATGAATATGGCCTTTAATTTTATCATAATTACCCAAATAAAAAAGAATATTTACAAAAACAAATAAAATGAAAACTAAAGAAAAAAGGAACATTTATTTATGGAAAAAAAAGAAAAAATATATTTATCTACAAAATCATACTTGACCTAGGAAGAGGACCTAGGGCCTATGTATCCTTTAGAGGAATCAAAACCCACATAGTTTAGGGTAGAAATGTGTGTCACTTTGTTTGTGTTTTTTAACGAAAAAATTCCTTTAATTTATTTGAGAAAATTATTTTTTTATTTGTTTGGTTTTTTTTATGAAAAACACTCTTTTATTTTTATTATAAAAGAAAGGCTTTTGAAAGGCTCTTGGACTAAACTTTCTAAGGAGATTCCCATAATCTCATACGGAATAATAATCGATTTTTCATGAGGAGACTTTAAAAACCTAACACGATAGAAATCCCTTTTAAAATCAATTTCATTTATTTTGATAAAGGAGAAGCTTTCTTTTTTTATTATTTTCATTTACCAAAATGGGTCACAAATATTTTTTATTTTTGGTTTTTATAAAGAAAACTTATGCTAGAGGGAGATATGAAAATAATAAATAGGAAATACACATCCAAACAGTGAAAATAAGTAGTGGAAGAAAACCATCACCTATCAAGTTAATCAATGAAGGATGCGTACCTTCTTCATAGTCTAAGTAACACACAAATATCATTGGGCATATCCTTGCAATATCAACAAGAAAAGAGCAGCATAAATATTGTTGGGCTGGTGGAGTGAAAGAAATAAAAAGAAAGAGGGATGAGTGGTTCAATCACATGAGACTAACAAGATTAAATTGAAAAATAAAGAATAGAGAGGAAAGATATAAGGAGAAAAAGAAGGGAAAAGAAAAATAAAATAAAATAATCCAAATCATATTGGATTGCACCCTCTAGCAATTAGTGGTGTGGCTTACAAAGGTGGCAATAATCACAAGAGCAAATATTTTCCTTAAATACAAAGACGAAACAATAAAAATAGAAGAGAGAGAAAATGAAGAATAATAAGAAAACAAATTAATCCAAATTTCATATTGGATTCACCCTCTAGCTGTTGGTGTTGAAGTATCACATATGTGACAATAACCATAAGAGCATAGGCTTTCCTTAGGTATGAAGAAGAAGAAGATAAAAATATGAACACCATCAATAATTCAATCTTATTTTTAGACATCTCTAATCATTCCTGACCTCTTTTCTCTCCTTATTTTCTTATGTCTTTGCTCTCCTCATTTTTTGTTCATCTTCCTTCAACCCTTACTCCACTATTTATAGTCTCAAGGTGGGGTTTTCTTCATAAATGCTTTTTCTAACTTGCCCCAATCACCATCAATGGATATTTTTTAATTTTTTTAAATTTTTTTGTGTTTTCTATTAATAAACTTCTAAACCTGAACTAATCACTATCAATGAGAGACTATTTTAAAAAAATTTCATTTTTTAATTTTTTTTATTTTTCCCACAAGTAATTTTCTTAATTTAAACCTATCAACATAATGAGAGATTTTTTATTTTTTATTTTCATTTTTTATTTATTTTCTTATATTTTCCCTACAAGCATTTTCCTAATTCAAACCTATGAATGAGAGATATTTTTTGTATTAATTTTTATATTTTTTTTAATTTTCCCTTAATGAATGACAATGCCAATTTGGACACCAATTATCATCAATAAGAGGAATTATTTTCCTTTTTTTAATTTTAATTTTTATGTTATTTTTTAAATTTTTCCTTTAATGATCATTGCCAATTTAGACACAAATCATAATCAATGAGAGGATTTTCTTATTTTCTCTTTTTTTCCCTTTGTTGATAATTATCAACTCAGACACCAATCATAATCAATTAGAGGGTTTTCATTTAATTTTTTTTTTTATTTTTCAAGTAGGACCCAAAAAAATAGGGTGTTTACAGTTACCCTTTTTTACTTGTTTCGTAGTTGAGAAAAGTTAGGTTCTCGTCTATGAAAGAAGTAAAGATAAGAACATGTATTTTGTCAGCTAAAAGAACAAGGTGCCCCCTTTGGAACCAAAGATGAATTGGAAAAAATACAGTGCCCATGCCCTTCTTTACTTGGTTCATAAGGAAGAAGAACGCCAATGGAGCTAGATGATTTCCTGGAGTGGAAGTAAAGTTCCTAATTACATAGAACTTTAGTGGGGCATGAAAGAATTGTGCCAGTTCTTTTAGGCTTTGAGAGTGCCTACTGATACTAGGCTTTGAGAGTGCCTATACAGGGTTTAAAAAGAATTATGATAGCTGTTACTGGGCTTAAACGGTGTCTAGTGATACATGGCTTTGAAAGGGTGCCTGTCGTTACATGGGTAAATGAAGTCATTTTTAAGGAAAGATATTCTATACAAGCATTATTAACTAAATATATGACTATATTTTTTTTCTTTTAATTTTTATTTACATGCTGATTTTCCCTCTTTTTGCCTTCTTATTCAATGATGTTTATTATGTTTACAACCCATATCAAATGAAGCAAAATGCCAATGAATGATGCAAGGGTGCCTCATGAGACATAAAATAATGATGACATGTACTTCTAGCTTTGATATGTGTGATGGACATTGAGAAAAAGAACTCCACCTCTTCAAGAGATCCATTACCTCATAGGGAGAATGAAGTGCTCATTAACTTGTGAACGGCCCAAATCATCACGTGGCTAAGGGTTTTAAAAATGATGATTATGTCTAAGGCCCATATCAAATAAAGCTAAATGCAAATAAATGATGCAAGGATGCCTCATGAGACATAAAAGAGTGATGACTTATACTTCAAGATTTGATATGGGTGATGGTTATTGAGAAAAAGAACTCCACCTCCTTAAGAGATCTACTACCTCATAGGGATAATGAAGTTCCTATTAACCTATGAATGACCCAGGCTATCACGCGATGAAGGGTTTTAAAAATGATGATTCAGTCCAAGTCCCACATCAAATGAAACTAAAAATCCTATAAATGATGTAATGATGCCTTATGAGCCCTAAAAGGGTTATCTTTCATTGAGATATTTTCTAACATGATAGATGTAATTAGCTCATAGTCTTTTAGGGTCATAAACCCTTAGACTAAGGTTGGCTATCTAATGCATACACCTTCCTTTTGATGTATCTACATGAGGAGTGATGCTAGATACATACTCAAGTGAAGTGACAATTAGCCACTTGATCCTAGGGGTTTCCTTGATTATGCATAAATGAAAAAATAATATTGTCAACAATAAATAAATCCCCTCTAGTATCCTATTAACCTTAGGTTGTGGAATGTCTATCCTAAGAAAGGCAGGTACTAATTAATTGGGCTAGTCAATAACTTCTACTAATATGTGTCATAGTTTCAAGGTGGTTCTAATTCTCACAAATAAAGGTCTTTTAACTACTCCCATTGTAAAAATGAAGACCCCATATGATGAAATTGACCTTCAAGGGGTTTTGAAAAGCCCACAGGGATCAATCTCACCAAATGAGCAATAGCAAGGATAAAGTCTTCACGGTAACCTCAGGGGGTTCTGAAAATCCCATAAGGAGACTGCTACAAACTTCTGCTAACCTAAGGAACTCAGACTCGGGTATAGGGCCTAAAATGTGTGTGAAGAAAATAGTGTATGTGTTCAGTGTGTGTGGAGAGCATACCAACTTGTGGGCCTAAGTTCTACCCAACCCTCATTTGTTAAGCAAATCACAAGATAGATAGAGAAAATAAATAAATAAATAAAAGAATAAATAATTTAATAAATAAAAATAATAATAAAAAGGGTAATTTAAATAAAATTAAGGCCATATTATTTGTAAACACTTAACTTAAATGGGCTTGACTCTCAAATCGTCCCCAGTGGAGTTGCCAAGTTTTTGCACCCGAAATTTGGAAAATATGGATCTACAACCAAAATTTAGAAAAGGATAATTTTAGAAACCTTTTTTTTTTAAATGAAAACCAAATAGGGTCCAGGAGTTGATTATGTATGTGGAAGGTGCTAGGCGTAATATCACAAATTTTGGGATTAGAGGATTAGGGATAAGCCTGAATCAAGTGGACTACTAAGCTTCGATTTAGTAAGAGTCCCAGGAATAAGGATTTACTGCCAGTGTATTTTTCCAACATGGAAGTCTAATTGTATGAAATTTTCAAATAGGAAAATGATGTCCAATACCTATGATATTTTCTAGTATCAAAGTAGACTTATAAAGCTTTAATTTGATAGGTCATATATGTCATTTGGAGCAGTACACAAGGAGTTATGTATTTTTTAAATTAACCCAGTAAAATCAATGATTTTTAGTGGCAGAGTCCAAAAACAATAATTCTGGGAATTGTGCACTTCCAGTTGGCTAAAGTTATATTTTTCCTTGAAAATAGACTTAATAAGGGTTACATAGCCTTTAGAATCATACCAATTAGACATTTGTAGAAATATTTATGAATTTTCAAAATTTGATGAAACTTCTACCCAGTTTTCCTGCAAGTACGAAAATAGAAATAAATGTAAGGGAAAAATGATTGTTTTACCAATGAGCAAGTGGCCATTGATTTTTTTTCTTTAATTGGGATAAATGTTGGTTGAAGTATGGAGCAAGAAAGGGAAATAATTACTTGGTCCATATTAAACCTAGAAGAAATAATCTTGGCCAAGCAAAAAAGGGCACATTGGTAATTAGCATTAAATAATATTATTTCAAAAGCAACAGGAGAGATATTTTGATGAAGCAATTATCCCTTTCCCTTCTTCATTTTCGTCAAGCAACAACAAATAGAGAGAGAGAGAGAGAGAGCTCAAGAACATTTGGAGAACAAGAAGAGGAAGGATAGTGCAAGAGGTAAAAATTCAAGGTAAGTTGGTGAAATCCTTGTGTTTAAGCCCTCTAAATTTACTTAGAACCTCTTCTAATCTCTTCTTTACCTTGAAAATCATGTTTAGCAAGCAAAATGTCAAGGGAAGAGAGAGTGACTAGTAACTTCCTAAAGAGAGAAAGTGAGCAATAAAAAGATGATCTCCAAAACTTTAATCCCCTTGTGTTATATGATGCTGTTGTGGTTGTTATTGAATTTGGCTTGGTTTTGTGATTTTGGGATGATGAACCCTAAAGTGTTATGCTGCCAAAATTTCCTCAAATCATGGTCATTTAATGTTTAAGCAGTTAATCAGGTTATTAGAAGTGGAAAGGTAGTGATTAAACAAGAAAAGTTGAGAAAACACATGTTTCTTCCTAAGAACCCTGAATGGGAGATTTTTTTTTAATAAAACTTCCTAGCTTGACCTAATCACTATCAATGGGAGATTTTTTTTAATTTTCAATTTTTAATTTTTTTTATTATTTTTCGCACAGGCAATTTTCTTAATTTAAACCTATCAACATAATGAGAGATTTGTTTTATTTTTAATTTTCATTTTTTATTTATTTTCTTATGTTTTCTCTATAACCATTTTCCTAATTTAAACCTATAAATGAGAGATATTTTTGTATTATTTTTTGTATATATTTTTCTCCCTAATGAATGACAATATCAATTTGGACACCAATCATCCTCAATAAGAGGACATTTTTTCTTTTTTATTTTTTCTTTTTATTTTTTATTTTATGTTTTAATTTTCTCTTTAATGATGATTAATTTAGACACCAATCATAATCAATGAGAGGATTTTCTTATTTTATCTTTTTGTATTTTTCCCTTTATTGATGATTGCCAATTTTTACACTAATCATCATCAACGAGAGGACTTTCATTTATTTTTTTTTTATTATTTTTAGTTTTCAAGTGAGTCTCGAACAAAATAGGGTGTTCACAGTACCTTTAGGCATCCTTGTTTCAATAACTTGGGACTCTTAAAGGTGACCTATTGCATGTCAAACATGTGTCTGACATGCCTACTCCATCCTAGCCTCCCTCTTGAAGTCTAAAAAGTTATTCCCTCCTCCTCCGTCTTTCACACTTCATCATCGTCTTCACTTATTCCCTTCTCCTCCTCCTCGTCTACCTTCACTCCTCCTCTTCTTCTGTCTTTACTAACTCATTTCCTCTTCCTCTGTCTTTACTCATTCCCTCATTTTATTCTTGCAAGCTTCCGTGTGTAAGTTCATCACTTCACTCTGAACAAGAGTCACCACTCTCTCCCTCTAACCATCATCGGTCATGTCTCCTCAGTGGCACACCAACATCAAGCTCCTCCTTCTCCATCTACATCGTTGGCCATCTCCCTCCAGGTTGGTTTTTTTAAAGAGAATGCTTTGTATTAATTATGAAAAAGAATAATATATATTTTTTAGGTACCTCACAAAATTTTATTTTTAATTGAATGAATAATTATGATTGGGAAAAAAAATTGCTCTGTATAATGAGGCTTTGAGAAGGGGGTGTGCCAGCTGGCTCAAATGGTAAGCAAATTGGAAATTAGTGTCCATGATTATTGATGTAACTTCAGCAGTATAATCTGTTGCTTCCTTAAGTATATTTATCCCAGCATTGTTTATGTAGCTAGGTAAAAAAACAAAGAAAAATGTTCAAGTTAACTAAAATACACACACACACACACAAAATTGCATACAGGAATATACATTGCAAACATACAGTAACATAAACAAAAGTGTGTAAACTGCACTATTTTTAAACTTATATATAACATGTCAAAATGTCACCCTCATTTTATGTAGAATTTCTAATTATTAAAATAAATAAGAAAAAATTTGAGATGTTGGGGAAAATTAACGGGCAACATATACCCTGAATCCACTTACAATTGTGTTTCAATATACCTTTAAAATTTATTATAAGTTTATAAATTTTTAATATTTCCCTTTGAGTTTAAAAATTTAGTATAAGCCACGTTCTCTTAAGAAAACCCAGTTATATATCATTGATTCTCTATTTGGCTAAGAAATTGCTTACATCATAACCTTATATTTTTTTTCGTAAAGAAAAAAATGGTAGATTAAATTGTTGATATTGTCCTAAATTGCCTCAGTTAGTTTGTTTTGTTTGAATTAAGCTGAAATGGTTTGTTATTGAAAATTTAGGATGCTTTAATTTCAAGGGGAAATGTTGCCAAATTTGTTTTTTTGAAAAAAGTGAAAATAGGAAATCTCATTGTTGACAATTGTTCTAAACTTGAGTGTTATTGGGAATGGCTTAGGTGGTAATAAAATGGATTATAGTTGGATGAATGCTTTGAGAACTACTGAAGAATATGAGAATGGGGTTGAAGGGTTTATTGAATTTGCTAGAAGGAACACTACAACAAAAAATGGGACGTCATTTTGTCCTTGTGTCAATTGTTTAAATGAGAGTCGATGGGATGTTGATGTTATAAGGGATCACCTACTTTGTGATTGAATAAATCTTTGATACACAAGGTGGATATGTAATGGTAAGGAAGTAATTGATTATTTGTCACATAAGAAGCAAGCTGGGGATGTCATAGATGAAGATCGAATGAAAAATGATTCACGATGTTGAGGTAGAATCCTTTATGCAATCGCATGAATATGACAGCTTGTAGACTGATGCAGAGACATCATTAGACCTTGGGAGTAAGTACACATGGCTGACAAGGACATTGCATTTTGTTGACTTAAAGAAACTTGTGGGTCGATCGATAGTAGTTTCAATTGCTGCTTGAATTGTTATGTGGTATGTTTACACACTATAATGTACTTCCAAATCGTATGTATGAGGCTAAGAAAATCTTGTCTATGATGGGATTGGAGTATAAAAAGATACACACTTACTGTAATGACTGCGTACTATACAAAAAGGAGTATAAAGGTCCTAGTGAGTGTCCTAAATGCAAAACTTCACGATACAAAGTGAAGAAAGATGGTGGTTGTTGTGACAAGACAACTAAAAGGCAACCTTTAAATGTTTTGTGGTATCTTCCAATAATATTGCGTTTTAAGAGTTTGTTTGCAAGTGCAACAAAAACGAAGAAGTTGAGATGGCATTCTAATGAGAGAATATTTGATGGGAAATACATTCGGCACCCGGTTGACTCTCCACAATGTAAGAAAATAGATGAAATATTCTTTTAAGTTGGTAACAAGCCGAGAAACCTTCGGCTTGGGCTTTGTACAGATGACAATAATCCATATAGAACTCTTACTAGCACACATAGTGTGTGGTTGGTTCTCCTTTTTATATACAACTTGGCTCCTTGGCTATGTATGAAATGCAAGTATGTGATGCTTTCTATGATAATTTCTGGACCAAAAAAGCCAGGGAATGATATCGATGTCTACTTGGTGCCTTTGATTGAGTACTTGAAGAAGTTGTGGTAGGAAGGCATAAATGTATTTGATGCATATAAGAAGAAGTCCTTCAAGTTACGTGTAATGATTTTCACCATGATAAATGACTTCCCTGCATATGGAAACTTGTCAGGATACAGTGTGAAGTAGCATAAAGCATGTCCAATCTGTGAAGCAGACACACACTTTTATCAACTTAAGTATAGAAGGAAAACGGTCTACCTTAGTCATAGGAGGTTTTCTCATCGATTCCAACCGTATCATAGGTTAAGAAATTGTTTTAACGGCTTACCGAAGCATGGAATAGCTCCAAAGATATTAACTAAAGAGGAATTTTATAGTCGAGTGGAACGTATCAATGTTACCTTCAATAAGAATCAGAGGACTGCAGGTAAGAAGAACATATGGAAGAAGAGATCAATTTTTTTTTATCTTTTATATTGTCCTAGTCTTGATGTGAGACACAGTATTGATATGATGCAAGTAGAGAAAAATGTTTGTGATAGTCTTGTTAGTACGCTTTTGCACATACCAAGAGAGACTAAGGATAGAATTAGTGTGAGACTAGACCATGTTGATATGGGAATAGGAGAACAGTTACATCCACAACCAAGAGATGATGGTAGGAGGGCATACACTATCAAAAGTGGAGAAAAGAAGTTTCTGTGGGAGTTTGCATGAAATTAAGGTGCCACAAGGGTATTCTTCTAATGTATGAAGGTGTAATGCCCCAGCTTGGGCTTAAGGGCTAATGACTTCGAAAGTGAATGTGATTATTGTTAAATAAACACTTTTGAAGAATATGATGTGAAATTACAATTCAAATGTGTTATGATAAGTGCCTAAACCCTGTATTTAAGTTCAATTGTCGATTAACATCTAAATTGAATTAAATAGGAGGGAGGGCTCATGGTAAGGTGAAATAGAATGATGGAATGTGCTTAGTAGTGCTTCAAGTAGATTGCCATAATTAGGGGCAAAATGGGAAAATGTAAAGTTACCGACCAATTTGGTCAGTTACTGAAGAGGAAATTCCTTAGTAATTTAAGGATCAAGTGCTAGGATTGAGTAATTAAGATGGTGGAATCATGTGCTTTGAGTTCATGTGTTTCCATTTAATAAGACCAAGGATCTTGACAAGTGGCATTATGTGGACCATGGGATTAAGGTCAACTTTTCAAACCATTTTCCTCTTTCCTCTCTCCCTCCAAGTTGGTGTTATCATGGGGAAGCAAAAAAAATCTGCACTTCATCATCATTTCATCTTTTCTCTCTCCATTCTCCATTTTTGGCCAAAGAGGGAATGAAAGAAAAGTGAGAGGTAATGTTTTGGCTTTGTGCTTGATCTCAGATTCTCTAAACCTCTTCATTAATCTTGTCTATGGTGATGAGAAATTTCTTTCTTTGGTCTTAGATTTTTGAAAGGGGGTGTTTTAGAGCTTGAACAAATTTGGAAGTTGAGGAATCAAGGATTTAATCTTGGGAAGAGGAAGAGGTAAGAAAGAGCTCTCTTTTGACATATTCATTGTAAGCATTGAATAAGTTTTGTAAATTTTAGATTTTACCCTGATTTTGGTATAATTTTGGGATGCATGAATTGGCTAATGTATGGTGGTGGAATTGGTGGCATATTGTGTCTTTGAGCCATTGGTATTAGTTTGAAATTTTGGAAACCACATTGATCATTTTGTGGTTTTGGAGTTCAATGTGGTTAGAAATGTAGAATATGACATTGTGATGGGAATTTGGTTGTTTTGGTGTGTCCAATGAGTTATTTATCTGAATTTGTGTAGGGAAAGGTTGTTTAGGAGATCGGGAAGTCATTAGACACTTTGGGCAAACTCTGGGAAAATTCTGTTAGTTGCTGCGGTTTTGGCTTCTGATATGCCACACTCGAGTGCACCAAGGTGTCACTCGAGTGCAGCATTCTATTTCCCTTTTTCCTTCAGTTCTAGTTGTACTTCCTGGCCAAGGAAGCAGAAGTGTACTTCCTCACCTGTGAGTGATATGGGTTATCATTCAAGTGCTTCGGGTCTCACTTGAGTGAGTATGTATTTTGCACCTTCAAGCTGCTTCTCGGGTTGTCACTCGCAGGCCATTTTCCAAGAGTGTGTGCTAGCATCCACAAGTGTTGAGCCATCAATCGTGTGCCAGAGCTAGAGCTTGAGTTCATTTCTCATTCTAGTGTTTCTGTTGCTCTCAGGTAGTCACTTCTTGTGCCTCACTCGGTTGGACTCGGGTGAGTATGAGGGCATCATTCAAGTAGTGGGGTTAGGACTCGAGTGCAATGATCACTTTCTGTCTCTGTGGTTGCTCTCAGGTAAGCACTCGCACAAGTGAGCCAACCTCACTCGAGCACTTCATCTATCACTCGAGTGCAAGAGCTGAAAAATCAGAGTTGGACATCCGAAAAAAGGAATCTTTGGTGTAGTGTTCCTAACCCTTTAGGCATATGTCTAGGCTTCTAGTAGCCACCTAAAGAGTTCAAATGATAACCAACTTAAAGTATTATGAAAATAAGAATTTGGAATAGAGAATAACCTATCATCCTTGATTTTGGTTTATAGGCTTTGATATTTGCCTTACTCTAGAACAGATTGTGCTGGATCATGTTCGAAAAGAACAAGGTAGTGACGCTTTTTCTTATACTATATGTGATACATTGTATGTTTGTTTTATCATTGATTTATGCAAACTTCATATGCTGTTAAGCCTATAGATATGTGAAAGCCGAAAGGCTATTTGTGGGCCAAAATGCTATTTGTGAAAGCCATAAGGCTATTTGTGAGCCAAAAGGCTATTTGTGAAGCCGAAAGGCTATGTGAGCCGTAAGGCTATGTGAGCCGTAAGGCTATGTGTATGCGCCGCCACTCCAATAATCCCTGAGTCGGTAACAACGGTTCGGGTAAGGACTGCATGCCTCCCCAGTGGTAAAAGGGGATGAGGGTGGGGTATGATGTGTATTGCTGCTGCTACTTGATGATTTACTTGCATGCTATATGATTACATGTGGTATAAGTGATTTGTTACTACTAGGATTCTTTTGAATCTCATTATTTCCTTTGACTAACCTACAAACAGGGCAAGCGACTCCAAGGGAAAAGAGAAGACCAAGGGCGGATAGGACTCCTCAGGGAAATCTATATTTTGGTTGTTGGTTATCAATTTTGGTATTGGGATTACTGTACTTATTTGGGATGTAAATATTGAAATGATTTTGTGTAATCCCCTAAATGAAAATTTGTAAACCCTTAGTCTTTGTGTAAAACTTGGAGGTTGTTGGGATTTTTGTTGTACACACTGATATATTAATGTGATTTAATTACACAGGGTAATTATATTCGAAATGTGAAATTTTGAGACAAGGATAAGGCAGAAAATTTTGAAAGAATTTATAAAAACCTTATCGTAAGGAAAGGATACTAAATGAGTCTGATTATTATTGGTCTTTATTTCATTTTGATCACGTATTTCAAATCATAATTACGATTTTCGAGGTAAGGGGTTATAGAAGGTGTGTCTCAATGGAAGATTTGAAGTTAGTGAGAATGAAGTCCCATGATTATAATGTATTGATGCAACAACTATCATCAGTAACTATTAGAGGCATCATGAAAGATGAAGTGCGAACTATTGTAACAAGATTGTGTGTTTCCTTTAATGCTATCTATAACAAAGTCATTGACACTAAAATGTTAGATGAGCTAGACAATTAGGGTTATATTATTTTGTCCTAACTAGAGATGCATTTTCCTCCTTCATTTTTTGATATAATGGTGCATTTGATAGTTCATTTAGTAAGGGAGGTAAAGCTCTACGGTCCAATTTATCTGAGGTATCCTTTTGAGCTATAAATGAAGATCTTAAATGGGTATTCTAAAAATCTTTATCGACCTGAAGCCTCCATAGTTGAAAGATATGTAGTTAAAGAGGCTATGGAGTTTTGCAAAGATTATCTATTAGGGAAGAAGGAACAATCACGGTATAAAGAAAGGAGAAGCAAGGGAACACAAGGACTGAAAGTAAAGAATATTCCTCATAAAGAGGTGTTGGGAGCATACTTGTATATCCTAAATAATATGGAAGAAGTCTAACTATACATAAATGAATATAGAAAGAATTTAAAAAACATGAATCCAAGGAAGAATGACATGCAAAATGCTATTTAGCAAAACAAGATATTCATAGAATGGTTCAAGGAAAAGGTTTCGCATAAGACCAGTATGTTTGAGACAATCGAGTGGCTAGCTTGAGGGCCTTCGTTTTAGGTCATTACTTGGACCGGTTATGAAATAAGCGGGTATTCTTTCTATACAAAAGACCAAGATGACAGAAGTACCATGTAAAATAGTGGGGTGATGGTAGAATCTATCAGCACCTGTTTCCATTTTAATATTCATAGATTAATAGAGACCAAGTTCCATAGACACACAGAAAAGTACTAATATACCAATAAAAGTATTTGTTTATAAACCGGAATCAATCGTGCAGAATTTGATACTATATTTACAAACATGTACAAAATATCCAAAAACATTTCTACTACAGACTATATATATAACCACAATCTTCATCTCAGGAAATGTGCTCGTCAGTTCCCCGTACCTACGTCCTTCCCTTTTAAACCACTGGCACCTGCTGAGATTTTTTGTTTTGAAGAAAGGGTGAGATTCCAAAGAATCCCAGTATAGGCATACTATCGTTCGTATAAAATGCGAAAAGTATATATGATATGCACAATGTATGCACCAATTAATGAAAAATATAAAACATCATCATCATATATACATAAGTAGGGCTCCTGCCCCACTAATCGTACACCGGTTGGATTCTTACCCAACCCCCAAGTGTAAGTGCACTTCCGGCACTAATTTCCTCTTCTAGGCAAACCATATTGATTAATAAAAGCACAATTAATGGCAACCACATAATCATATGAACTATGGCATGATGTATGAAGGATAATGTCCCTACCTCAAGTCTCTTGCTCCCCAGAATGTTCTCCTCATAAAACATGTCAAGCCTAGGCTCTTAACTTGGTCCTAAAATGTTAAATGTATAAGAATTAGGTTAAAACTCATTCATATACCATTTTAGACACTTCTATAGTGTTTATGTTGGTTATATTAGCCTATGGTGAAAAATTACCAAACTCGGTCTGCCGTACTTTTTCCAAAATTTTGATTAAGGCTATTCTGATATATTTTTTCCCAAGGAATCCGTTTCTGAACTCAGAATTATCAAATTCACTGTCAAAAAATAGATATGGCCTTGGCAGCCCCACTTTCAAGGTTTCAGGGGCGTTTTCGTAATTATGCTTTTTCGAGCTTTTCCAAAAAAGTGACCAATTGTAACCCCACCTAATTCTCCCTCCTGAATTCCTGAATGCAATGGAATCATCAGAATATCAAAAATCCAACCCTAACCCTAGATATAAACCTGGCCAAAACTTAGGTATTACCTAGGAAAAATTTGGGTTTTTCGATTCTAGCTCCACAAGCGTGTTCCTTTTTACTCCTAATCACTATATTAACTATTTAATTATGCTATAACTACCATTTAGTATCAATTTTGACAGCATAATAGCCCCCGCAACCCCTTTTCCAATTTCACAAACAAAGACAATTTGGCAAAAATTCATCGATTAAATCGACCATAGCAACTAGAATAATCAATATTCGAAGGTTTGGAAGTTACCTTTCACTTCCTCCTGGCTCTCCTTGATGTGGTTGAAACCCTAGCTGTTCACACAAGGAAATTTGAGCTTCCCAAACCTTGAATAACATAGAAGAGTGGTTTAGGAGTAGAGTTATACCTGTTAGGTACAAATTTACTGAATAAATCGATCTACCTCTTGAGTTTTCTTCTCTTTCTCTCTCTAGAATTTCTCAACTCCCTTTGTCCCTATGGCTGCTAGTTGGGTAATGGAAATGAGCATAAGAGGAAGAGGATGATGTTATTTTATTATATCCTATATTTACTTTAATTTTCCAATTTTCCAAAAATACAAATTTTGACTTTTTGTACATAAATTCCTAACTTCAAGTAACTCAATACCTTAAGCCTACTTAACATGCAGCTAATATTTCTCTTTCTTATTACATGTAATAGCATCCCAAGGATTCCTTCTTTAGGTCCTAATTGGCTTTACAACTTGTTCAAGTTACGTATACACATAAAGTCACAATTTTGGTTAAAATTGCACTTTTGCTCAAATTTTCCATAAATTCATATTTATTTGACCAAATTTCCAAATATATTTTTTCCCTTTATTTTCTTTAATTAATTGAAACTAACTTCAATTAATCATAAATTAATTAATTTTGTGCTAAATTTGCAAAATTAAGAAATTGCCATTATATTTTTTGTTTAATTCTTTTCCTTCTTTTTATTTGGCCAATTTCCATTTATTTTTGGACCAAATATTTTATCTATTGTTTCTCCATTTTTAGACCTTAATATTGGGCTTTTTAAATTACCCAAATTAATTCCATAATTATTTTTGCCCAATTTCTCATGAAAATGAACATTTATAAAAGTCATAAATTCTAATTTCATGAATATTCACCAATTTTATTGAATTTCTCGAATAATCACAATATATTTGGTGAATATAAAATTTGAAGTGTAACAGAAGTTGAAGTCATGCACTTTTCCAGTTCAAAAGATAAAAACCCCATATTAGTATCTATAGGCTATTATGGAGCTATAGAAGAAATATGGGAGATTACCTACAATAAGTTCAAAGTTGCTTTATTCAAATGTAAGTGGGTTAGAAATAATGATGTGGTAATAGATCAACAATTTGGATTTATCTCAGTTGATCTTCGAAGAGTTGGTTATAGAGATGAGCCCTTCATTCAGCAAGCCAGGTGAAACAAGTATTTTAGTCATAGATCCTGCGAATAAAAAGATGTCTATTGTACTTCAAAGTAAGAAAATAGAAGTATGGTGATTTGACCTTCAACCTTGACAACACACCACCTTTCACAACATATCCACCTAGAACAAGTAAAGTAGAATTGGTAGATGATAAGAATATGCTGAAAGAAATGATCATGGTAAAGGAATATGGGAAACAATATAGAGTAAGACTATAACTTAGAAAATAGTACTGTGTGTTTTTTGTTTTAATCATAGTTATTTTATTGATTTAATTACAATTTATTTACCTATCAGATGATGATTTTTATGTTAACAGAAATATGGACAACTCTAGTGACCCACAAAGTACTGGGGATAATGAAATGACTAGAGATGAACCCGTTACGAGAAGGGCTAAGGTTACACAAAGATAGGAGCATTGGTTGCATATAATAAACATCAATAGGAGAGGTTGTATGTAGAATTCTATGCCAATATGAATCTAGTTGTTCTTAAGGATTGGAAGACCATTTCATTAGCTATTTAGGCTATTTAGGTCAAAGCAAAGTTTGTATTATCTATGATAATTGGAAGTTAGTTCCGCCAAAAACGAAAGACATGATTTGGCAACAACTTTTGTTATATAAGTTTTGATACATATGTATTTGTAGCTTTATTCTTATTACTTCAAATATAATTATCTTATGTTTTACCTTGTAGAAAACATAAGATGCCCATACACCAGGGCAATGTACAAGCACTGGATAGGGGTGGTTCATCTATGATGGAAAGATGTCAAGAACAAGCTTACAAAAAGGTACATTCAAGGGGAAATGAGGGGTCAAGATCCATGTTAAGAGTATTTGTATTTGTCTCAAGAGGACTGGAGGTTGTTTATGGCATCACGGGAAGATCCTTACTTTTTGGTAAATTTTCTTTCATCATAGTATAGAACATTTTATTTGAATATACTTGACATCATTGATTCAGTTTTCGTTGTTTTCCTTTCATAAGAAGTAAGTGTAGCAAATGCACATAGGCAAGCAAAAAATAAGTAGTAGTATTGCATGTCTCATGGTGGTTATCGAATACTTGAGTAAAGGATGATGGAAGAAGAGTTGGAGAAATTGAAGGAAGTAGCTGAATTAGATCCTAGCGTTGTTGTCTGGGCTCTAGCTCCTCCTCCAAGTCACAAAAAATGTAAAGAAGGGAGGATTAAGGGTGGGAAGTATATAAATCCAGTTGTTGTTGAGGTTGCCGCTAGGATTGTAAGTAGTTAAAGCATAAGTACATAAATATTTTCATATTGGGAGTGCTTATTTTTCATTTATGATAAATTGTATGCTACAGGATGAATTGGAAGATCATAGTAACTAAGGTTCATTCACTCCAATTGAACAGATGGACATCTTGTCAACGGCATTTGGAAAGGCAAATTACCCTTGTCATGTTTGGGGGGAGCCAAGGGGAGTTAATGTCGTGAAGTATTTTGCACGAGCCTCACATTATTCATCACAAGCTAAACCTAGTAGGAAGCTTGTAGTCAAGATTCGTGAGGAAGTTGAACAAGCTCCAAGAAGAGCTGTTGTTAGAGCTACGTCTTGAAATGACAAAGATTATTGAATTGAAGATGGCAAGTGACGAGCGTAGAACTCAAGAATCTCAGGCCTTCCCTAGCATAAAAGGAAGTTAAACTCGCTAGAGGAACTAATTGATGACCTTTCTCCTACTCCAACGACGAGAACCTTCACCCTCTATTTGGATTCCCCACTGCTGAGTGTTATTGCCGATGCTCTCGTTCACACACAAGCTACAACCCACTAACATAAGCAAATTCCATAGCATTTATGTAGGGTGACTGTGACATGTGTTCGAGAGGGGGAAGAAGGTACAGCCATCCCTGTTCTTGATAAAGAGATTGTCACGGTAGGTCAAGCGATAGGATCTTTAATCTTTTTGCCTCAAAATCTTATTAGCATAGTAGCAACACCTCCAATAGTAGGAACTACCTTACTATTACTTAAGATATGTTGGCATCCTACTCACAATCTTGTTTTTATGTTCTAAAAGGACGAGCAAGATGTGGGAAAATGTCCCTTCTTGGCACGACTGCAACAACTCTACAAAGGCATTCGCTACATTGACTTGCACATGCCTCTAGGGATTGTAGGCCTAACATTGGAGTATTCCTTTAAGATTGACAGGAGAGATCTCAAAGAGTTCATTAAGTTAGAGGAGATAGATGTATGATGAGTTAAATTTGCAATCCGGTAAGTATTTTTTCTCCATTTTTTCCTTCAATTAATGTAGTGGTTTTTTGGTTTCAGACATTCAATAATTCAGTCATCATTTTAATTCTATTATAGTTGCTTCCACCGCATATGCATCAATATGGAAACACAAGATTTATATAGATTCTTATGTCCTACACATACGACAAGGGATACTAATACTTTGAAAGCAAGGATGAGCTATGCGGGCTACACAATAGGACAGACTAAATTTTGTTGTTATTTAGCACCAATTGTTCAAGGGTACATATTTTAATTTTGTCTATTTAAGATGTTTAATAAATAATTGCCTTGTTTTCTAACTTCATTTTAATCTGTCTATGTTGTTATAGTTACCATTGGAGTTTGTGTGTTCTCTATCCTTGCCTCAATGCAATCTATTGGTTTGATTCCTTGCGTAAAAAACCAGACAAAGAAACAAACACTACTACAGACAAGGCTTTTAATGTCCCCTTTTTGGCAATTTTAATGTCCAAAAACATAGGAATGTCTATGTGTGGGGCGTAGTATATTTTAGAAAAGACGTCCCAAAAAAATGAGATGTCTAAAGTGAGAACTTTAGACATCCCTATTCAAAATAGAGACTATTGAGAATTGATATGTCTAAAGCCCTCTACAGGGGGACTTTAGACGTCCCAATTCTCAATTTGGGATGTCTAAAGTCCCTCTACAAGGGGACTTTAGACATCCCTTTTCTCAATTTGGGACGTTAAAAGGTTTTATTTTTTTAAAAATGATTATTTATATTCTTTAATACCTAGAAAATTCAAACTGCAAAAACAGAATAGAAGATGGATTTGTAAACCACAATGTCCGTTAGAAAAATGGTAAGGACATCCAGCACTGCAATCTTTACTATATATATGTACAATAACAACTCATACAACCTACTACTATATATGTACAATAACAACCAGAAAGTGTCAAAATGTTGTCATCACACAAGTGAAAGAGGCAAGCTTCACCCAAGAGGGGGTGAATTGGGTGATGTGATAAATTTTTTCTTTGATATGGTGATATGACAATAGTTTTAGATAGAGTAGAGTTAAGAGAATTAGAACACAGAGAGTTATACTGGTTCGGCCCAAAAACCAGGCCTACGTCCAGCCATCAGAGATGAAGACCTACTGAGATTTTCACTATGCTTCCAAGATTCAATGGGCTCTCAGATTGCCACAAAACAACAACCGTCCTAGAATGGATTACGAGCAGAAATATTCTAACACTAAGAATTTTCTCTCCCCCTTATGACAAGTCTTACGTGCAGAAAAACAACCTATGACCTTTCTCACTTGCTTACGTACACAAGTCTTATGAGCAACAACATTCTCTCTTGCTTACACCACTGTAAGTCTTACGAGCAGCAATGTTCTCTACTGCTTGTATCTTGTAAGTCTTATGAGTAGAAAGTTTTACTAAGAATTCTCTCAACTGCTTCTCTTGTAAGGATATCTACCCTCTCAAGGTCCAAATACCTTAAGATCAAATGAAAATAGAATTTGGAGTGTATACAAACTCTCTTACAGAGCAAATATGATAAACATTGAAGAACGATATGAATACAGAGAAAATATGAATAACAGAGACTCGTGAATTTGCTTATGAGAATTCTTGTGCTTCATTGTTTTTTATGATCTCTCGAACTCTGTATTTATAGACATTTGTTTTTGCCCATTTGAATAATGATAATTGTGGAGAGGGGCAAGTTACTGTGGAACGGCATGCCCACGTTTGAAATCTTTGAACGCGGTAGGTACATGCTTGGATAGTCGTAATGATACTGTCTGCTGTTGTTTGACTTCCTCTATGTTTTTCTAATTCAAACGTTCAAACTCCTGTATCACACTTATAATGCATATTAAATGATGTTATATAATAATAATAAGTGAAAATATAATGAATAAATATCATTAAACCATATTCGGATTGAACGCTATAAGACTAGTGCATTTTGGCTTCTGGCAGAGTCTCACTCGAGCACTGAGGGGGCTCACTCAAGTGCAACACCATATTTTCTCCTTTTGCTTCAATTTTTCCCTTGCACTTCCACAGATTTTGAGAGAGTGCATTTTCACACTTGCGAGTAATGTGGGTCCTCACTCAAGCACAACTCCTTCTGCTCGAGTATCCTTGTATTTTACACTAAGAGCTGCGTCTTTGGACAACACTCACATACCATTTTAGCAAGAGTGTGATTTTGCACTTGCAGGTGATGTGGGCCCTCACTCAAGCATACATACTCCTACTCAAGTAAGAAGAATATTCTTTTATAATATAATCTTATCTTCAGCACTTGCATCAGAATTGAGAGAGTTAGATTTCTCACTCGCGAGTGCTGATGTATCACTCGGGTATATGAACTCTCACTCGGGCATGCTTGTGCTTCTCTATTCTGCATGACTCTCGGCCAAACACTTGCAGTCCCTCACTCGCTAGTGCTCGGGTGCAAAACAACTTCATGCTCGAGTGTTGGTTATAGTGCTCGAGTGTATCAGTAGAATTGACAGTAATTGCTCTCGGCCAAACACTTCTTGTCCAACACTTGCATGTGCTCGAGTGTAAAAGAGGTTTGTGCTCGAGTGTAAAAGACGTTTATGCTCGAGTGTTAGCTCTGTTGCTCGAGTATATCAGCAAAAACTGACAGCAGACTTCTCTTAACTTTGCCATATGCATTTGGTAAATTTGCAATCATTCTTTAGATTTGTAAAAACAACTTTGCATACCATTACCTTTTGTTATCATCAAAACTTGGAATCTAACATTCTCCCCCTTTTTGATGATGACAAAACCTTTGTGATGAGTTTTAAGAAAAGTCTTGATTACAGTGAAAATTTCTTAAATAAAACATCATCAACATTTCTAAATGCATATCTTCACTAAAGTTTAGATTCAATTTCATATTTTTGCACTTATCCACATAGGTTTCCTACAATACTTCCAATGGACACTTAACAACCAAGATAAGTCATAGTATCACCGAAACCATTAAAACTGAATAGAAAACTTAATAAACTTGAAAATAACCATTAGTGAACTTGAAAAGTACAATATTAAGTTTGAATCATCACCTACCCATAAAACTCCATATACAACCATGTCAGCAGAAATAAACCTGAAAATAACAATAATCCTACCCCAATACATAAAACTACCCAATACGCCCCATAAAAGCTCAGAAACCATCACAAATCCTTCTCCCCTATTTTGTCAACATCAGAAGGGGGCTGAGGAAAAGTGAGATCAGATGGTGGGACAAAGGGCACCATGGCGATGGAAGGGTCTACTAGCACCGGCTCAAAGGGTGGAGATGATGGCTGAGGAACAGAGGCTGAGGGTGGTGGTGAAGGCGACTGATCATAAGTGACATCAACATTAGAATCCAAATGGGTGAAGAGAACATGTGTCTGTGGATGAGGAGGTGAAGTCGAGGCAGGAGTAGTCTTAGGTGGCACCTCAGAAGAAGTAGTCGAAAAGAGAGAACGTAAGAAAATCTCCATATCAGTAATTCTTCTGGACATATCGTCTTGAGTCTTGAACATCAAGTCAAAGTTGGTATTAGCCTTGTCTACCAACTTTAAGACTTGTAACTACATCGTGTTTACCAACTTCTCATACTCAGTCATCAATTCCTATTTTAAACCAGACACAATTGGATTGATTACTTCAGTCAGATGAGTGGAAAGTGATGCATTCGGAAAAGATGGAGGTAGAACCTGACCTTGAATAGACGACTAAGCCTCATCACCTCTTGATGGAGTGGCTTCTCTCTGAGATGTAGCCCTGGTTCAACTTACTAGAAGATTGATACTCATGTGTGTCAGTTGAGTCTTGCCAAACCTTGGAATGGTTACCCTCTTAGTTCCTTCCAAGTACCATATTTTGTTTTTCATGAGGATGTGGGACACAAATTGAGGGTATGGTATAGTCGTGGATTTTGATGAAGAAAATCGAAATCTTCTCATCTCACTAAAAATAATCTCCCCCATATTCCTTTCATGACCGGCTAGGAAGGAGGCCAGCATATAGTAATCTCTCTTAGCAAAATGGGTATAATTATTGGACTTGTTAACAATGCTACGAGAGTATATGTAGTGAAGGACTCGATAAGAATCAGGCATGTCAATAGGCTTAAAGTTAAAAGGGCCTATTGGGTCATCTGGTCTCAATAGCCGAAAGGCTTCATTGGCTGACAAAGTAGGTGGATCAGAGGGAGGTGCGACATACCCAAGTAAATCATTAATAATACTAGCAGATATCATAATGAATTGATCTCTAACAGTGATAGATACTGCTTCCTCAATCAATTCTCCAGTCTTAGATTTTATGTTGTGGGATTTCATGATGCAATAAAATGTTTTCACAACAAAGGGTGAATAAGGAATATGAACATTCAGCCAGGGAGCATAAAATCCAAGATAAGGATATAAATCCAAATGACAATTCTTCTTCAGATAATCTAAGTCCATGTAAACTATAGGGCAAAAATGTCTATGTGTGAACTCAGTATCATATATATACCTTCTGATTTAGTGGCTTAAGTTCCTTAACATTGAAACCTTCAGGAGGACTTGTGACTTGTTCTTCCTCTGGAGCCTGTGATGTAGAAGGTACCCCTGAAGTAGCCGCACTGGACTGACCAACATGGTGTGAACTTGAGGCACCAGCTTGAGAGGCAATTTCGCCAACCAATGCGTCAAGTTTTGACCTCTCCATTGCTTCCCAAAGTTGTATATTGAAAGAGTCATCGTAGGAAGAAGAAGATTGTTGTGGTTGCTCAGTGTCCTTCTTCTTTCCTCTTCCTTTAACTTCTTTGTATTGAGACCGAGTAATCATTAGTTCTTTGAAAACCACACCCTTTGGTTTCTTTTGCGAAGGTTGATCCTTCTTAGCCATTTGAGGCTTAGGATGAGGTTTCTTGGCTAGAGTTCTCTTTTTGGTTTTGGGTTTAGGATGAGGTGTTGGTGTAGAAGACAATGTAAGAGATGAAGGTGTTACTACTGGAGTTCCTGAAGAAATAGCAGCAAAATAAGTGGGAGAAGGTGAATGAGATCTTTGGGAGACAATAGGAATCTTAGTTCTAGCCATTTAGAAACGAAATGAAAACAACAAGAATCACAGATTTGCTGAAGATTGAATAAGAAAGTTTCAAAGAGTTAGGGCACGAAATGAGAAACTTTAAGGATAAATCTCACCTTATAAAGAAGATTGAAGAGTTGTAACGGTGATTTGAAGCAAAATAAGATGTTTAATCGATGGGTAATGGTTAGAGGTGAAGAGAGACAACCTTCGAGTACGCAACGCTTCGAGTGAGAGGAGGAAGTGCGACGATCTAAGCTATCGCGTAACTGATATAAGTTCCAACAATCGAGCAATAACCCTAGTGCTCGAGTGTTATTCATACTTTGCTCGAGTGTGATCATACTGTGCTTGAGTGACATCCAGACAAATTTGATAAAACATGTAAAAGCATACCTGGTTTAAATATATCTTACTATATTTTTCATCTTTGTACTCAAATCCTCTAAAATCATTTGAGTAACCATGCTTTGAATAAGTATTTATATAATTTCCTTCCTTCTGCTTGAGTCTCTTGCTTCACTCGAGGTATGTTCATACCTTGCTCGAGTGAGGATCTCTCTCACCCAAGTGAGAACAATTATAACTATTGCACTTCATATAACCTCTTGGTATTTTTATCTCCTCTCTTAACCCCTGTTTTACAAGCTTAGAAATAGAGTATATACAATAGTTTTGTACTCGAGCAGTGTTGACTGACTCGAGTGAGTATGAGCTTGTCACTCGAGTGACAGTCCTGCAAAGACAATTTCTATATACTTTGATGCTTAAGTCAGTATAATTATTATCAAAACTTATAAAACATAATAAAAACTTACAACTCATTGGGATTAACCATTCCCAGTTCTCTTCGAATATATAAGAATTGATCTTTAGCTATTGGCTTTGTGAATATGTTAGCGAGTTGAAGATGTGTTGGTATGAATTCTACTTTGACATCCTTCTTTTGCACATGATCTCAAATGAAATGATGTCGGATATCTATGTGTTTGGTCCTTGAATGCTGCACAGGATTCTTGGCCAAGCTTATGGTGCTAGCATTGTCACAATAAATTGGAATCTCATTTAAGTATATCCCCAAATCCTGAAGTTGTTGCTTTAACCATAGAACTTGAGAACAACAACTTGCTACAACTATATATTCAGCTTCAGTAGAATTGATTTAGTTCTTCTTGAATAGCAATCACCCAATCATTGTCAGATAAAGCTTCTTCCATATTAGAAGGTTCAATTTCAGAAATAAAAGCAGAGAAAGTTACCTCATTGAAAATTCTATTTCTGGTTTTGACACCTTTATGAATATCTCCAATTACTTGATCAATCGGATGATCTTTAATATGTCTCCATGCTTTTGGTTGAGCATGATCATCGACATCTTCTATATTTTGAAACTCATTTGTTTCAAAATCATTATGTTTTGAAATAGTTTTGTTTTTCTTTATCAAATCCATTTCTTCTTCATCAACATGTTTTGTCTGAGAGTCAAGTTCATCAAACACAACATGAATAGATTCTTCAACCGTACATGTTCTTTTATTGAAAATTCTATATGCTTTACTTATATTAGAATATCCTAGAAATAAACCTTCGTCAGACTTTGAATCAAATTTACCTAAGTTTTTTTACCGTTGTTGTGAATAAAGCACTTACATCTGAAGATGTATAGATGAGCAAGATTTGGCTTTCTTCCTTTGTAGAGTTCATATGGCGTCTTACCAAGTGACTTGCGAATATATGCTCGATTTGAAATGTAGCATGCAGTGCTCATTACATCTGCCCAGAATACTTGTGACATTTCTTTTTCATTAAGTATTGCTCTTGCCATTTCTGTGAGGACTCTGTTCTTCCTTTCTACTACTCCATTTTGCTGGGGTGTTCTAGGTGCAAAAAAGTTATGATCTATTCCTTCATTGTTGCAGTAATCTTCAAAAAGTTGATTATCAAATTCTCCTATATGGACTATCCTAATAGAAACAATAGAAATACCTTTCTCATTTTGGACCTTCTTAGCAAATGTAATAAATTCAACAAATGTTTCATCTTTTGAAGCAATAAATATAGTCCATGTAAATCTTGTAAAATCATTGATGATTACTAAAGTATATAGATTTCCTCCAAAAATTTTTACTCTTGCTGGACCTACCAAATCCATATGAAGTAATTGTAAAGGTTTGGAAGTAGAAATCTCACACTTTGTTTTGAATGACGATTTAGTTTGTTTACCTTTTTGACAAGCTTCACAAATCATGTTATCTTTGAATTTTAGTTTAGGAAGACCAATAACTAAATCTTTTCTAATCATTTTGTCAAGTTGATTCATATTAACATGAGCTAGACGCTTATGCCATAACCAACTTTCCTCTGATCTGCTAAGAAAATAATTTTCCAAAGTATTTGAATTTAAATCAATAGTATAACAGTTACCGTCCCTTTGAGCTCTGATCTTTGCCTTGATGGAATCTTTATTAAGTGACAAATCTTTCTTTGTTTACTATCAAGCATTCTTTTGAATCAAAGATCACTCAATTATCTTTGTCAGTGCTTTGACTTACACTCAAGAGGTTATGGCATAATCCTTCAATGTAATATACATCGTTGATTTGAACACCATCGGATTTTCCCACTTCACCAATTCCAGCAATATGTCCAAATTGATTACCTCTAAACAATACGTTTCCTCCTTCTCTGGTTTCCAGCATGGTGAACTTATTTTTGTCACCAATCATGTGTCTCGAGCATCCACTATCAATATACCACTTGTTTGCTCATGATGCCTTGAGACATACCTAGAGTAAGGTGATACTCTGTAATTAGAGTATTAACTCTATTTTCTTTGATTCCAGATGTACCTTCGTGAGCAATTTCAAGAGCATCCCACATATCTTTAGCTGTTAGTAGAGTGCAGATTCAGAAATATTCCTTCTGACTAAGAGCACTCTATATAATTAAAATACCTTTACTATTCAATATTACTAACTTCTTGTCATCTTCTTCAAACACCTTTGAGCTCTTTTTAATGACTCTATCTTCGATTTTTATCATTGGAACATAGTCACCATCTTGTATCACATTCCATAAACCGTACTCGTTAGCCATCACGAAAACTCTGAACTTAGCTTTCCAGAATGAAAAATGTTCTCCAGCAAAACCCAGAGGTATAGTGATTAAAGTTCTGTCTAGAAGAATGTTTTCACCCATTGTTGCCATTTATCGGATCCTTCTCAAGCTGTTAGGCTCTTCAGAGAAAACCTTGATCTGATACCAAATGAAAGAGGCAAGCTTCACCCACTAGGGGGGTGAATTAGGTGATGTGATAAATTTTTCATTCGATGTGGTGATATGACAATAGTTGTAGATAGAGTAGAGTTAAGAGAATTAGAACACAGAGAGTTATACTGGTTCGGCCTAAAAACTAGACCTACGTACAGTCATCAGAGATCAAGACCTACTGAGATTTTTACTATGCTTCCAAGATTCAATGGGCTCTCAGAGTGCCACAAAACAACAACTGTCCTCGAATGGACTACGAGTAGAAATATTCCAACACTAAGAATTTTCTCTCCCCCTTACGACAAGTCTTACGTGGAGAAAAACAACCTATAACCTTTCTCACTTGCTTACGTACACAAGTCTTATGAGCAACAACGTTCTCTCCCGCTTACACCACTGTAAGTCTTACGAGCAGCAATGTTCTCTACTGCTTGTATCTTGTAAATCTTATGAGTAGAAAGTTTTACTAGGAATTCTCTGAACTGCTTCTCTCATAAGGATATCTATTCTCTCAATGTCCAAATACCTTGAGATCAAATGAAAATAGAATTTGAAGTGTATACAGACTCTCTTACAAAGCAAATATGATAAACACTGAAGAACAATATGAATACAGAGCAAATATGAATAACAGAGACTCGTGAATTTGCTTAAGTGAATTCTTGTACTTCGTTGTTTTTTATTATCTCAGGAACTCTGTATTTATAGACATCTGTTTTTGCTCGTTTGAATAATGATCATTGTGGAGCAGGGCATGTTACTGTGGAACGACATGCGTACGTTTGAAATCTTTGAACGCAGTAGTTACATGCTTGGATGGTCGAAATGATGCTTTATGCCGTTGTTTGACTCCCTCTGTGTTTTTCTAATTCAAACGTTCAAACTCATGTATCACACTTATAATGCATGCTAAATGATGTTATATAATAATAATAAGTGAAAATATAATGAGTAAATATCATTAAACCATATTCGGATTGAGTGCTGTAAGACTGGTACGTTTTGGCTTCTGGCAGAGTCTCACTCGAGCATTGAGGGAGCTCACTCAAGTGCAATACCATATTTTTTCCTTTTGCTTCAATTTTGCCCTTGCACTTCCACAAATTTTGAGATAGTGCATTTTCACACTTGCGAGTAATGTGGGTCCTCACTCAAGCACAACTCCTTCTGCTCGAGTGTCCTTGTATTTTACACTAAGAGCCGCGTCTTTGGACAACACTCACATACCATTTTAGCAAGAGTGTGATTTTGCACTTGCAGGTGATGTGGGCCCTCACTCAAGCATACATACTCCTACTCAAGTAAGAAGAATATTCTTTTATAATATACTCTTATCTTCAGCACTTGCATCAGAATTGAGAGAGTTAGATTTCTCACTCGTGAGTGCTGATGTATCACTCAAGCATGCTTGTGCTTCTCTGTTCTGCATGACTCTCGGCCAAACACTCGCAGTCCCTCACTCGCTAGTGCTCGGGTGCAAAATAGCTTCATGTTCAAGTGTTGGTTATAGTGCTCAAGTGCATCACTAGAATTGACAGTAATTGCTCTCAACCAAACACTTCTTGTCCAACACTTGCATGTGCTCAAGTGTAAAAGAGGTTTATACTCGAGTTTTAGCTCTGTTGCTCGAGTGTATCAGCAAAAACTGACAGCAAACTTGTCTTAACTTTGCCATATGCATTTGGTAAATTTGCAATTATTCTTTAGATTTGTAAAAACATACTTTGCACATCATTACCTTTTGTTATCATCAAAACTTGGAATCTAACAACAACAACTAACTAATATAAATAAAAAGTTTACTGAGCTATATGTTGAAGAAGATGTCCAGCAAAAAGGTTTCTGATCAAATTAATGTCTTCATGTAGGTAGGCATCTTCATTATCAAAAATCTGAAAATTAGAAAATAAGCTTTGATGAAATGAATCAAGTAAATGAATTAATTAGCATTTCAATTACAACACTAAAAATATTATCATTTGAGAATAAAGAAGCGATTACCTATTCAAAATCACTAATAATTCCACTTTGAATGATGTTATACATATAAAGTATACCATAATATCCGCACTCAGTGTTGTTAGGTTGTCGAGGGCACTTTAAATCAAAGCCAATTGGTTGTTAAAATCAATAAAGATATATCTAAAATGACCAACAATGAAAGAATTAGAATCAAAACTACTTACTTTCAAAAAATACCACTTTGAGTATCTAACAACTTTACCCTTGCGTGACTCGCCTAGGACTCTATAAGTTTGAGTCGCACTATCATGAAAATCAAAATCAACAAAAAATAGAACTATTCATTTTTTTAAGAGTCAATAAAATACAAACCAAAATAACTTATGTGTCGAAGACAGATTTTGTATCTTTGTCTAGCCTTTTACGCAAGGAATCAAACCAATAAACTACGTTGCAGCGAGGACATATAACACACAAACTTCAGTGGTAACTATAGTAACATGTACAGAAGTTAGATGAAAAGGCAAATATTTATTAAAAATCTTAAATAGACAAAATGAAAATACGTACCCTTGAACGATGGGTGCTAAATAACAACGACGCTTGGTCTCTCCCATTGCGTAGCCTACATAGTGAGTCCTTACTGCCACAGTATTCCTATCCCCTGTCGTATTTACAGGACATAAGAATCCATACAAATCATGTCTTTTCATGTCTGTGCAGAGGCGGTAGAAGATGCTATAATATAATTAAAATAAGGAATGAATTATTGAATCTATGAAATAAAAAAACCACTATATGAATTATACGGGAAAATTGAAAAAGGAGTTACCGGATTGCAAATTTCACCCATCCTGCACCTATCTCCTCCAACCTGATAAACTGCTTGAGATCTTTTATTGTCAATCGTGTAGGGATACTCCATGTAAGGCCCACAATCCCTTAAGGCATTTTCAAGTCAACCTGGTGAATGCCTTTGTAGATCTATTGTAGTTGTGCTAAGAAGGGCCATTTCCTCGCATCTTCGTCATCTATTTAGAACATCAAAAAACAAATTTTTATTAGGATGCCAATATCTTCAGTAATAGTAAGGTAATGCCTACCATTGGAGGCATTGCCCCTGAACCAATAAGATTGTAAAGCCAAAGGATGAAAGATCCTATTGCTCGAGCTAACGTGGCAATCTCTGCATCAGGAAAAGGGATGATTGTACCTTCTTCTCCCTCTCCAACACACGTCACATTCACCCTTTACAGAATTTGTTGATGATGGTGGGTAGTAGCACATGTGTGAATAAGAGTATGGCGCTTCCAAATAGAGGGTGGAAGGGTCTCCTGACACTGAAGTGGGAGAAGGGTTGCCAAGTGGTTCCTCCAGAGGGTTGTAGCTTCCTTTGGTGCAAGTGAAGGCTGGGGATTCCTGAGTTCTATGCTCGTTCCTTACCCTATACGATTCGAACATCTTTGTCATTTCAAGTTGAAGCTCTAGCAATAGCTCTTGTCGGAGCTTGTCGCGAAGTTTATCCTCGAGCTCTCATTTGAATTCCTCTCGAATCTTGGCCACAAGGTCCCTACTAGGTTCATCTTGTGACGAATAATGTGAGTCTCGTCTAAAATACCTCACGGCGCTAACTCTCTCCTCGAACACGACCAGGGTCATCTGCCTTCCCAATAGCTGTTGACAAGATGTCCATCCATCTACTTGGATTGAATGAACCTTGGCTATTATGATCTTCTAGTTCAACCTGTAGCATACATTTTATCGTAAATGTATCGAAACTACTCTCGATTTGAAAACAATTAGGTACTTATGGTATAACTACTTACAATCCTCGTAGCAACCTCAGCAACAGTCAGATTTATGTACTTCCCACCCTTAATTCTCCCTGCTTTCCATTTTTTATGACATAGAGGAGGTGCCGGGGCCTAGATAACAATGCTAGGATTTGAGCTAGTGGCTTCCTTCATTTTCTTTAAATCTTCTTGCATCATTTACCGCTCAAGCTTTTGATAACCACCACGAGACATGTAATGCTGATATTTATTTTCTGCTTGCCTCTGTGCATTTGATGTACTTAATCCTATGAATGAAAAACAAAAAAACAAATCAATGATATCAAGTATATTAAAATAAAAAGCTCTATATCATTTTAACAAAAATATTACCAAAAATTGAGGATATTCCTGTGATGCCATAAATAACCTCCAGTCCTTTGGAGACAAATACGAATAGTGCTTACATGGATCCTGACCCCTAAGGGGCCCTCGAATGTATCTCACTGTTAGCATGTTCTTGAAACCTTTCTAGCATAGACAAACCTCCCTCATCCAGTGCTTGTACATCTCCTCGGTGTCTAGGACATCTTATGTTTGCTACAAGGCAAAACATAAGAGAATTACATTTTAAGTAATAGGAATAAAGCTACAATTATCATAGATGTATAAAAATGCACAAACCAGAAGTGTTTGCCAGATCATATCTTTCATTTTTGGGGGAACCAATCTCCAATTATTGTAGGTAATGCGCACTTTGCTTTAACCCAAATACCCTAAGTAGCTAATGATATGGTCTTCCTCAAGACCAACTATATTCAGATTGCCATCGAAGTCCACATACAACCTCTCTTGTTTATGTTTATGACATGCAACCAATGCTCCCATCTTTGTATAGCCTCTAACCCTTCTTGCAACGGGTTCATCTCTAGGCCTTTTGTCATCTCTAGGGCTTTCGTCATCCCTAACACTTTGTAATGAGTCACTAGAGTTGTCCACATTCCTGTTAACATAAAAAGCATCGTCAGATACGAAAATAAATTGCAATAAAAATAAAATAAACAAAGCAAGAGTAAAACAAAAAAAGCACACAGTTCTATTTTATAAGTTAAGGTCTTACTCTAAATTTCCTAAAGTTCTTCACCATGATCATTTTTTATACCATATTCTTTATCATCTACCAATTCTACTTTTTTTTTTCTAGGTGGAGTTGTTGTGAAAGGTGGTGTGTCATGAAGGTTGAAGGTCAGATCACCATAGTTCTATTTTTTACTTTTAAGTACAATAGACATTTTGTTACTCGCAGGATCTGTGACATAAAACCCTTATTTTGCCTGGCTTGCTAGAATGAAGGGCTCATCTCTATAGCCAACTCTTCGAAGATCAACTGAGACAAATCCAAATTGTTTATCTATTAATACAACATTATTGCTAACCCACTTACATTTGAATAAAGCAACTTTGAACTTGTTGTATATAATCTCCTATATTTCTTCTATAACTCCATAATAGGCTATGGATGCTAATATGGGGTTTTTGTCTTTTGAACTGGAAAAGTGCATGGCTTCAGCTTCTACCATCACCCTGTTATTTTGCATAGTGCTTCTATCATCTTGCTCTTTTGTATAGAAAGAATAGCCATTTATACCATAACTGGTCCAAGTGATGACCTGAAACAAAGCCCCCAAGCTAGCTACTCGATTGTCTCAGACATACCGGTTTCGTGCGAAACCTTTTCCTTGAACTACACTATAAATTTCTTATTTTTCTCAATAGTAATTTGTATGTCATTCTGTTAGTGCAAGTGTTTCACCCAAGGGGGTTGAATTGGGTGATACCAGAAATTTTGTTACGTATAAGAAAATTAGCAGAATATTTAAAGGAGTTGAGAGCAAACAGAAATATCACCGAAGTGTATATAGGGAGTTATACTAGTTCGGCCACCTATGTCTAGTCCTCAGAGCGTCTCTGAGATTTTCACTATATTCTTTAAGATTTAGTGGGTTCTTGGCACCTCAGTACACAGTAGGTTCCTTCACCTGGACACTCGCTCCCCCTTACATGTTGTAATCAAATCCCCAACTCAAGGTTCCACAACCTTAAGTTGACTCAATAACAAATATTGAGTTTGTAATGAAAAACTTTCTCACAGATCAAATATATAATCACTGAAGTACAATGAATGAATATAAGAAAACAGATCATAAAGAGTATATTGATCGATGTGTGATTGCTTGTTCTCAGTTGTTGTTGTGCTCTTTGAATGCTCTATATATATAGATGATTTGTAGTGTCTATTGGAAGCATTTCAAATATGTCCGTTAGAGTCGCGCAGCAACGGTTGACCATTCTTCTAATTTGAAAACTATCCATTTGTGGTAGGTAGCGGTAGGTGAGATCTCGGACATTTTACTTGACTTTTCTCTTATGTCTAGATTTCTTAATTGTTTCTCTGTAAACAAACTTAGAATACTAGTGCAATGAAGAGTTGATCATATAGATAATAAATCAATAAACATTCAATTAAAAACATGATTTCTAGACGACTTTACTCGAGTGGCTACTCGAGTGATCATTCTCATTACTCGAGTAGTCCCTCGAGTAAACCTATCAAAAATTTGGCAGAGAGTAATTCAACATTTTTCATAAAATATTACTCAGGTAAGACATGGAGTACGATATATCACAAACCTTGAAAATACCAGATTACTCGAGTGGTTATTCAAGTGACCATGTCTTTTCTTCACAAGTTACTCAAGTGAGCCCTCGAGTAAATTTCAAATAAGTTTGCATATTACTCAATTACTCCCTTGAGTAATAGCATCAAATTCTTAGCTGAGAGTACCTATTCTTTGATTTCCTAATTACACGAGTCGCCCCTCGAGTAATGCTTCAAATAACTTTACGGATTACTCGAGTAAAGCCTTTCTCTCACCTAGTTACTCGAGTGGCTACTCGAGTAAATTGCTGCATTTCTTGGCCGAGAGCTACTAGAAGATATTTGCTCTGATTACTAGAGTGGCTACTCAAGTAATGCCTTATGCTTATGCTGTTACTCGAGTAATGGTCTATATAACTTTACAGATTACTCAAGTGGCCCCTCAAGTAACTTCTTCCAAATTTTGGCAGTGCTCTCTGCATGATATTCTTCATAATTACTCGAGTAGTCACTCGAGTAAGTCATGACAAAATCTGCTATTGCTGCTTTTCCTGTACTGTTTCTCATTACTCCAATGTTTACTTCAAGTAATGCTTTGTCTGCTATGTATTTACTTTGTTCAAATTTATTTGTTTGTTATCATATCCTCTTTTATCATTAGTCCAATCTTTGTTATCATCATAACATATGAGATCTAGCATTCTCCCCCCTTTTGATGATGACAAAACTTAATGATTTTGAACAAAGTTTCAGAAATTGAGTTTTCAAAACATATGCTTCTTAAATACTTTTCATATGAAATCTTTTGTTCAATTTAAACTTGAAAATTCTTTTGAAATAATTTAGTAAAGATCTTTTCAAAGTTTTTGTCCTTATTTACTTGTTCGCCTTGCATACACAATAAAAAATTTGATGAAATTTAACTTCAATGGCATAAAGAAACAAATTACATAAAGAAGAGTTCATTACATATTTAAACTTAAAATTCAAAGTTAAAAGTTCCTTAAAGCCCTGTACACCCATATCCCCTATCCATTTACTCAACCATTGATCATAAAATCACTCAGGCTCTTTTCCCCTTTTTTGTCGTCATCACAAAAGTGGAATCAATCATGTGGAGGAGTATATGGTTTGGCTGCTAAGATAGGGGTGACAGTAAATGCCAATGATTCATGTGAACCATCTGAACTTGAAGAATCTGAAGATGATGGTTTAGGGTCAAGAAGGTTCACTAGGGGTGTCTGAAGATCCTCCGGAGGATACACTAGAGATTATGGGTAAGGAACCAGAGAAGTAATTTCTACTCCCTCTGTAGCAACAGGTGAAGACACAAGGACTTTCTTAGTGTGTGTAGGTGAGCAATAGGAGTACATATGGGCTCTGGCTGAACAGGCTGAGGTGGATCATCAATGGTGATGTGGATTGGCTCAGATGTGTCAAGGTCAGACATAGAGAATAAGAGATTACTGGGTCCAATCTCAAAGGGTTTATTCTCAGGAGGTATAGTATTAGAAGGACTAGGCTTGGAAGGTCCAGGTTCAGGGGTAATAGAAGGACCAGGAATAAGGGAGCCAGATGCCATAGCATCAAGTCTAGTAACAATGGCTCACCCTGGGCACGTTGTTTAGCTAACAACTCTTTGTGCCTCTTATCCATTCCTTCCACAAGTTATCCCATCTTCTCATTCATATGAGTTATCAACTCGGTATTGGTATTTGCAATGTCGATATGAAAACTCTTCAGAATGTTCTCCATGAATGTTTGCATTGTGGCACCAAACAAAGAAGGAGAAGATGTGTTCGCTGGAGCAAAAGACTGTGTGTTATCCATTCGACTAGTTGCAGTGTCAGTCTTCTTCTTCTTCTTAGGACTTGCTTCTAAAGGAGTCTTCAGAGGAATCTCAATGTTCAACTTCCCAATTTGATTTCTCCCAACTGGTGTTATCTTCTCAATTGGCTCCTTACTCTCCAAGTACCAAACCTTATTCTTCTTTAAGAACAAAGAAATAAGTTGAGGGTAAGGAATTGGAGTAGTAAGTTTTCCTTCATACCTATATCTCTTGATCTCAGTAAAGATATATTCTCCCAAGTCTTTTTGTTCTTTGAGAATCAATAAGGTGAATTTTCTGAAATCCCTCTCAATAAAATGTGTGTAGTTGTTGGATTTGTTCACTATGGCTCTAGAATAGATATACCATAGGACTCGATGAAAATCATTCATATCACTGGGATTGAAATTTAGAGGTCCCACTATCTCTCCAGGTCTTAGGATAGAGAATATCTGGTTTAAGTCATAATTAGGATAATCATCATCAGGAGGGTCCTCTATTCCTAACCAGGCATTGATTTTGGAGGGTGAGATTACGATTCTCTATCCTCTAACTTTAGAAGTCATTTCTTCTTCCACAGACTTCCTAATAGGATCGTTTATAGGTTCAAGGTTGCAGTTAAAATGCCTCACAACTTTGGTGCAAAATGGGAGTTTAACAGACAACCAGGGTATATAGGAATCAAGATAGGGACTCAAGTCAAGTTTCAATACCTCTTGAAGAACCTTGTAGTCAATATAGTGTATCTTGCACACATTTCTTCTTGCAAAGTGACTTAGGTACTTCTGAGATTCCTCAAGTTTACTCATATTGAATCCCTGGGGAGGAAATTTGATTTCTTTGTCCCTTTCTTCTAGTTGCTTTGAAGATTGTCCTTTCTTTGCTCCCTTAGACTGAAAAGCTTCTTCAAGCATGCCTACCATGACTTTGGTAATCTTCTCATTAATCTTGGGCTTTTTCAGAGGTTTTGGAGAAAATATGGGAGTGTCAGATGAATCAGAAGGAGGAGGAGAAGGTTCTTTTGTTCCTTTGCCTCTTCCAGGAGGTGAACTCATTTTGGTTTGAGCTCTTGTGGCAATGGGCTCCTTAATCACAACCCTTTTCACCTTTGGCTTGGTTTGTGGTTTAGCTTTGGCATTAGGTTTAGGAGAAAGCTTTCATTTCTTAATAGGTAGAGATGAAAGAGAATCAGAGGGTTGATATGGTTCAGAGGACTTAGAAGGAGTACTAAGCTTGGGAGATTTTGTCCTGACCATTGTGATTTAAGAAAGACAAGGATTTCTGGAAAACAGGGTCAACAGTCGTGAGAAATAGGGCACAGGATTCTGAGCAATCTGGGAGGTTTCAGAAGACAAAAATCAATGGGTTTTGACGGAAATGACAAGAGAAAATGATTGTGAAAATTTTTTGTGAGAGCACTAGGAAAATCACTCGAGGCAATTTTGTGAGAAATGACCGAGTAACGACTAAAATAGACCTAAGGCCCGACATCAATCGAGGGCTTACTCGAGTGATCATCAGCTTCACTTGAGTAGCTACTCGAGTAAGCATACCAGAAATTTCAAAATGCAGCAACTTCAAGTGCGTACCTAGCATAAATTATATTGTAATTACCCATATGTATTCCCTCGATTATTTGATGGCTCTTTAGGATAAATTTGAGCTGAAACTCAGCAAATTTTTTATCTGCACCCAGGTTCACTTGAGGCCTTACTCGAGTAACCTTTAAAGTTTACTCAAGGCCTCCCTCGAGTAATCTGTTCGTTCACCTTCTGATTCTGACTATTCATTTCCAACCGTTATGCCATTTCTTTTGAATTTATTTTGAATCAATGCTCCACTGTCATAATTTCCAGGTCATTACTCGAGTGGCTACTTGAGTAATCCATTCAATTACTTCAAGGTGTCACTCCAGTAATGGTGGTTACTTGAAGTTATCCCTCCAGTAATGTTGTCCTCTGTTAACCTCTGCTTTTTATACTCCAAACAGAATATCATGATCCTGCAAAACCAAATTGCTAGAAACTCCGATGCTTAAGTTAGTAATCATCAAAACATCAATAAATAACATTATCTAACATTTTGTAAACACTAAATAACTTACAGTTAATTGGGATTTACCATTCCCAATTCTCTTCTTATATATAAAAATTGATCTTTTGTAAGAGGTTTTGTGAAGATATTAGCTAGTTGAAGGTGAGTTGGAATGAATATCACTTTGACATCTTTCTTTTAGACATAATCTCTGATGAAGTGATGTCTAACGTCAATATGCTTGATTCTGGAATGTTGAACAGGATTCTTTGCCAAGCTTATCGTGCTACTGTTGTTGTAGTATATTGGTATCTCTTTCAAATAAATACCAATATCCTAGAGTTATTGTTTTAGCTATAATACTTTTGTCTAACAACTTGATGCTGCAATATACTCAGCTTCTGTTGATGAAAGAGACACTATATTTTGTTTCTTGCTAAACCATGACACAGGTGAGCCTCCAAGAAACTGACTTTGTCCACTGGTACTCTTTCTGCCTATCTTGTATCCTCTATGATTAGATTATGAGTATACAACTAGATATTCTCTTTCTCCTTTGGGATACCAGAGACCTAATTTTGCTGTGTCAGTAAGATATCAGAAGATATGTTTGACGGTTTCAGCATGTGACTCTTTTGGTGCTGATTGATATCTTGCGCATATACCCATAATGAATTGAATGTCAGGCCTACTTTGAGATAGAGTAATGATCCAATCATTCCTCTATATTTTGTGATGTTGTAATCTTTTCCCTTGACATCAGCATCAAGCAACGTAGTTGAGCTTATAAGAGTGTCCATTCCATTTGCTTCATCCAATATATACTTCTTCAATAGCTCTTTTAGATATTTCGTTTGAGATATGAAAATTTCATTCTTTCTTTGTTTGATTTGCAAACAGAGAAAGAAATTCAATTCTCTTATCATAGACATCTCAAACTCCCCCTGCATTATCTCAGAAAATTCTTTACATATAGTTTCGTTAGTAGCACCGAAAACTATATCAACATATATTTGCACAATTAAGATATCATCACGTTTTCATTTTGTAAAAAGTATTGTATCAACTTTTCCTCTTACAAAACCTTGATCAATAAGAAATTTACTGAGCCTTTCGTACCATGCTCTAGGAGCTTGTTTTAAACCGTATAAAGCCTTTTTAAGTTTAAAAACATTGTCAGGTTTGGTTACATCTTCGAAACCTAGAGGTTGATCTATATATACTTCTTCCATGATGTAGCCATTTAGAAATGCACTCTTTACATCCATTTGATAGAGTTTGAATCCTTTGATGCATGCAAAGGCTAAGAGTACTCGTATAGCTTCCAATCTAGCCACTGGAGCATACATTTCCTCATAATCAATTCCTTCTTCCTGATTATAGCCTTTGGCCACCAATCTTGCCTTGTTTCTGACAATGATTGCAGATTCATTAAGTTTGTTCTTGAATACCCATTTAGTGCCAATGATCGGATGATCCTTAGGTCAGGGTACCAACTCCCAAACTTGATTTCTTTCAAATTGGTTTAGTTCTTCTTGCATTGCTATAACCCAATCATTGTCTGATAGGGATTCATCAATGTTAAAAGGTTCAATCTCATAAATAAAAGCAGAAAAAATAACTTCATTGAAAATTCTATTTCTAGTTTTGACTCCATCATTCACATCTCCTATGACATGATCTAGGGGATTACTTTTATTGAATTTCTTGGCTCTAGGTTGTCCTAGTGACTGATCTTCTTCCTTGGTTTGATCAACTTCTGGAATAAGAGATTTAGAAATAGATTGACTATTTTCTTGATTTAAAACAATTTTCTACCCATCATCAATGGTTTTGTCAGAGGATTCAAATTCATCAAATACAACATGAATTGATTCTTCAACAACACATATTCTTTTATTGAAAATTCTGTATGCTTTACTTCGGTTAAAATAACCTAGGAAAATTCCTTTATCTGTTCTAGAATCAAATTTTCCTAAGTTATCTTTACCATTATTATGAATGAAACACTTACAACCAAAGATGTGTAAAAGAGCAAGGTTTGGCCTCCTTCCTTTTTATAGCTCGTATGGTGTCTTTCCAAGTTTTGTTCTAATATAGGCTCTATTTGAAATACAGCATGTTGTGCTCATTGCATCGGCCTAGAAAACTTGAGACACCTTCTTTTCATTCAGCATTGCTCTAGCCATTTTAGTGAGCACTCTATTCTTACGTTCCATTACTCCATTTTGTTGAGGAGTCTTTGGAGCAGAGAAATTGTGATCAATGCCATTAGTATCACAATATTCTTTAAAGGCTTGATTTTAAAATTCTCCACCGTGATCTGTCCTGATACCTGCAATGGACATACCTTTCTCATTTTGCACTTTCTTGGCAAAAACAATGAATTTTGCAAAGGTTTCATCCTTTGATGAAAGAAAAATAGTCCATGTAAATCTAAAGAAATCATCAACAATGACCAATGAATTTACGTTGCCACCAAGGCTTTTAACTCTTGCTGGACCAACTAAATCCATATGTATCAATTGAAGTGGTTGATTTGTTGTAATTTTATTTTTCAATTTGAAAGATGATTTAGTTTGTTTACCCTTTTGACATGCATTACAAATCAAATCATTTTTAAAACTTACTTTAGGTAATCTAAGAACTAAATCCTTTTTGAGTAGCTTGCCTAGTTGGTACATGTTAACATGAGCTAGTCTCTTATGCCATAACCAACTTTCATCGGCATTACTTAGAAAAGAATTTTTAGAATCACTTCTATTGATATCAAGAATATAGCAGTTACCTTCCCTTTTTGCTCTGAGCTTTGCCTTGATATTTTTCGTATCAAGTTGTAAGTCTTTCTTGTTGACAATTAGACATTCCTTTGAATCAAATATTACCCAGTTGTCTTTATCTACACTTTGACTCACGCTCAGCAAATTATGACACAAGCCTTCAATGTAATATACATCTTTGACTTGTATTCCTTTGTCGTTTTTTATTTCACCAATTCCTGCTATCTTTTTGGATTGATTTCCTCTAAATTTTACCTTTCCAACTTCTTTAGGCTGCAATGTGGTAAAACTTTCAAAATCACTGGTCGTATGTCCAAAGCATCCACTATCTATGTACCATTTGTTGTGTTTGGATGCTTTAAGACATATCTACAATCAAATACGATTAAGTCTTAGGTACCCACATCTTTTTGGGTCCTTTTGGGTTAGTACAAATGACTTTCTGCACATATGAACCTTTAGGTACCCATTTGTAGGTTCCTATGTTTCCTTTCTTCTTATAAATGCATGATGATGTATAATGACCTTTTCTATTACAATAATTACAATATGCAAAAGGATTTGATGTATGTACAGAATGCTGAAAATAATTCAAATATGACTCACCTCCTGCTTTCTTTCTTCCTTTCCTTCTATCTAATTTTGGATCATATCTAAGACCAGATCAATTATTTACAAAACGTTGAGCTTTTGAAATCACATTTAGCATCTCACTTCCTTTAGTGAATTTTTCAAGAATTTTCGTGAGATCAACATTTTTATTTTTCAAAGAAGAACAGTTTTCACAATCTTTCTCTAAATTCTCTGAGTTATATTTCAAGAACTTTGTTTTTCTTTTTGAAGACAACTAGTTCTTTAACTACTTTGATGAATTCAGAATGTAAAGCATTATATTTGGAAAGTAATTTCTCATAGGTAGGATCAGAATCAATTACCTCTTCTTCTATTTCTTCTTGAGCAACTAGATAGATATTAGCTATTTTCTCTTCATCGCTTTCTTCGTCAGAAGAGCTATCTCCCCATATGGCAAATACAAAGGCTTTCTTCTTGTTGTAGAATTTTCCTTTTCTCTTTTCTTTATTCTTCTGAATCAGTTTTTGACATTCTGAATTGAAATGTCCTGGCTTTCCACATTCATAGTAGATGATGTGTTCTTTATTACTTGTTCCTCCTTTCTGAAAGTTTTTGAATCCTTGGCCTTTCTTGTAAAACTTTTTGAATTATTTTATGATTAGGCCCATTTCGTCATCATCAAGATCTTCCTCTTCATCTTGTTCTTCTTCTTTTGCTTTCAGTGCTAGACCTCTTTTCTTCTTGTCACCAATATCATCTAGTTCTCGTTTGAATTTTAATTTACTTTCATATTCAAAAAGGCTTTCGAATAGAGAAGTAACCAATCGCATTGATTCACTTTTTTCTTCCTCAATTATAGTAACTTTTGCCTCCCAATCTTTAGAAAGAATATTCAGAATCTTTTGTACTTGGGTATGTTGATGATAGACTTTTCCAAGTGCTACAAGTTGATTAACAAGGTGAGTATATCTAAGTTCAAATTCAGCTATCGACTCACCTAATTTCATTCGAAGTAAATCAAACTCAATAACTAGAGTATTGATCCGGTTTTCTTTTATTCCTAAAGTTCCTTCATGAACTATTTCCAAGGCTTCCCATATTTCTTTAGCTGTTGGGAGTGTGCAGATTCTGAAGTACTCATTTTGATTCAAGGCACTTTGAATCATTAGAATTGCCTTGCTGTTGAGTGTGATGAGTTTCTTATCATTCCCATCATATTCTGTTGGTGTCTTAGGAACTCTCTGTGAATCTATAATCTTTTCAGGTTTGTAGTTTCTACTCTCAATCACATCCCATAGCCCATATTCAGTAGCCATTACAAAGACTCTGAACTTTGCTTTCCAGAATGAGAAGTGTTCGCCATTGAAACCCAAAGGTCTTGTGATAGAAGCTCCATCAGGAAGAATGCCTTCACCCATACTTTCCATTGGATCCTGCTTAGATTGTTAAACCTTAACAAGAAGACCTATGCTCTGATACCAAATGATAGTGCAAGCGTTTCACCAAGAGGGGGTGAATTGGGTGATACCAAAAATTTCGTTGCGCATAAGAAAATCAACAGAATATTTAAAGCAGTTGAGAGCAAAGAGAAATATCACTGAAGTATACACAGGGAGTTATACTGGTTCAGCCACAACCACTTTGACCTACGTCCAGTCCTCAAAGCGTCTCTGAGAGTTTCACTATATTCTCCAAGATTCAGTGGGTTCTTGGCACCTCAGTACACAGCAAGTTCCTTCACTTGGACACTCGCTTCCCTTTACATGTTGTAATCAAATCCCCAACTCAAGGTTCTACAACCTTAAGTTGTCTCAATAACAAATATTGAGTTTGTAATGAAAAACTCTCTCATAGAGCAAATATATAATCACTGAAGTACAATGAATGAGTATAAGAAAATAGAGCACAAAGAGTATATTGATCGATGTGTGATTGCTTGTTCTTAGTTGTTGTTGTGCTCTTTGAATGCTCCATATATATAGATGATTTGTAGTGTTTGTAGGAAGTATTTCAAATATGTCCATTAGAGTCGCGCAGCAACGGTTCACCATTCTTTTAATTTGAAAACTATCTATTTGTAGTAAGTAGTGGTAGGTGAGATCTCAAATGTTTTACTTGACTTTTCTTTTATGTCATGATTTCCTCATTGTTTCTTTATAAACAAACTTAGAATACTAGTGCAATGAAGAGTTAATCATATAGATAACAAATCAATAAACATTCGATTAAAAACATGATTTTTAGACTGCCTTACTTGAGTGGCTACTCGAGTGATCATTCTTATTACTCGAGTAGTCCCTCGAGTAAACCTATCGAAAACATGGCAAAGAGTAATTCAATATTTTTCATAAACCTTGGAAATACCAGATTACTCGAGTGGTTACTTGAGTGACCATGTCTTTTCTTCACAAGTTACTCGAGTGAGCCCTCGAGTAAATTTCAAATAAGTTTACAGATTACTCGATCACTCCCTCGAGTAATAGCATGAAATTCTTGGCTAAGAGTACCTGTTCCTTGATTACCTAATTACTAGAGTGACCCCTCGAGTAATACTTCGAATAACTCTACAGATTACTCGAGTGCTCCCTCGAGTAAAGACTTTTTCTCACCTAGGTACTCGAGTGGCTACTCAAGTAAATTACTACATTTCTTGGCCGAGAGCTACTGAAGATATTTGCTCTGATTACTCGAGTGGCTACTCGAGTAATGCCTTATGCTTATGCTGTTACTTGAGTGGCTACTCAAGTAATGGTCATATAACTTTGCAGATTACTCGAGTGGCCCCTCGAGTAACTTCTTCCAAATTTTGGCAGTGCTCTCTGGATGATATTCTTCATGATTACTTGAGTGCTTACTCAAGTAATAGCTTTCCTTACTCGAGCAGTCACTCAAGTAAGCCATGACAAAATCTACCACTATTGTTTTTCCTATACTGTTTCTCATTACTCCAGTGTTTACTTCAAGTAATGCTTTGTCTGCCATTTATTTACTTTGTTCAAATTTATTTGTTTGTTATCATATCCTCTTTTATCATTAGTTCAATCTTTGTTATCATCAACACATATAAGATCTAACACATTCTTCCTTAGATTCTTGTTCTTTAAAGTGTTTTTGTGTTCATCCATGTAAGGTTGAACTTCTTCCATATTATTCAGGATATACAAGTATGCTTGCAATACCTCTTCACGAGGAACATTCTTCACTTTCAGTCCTCATGTTCCCTTGCTTTTCCCCTCTTCATGCCGAGATTGTTCCTTCTTCCCTGACATCTAATCTTTGTGAAACTCCATAGCCTCTTCAACTACATACCTTTCTACTATTAAGGCTTCTGGTCGATAAGGAATTTTAGAATACCCTTTTAAGTTCTTCATGTATTGCTCAAAAGGGTACATCTACCTCAGGTAAACTGGACTGCAGAGCCTTACTTTCCTTAACAAATGAACTATCAAATGCACAATTAGATCAAAAAATGAAGGAGGAAAATGCATCTATAGTTGAGACAAAATAATATAACCCTCATTTTCTAGTTCATCTAACTTTTCAGTTTCAATTACTGTTATAGATAGTATTGAAGAAAACACACAATCTTGTTATAGTGGTTCACACTTCATCTTTCATGATGCCTCTAATAGCTACCGGTAATAGTTGTTGCATCAACACATGATAATCATGGGACTTTATTCCCACTAACTTTAAATCGTCCATTGAGACACATCTTCTCATATTAGATGAATACCCTTGTGGTACCTTAATTTCATGCAAACACCCACACAAACTTCTTTTCTACACTTTTGATAGTGTATAAGCTATTGGCTCTATGTATGCCCTCTTACCATCATCTCTTAGTTATGGATGTAACCATTTTCTTATTCTTATATCAACAATGTCTAATCTCACACTAATCCCATCCTTAGTAATCCCTGGTATGTGCAAAAACGTACTGACAAGGCTATTACAAGCGTTCTTCTCCACATGCATCACATCAATACTGTGTCTCACGTCAAGCCAACGCCAGTATGGAAGATCAAAGAAAATAATCTCTTCTTCCATATGTTCTTCTCACCTACAGTCCTCTAATTCTTACCAACGGTGACATTGATACGTTCTACTCGACTATAAACTTCATCTCTGGTTAATGCCTTTAGAGCTATTCCATGCTCTGATAAGCTGTTAAAACGCTTTCTTAGCCTACGATATGGGTGAAACCGATAAAGAAACCTCTTATGGCTAAGGTAGATAGTCTTCCTTCTATGCTTAAGTTGATGGAAGTGTGTGTCAGCTTCACATATAAGACATGCTTATGCCCCTTTACACTATACCTTGCCAAGTTTCTGTACGTAGGGAAGTCATTTTTATGAAAATCATTGCATATATCTTGAAGGACTCCTTCTCATAAGCATCAAACACATCTACACCTTCCTCCCACATCTTCTTCAAGTCCTCAATCAAAGGTGCCAATTAGACATCAGTATCATTTCCTGGCTATTTTGGTCTAGAAATTATCATAAAAAGCATCATATACTTGCATTTCATACATAGCCAAAGAGGCAAGTTGTATATTACAAGGAGAATCGGCCACATACTATGTGTGCTAGTAAAAGTTTGATATGGATTGATATCATCTGTGCAAAGCCCAAGTGGAGGGTTTCTCGACTCACTGGCAAATTGAGGGAACATTTCATCTATTTTCTTTCATTATGGAAAGTCAGCTGAGTGGTAAAGATATTTTCCATCAAATATTCTCTCATCATAGTGCCATCTCAACTTCTTCGCTTTTGTTGCAATCACAAACAACAGTTTAAAATGTGGTATTATTGGAACATACCACAAAACCTTTAAAGGTTGCCTTTTAGTTGTCCCATTGCCACAACCACCATCTTTCTTCACTTTGTATCATGCGGTTTGACACTTAGGGCACTCACTCATACCTTCATACTTCTTTTTGTATAGTACATAGTCATTAAGGCAAGTGTGTTCTTTTTATACTCCATACCCATAGTAGATAGGATTTTCTTGGCCTTATACATACGATTTAGAAGTACATTATCGTCTGGAAACATATAACACATAATTCAAGCAGCAATGTGAAACTACTATCGGTCTACCCGCAAGTTGCCTTTAAGTTAACCAAATGCAATGTTCTTGTTAGCCACATGTACTTACTCCCAGGGTACAACGATATCTCTGCATCACTCCACAGATTGTCATACTCCTGCAATTGTGCAAATGATTTTACCTCAACATCATGAATCATTTTCTCCATTCTTTTTTTCATCTATGACATCTACATCTTCTTTCTTGTGCGACGAACAATCCGTTACTTCATCACCATGTCATATCCACCTTGTGTATCGCAAATTTATTCCATCACAAAGTAGGTGATCTTTTATGACATCAACATCCCATCAACTCTTATTTAAACAATTGACACAAGGACAAAAATACTTCCTATTTTTTACTGGAGCATTCTTTCTAGCGAATTCAATAAACTCTTCCACCCCTTTCTCATATTCTTCACTAGTTCTCAAAGCATTCATCCAACTGTGATCCATTTTGTTACTACCTAAGCAATTCCCAATAACAATCACATTTAGAACAATTTTCAATGATATGATGGGATTGCCTTTATTTCAACAAAAAATTCGGCAACATTTCCCCTTAAAAGTAAGACATTCCAAAATTTCAAGCAACCCTATCTCTACTACACTCAAATAATCATACTACCTTTTTTTATATATTGAGGAAACTACACTAATAATCATACTAATATAATCTAAAATAAAATGATATAATTATAAATTTTTTATATTTATATTGATAATTAGGGAAATACATATGTAATTATGGATGCAATGAGATAAATAAATTGATTTATATTTATATTGATAATTAAAAAACCCAAATAAAGCCCCCTCCACGCAAGAAGAAAAAAATTACTCTGTTTCATTTCATCAAAAGCTCTATTTATTTATAATATACATATGTATTTCCCCCAATTTCCAAGCTCCAAACGTATAAAAAAAAGACATTATTAGTCAAGCATAACTACTAACAATGAGTTTATGATTCTGGCAAAGAAACAAAGAACCAATCAAAACATAAAATCACTCTAGAAACTAGAATCATATAAATAAATTGAAAGGATTATAATAATTTCACATTGCAACTTTAACTTAATTTTTCATCATGTCAATTTATATTTAAAAAAAAAAGAAAACAAACCTGATGAAAGGAGGGACAGGGCAGTCAACATTGGAGAAGAGAAGATGTATGAATGGTGGAGAAGATGTATCCAAGCTCCACAGTGTCTATGTGCCCAACCAAGGTAGAGAGAAGATGTTGGAGGAGGTACGCCGGAGGTTGGAGGGAAAGCAAGAAGATAGAGGAGGTGTGTGAATGTCGAAGCGGGTGGAGAGCAAGAAGGTGGAGGAGGTGTGTGAACTCTGGAGGGGGTGGAGAGCAAGAAGGTGCACAGTGCCGACAATGGAGAAAAGAGGAGGAAGAAGAGAGAAGATGAAGACTCACGGGAAAAGAGAAGAAAAGGAATGAAGAAAAAAGAAGAGAAGTCACGAATAGGAAAAAAGAAGAGAATGAATGAAGAAAAAGAGAGTCACGGGAGTAGTGTTGGTGTGGAAAAAGGGAATGAGGAAAGAGTGGAAAAAAGCAAGGAGAAGGGGAAGGTGCATGTCAAACAGGGATGCCTTTAGGCATCCCAAATCTCATTTGGGACTCCTAAAGTCTTTTGGGATGCCTAAAGTAAGTCACAACAACAGCACGGTGGTGGACATGTTTTGTATCGACAATGAAAGGAAGGAAGTGGAAAGTGTTGATTTTTTCTTTTAATATTTATGGGATAAGGTCTTGTATTAGGAAGTCTATAAGTAGTATTATTTACCAACCCAATCTTTTCTACCTTTTTGTTGGGACTGGTTCTTGTTTGTAAATCTTTATTCTATAATTTTATCAAACTCCCAATTTTGTAGCTGCAGCACAGCTACTTATTTATGTAGGAGCTATAAAGGTTTTAATCATATTTGCTGTGATGTTCATAAATGGTTCATAATATTACCAATATTTTTATCTTGAGGGGGTGCATGCGAAGGAGGAGGAAGAGTAAAATGAAATAATGGGAATAATGAAGAAAAAAACAAAATAATGAATTGACGGGAGTTGGTAGAAAAGAGTAAACAGAAGGAAGGGGGGACATGTCTGAGGTAGGTGGGGAGCACCTTTCGGCATCCCAAATCTAATTTGGGACACCTAAAGTCATTCTTTAGCCATCCCAAATAAGATTTGGGATGCCTAAAGTAAGTCAACTTTTTCAATTTTCAATTTTTGGCATATGGGGAATCTTTAGGTTTCCTAATTCAAATTTGGGATGTATAAACTATACTTTAGGTGTCCCAATTCAAATTTGGGATGCCTAATATGTCGATTTCATTGCTTTATTTACAAAATTGCCACCACCTCTATGTTTTGACCTCCCTTTTTGAAAAAGGGACGTCTATAGGGGTAGTAATATCTTCAACCTGTAGTAGTGAAAATTTGTCTTCAACATGTAAGTTATTTTGTTTGTATTTTATTGATGCTTGACTTAAATGAATAGTTCTAATTTCTGTTAATATTCATTTTAATGATAGCGCAACCCAAACGTATAGAATCATTAGCGGGTCACGTGAGAGTAAAGTTCTTAGAGACACAAAGTGGTTTTATCCGAAAGTAAGTAGTTTCAATTCAAGTTCCTTCATTGATGGTGGTTTTAGATATGCTTTTATTGATTTTAACAACCATTTGGTTTTGATTTATAGTGCCCTTGACAACCTGGCAGTATTCAATGCAAATATTATATTATACTCTACATGTATAACATCATTCAAAGTAGAATTACAAGCAATTTTTGAACAAGTAATAGCTTCTTCATTCTCAAATGATAATATTTTTAGTGTTGTAATTGAATTGCTAATTAATTCATTCACTTGATTCATTTCATCTAAAGTTATTTTCTAATTTGCAGATTTTTGACGATGAAGATGCCTACTTATATGAAGACATTAATTTGATCAGAGACCTTTTGGTTGGATATCTTTTTCAACATATAGATAAGTAAAGTTTTTATTTATATTAGTTAGTAGTTATGTAATAGACAACTTTTTAACACTTTGTGGTTGTTATTGTACATAGTATTATGTTGTATGAGTTGTTATTGTACATAGGTTGTAGGAGTTAATAATTTAATTAGTTAGTATTGGATGTTTCCTTATCATTAATTTGTAAGAGACATTGTGGCTTATGAATCATTCTTTGATCCTATTTCTATAATTTGTAAGAGGCAGTGAAGAATATAAATAATCATTTGTTAAAAAAAATAAAATATTTTAACGTCTGTAAAGAAAAAGGGATGGCTAAAGTGTCTACTGACACTTTAGATGTCCCTTTTTCAAAAAAAGGACATCTAAAGTCATTACACAGACACTTTAGATGTCACTTTTTAAGAAAGGGACGTTTAAAGTACAGACTTTAGACATCCCTTTATTTACGAACGTTACTGGCATAATTTACTATGTCACTCACATAGGCGCCCCCCCGTTTTCAGAAGTTAAAAAGGCTAAAAGACGGACGTTAAAAACGTTTTCTGTAGTAGTGATAAGAGAAAATCATGTTGAGATTTAATGTTATTAATAAGGATAATATTGTAAACTACTTAAATTTTATAATAAATTTAATGTGCTAGTACATTTAAATTTATTAAAAATAATTTATATTTAGAACCAGAGAAAGAATTGAAGGCCTGACTACTTGTGTTGGTAAGACAAGGCAAATCCGCTACATTCACTCCACTATCCGTTATTAAACATAAAGAAAGTTTCATTAAAACCTAATAAAATACAATTAAGAAAAAATGGGAAGTAAAAAAAATTTTTGGTATTGCTTGGAGACAAATGATCCTTCACCCTTTTTCATCAAAACCTAGCAGGCTAGCAGTGCTTTAAAGACATGCCTTACCTCTTCCATGTCAACCTTGGATGCTCCATCCCTCTATCCCCTTAACATTATCATTTATTGCCCCATTAAATCCATATAAGGAGTAGATGCCGAAACAATGCCCTCCTTCCTATAAATAGAGCATAGCTGGATGGTAAAATATAAATTCATTTTTTATTAAATTTAAATTTTAAAGGCTACATGAGTTTCAAAATTTCCTTGTTGATGATATGTACAATGTACGTTTCTAAAAAATAACATAGAACAAAAAACTGGACCAGATCGGCCGGTTTGACCAGTTGAACCAGGAACCGATCAGTGGTCTGGTTTGTTTTGATGGTTAAATTGTGAAACCGGTTGGACCGGTCTGAAACCGATCAAAACTGATAAAACAAGTGGTTCAACCGGTTGAACCGGTTTCATTTTTTTTATATTTCAAATTTCTATTTTATGGTTTTTAAGGGGAAAATGGAAGGTTGAGGACCAAAATGAAGAGAAAAGTAGGTAAAGAAAGAACAAATCTAACAAAATGAAGAAGATAATGAAAAAAATTATTTAAAAAGATATAATAATTATAGGAAAGGAGATGTTATTGCATAAATATAGGCATTATAACTAATACTAATAGATTTTAAGCATGTTTTTTCTAAAAATCTTCATTTTTGTCTATAGAAGTTTAAAAATATATTAATATATATTGCCACTAATAAATTATAATATTTTAATATAACCGGTTCAACTACTGGTTAGACCATGGTTGACCCATTAACCTTTCAACTTGTGCTGTGACCGGTTCATTGCCCGGTCCATTTTTTCGTTCCTTGAAAAATAGAAGTAGAGAGCCACATGACAAGGCATGGAAGCAACAGTACAAGAAGGAGGCGAAAGCTAGTCTTCCCTCGGTAGAATCCCATTGTATATATCCCATAAAAGCAATCCGGTCCTACCGTTCAAGTTCAAGTTCATTTCTTCCCTCAACCGCCCTAGCTAGATGGCTAGAGCCACCTCAGCAACGGCGGTCAGCACCACATGTCTCTTCGGCGACTGGCTCTGTTCTCACTGGGTCCTCCCTTCCTCTGGCAGCTTCGTTATTCTTGGTGACTCGTGATTTTTTTCTCCTCTCTACTCTCTACTCTTTAGATTCAAATTTTAAACTCGGCATCCGCAACTTAGTTCTATTTAATGAAGGGATCTGACACTCCCATGGCTTCCTCCTTTTTCTCAGTTTGTAGAGAAGTGATTTTAAAACTACGGTTTTGGTGGTTTCCAAACACTCACTGATTTCCATAAGATCTTTCTGCAGAACCACACATACGTTTCAAATAATATTACTATCTCCAGTTCTTTCTTGATATAACATTTAGATTTTTGACCAAAAAAGATATAACATTTAGATGACTTGCTTTAATTTTTTTTAGCAAAATTAAGGGAGTTAAATAAATTATTTTAATATATTTATATTTATCATTTTTCTTTAAATTAATTTTTAATGATATTTAAATTAAGTAATTTATTTAGTTTCTTTAATTTCTTCCAAAACGTTAACCAAGCTTATATTAAGGATAGGAAGGAGTAGTATTTTGGTCAATTGGAAGAATTTATCTGTGACTTCTATGGGTAGAAAGGTCCTTAACTGATGTGTGTCTGAACTCCATAGGGCACTATTAAGTTATGTGCAGTTGTTGTCTTCTCTTCTAACATGTCCACCATTTCCTTAATATGGGTATTACTACGTAAAATTAATTACATGATTTTTAACTCCAAATATTTTATTTATATGCTACTTCTATTTTCTAGATCTAAGTTGCCTTTATGCTTCAAGCTTAGATTAGCTAGACTAAATGATATTCCTGCAGAACAGAAGCATAATTTTTGCCTGTCCCTTATGTTTATACTTAATCTCTGGTTGATGTATAATATTTGTTTATTCTATTTTCTGTCGTTATATTGTTCAAATAATTCTCTCGATTAATTTTTGAAAACAAGTTTATAAAATAAGCGATGGGAAAAACTGTTTGAGTCGTGTGGATTGTGAGCAATTATTTTTATTTTTCTGCCGGGTACCTGGGATATGCTAATTTTTAGTTTTGTTTTTTAACAAAGCAAAAGTCAAGAAATTAAATTAAAAAATTAAGAGAATTGACTAAGCAAATATTAACTTTGAAACAATTTAATTTATTGATTTGATATCTTATCAGAAAAATCAGGTGTATTTATTTGAATTAATTATTATAATTATTAAATATTATTATATTTATATTAATTTTTGGCAGCTGTTCAACTTAAATTACTTAAACCAATTTATTAATTTATCAATATTAATCAATATCAATATTAACATTAGTAGCAAACCTGGACCTTAAATTATTGGGGATAATATAATTAATTTAAAAATTAATAATGTATTGATAAAATTAATAATACATTACAATAATTTTTATCATATTAAGCTAAATAAAAAAAATAAAAAATTATAAAAATTGTATATTTAATAAAAATGTTATGATTAATCATTCAACATAAGCCACCATGAAATTATTATTCATCATGTATTTATTTAGCCATTGTATGTGTGCTTTATTGTGTATAAAAAATTGTTTGTGAGCATTATTAGCTTAAGCACTTACAGTATTGCTTAATGATTACTTTTAATTTTTCATTCAAACAGAGAGAGTGATATTTAATATTCATACTATATGTTATGTATTAATCTTTTTTGAACATATAAATGTGAAGAACTGATATGATTATTTTAAAATTTGAATAATATAATGAATATAGATTTATTTTTTAGCATTTAATTGCATATATTTTTCTTTTAGATTACTCTGAGCAAGCATATTTTTTTAAAAAAAATAACTTATGCAAATATTCTAGGGATAAAGTCAGCCTTACTTTTGAAAGGGCGGACTAAAATGTACTATTAAACTTTGAATATGAAATATGTAAATATGGCTAAATGTAATTATAATTTTTTTTTTTTTCAGAATTTTCATTCAAGATGGGTTCTTCCTTATATGAAGAGGTGTATTATAATTATTGGAAGGAAATTTCTGAGATAATTGTATGTATTTCAGATATTGAAGTTAGTTATGATGACCTTGATTACATAGGCAAAATAAATAATGTCAACTATTTTGTTGATGTGCACTTTGATGAATTTTTAGATGGAGATGATCCCACCTATTTACTAATAAATTTACTAAGGCATGTACGAATTTTTTTTGTTATTTAAAATTAAATTTTTTCATGTATGTATAAATATGTTTTTAATTTTTGTCTCTAGATTTTCATTTTTTTGTTTTGGTGCTTAGGAACATGATTCGAAGAGCACATAACATGCACAAATTGAATTTAGTGCATGGTAACTTTAGTCCGATAAATATCATGGTATCATCATCTCCTGACTTTAATGGGCAAAGGCAATACATGGCAAGAATATGCAACATGCAAAATTCAAAAGGGATCCTTGAAGGAAGGAAATTCCTTGCTCGAAATAACCATATTGGCAAGTATTTCAAATTATTTTTCTTGATTTTGTAACATTTGTTTATATATATTAACAATATGAAGTTTTTAACCTAAGTTGCCTTATAGCTTACTGCGTTATGGGAAAACATTCCTTCGGCAAGGTAGCAAATATGAGACGTTTAAACAATATTCAAAATGATTCAATGTTTTATAAAATTGATCTCCCTGACCATCTGGAGCTACAAAATTTAATTCTTGGCATGGTTAATAAGGTTTCTGAATGAAGTATTGTAATTTTCTTTTTATGTGATTTAATTTTTTGTTTTTTAGATTTATTAAATGAATTTTTTATTTATATGCACGTTTTTATTGAATAAAGAAAATATGTAGTAATATTTTTTAGGTTATCGATAAATGAGGTAGCATCACACCCTCTGTTTTGGGACACAGAGAGGAAAAAGTCATTTATTCAAGAAGCTAATGAGTGCTCTTCTCACCAACATTATTGTTGAATTGATTTTAGATTAAACAATAAGACGCAAACAATTAGTGAGGTTGGAGATGGCCATTACATGATAGATAATGATATCTGGGTGTTTTCCAACACACCACTCTTTCAGTATGAGAGTATTGCTTCCCATCTGATGCCCCTCATGAGAAATTTATCTAAGGGTTAGTATGTGTTTGGATTAGTTTTGAAAATAATTTTGATGATTTACGAGATAAGTATGTGAAAGGAGTTTTATCTCGACTTGTAAAAAATAGCTTTTGAAATCACGGTTTGGGTGTTTCCCAAACACTCACTTATACTCATTGGCCATCCGAACTTCATGTATGAATTATAAATATTTTAGAATTAATTAATAATATATACAAATGTGCAAGTATATATATCTGTATCTAACATTATTTTTATTTTGGTGATTTTTCAGGAAACATTTTCTTCAACTGATGAACTTACATAATATTTTCTCAATTTGTTTCCAAAACTATTGATAGAGGCGTATGTTTCGATAAAGGCGCATCACAGAGGGCATGATAATTTGGCACCTTGTTATTATAATCCAGTTCAATGAAGGTTAGTCTTTCTATAGGAACTTATGAGACATCAAATGTTGTTATGCCTAATCTATTTGTCATTTGAATGCTAGAAGAAATAGTTGTATTTAACACAAAACTTATACATATCTAGGTCTTCTTTTGACTTTTCATATCAGAATATTTTAGATTTTGTCAGAGTTTAATATTACATGTCTTGGTCACTTGATAGAATAATGAAGAATGAGTTGAAAGTTAACTATGGATTCCTTGACTAAAACTCATAATACTTTAAATTTTATTTAATGACACTGCCCATTTAAACATTAACTGCAGTTGCCACTACTATTTGCAGACTATGGGAGGCACATGAAGGAGGAAAGAACTTCCGATCTTCAATGGAGGAGGAAAGACTCTTTAGTGTTATTGGACTATTTTGATTACTTATTTAATCTGAAAGTGAAGGTACCGTGATTAGATTCTAGGCAGGTAGCCTGTCAGATAGTCCTTTGACACAACTCACAAGGATGTTGGACTTTGTCAAGTACTTGGATTTATTCTATCAGAGAGAGGTGTAAGAGAGACTCTCCTTTGCCAAACCATCAGCTATATCGAATAGTTATGTCCCATTTGAACTTCAACATGTTATGAAACAGCATCATCGATATAGAAGAGAGAAGCCCGGCAACAGATAATATCAGAATGAAAATGCATATGAAACCGATGAATTTTCAAATTACGGAATACCTACACCTGCACCCGACCTTGGGGATCATTGGAGGCCAAACCGGAAGATATGAAGACATGAAGGGAGAGAAGACAAAAAGGGCAGTTCTATCTTTTGTCTCAAACTTTGATATCCCAGATTCCTACTTTTTATTTATTTGTCCATTTTCATATTCACATGACCTTTTGTGGATTTTGAAGTTTAAGAGTTATTTTATGGTGATTTTCCTTTATTTTTTTTAGAATTTTTCATTTTCCATTTATTTTATAAATTTAAAATTAAAAGACTGTTCTTATTCTAAGTATTGCTTATTTTCATTTGGAAATGAGTTAAGATTTGTTATTAAATTATATATTTTCATCTGTGCTGTGCAAAAAGTTGTATAGTAACTAGTACAATGCACGGTTGAATGTGTGGTGCGCATAAGAATAGACACTTGTATACATTAATTTGTTAGAAGAATAGGTGATTCTATATACAGCACAAAAGTTGAATAGCTAACTAATTAGTTGAAACTCGACTATTTACTTCAAGAAATCCAATATTGTATACAAAATTTTTTTGAAGACCATTAACAAACCCCAAATTTGGAGAAATATATTAATTTCTTCTTGAGAATTACGAGCCACAATGGTATTACAATAAACCCTTCTTGGGTCATTTTACTATTAACTCTAAACTCTAGGATTAAAAGAGAGGTGAGAACCAAGTTAACCTCCCTCATTTGGTGAGGATTCTACCATCCTTCACACTTTGATTTATATAGTTAGGCCTCTATTTATAGGGCCTTATAATGATTAACTACCTCATTAAGCTAGGTCTTAACTAACTAATGAGGATCTCAACTAATTAATTATTTTATGTATCTCCAACGTGCCTCCTCAAGTTGACACTTCTTATACTGATGAAAGAGTCAACTTGCCAATACAACAAATAGGGTTTAGTGAAGTGAGATTAAACCAAATCATTTTGTTCTCGTGAACAACACTTTTAGGAGCCATCTTTTTTGCCTTCATGGAGACATCTTCCTCTTGATCTTTGGAATATTGTTCTTCAAGACTCCATTCTTCATCAATTATTGCAACAACATGTCTGACTTTGATGAACCCATAATTTCTTCATTCACCTGTTGACATGACATTGTTCTTGAATTAACCATTTCCTCCTTTTTTCAAGTTAGTGCTTATACTATATAGTGGTGTTACTAGAAGCTTCCATGAGAATTGCATTTCCCTTTTGATAGTCTTAATGCCTTCAATCTCCTCATTGTTGCCCCCTCTGATTAAGTATTTCACATGCTCATTGTAGAACTTAGCATTAATGCAATATATAGCAGTACCTCTCAGCTTCTCTTGACATGCTCAGAGCTCCTTCAATCTCCAAACAAACTTCATTGTGCATTTTATGATACAACTCATGGAACTTTCCATAATAATGGCAGCAAATCCAAGGGAAAATATCTCAGCAGGATAAGCATATTCAAAGGTAAGTTCAAATGGTGCAGCATGCTCATGATGAATGCTGTACATGCTTGTACAACCATTTTATGTGCAACATCCTGTCACCCTAGTAGAATACAAAAAACCTCCAAATTGAAGAAGAATATTATTTGAAGTAAAACTATTCTCCAGGATAGTATGCCTATGTGTTGAAGACAAGGTATGAAAATATTACAACAGGAAGATTGACACCGAAATGATACAACAATAAGTGACTATTACATTTTTCCTGAGTTGAACGGCTGTCATTCTTTCCTCTTTTTTTCTTGCCTGAATCTTGTACTTGCTCAGCCATCCTGCTCTTTCAAGCCATATGAAAGGAAGTCCAGATAAGAAGAAAACATTCTCATAAAGAAAGAAACTTCCAAGACATGCCTGTTGAAAGTCGAATACTGCCAACCAGATTTGGAGAGAGACGCCATAGCTGGGGGACAGTAAATGACTAAACCTCAGTGTCATCGATGAAGAAGAAATTCAAACAAAATATTGATGACATAACAAAGTTCTTTGCCGTCACCTACTAAAGTCATTGAAATCTCAATAACTCTCACACATAAACCATAAATGTATCTTGAGCACAAACCAATAAGTCTATCCCCCAAATCTACTAGAAAGGTTTGAATGGAAGACAATAATTGGAACAAGAATCTAACCCACTCAATGTTCTAATTCTTATAGTGCTTTTCTCATCCCTCATATGAATCTTCCTTGGTTGATTGCAGAAGAAGTAAGAACTCAACACTGAGAAGAGGAGACACATAGTTGAAAGGCTTATTAGGGTATTCAACGGTGAGCCCGATGTATCATCGTTGATCTTCAACATATTTTTTGAAAAATGGCCAGCATGCAAGATTTGATCTCCATTGCCTCAATCGTCATTATAGGACCAAGAATCAGAGTCTAAGGTCAAGAATCAGGAAACTCTAGGATCAATCTTGAGACAGGCAAAATGTACGGTGGGGACTATGGTAAAGACACAGGTTGCAACACGAGCATCAACGGCAAACGGATTCTTAGACGAACATTAAGGATCGAGCGAATTGTAGCGAATATCGTAAGCGTGGATTCTTGGGAAATCACAGAGACATAGATGCAAGATTGAAGAAACAACTCAGGAAAAAGAAGAAACAACAATGTCTTTGAATGAACTGTAAGCTCCTGTGGTGAAGCAAGAATAATCTTTATGGGCTTCTTGATTATCTGGCCCAAAGGCACCTACACTACTACAAAAAACACTTTTAACGTCCCTTTTTTGGGCCTTTTAATGTATGAAAACAGGGGGGACGTCTATCTGAACAACGTAGAAAAAATTGTCAATAACGTCCGTAAAACAGTGGACGTCTATAGTCAGGACTTTAGACGTCCCCACTTCAAACTGGGGACATCTAAAGTTTTAGGGACACTTTATATATCCCCACTTTGAAGTAGGGACATCTAAGGTCTGACTTTAGGCGTCCCCACTTCAAAGTGGGGACGTCTAAAGTGGTTTTACGTCCCTTTGTATTGAAGGACGTTAATTTTTTTTTAAAAATGGCCTTTTATATATATTCTTCATTGTCTAGCAAATTTAAACCGCAAAAATAGGCTAGAAGAAAATATTGCATAAACCATAATGGAAACAACAGCAGTTCACCACTATCTAATAAAAATGTTATCCAACAATCTAATACTATATACAACAATAACCCTAATTATATGTACAATATATAAAACCACCACAAAGTGTGTCCTCTACGTACACAAATTGTAGAAATACGATAGAAGAAAATATTGCATAAACCAGAATGGAAACAACAGCAGTTCAACACTATCTAATAAAATGTTATCCAATAATCTAATACTATGTACAACAACAACTCAAATTATATGTACATTATATGGAACCACCACAAAGTGTGTCCTCTACATACACAAACTGCTAATTAATTAACTAATATAAAGAAAAACTTTACTCTGGTATATGTTGAAGAAGATGTCCAGCCAAAAAGTCTTTGATTAAATTAATGTCTTCATATAATTAGGCATCTTCATTGTCAAAAATCTGCAAATTAGAAAATAAGCATAGATGAAATCATGAATCAAGTAAATGAATTAATTTGCAATTGAATTACAACACGAAAAATATTATCCTTTGAGAATGAAGAAGCAATTACTTGTTCAAAATCAGACGTAATGCCACTCTGAATGATGTTATATATATATAAAGTAAGACATAGTATACACATTCCCAGCCACCAGGTTGTCGAGGGCACTATAAATCAAAAGCAAATGGTTAAAATCAATAAAGGCATATCTAGAATGACCATCAATCAAAAGAACTTGATTTAAAACTATGTACCTTTGGATACAACTATTTTGGGTCTCTGCCACCTCTACTTTCGTGTGGCTCGCCAAGCACTCAATATGTTTGGGGTTGCCCTATCATTAAAATGAAAATCAACAGAAATTAGAACAATTCATTTAAGTCAAAAATAAAGAATCAATGAAATACAAACAAAATAACTTATGTGTTGAAGACCTTTTTTGTTTTTGCATCTGGCCTTTTACATAAGGAATTAAACCAGTAAACTATGTTGAGCTAAGGACAGATAACACACATACTCCAGTGGAAACTATAACAACATATATAGATTAAAATGAAGTTAGATGACAAGTCAATTATTTATTAAAAATCTTAAATAGACAAAATTAAATGCGTACCCTTGAACAATCGGTGCTAGATAACAATGATAGTTGTTCTCTCCCATTGTGAAGACCGCATAGTGAGTCCTTGTTGCCAATGTATTCTTATCCCTTGTCGTATTTACAGGACACAAAACTCCATATAAACCATGTCTTTGCATGTCAATGCATATACGACGAAAGGATCTATAATAGAATTAAAATGATGAATGTATCAGCTGGTGAATATATGAGACCAAAAAATCACTTCACTAAATAAAGGAATAAATGGGAAATAAAAAACTTAAAGGATTGTAAATTTGACCCATCCTATATCTATCTCCTCCAACTTAATGAGTTGTTTAAGGTCTTCTTTATCAATTGTGAAAGGATACTCAAATTTCGAGCCTACAATCCCTAGAGGCATATGCGAATCAATCTGGCGAATGGCTTTATAGATATGTTGCAGTCATGCTAAGAAGGGCTATTTTCCTGCTTCCTGATCGTTCTTTTAGAACATAAAAAAACATATTGTTAGTAGGATGCCAACAGATCTCAAGTAAAAGTGAGGTAGTTCCTACCATTAGAGGTGTTGTCGTTTAGACAATAAGATTTATAGGCCAAAGGATGAAAGATCTTCTCGCCTGACCAATCGTGGCAACCTCATCATCAAGAAAAGGGATGGCTGTACCTTCTTCCCCCTCTTAAACACATGTCACAGTCACCCTACGTAAATGCTATGGAAATTTCTGATGATCATTAGTGGTAGCTTGTGTGTGAACGAGAGCATTTGCATCTACACACAGCAGTAGGGCATCCAAATAAAAGATAGAAGGTTCTCCCAGCCCTGGAGTAGGAGAAGGGTCACTAAGTGGTTTCTCCAGTGGGTTGTAACTTCCTTTGGTGCTGTGGAAGGCCGAGGATTCTTGGGTTCTACCTTGGAAGTTGCCATCTACGATTCAAACATCTTTGTCATTTCAGCTCGTAGCTCAGGCAACAACTCAAGACATAGCTCTAGTAATAGCTCTTGTTGGAGCTTGTCACCAAGGTTAGCTTGAAGCTCTTATTTGACTTCTAGGTGAATCTTGGCCACAAGCTCCCTATTAGGTTTAGCTTGTAACGAATAAGAATGTAAGGCTCAGCCAAAATACTTCATGACACGAACTCCCCCTGCCTCCTCTCGAACATGACCAGGGGGTGATCTGCCTTCCCAATCACTATTGACAAGATGTCCATCCGTCCACTTAGAGTGAACGAATCTTGGCTACTATGATCTTCCAGTTCATCCTGTAGCATAAAAGTGTTAGTAAATGAAAATTAAGCACTCCCAATATGGCAAAAACTTTGTACTTATGCTATAACTACTTACAATCCTTGTGGCAACCTCAACAATAGTTAGATTTAAGTACTTCCCACCCTTAATCCTCCCTACTTTCCATTTTTTGTTATGTGGAGGAGGTGGCGGGGCCGAGACCACAAAGGTAGGATCTACTATGGCTGCTTCCTTCATTTCTCTATCTCTTATACCATCATCCCTCGCTCAAGCTTCCGATAACCACCATAAGACATGCAATGCTGATACTTATTAGCTGCTTGCCTTTCTGTATTTGCTGCACGTAATTCCTGTGAAAGGAGAACAATAAACCCCAAATCAATAATGTGAACTACATTTCAAATAAAACATTATGATGAAAGAAATTTTACCAAAAAGTTAGGATCTTCTTGTGGTACCATAAACAACCTCCAGTCCTCTGGAGACAAATATGAATACTTTTGAGATGGATCTTCACCCTTCAGGTCCCCTAGAATGTACTTTCGTCTAAGCTTGTTCTTGAAATCTATCTATCATAGTTGAACCTCCCTCATACACTCCTTGTACATCACTGCAGTGTCAGGGACATCGAAGGTTTGCTACAAGGTAAAAACATAAGATAATTATATTTGAAGTAATAGGAATAAAGCAATAAATGCAAATGTATCGAAACTTATATACCAAAAGTTGTTGCCAAATCATGTCTTTCCTTTTTGGTGGAACCAACTTCTAATTATCATAGATAATGCACACTTTGCTTCGACCTAACTAACCTAAATAGCTAATGAAATGGTCTTCCTCCAAACCAATTGGTTTCATATTGTCATCAAAGTCAATATGCAGCCTCTCCTGTTGATGTTGATAACGTGCAACCAATGCTCCCATTTTTTTGCTGCCTCTAACCCTTCTTCTTGCAATGGGTTCAAGTCTATCCATTTCATTGTCCCTATCACTTTGTGAGTTACTAGAATTGTCTATATTCCTGTAAGCACAAAAATCATTATTAGATAGGTACATAAATTGCAATAAAAATAACCTACTCTTAGCAAGAGTAAAATAAAAAGCACACAGTTATATTTTCTAAGTTAAGCTCTTACTCTATATTGTTTCCCATATTCCTTCACCATGATCATTTCTTACTGCATATTCTTCATCATCTACCAATTCTACTTCACTTATTCTAGGTGGATTAATTGTTAAAGGTTATGTGTCGTCAAGGTTGAAGGTCAGATCACCATGCTTCTGTTTTTTGCTTTGAAGTACAATGGAAATTTTTTTATTTGTAGGATCTGTGACATAAAACACTTGTTTCGCCTAACTTGCTAGAATGAAGGGCTCATCCCTATAACCTACTCTTTCAAGATCAACTGAGACAAATCCAAATTGTTGATCTATTACCATAGCTTTATTGCGAACCCACTTACATTTGAATAAAGCAACTTTGAACTTGTTGTAAGTAATTTCCTATATTTCTTCTGTCACTCCATAATAGGCCATGGATGCTAATATGGAGTTTTTGTCTTTCAAACTAGAAAAGTGCATGGCTACAGCTTCTACCCTCACCCCACTATTTTGCATGGTACTTCTGTCATCTTAGTTTTTTATGTAGAAAGAATACCCATTTATATCATAACCGGTCCAAGTAATGATCTAAAATGAAGGCCCCCAAGCTAGCCACTCTATTATCTCAGACACACTAGTCTCATGCAAAACCTTTTCCTGAAACCACTCTATGAATGTCTTATTTTGCTCAATAGCAATCTGCATGTAATTCTTCCTTGGATTCATGTTCTTCAATCTCTTTATGTTCATCTATGTACGATTTAACTTCTACCATGTTATTCAGGATATACAAGTGTGCTTGCAACACCTCTTCACGAGGCACAGTCTTCACTTTTAGTCCTCGTGTTCCCTTACTTCTCCCCTCTTCATGCCGAGATTGTTCCTTCTTCCTTGATAGATAACCACTGCAAAAGTCCATAGCCTCTTCAACTACATATCTATCAACTATTGAGGCTTCTGGTCGATAGGGATTTTTAGAATACCCTTTTAAGATCTTTATGTATCACTCGAAAGGGTACATCCACCTCAAGTAAACTAGATCGCAGAGCCTTACCTCCCTCACCAAATGAACAATCAAATGCACCATTATATCAAAAAATGAAGGATGAAAGTGCATCTCTATTTGTGATATAATATAACCCTCAGCTTCTAGTTCATCCAACTTTTCAGTGTCAATGACTTTGTTACAGATAGCATTAAAGAAAACAAACAATCTTGTTAAAGTGGTTTGAACTTCATCTTTCATAATGTCTCTAATAGCTACTAGTTATAGTTATTGCATCAACACATGATAATCATGGGACTTCATTTCCACTAACTTCAAATCATCCATTGACACATACCTTCTCACATTCGAAGAATACCCTTGTGGCACCTTAATTTCATGCAAACACCCACACAAACTTCTTTTATCCGCTTTTGATAGTGTATGCGCTGCTGGCTCCATGTATGCCCTCCTACCATCATATCTTAATTGTGATGTAACTGTTCTCTTATTCCCATATCAACAAGGTCTAGTCTTGCACTAATGCCATCCTTAGACTTCCCTGGTATGTTCAAAAGCATACTAACAATAATAACACAAGTTTGTCTCCACATGCATCAAATCAATACTGTGTCTCACATCAAGACTACGCCAATATGGAAGATCAAAGAAAATTGATCTCTTCTTTCATATGTTATTCTCACCCGCAGTCTTCTGATTCTTACAGAATAAGACATTGATACGTTCGACCCAACTATAAACTTACTCTCCGGTTAATGCCTTTGGAGCCATTCCATGCTTCGGTAAGTTGTTAAAACGCTTTCTTAACCTACGATACAGATGGAACCTATGAAGGAACCTCCTGTGACCAAGGTAGACTATTTTTCTTCTATGCTTAAGTTTGTGGAAGTAAGTGTTTTCTTTATAGATCGGACATTCTTTATGCCCCTTTACACTGTACGCTGACAAGTTTTCATACGCAAGGAAGTCGTTTATCACCGTGAAAATCATTAAAAGTAGCTTGAAGGACTTCTTCTTATTTGCATCAACCATATCTATGCCTTCCTCCTACAACTTCTTCAAGTCCTCAATTAAAGGCACCAATTAGACATCGATATCGTTCCCTAACTGTTTTGGTCCAGAAAGCATCACATACTTGCGTTTTATACAAAGCCAGGGAGGCAAGTTGTATATTACAAGGAGTACCGGCCACGCACTCTATGTGCTATTAAGAGTTCCATACGGATTGATGACATCTGTACAAAGCCCAAGCTGAAGGTTTCTCGGCTCGGTGCTAAATTCAGGAAACATTTCATCTATTTTCTTCCACTGTGGAGAGTCAGCCGGGTGCCGAAGATATTTTCCATTACATATTGTTTCATCCAAATGCCATCTCAACTTCTTCACTCTTTTTTTAGTCCTAAACAAACGCTTAAAACATGGTATTATTGGAAGATACCACAAAACCTTTAAAGGTTGCCTTTTAGTTGTCCCATCACCACAACCACCATCTTTCTTTACTTCGTATCGTGCAGTTTGACACTCAGACAGCACTCACCCAAACCTTCATACTCCTTTCTATACAATACGCAGGCATTAGGGTAAGTGTGTATCTTTTTATACTCCATACCCATAGTAGATAGGATTTTCTTGGCCTCATACATACGATTTGGAAGTACATTATTTCAGGAAACATATCACACAGCAATTCAAGCAGTAATATGAAACTACTATCGGTCCACCCTCAAGTTATTTTTAAGTTAACCAAATGTAATGTTTCTGTCAGTCGTGTGTACTTACTCCCAGGGTACAACGGTGTCTCTATATCACTCCGCAGGCTGTCATATTCATGTGACTGCATAAAGGATTCTACCTCAACATCATGAATCATTCTCTCCATTCTATCTTCATCTATTGCATCCACATCTTCCTTCTTATGCGATGGACAATTAATTACTTCCTTAACATGCCATATCTACCTTGTGTATTGAAGAATTATTCCATCACAAAGTAGGTGTTCCCTTATAACTTCGACATCTGGTCTTCTCTTATTTAAACAATTGACACAAGGACAAAAATACATTCCAACTATGATCCATTTTATTACCACCTACGTCATTCCCATTAACACTCAAGTTTAGAATAATTGGCAACGCCAGGATTGCCTTTTACTATTTTATTTTTCAAAATTTTGGCAGCATTTCCCCTTAAAAGTGAGACATCCCAAAATCAAAATAACAAACTATCTCAGCTTATTTTAAACGAAACTAAACTAATTAAGGTAGTTTATATTTAGGAAAATGTCATATTAAATACATGCTTTTCATTTGAAACTAAAAAGAAATAATGAAACAATAATAATTAAACAAATAACAACTTCAATTTACTAAGATATTTTGTTTATTACATTGTGCATGGTGACCTTTTCATTAATATGTGTCTGTATTTAAGATTTATGATTGTTAAATATTACAATTCATATCGTGATTTCAAATGGAATTCTTATCCAAAAACAACAATTGAACAAAAAACAAAACATAGGGAAAATTCATGTATGCTTCATGCCTCTAAGAATATAACAACTAGGAAGTTACTCATCAAAACTATCTGCCCTGTATGTCACTTATACTAACTTCGTTGTTGGAAAACTTATAGTTTTTTAGGGGCTCAATTGTTTCAAAATACTTTGGCATGGATGAAGGCACGTTGCCTTAGAGGAGGAAAATTGACAATCACACTATATTAAATTATTAAGCATATAAACTATAGTGCTTATGCTTGCATGCTGACCAAAAAAATAAGTTTGCAATAATGATAGTTTTATATAGGCTCATGTTATGTTCAGCCATCACATATTGTCAAATTTCAATTTCCTCACTTTTTATATACACTTTCTTTATTTTGTTTACATTATTTGTCCTCTTTAAAATCAAACGGGTGTTGCAAGTTTCTCTATAGTTTACTTAATATAATTCCAATTAACAATCCATCTCCTCAAAATCTTACTACAACGACCCAGAAGGAAGCTAGCATTAATTCTTCCAACCTTAACAAAAATTCATAGCACTAAAACAAGAGTAAAAATAAAGAAAACTCGTTTCAAGATAGGCAAAGCAGAAGATAAAAAAAATTATTGACCAAGCTAGTTTAAGAAACCTAGAAACGTGTAACCCCCTTCCGTAATTATATCCGAAATACGCGATTAAAATGAAATAGAGACCATTAAGAAGCAAAAATATTTAAAATCCCGTCTTTGAAATCTAGTTAACCTGGTCTCATATTCACATTTCGAATACAATCACATCATGCGGAATATCACATTTATACAAATATCAGAATGTACGACAATATCATCCCGGCAACTGCCGGGTTCATACCTTTACATAGGATTCATAGGGCACATTCGCCCTTTACAACTTATCACATTGGGGATTACACAAAGTCATCTCAAACACATATCCACATACTCATCCCAATTAACCAAATATACATTTGAAACATGTATAATATCCAATTATAGATAATCCCAACCATAATGATAACCAACTACCAAATTGACAACCCGAAGGAGTCTTCGCCGCCCATGGTTGCTTGCTCTAACCTCGATCCACCTACCCTTTCTAAAATGTTGGTAGGGGAGGGTGAGATTCAAGAGAATCTCAGTAGGAAACAGATACCTATATGCATGTATGATATGTGTTTAATGCATGACATGCTTGCAATACATAATTCATGCTCACAGAATGACATCTGCGTGCTCAATGTTTCAACAACACACTCATGGCCATAGCATAACTAGAAACAGAGCAACAATAATTCATACATGTTTCACATAATCAAGCAAAGCAATACATGCATCAAAATACAAACACAAATATCAAAGCATGCAAAAGAGGTAAGTTCCCTATACTTTTCTTTCCACGTATGCTCCAGCTCCGCTTACTCGTGATCCAAATGAATACTGAACCCTATAAACCAAATCAAGGATATAAGGTCAATCTCAATTCCAAATCCTTACTTTTATATCACTTAAAGTTGGTTACCATTCACACCCTTTAGGTGGCTAAAATAAGCTCAACGAAAGCCTAAAGGATTGGGACGTACTAGGTTGGAAACCACCTTTCAAAATCACAAATTGCTGAAAATGGGGGTTGGCTGCAGCCAAAACACGCACAGAAGGTTTCTGGCTGCAGCCAAGAATTTTTGGCTGCGGCCAAAACGTGCAGAGAAACTTTTGCGCTACAGCCAGGATTTTCTGCTGCAGCCAAGGAAACTTCCAAAATTCATAACTAATTCCACAAAAATTGAAATGAGGTGATCCCAAAGCCAAATGAAAGCCATTCAGGTCCTCTTCATAGGAAAAATATGGCTCATTACTGGAAATCACCACACAAATCCATATTTACACAAAATCCAACATTGCTCCAAAACAGAATCCAGTTTCGTTCTCAAACTTTGGACAAACATAAATCCCAGTTCAAAAAACGAAATGACACATTATATGTCCATTTTGAAGCTTAAGATGTGAACTTCAAGACTGGAAACTTTCAGAAATTTTAGAGACAATTTTCCCATTCAAACGCTCACACAAACTGACTGCCCAGAACAGAACTTCAAAAGACAGAATTCCAGTTTTTGCAATTTGGCTTCGAATGGTTCCATTTTCATATCAAACATCATTCTCACACAAAATTTCACAAGGAATCCATTGGAAACACCAAATCAACCAAATTCACATTATATTGACATGTTTTTCCAACAATCAAAACATGTCATCACTCAACCATAACACAATTCACAACATTGTAACTCTTTATTCCAAGTTCTCAAACCAATTCCAATGACACCTAAACACACTATGGCATCAATTTAACCACAATTCACCATTCAAATCATCCAATTCAAAAATCACACAAAATCAGGGCAAAATTCAAAATTCACAAAACTCATCCACAAATCACAAAACTTAAATCAAAAGGCTTCAAATACTCACCTCTTCCTCTTTCCTAAACCAAATCCTTGATTCTTCATCTTTCCCCTTTTGCTCAAACAACAAAACACCTCCTCTCACAAATCTAAAACCATATAGATGAAGCTCTCATCACTATGAATAAGATTATAGAAGGATATTAGAGCATTAGAAGACAAGAAACAAGCCAAATCTCACCTTATTCTTTTCTCTTTCTTCCTAGCTTTGGGACGCCATGGAGAAACAAAAGTGATGAAGAAGGGAGCAGATTTTTAGGGCCAAAAACCATCCAAATAAAGAGAGGAAAGAGGGAAAATGAGTTGAAATCTTTGACCAAATCCAAGGGCTCAAATTGTGACGCTTGTCACACCCTAATTCCATCTCTATGAGTTCACTTGAACCCACACACATGGGATTCCACCCACTTAATCTCTACACAAATCAATCTCAACCATTGATCTTGAAGTTACCAATGATTTTCCTCTTCAGTAACTGACCAATTGGTCGGTAACTTTACCGTTATGCCCCTATTTCTGGCAATTCCCTTGGAACCACCACCAAACACACCATATCATTCCTTTTCTTCCACAATGTGCCCTCCCCTCTATTTTAAGTCAATTTAGATGTTAATCCATAATTAAGCTTAAATATAGGGTTTCGGCGCTGCTCACAACACATACGAATCACATCGGGTGCCAAATAACACCATAATCTCCAAAAGGGTTTATTCATCACTAACCACATCCACTTTTGGAGTCATTAACCCTTAATCACAATTTGGGATCTTGCAAAACCAGGGCTTAGCAGTTCACCAATCTCAGGCTTATTCTCTAGCCTTGAGTCCCAAAATTCGGGGTATTACAAAACGCACCTGATTCTGAGAATGCAAATGTAGCAAATATCGAAGACTCAGTGGAGGTGTGGTGCAATTTGTTCAGTGAAGAAGAGAGTTATAAGAGAGTGATCGAGAAGAAGATAACCGTGTTCTTTTAGATTTGAAATGTTGTGGTAGTGAGAAGATGATCGCTTATTTTTCTAACCCTCTTCACTTTGGATTCGTCATCAACGCAAAGTAGAAGATAGGGAAAACTCAGGGGGAAGGTAAAAGAGGGAAGACGAATAAAGCACATGTCAACCATGGGGAAGGTAAAGCTACAGCTGCTAGCCTACTCTGCTGCATGATGTGATGGGAGGTAGATGTTTTTTGCGTCCCCAGTCTAAATGGGGACTCCTAAAGCTCACTTTAGGCATCCCCGGTTTTTTGGGGAATCCTAAAGTGCATAAAGTGCACACTTTAGGGGTCCCCAAAGACTTTGGGGATGCCTAAAGTGGGATAATTTTTTTTTTACTTTAAATTCAACCCGTGCCAAATCTTGGCACCAAATATTGAACGTTGGGCATCCCTAACTTAAAAGGGGACATCCTTTAGGGTACTAGAATGTATAGTTTGTAGTAGTGCTATTCTGATACCATGATAATAAAACCAGAATTTGGAGAAATATACTAATCTATTCTTGAGAATTACAAGACATAATGACATTACAACAAATCCTTCTTAGGTCAGTCTCCTATTAACCCTAAACTTTAGGATTAATGAGAGGTGATGACAAAGTTAACCTCCCTCATTTGCTGAGCATCCTACCACCATTCACACTTTGATTCATAGAATTAGACGTCTATTTTAGGGTCTTATAATGATTAAGTATCTCATTAAGGTCTTAACTAACTAATGAGAATCCCAACTAACTAATTATTTTATGTATCTCTAACAAAGACAATACTAGATGTGATAAGATTTTAAAAAATAACTCAACATCTATATATGTTGACATTTGAATTGTCAAAATACAAGAAACTAAAATTCAAACATTCTCCCAACACAGAGTTGGTTTAGTGGAGTAAGGCCTCAATAAATCCTTCTAAGTCTTGAGTTTGAATCTTATAGGAGATACTTGTGGTAGGAGGGGTAACCACAAACCTCGAACTGGATACCAAATGATAAAATCAAAAGACATTCAAACATTCTTGGTTTTCTTAAGAGATATAAAGTTTAGACTATTAAAAACAATCAAGCATATTCTTTAGAGTTGGAGCAGTTCCTCTTCTGTAAATCTTTCCCTTTACGTGCACAAAAAAATTTACCCCTCTTTTATACAAAGTCTTTTGGAATAAAAGCTATTTTATGTTCCATTTTCTCTAAGTATTCCATATTCTGCTTTCCAAATTTTTCCTATCAACATACATACTAGAAGCACAAGGATAAGAATTTGTACTAGATGAAGATTTATTTTTTAAAAACTTTGAAAAAAAATAGCACATAACGATCAATATTGATTAATCTTTCTTTTATATTTGTCACACATTGTTGGACTTTGGGTTTGAGTCCACCCTTGTTGGGCTGAACTATTTGATTGGGAAATGAAAAACCCAAATCAAATGAGAAGACAACACATAAGCATTTATTGCTTATTGAGGAAATAAAATCACACTTAAGAGTGATTAGTCAGAGCAAATTAGCACTAATTGTTGATTGGCAGGAGCCTATTGATTGATAGAATCAATCAGACATTTAATGTGGCTTGGAGAGCAAGCTGGAGAAGCCTCTCCAAACCTCCATAAATAAAGGCCTCCACCTATATTGTTTACACGCCTCTACAATTGAAACATATTGCAATATCTCTTCTTTTCTCACATTTTTCTTTGTTCTTGTGCATTGCTGTACGCACCTTAATTAGACTTTAGAAGTCTAATCATTGTGTGAGCTACAATTATGTGTATCCGTTTTGACCCGATATGCATCTTACTTCCTCTCTCTCTCTCTCTCTATTTTTTCCTAACAGTGATATCATAGCCGTGATGATTCTAAGGTTATGATTTTTGCTTTGTAAGCATGATTCTTATTATTATTCCACTGCAATTTTATATGTTGTATCTCAAGTATATTTTCATATATGTGAATATATGATTTTCATTATTTAATATATTCATGCTTATGCTTACTTCTATGCAAGTTTTCCCCCCACTATCTTGAAGAGAGCCAAAAGCTTTTATATATGAATATGGCTAAGGAGCAAATTTACCAACACAGTTTTAAGAAAGGAGCGCCTAGCACAATTATTTTTTAAAGAGGGCAAAAATACATATAAGGAATTAAAAGTGTAGCATCCAGCACAAAACCGTTAAATTTGACCTAACACCGTTAGGGATTTTCTTTTCTTATAATTTAACACCGTTAGGTCAAATTTAATGGTTTTGTGCTATATGTTCCACTTTTAATTCCTTATGTGTATTTTTTCCTCTTTTAAAACATAGTTGTGCCAGGTGCTCCTTCCTTAAAAGTTTGTTGGTAAATTTGTATCTTAGCCCTATATGAATATATACTTGGCATTTTTTTTCATTGGTAATGCCTTTGTTTCTCTATTTTTTCTTGTGCATGCATATTATCCAAATATGTCTTTCAATCTAGGTTTCTATTTTTTTTTTGATATTTGCATGAATTTTTGTTGCTCGTATGTGAGTATGCTACCATGTTTTATTATGGCTTGAATGAATATCTCTTGCTTCGTTTCTCTCTCCTAAAGCTTTATTTTTTCATTCATATAAATGCAAACTTCTCATATGAACATCTATATATATGCGTGATGCATATTCTTTGCTCCTCTGGATTTATGTCAAAGGCTCACTACTACAGAATATAGATTTTATGTCCCTGAAGGACGTCCCTTTTTAAAAAAGAGAAGTAAAAAACAAAGACGGTGGTATTTTTGTAATTATGGATGAGAACTAAATAGCTTTAGATGTCCCAAATTTAAATAGGAACATCTAAAGTATAACTTTAAGACTTTAGATGTCCCTATTTAAATTGGGGACGTCTAAAGTTTAAAAAAAAAATTTCTTTTTAAAAAAATTAGGGACACCCTTTGACGTCCTTATATATTGGCATCCTTAATATAATATTTTTGGCGTCCCTGATGATATATTAGGGACGCCCTTTGGCATCCCTATATATATATGAGGGACGCCAAAGGGTGTCCCTCATTAAAAAAAATTGACTTTAGACGTGTTAGACGTCCCTATTTGAATTGGGGACGTCTAAAGTAAAAAAAAACTGGACAACTTTAGGTGTCCCAAAATTAAATTTGAGATGCCAAAAACAATTTAAATTTATATTGATAGTCTTTATTTGTTAGTTTTATGCTACTCTTACACTCATCTTTCTCTTCTTATCGCAGTAAACACAAGAAGAGCTACTACCACCACGCCTTTTAACTCTTGCTTCTTCTTCTTTATATGCTCTTTTTACTCTTGCTTCTTCCTTTCTCTCTCTCTTTTTTACCTCCATATCTGTTATGTTTTCTTAACTTTTTTTATTATTTTCAATTCTTTCTCTTTTTTCTTTGGATTTCCCTTATATTTTATCTTCCAACTCATGTTGTTATATATGACTTGTAGATCAAGACTCTGAAACATACTTCATGGCCAAGTTCCCACTAAGAAAACGAGGTTCATCTTTCTCTATCGATCTTCTCTATTTATTATTACAAGAAAATGAATTTCAATAATAGAAGAAGATAAGTTTTTTGCAACTAATTCCTCCTAGTGTTTTCATCTTCTGCCTATGAGATTTCATCTTTGGAGTTATTATTGTGTAGAATTTGGATTTGGATTTCAGATACTAGATCTGTAATTTTAAAAATGATGATATGTAATTTCTAGTTTCAAATACTGTTTTGTCCAGATCTATAATATAAACACCTTTTTTTTAAAAAAAAGCAACTTTAGAATGGGGATGTCTAAAATCTAGACCTTAGGCATCCTTTTATCTACGGACGTTATTGTCATTTTTTACTACGTCACTCACATAGACGTCCCCTTATTTTCAGACATTAAAAGGCCTAAAAAAGGGAGATTAAAAACAGTTTTTGTAGTAGTGCCTAAATTCTTATATGCTTCTGCTTTCCGTCTTATGATATTAGGTTGTAGGTTTTATATGTTGATGCCCCCTTGTGTTCACGTTAACTTCTCTCCTCTCATATTTTTTCTTCTTGATTCAATCCAATCTGATTTAAAAAAACCATTTTAAACCTATTCATGGATTGAAACAAAAGATCTTTGACCCTCTGTTATCTAAAAAGCTCATAAAACATGAAAAAATACATCTAAGTCATGTTACAGTGCCATTACCATTTGCCGAAGCTCAAAAAATTGGGTTTCAAAATCAAATATTTTTTACATAAGCTAAAGCAATGGATGTGTAGAGCTCAAAGAGATGATTCCTAAGAGACTTAGAATGTGTCAAATAGAGTTCGAATGAGGGAGATATGAAGGAGGGAAGTCAGCAGGTTGCCTTATTACCACCATAAATAACTCAAGATTTGCTCTGCACAAATGTAGTTTCTAGAGCAAATAAAAACCATGGATCTCCAGTTCGTGTTGCGATGATTCTAATGACACTAAGAATGTGAAAAACAGAGTTGAAATGTGGAAGATATAGTCTTTCAAAGTTTGCGGGTCATGATGACTCACCGTAGCTCCAACTAGGTCAAGAAGACTTGATTAAAGCAAGAAGACGATGATGTGGCAAGTCAACGACTTATCATCGTTCAACAAATCATGTGGGACAGAGAGAGTGTGTCACATGAGCATACAATGCCATGAAATGATGACATGTCAACATAGTCAACATGCCACCACTACTACAAAAAAGTTAATAAACAGCGCTTTTATTTATATTACTACGACGCTTACCAAACACCATAGGTTTCAATGCCGTAAAAGCAAGCTACATGCTTATTGATTTTTTGAAAGTGTCGTAGCTTACAAATTTATTTTATTTAAATTGAATTGCTTCCTCCAGCGCTTTATAGTGGAGTACTGTAGAAGCTTCTTACGGTGCTTCAAATTGGAGTACCGAAGGAGTCGTTCTAGGGCACTACATTATAGAGTGTCAGATTAGGCCTTCAACATGGAGCACTGGAGGAGCCTCCAATGGCGCTCTATCATGGAGTGCTGTAGGAGGCCCCCTCCCTCGTCCTGCGCTCATGCATAAAATGCCGTAAGAGTATATACTCCTATGGTATTTCTTATAGAAGCGCCATATGAGGTTTGGAATTTTTTTAAAATATTATTTTACGTAATTATTCAATTTTCTTGAACTCAAATTCATTAAATCCATAGCAATTCAAATCCAGAGGGAAAAAAGGGCTAAACAGAATGAAATAAATGAAGCAAAACAAAATGAAACAACACATAACTATTTATAAGATGAGTATTAATTTTGTATGTATGGAATTACAACATAATAACAAATTGTAATGTATAACTAATTTATAGAACAAACAACACACATACAAGAAACAACCTAACTCATGTATGTAGCTAATTGCCTGACCATATATTCACACCATTCTTCAATGACTTCATCCACTTGTTGGTCAGTCAATTGGTCAAAATGTTTATCTTCATAATACTACATAAAATTGTACAGAAAGAATTAAAATCAATCAACTTAGACACCTTGACAATTAAATTTAATACACAGTATGAACTGTAAGTCAAAGAATTGAACTTACTTTTGCAGGGGTATAATGTAGATCATGATGAGTAATAATATCTTTCATAATATAATAACCACAATCATGTGTCTGTTACTTCTGTTGCTAGTTGAGGGTAGGATTTCTATTGGGCTGCTAAACAGTTAGAGTTTTTCCCAAGTCCTTCAATTCTTTTTCCTTTATGATGACCAGCAACCTACAAAATTGATCATGAAATTAAATCATGTAATTGTAGATAGAAGTGCATAAAAAAGTAGAAAGAATTGTAATTAACTACCTATTGATATGGCTCAATCAGACCTATTGGCCATGCAACATAACCACTAACAATTTTGTTCACATCTTGAGAAGGGATTGATAAGAGGGCGTCATCATTTGTACATATATCAACCCTTACTCGGAGTGTGTTTGGCAGCAACCATGAATTATGAAGTGTATTATTGTCAGTGTTGTAGGCCATGCCAATAGCAACTATATGCCTGAAAGACTTATTGACAAGTAGCCTGTAATCCGACTCATCCTATAAAATGTATAATTAATATATTCAGGTACACTAATATATAACGTAAGAAAAAAGTTAACTATAAAGGAAATTATTTACCAAAGAAATGGGGACTTTAGGGGTAGATGGGCAACTATCCCTCGCACTAGTGCTAGCACACACTGGACTAGGTACTAGCCTAGATTGCAGTAAGGCATCAAGTTGAGCCTTCAATAACGCATTTTGCTCTTCCAGTAAATGCGTATGTGTACTTATCTCCTACTTGTAGCTAGCAACCTCCTCCTTTAGCTGCAAGAAGTCATTTTTGGTGGGTTGCTTTTGGAATCTAAAGTAACATTTTTGGGTTACTGCAAAACCAGTACCTCGAACATGACCAGTATACTCATAAGCTCCAAGAGCTTTGCTGAGCAAATCATCATGACCAATGTAATCCAGCAACTCTGGCTGCTCTTGCGTTAATATGCGCTATCACAAAAACAATTGCAACAATAGTAGTTATTATAAAAAAATAATTTAGGTAAAGGTAAATATTTATTATATGTATAATCAACGACTTACACAATATTCCACTACTTTTCTGGCTTGTTCGCTGGGGATGTCACCCTTTTTATTTGTGAAGCTGGCCAGCCACAAATCATGTCGTGGTATATGTGTGACATCAGAGTGTGAGTCTTCTATCTGCAAATCAAAGTTAGTTATAGTTAAAAATTAGTCACAGAAATTATATTCATATGAAATAGTGATTAGTTCTTACTAATTGTTGCTCCAACAATGCATACGATACTGGTCCTTTAATATACCGGTATTGCATGTTAGACGCATTTACACAATTTTGCTTACTTCTTTCCTGTTTACATCCAAATGATTTACATTAGTAAATATTAATTACAAATGCATTACATGTACTCCATAAAAGGCTAATAATATATTATCTCAAGTTCCACAGTAGTATGTGTGCTCACAAACTCATCCCACTACTCTTGAGTTATTATTCTATCGTACATCTGCGGTGGTGAAAAAACAAGACTATAGATAAAAAAGCACACATGTTAGATTGTAATTTCATGAAACAAAACAACTAGAATAATACAGTAAATAATGTTTAACCTTAGCGGAACCCAAGCAGATATCAGAATAATCTCTCATTCCCCGTCTCTAATTTGAAACTATAATGGGTAGTCTTTCTCTGACAATAGTCCTAAGGTAATTAATGAATGTGCTAGCATTCAGTTCGATTGGAAATCCTTTTTCATTCTATTGCAAATCTAGCCTAATGCCTTTACTCCTCATTTTGATCAATTTGGACATTATAGTCCTACCTCGAGCTACATCGGCCTCAAATGCTGCTGCCCATCATTTTCAAGATGGGGAACTTCATCTCCATTGTGTGCATCCATTTTCCTACAAGTTAAAAAACCAAATAAAACATCGGCGCACTGTGACAAACATGGAAATAAAAGTAAATTAAGTTAAAATATATGAATGCGTGTAATAAAACATACAAGGTAAAAAATCAAGGTACTCATTATCATCTTTTCCTCTTTCTTGTTTGATTTAAAAACCAAGTCCCCTCTCCATGATCATGTCTCATGTATAAGGGTTCATCTTTATTTATATGAATATATTTTGACCATAACATGTTAAAGGAAAGATCATCGTTAGGAATATTCAAACACTCATTACTTTTAGTATCAACTTGTTCTTGATGATTCTTATTTGATGGACGTACAATGGACCAGTTCATTTTAGCAGGATCCTGAATGAAAAACACTTGCTTTGCTTGTGATGCTAAAATGAAAGGATTGTCTTTATACCAAACTTTAGAAAGAGTCACTTGAACAAACCCTAACTCATTTGTTCGCATCCACTGTTGTTGTGAAACCACTTACATCTGAACACAGGGACCCTCAACATAGTGTAATCTAACTCCTATATTCGTTCAATGACACCAAAGTATGACATTGTTGTGTATAAAGGGTGTATGTCTTTGGCACTGGATCTGTGCCAAGAATCAGCAACAAGTGTTACCCCACTATTCTACATCATGCTCCTTATATCATGTTCTTGTGTGTAGAATGTGTAAGCGTTTATTGCATAACTATTATAAGATAATACATTTAAGCTTGGTCCATTTGATATCCATCTTAAGCTTTTAGAGACAGAATCAGGATTCCTCTCCACATTGTCATTAATACGCCTTTTTAACCAAGTTGAAAAATGTTGGTTGTGCTCTTTTGTTATCAAATTTTCATTCCTCTTACCATGTACTAATCAAAGAGCATCCTTATGTTCTTCAACATATGGTTCAACGTCATCAGTATTATGTAGCACATACAAGTGAACCAACTCCCATTCAATAATTGATATGCTGATTACATCCTTTCTACTTATTCCTTTTCTTGGTGTTCGCCCATTATGATGGGGCTTTGGTATCCCTACAGGGTCAACATTTGATAGACAATCAGTATAGAAGTCACTTGCTTCTTCAACCATGTAATGCTTAGCTATACACCCCTTTGATCAATATCTAATTTTCACATACCCTTTTAAAATTTTCATAAATCGCTTATTCGGGTACATCCATCTTAGGTACACCGGACCACATAATTGAACTTTTCACCAAGTGTATGGTTAGATGGACCATAATGTCAAAAAATGAAGTTGGAAAATATATTTCAAGTTCACATAGAGTACAAACAATAAGCCTTTGCAAATCTTGTAACTTTGTTGAATCAACCACTTTACTACAAATCAACTTAAAGAACATGCAAAGTTTAGTTATGGAATTCCTTACTTTTTTGGGTAAGAGTAACCGTATACCGATCGGTAAGAAATTCTGTATTAGTACAGGACAATCATGAGATTTAAGGTTCTTTAGGTTCAACTCTTTCACTAATACAAGATTCTTTATATTTGAAGAATAGCCCTTTGGAACTTTGACTCCTTCAAGAAACTCACAATAACTTCTTCTGTTTCCTCAATAGAGTGTAAACCGTTGGAGGTAGATAAGTGCGGTGTCCTTACTCAACAAATGCCAACTCTTCTCTGATTCTCAGGTTAACCAAATCCAACCTAGCATTCACACTGTCCTTACTCTTCCCTTGCATATTGAGCAACATGCCAATTAGACTATCACATATATTTTTTTCTATGTTCATCACATCAAGAAAGTGTCTCATATATAAGGACTTCTAATATGGGAGCTCAAAGAAAATAGACTTCTTCTTCCAGCCGCTTGTCCTGATTTGTTATGCAAAATGCTTGCCAAAATTGTTATCCAAGTGTTTGACCTTCTCAAAAACCTGAGCACTGGTCAACATCTTTGGTTGGCTGCCTTCTTCTAACTCACCATTGAAAGCCTTTTTCCACTTCCTCCAACGATGTTTCTAAAGTAAGAATCTTTGATGTCTTATGTGCACATTTTTCTTATAATGATCTAGTCACACTGAATGAGTGTCATCTTCACATATAGGGCATGCAAAAAATCCATTGACGCTATATCCAGAAAATTACCATAAGCAGGGAAATCATTTATTGTGCCAAACAATATGGCTTTCAAAGTGAAACTTTCTTCCATGTACCCATCATACACACTGATGCCTTCCTCCCAAAGCAGCTTCAAGTCATCAATTAAAAGAGCAAAGTATGCATCTATATCATTCCCAGGTTGCCTTGGCCCAGAAATTAATATGGACAGTATCATAAACTTACATTTCATGATTAAGTGTAGAGGAAGGTTATAAATCATCAATATCACCGACCACATATTGTGTGTACTACTCTGAACCCCTGGGGATTGATTCCATCAGCTGAAAGCGCAAGGCGTAGGTTCCTTGCTTCATTTACAAAGGTAGGGTAGTCATGATCAACTTTTTTCCATTGTGGTGCATCTGCAGGGTGCCTAAGGTTCGTGTCTTCAACCCTTTCATCTGTATGCCACATCAACAGCTTAGCAATCTCCGCATTACTGTACAGTTGTTTGAATCTCAGAATAATGGGAAAATACCATACGACCTTCAACAGACTTTTTACTTTCTTCTTCCCATATCGAGACACATTGCATTTAGGGCACTTCTCTAATATTGCAAACTGCTTTCAAAAAAAATATAATCATTAGGGCATGCATGTATCTTCTCATAACCCATGCCAGTTATAGAGCAAAGTATTCGTTTTGCCTCATATGTCTTGATAGGAAGTGCATTTTCTTCTAAGATCATATCTTGCACAAGTTCAAGCAGTGTAATGAAACCTCAATCACTCAATTCATATAACGCTTTAAAGTTGTATAATTTCAACACTACTAGTAATATTGTGTATTTAGTACTACCAGCATATAATGCTTTCTCTATTTTAGCTTTCAACTCTTTAAATTCTTGAGGATAGTCTTGAAGCACCCCTTCGACCGCATTTAGCATTTCTTGAAGACCATCATCCTTATCATCACACATGCTTCGATCAAACTCATTCGAAGGATCGATCGTGGTATTCACCCGATCACTACGTGCATCATCCATCTCACCGTGCCTTATCCATTGTGTATATGATTGATCAATTCAATGACATACTAAATAATCTTGCAAGTCAAGTGGACTAATCCGCTTTCCATAACAACAAGATAAGCACGGACACAAGATTTTGTTAAGATCATTTGTATGCTCGCTTGCAAATCTAATAAACTCTTTAACCCCATCTATATATTCCCTTGAGCATCAATTAGATGACATCCATTTTCAATCCATTTGTCCTTTAAACATATTTTTAAAACTGGTTAGTTGCTTGCCTCTTGCAGTTACTAATTACTTTTATGTTCTATCATTTATTTTTTTAAAAAAATTGGCAGCATAAGGTCCTCAAATTTTAAGTTTTCCAAGTATTAAATCTATCAATTAATCAACCAATCTCTCAAGTCCAATCTAATACACAAAATCTAAGAATAGAATAATGGCAATACAGCATGTGAAACTGTGGATAAATTGCACAATTTTGGCATCAATTTTGACAATAATTTTAGCATCGAGAATAAAAAAACATAATTTCAACATCAACAATTTTGACAATAGTTGCTTGCCTCTTACAGTTACTAATTACTTTTATGTTCTGCCGTTTATTTTTTACACAAAATTATCAGCATAATGAACATCCTTAATTGAATACACAAAATCTAAGAGAATAGAATAATGGCAAAGCAATATGTGAAATTGTGGAAAAATTGCACAATTTTAGCAACAATTTCCACATGAACAATAAAAAAAACAAAGACTTACAAGCTAGAAACTTCTATAAGCTGAGACAGGGAACAAACACAGACAGGAACCAAGCTTTAAGAAGATAGTTTAAACTTCAAATAAAAACCAGAAAAAAAAAATCATAAGCACACATAAGATTTATGACATATTTGAAAAAGAAAAGAAAAGAAAAGATATGTTCTTAAACTTTTATCTAAAAAAATACTTACGAGTGGGTGAAACTTCTTGCAGGAGGTTCAGACAAAGCAAACAACATGTGGGTGACCAAGCTTTGTACCTAATGAAAGTGCAGTGACATAAAAAGATCTGAAGATATATGCACGAGAAGACAAGAGAATCAAATAGTGGGGACCAACAAATCTTCTAATTCCTACCGTCGAAGAAAGAAGTGAGTGGGGACAATGGATAATGAAAGGTAGAGTGAGAACTGAATGGAGATAATGTGGTGGACCAATTAGTTCTCTGGAAAATGGCTGGAGAGCTTAGGACTCACGAGAAAGACGATAATGTGGGAAAAATGGCGGGATGTGAAAATTCATATCTCCTTGTACGGTGCTTTCAAAGAAAGTGCCGGTTAAAGTATTACCTTGTACGACGCTTGAAATAAAAGTGCTGGCTAAGGTACCTACTTCCTACGGTACTTTAAAAAGCGCTGCAGAATCCATCAACTAATAAAAAAATATATACAAAGCTAAGGCGCTTGCACATGAAGTGTCGTTGCAACCTCACAAAAAAAAAAGATAAATGAATAGTGATATTAATTGTTACTATTATTATTATTATGATAATGTAAAACAAATATAATGAATAGTGATAAAGTAAGATTATTCACATGAATTGAAAGTGATGAATTGAAATTGAAGAAATGAATTATTCACATGTAAGTGTTTAAATGAAGCATCATATATATATATAACCAAACAGTGAAATTAATTACCAAGTTCTTAATTGACTTATTGTTATTAAAAAAAAAAGAAAATAAGTTAAAATAGAAAAAATAAAAATAAAAATATATAACCCCCATAATGAAATATGTCTAAGGGAAAGCATTGGCAAATTAAATGGAAGAAAATATACTAAGAAAATTAATGCCAAAAATATATATAAATTAAATAAGGAAGGAAGGCGATGAAGCTTTCCTTAATTAATAACTTCGAAGGATCAGTGAAGCTTAAACCTTGGATGCATGTGCTTAGCATATAAAAGAGGAATGAAGGTGATGAAGCTCGCCTTCTTTGCTCTCTCAATTGACTCAGTCTAATCTCTCGCTTTATTCTTGCTCAACTCGATCTGAACTCTCTATGTATATATAATATCCAAAGCAAGACATTGCGCATGCAAGGCCAATCAATATTGTGCATGAAGGCCAATCAACATTGATTTTACATTTTTTTCAACTCAAGAACAAAGGAGGTGATTTTTTTTTTAACTCAAATATTAGGAGCTTTTAATTCATGGACTTGATCATTTAGTCTTTTAGTTTTTATTACCGAATCTTCTGGTTTAATATTACACTAATAACCATGTTAGTAAATAAAATATTACACTCTAATGAGGTTCAAATTAAGATTAATTAATTAGTTATTGTATTTGACATAGAAATCCTACCTTCTCTTTCTATCTTTTGTTCATCTTTTGAGTTCAATAGAATGACGTCTTGAAACTTGATCTCTTTTGACTTACATTCTCCCAACCTTATCCAACACTTTATTTTTAAATGCTGAATAAAATTTTTTTTGAATATAAAAAATGCTAAAAAATGATACCAGTTATAGTGCTATCTTCAGAAGAGCCATAGCTTTGGCTTTTTGTTTTTTTAACTAAATGTTTTATATGACGTTTGTTTAAGAAAGTGTTGTACAAGCCTAATACTAACCTTTGGTGCTTATATTAAGAAGCGTTGTAGCTTCTGGACCTTTTTTTTAAAAAAATAAATTATTAGCTATGACGCTTATTCAAAGAAGCGTCGAAAAAGAGGCACCATTAAATTCCTCTTTTGTAGAAGTGCACCATCTATGCCACATCATCGATCAAAGGAGACACATTATTAGTTGACTTGTACACGCGTTAGGTTCACATCATGCCACATTATTGCTTGTCCTGCCACATGGCTTGTGTCACGTCACCCACCATGCCATTCAATCTTCCAAAAGATATGACCGTTGACTGGTCAATAGTTAGATATTGATCGTTAACTCATTTTTTCAAAAAATCAAAAAAAATTTTTTAAAAAAAATTTAAAAATTCAAAACATGCCATGTATCGCGTGGGCTCAGTAAGGGCAACCTTCTACTAAGTGGCATATACCATTTGAAGGATGACGACACATGTCACTAATAGGTGGTTGCAAGGTGGCGTGCGTCATCCATCGAGAGTGGTAGTAGTAGGAATTTTCCAATATTTTAGGATTTTTCAATCTAGACACCTTCTAAGGGCTCATGTAAGCATATGGGACATCCGATTAAGAAGTGGTTTGCTCCAAAAGATCCCTAAATTTGAGAGGTTCAATTTGATATGCAATATGCATATATTTGATACTAGTTTTAGGAGCAAACTGAAGCTCTCAAACTTAGGGATTTTTATGAACAAACCACAACTTAATAGGAGGTTCCACGTGCTTACAAATGCCTCTAGAAGGATCTAAATTGAAAAATCATTAAAAAAAATGGAAAATTCCTGCTATTACCATTTTAAGTGAAGGCATGTGTTATACACACACCACCTTACAACCCCATGCTAGCGACATACGCTGGCCACCCTTACTCCACGTGTCGTCATCAATCTAACAGTATGAGCCACATGGCAGAATATGGCCCCCATTGAGCCCATGCGCCGCTTGGCATTTTCACAAAAAAAAGATTTTTTAAAAAAGTCAACAGTCAACATTAACTACTGACCTTAGACAATTTGCTTTTGTGGCTTGTAACATGGAAACATAACATGGCTGTCAATTGATGATGTGGTGCTTGCATGTCAACAAGTTAGTTAATGATGTGGCACACTAACCGAGCTAACACCTCACCGATTGGTAGCATTAAATGCTGACGTGGCACCCTATGGATGGCCCACATTTTTCTGTTGACTGATAACATGAATGTAGATAGCCAAGTCATCGTCTTCAACCTTTAGTCAAGTTCTCTTGACCTGGTTGAAGCCCCAATGGGTTATCGCAGCCCATAAGCATCATAAGGTCATATCTTCCTTATTTTATCTCTTTTTTCACGTTCTCGGTTTCATTGGAATCATCACAACACAAACTGCAAATTCATGGCTTTTGTTTTCATGGAGCAAATCTCGTGTTCTTTAGCAGTGGCGACAATATGACTTGCTGATTCTTTTCTTTATTTCTCCCTAATCCAAACTCCTATTGACACGTTCAAAGTGTTGTTAGAATCATTTCTTTGAGTCCTACATATCAATGGCCATAGTTTGTACAAAAACATTTAATTTTAAAAACCAAGTTATTCGAGCTTTCAGCCAATATCGACAGCATTCCGTAATGTGATTTGTATGTGTTCTCTCAGTGTTTTATGAAATATTGAGCCCATTAAAGTTCTTTGTTTTGTTTAAATATAGGTTCAAGAAATCAACTTTAAACCAAAAAAAGAACTATGGAAGAGGAAAGATTATGTCGGGAAAAGAAAAGAGAAAGAGAGGAAGTGAGTAGGATGCTTACTGGGTCAAGTTGAATCCAGATAATAAGCGAAACTCATGCAAGGATTAGACTACTAGAACCTAATATGGTTTGAACAGCAGTGTACTAGAACAAAGAAAGATGGAAGATGAGAAGAGAGAGTACAAAAATATTCAATTGCTCTAGGGTGAGGAGTAATGCTGGTAGAGGCCTCTATTTATATAAGCCCAGAGAGCTCCTCCTTCTTGCCTTCCAAGAAGCATTAACTCCTTATTAACTTATTGATTGATTTCCTCAATCAAGAGGCTCCTCTAGCAAATCAACATTAAGTGCGATTTGCTTGACTAATCACACATAAGTGTAATTCCATCAACAATAATTGCTGACACAATCTCTTCTTCATGTGATTCTATCAACATTAAGGGCCTGTTTGATTCGATCCCATTACACCCTATAGTGCAATATAATGTGATGTAATAGTAATGCAATGCAATATTAATTATAGGGGTAATGTTTGGTTTGATTTTTAAACAAGGTGAAATGAGCTAATATTTTGACAATTATTTAAAATTAATATATTGTATAAAGTCTATTTTACCCTTAACATAATCTTTGTAGAAAAAATAGTTAAGAACTGGTGATGGCGGGGATGGAGGAGGAGGAGGTAGTGGCGCGGCAACGATAGGGGTGGTAGCAGAGGAGGAGGTAGTGATGATGGCGGTGGGCGGGTAGGTAGCGGCGGATGAGGAGGAGGCAGTGGTGGTAGTGGTGGGTGGGTAATAGCAGCTACAGAAGATGAGGTGGTGGTGGTGGGGGTAGGCGGCGGTAGCAGTGATGAAGGTAATGGTGGTAGCAATGGGTGGATGATGGTGGGGGAGGAGGTAGTGTGTGGTGGAAGTGCGCAGCTGCTGCTGGCGGAGGAGGTAGTGTGTAGTGCAGTAGGTTGGTGGTGAAGGTAGTGGTAGTGGCAATTGGCAGTAGCGGGGGTAAAGAAGGAGGAAGTGGTGGTGCTGGCAACGGTAGGGGTTGTAGCTGCAGCAATGGAAGAGGAGGAGGAGGTCATGGTGGCGATAGGGGGTAGAGGAGGAGGTAGATGTGGTGGCAGTGGGTGGACGTGGCGGCTTTGGAGGAGAAGGAGGTAGTGGCGGTGGCAGTTGTGGTATGATGTGGCAAGTGAAATGAGATAAGTGAAACAAAAACACAAGAAACTAAAGGGTAAATTAGACTTTTTTAACCATACAATGGGATGGTAATGAGGATTACCAATTTTTTGGTAATCATCATTACCATGGTAAACAATATTACCATGTAGAGTGCAACCAAACACTTTTATCTTGGTAATGCAATCAGGATTACCATTGCAGGCATGTAACGAGGTTGAATCAAATGGGCTCTAAACGTGATTTGCTTGACTAATCACACATAAGGGCAGACTGGACCTAAAGTCCAACAAAAAGAATAATATGTATGCCTCTAGCAAAAGAAAAAAAAAACTTTATTCTTTTCCGTCTATATCACTACTACAGAACATACCTACAACTACCCTAAAGGACATCCCTTTTTATAAAAGGGACGCCCAAAATATAGTCAGGTTGAAATTATAAAGGTTGGCACATCTAAAATAATTAAAATTTATGCCAAGAGCTGTCAGGTAGTGTTTTAGACCTCCCCAGTAAAAATGGGGACGTCTAAAGACCTTTAAATGTCATTAAAAAAAGAAAAAGAAAAACTTTAGACGTCCCCAGAATAGGTGGGGATGCCTAAAGATCTACCTTTAGACGTCCCCATCCGTTCTGGGGACGTTTAAACTAAGATTTAGACGTCCCCAGTAGAGTTGGGGACTTCTAAAGGTAGTCTTTACACGTCCCCAAAACTTCTGGGGACGTCTTAAGGTAGTCTTTAGACGTCCCCATAACTGTTGGGGACGTCTAAAGGTTAGCTTTAGACGTCCCCAGCTATTCTGGGGACGTCTAAACTGACTCATATGCACCAGAATTGACATGATCGGTGCATGTGATCATGTCAGACTCCTACTCCCCTGCTGTATCTCTCCTCTCACTTTACTCAATTACTCCCCTGCTGCATCTCGATCTCTGTCTTATTCGGTCTCCTCTCCACTTCTCTTTTTCCTTCTTTCTCTAAACTATCACTTCCGTCTCCAACTTTACTCCCCTGCTGCATCTCTCCTCCCAACTTCATCACTTTGTCCCCATTCGGTCTCCTCTCCCTTTCTTGGTTTTTTCTTTCTCCAAAGCTTCACTTCCGTCACTACCTTCTTTGCTCAGGGTTTGCAGAATTTTTGTCCCCATTCGATCTCCTCTCCACCGTCGGCCTCCCTCTAAAGTTTCAGCTACAGGTTAGCAATTTCTCTCTGATTATTCTTTTCTTTTTCCCTAATATTTCTTTCCTTTACACCTTTTGCTTTTCTGCATTCTCTTATACTATTATTTGACAGAATTGGTTCATTTTCGCACTTGTTTTGGTTATACAATTGTGGATTCTCTGTAACAGTGAGCTCATCCTTTGAAAATAATACAGAGATAGATTGCATTTTAGTACATTTACATATGGTTCCTAAGTGATTATCTCACAAATTGTCTGAATCAAAGTGACTGAAAGGAAAAGAAAAGAATTTGGCATATGATAATACTTTTTAATTAGTAGAGAAAGGAAAAGAAAGGAGAAAAGAATAAAGAATAAAGAGAAACTAAAAAAATAAAAAAGAATAATCTTGTAGACACACACATTAATTTTTTTTTTCCATAAGACACACATTAATATATATACTTAGTGCTAGAATTAGGTAATCTTGTTGTAAATAATCTTGTTGTAACTTAGTGTAGACATTAATATAAATAATCTTAGTCTAACTTAGTGCTAGAATTTGGTAGAATTAATCTAGACATTAATATATATACTTAGTGTAGACACACACATAAATAATCTTGTTGTAACTTAGTGCTAGAATTTGCTTGCAATCATTGACTCCTAGAGTGTGAATTAATTGTTCGAGTTCCACTTTAATTTGTTGTCATAAACCTATTCCATTGTGACTTAGGATTTTTGGAACTTCATTATTGTGATCAATCTTGGAACACTTCTAAATAAAAAATTGTTGTGTGGAAGAAAAATATAATATTGCTATTGAGATTTGCCATTCGCTAATTGAACTTGGGAAGAATTTTTTGATGTCACATATCTCACTCATAGTACATATCTGATTTAATAATTTGGTTGCTAAAATATAAGTGTATTATGTTTGTTCTTGGTGCTAGAAGATAAAGTTTTGTTTCATTTAAATTAAGCTGAGATGGTTTGTTATTTTGATTTTAGGATGTCTCACTTTTAAGGGGAAATGCTGCCAAAATTTTGAAAAGAAAAATAGTAAATGGCATTCCTAGTGTTGACAATTGTTCTTAACATGAGTGTAAATGGGAATGACGTAGGTGGTAATAAAATGGACCATTGTTAGATGAATGCTTTGAGAACAAGTGAAGAATATGAGAATGGGTTGAAGAGTTTATTGAATATGCTAGAAGGAACGCTACAGCCAGAAATGGGATGTATTTTTGTCCTTGTGTCAATTGTTTAAATGAGAGAAGACGGGATGTTGAAGTTATAAGGGATCACCTACTTTGTGATAGAATAAATCTTCAATATACAAGGTTGATATGGCATGGTGAGGAAGTAACTGATTGTCCGTCGCACAAGAAGGAAGCTGTGGATGTCATAGATGAAGATAGAATGGAGAGAATGATTCATGATGTTGAGGTAGAATCCTATACGTAGTCACATGAATATGTCAGCCTGCGGAGTGATGTAGAGACACCGTTGTACCCAGGGAGTAAATACACACGGCTGACAGGAACATTACATTTGGTAAACTTAAAAGCAACTTATGGGTGGACCGATAGTAGTTTCACATTGCTTCTTGAACTGTTGTGTGATATGTTTCCAGACGATAATGTACTTCTAAATCGTATGTATGAGGCCAAGAAAATCTTATCTACGATGGGTATGGAGTATAAAAAGCTTCACACTTGCCCTAATGACTGTGCACTGTACAGAAATGAGTATGAAGGTCTGAGTGGGTGCCCTAAGTGTCAAACTGCACGATACAAAGTGAGGAAAAATGGTGGTTGTGGCGATGCGACAACTAAAAGGCAACCTGTAAAGGTTCTGTGGTATCTTCTAATAATACCGCCCTTTAAGCGCTTGTTTGGGACTGCAAAAAAAGCGAAGAAGTTGAGATGGCATTCGGATGATAAAATATCCAACAGAAAATATCTTCGGCACTCGGCTGACTCTCCACAATGGAAGAAAATAGATGAAATGTTCCCTGAATTTGGCAGCGAGCTGAGAAACCTTCGGTTTGGGCTTTGTACATATGGCATCAATCTGTATGGAACTCTTAATAGCACACACAGTGTGTGGCTAGTACTCCTTGTCATATACAACTTGCCTCCCTGACTTTGTATGAAACGCAAGTATGTGATGCTTTCTATGATGATTTTGGACCAAAACAGCCAGGAAACGATATCGATGTCTACTTGGCGCCTTTGATTGAGGACTTGAAGAAGTTGTGGGAGGAAGGCGTAGATGTATTTGATTCATATAAGAATGAGTCCTTCAAGCTACGTGCAATGATTTTTACCATGATAAATGACTTCCCTGCGTACGGAAACCTCTCAAGGTATAGTGTGAAGGGGCATAAAGCATGTCCGATCTGTGATGTAGACACTCACTTCCACCAACTTAAACATGGAAGAAAAATGGTTTAACTTGGTCACAGGAGGTTCCTTCCTAGGTTCCACCCGTATCATAGGTTAAGAAAGCGTTTTAACGGCTTGCCGGAGCATGGAATAGCTCCAAAGGCATTAACTGGAGAGGAAGTTTACATTCGGGTTGAACATATCAATGTCTTACTCGGTAAGAATCAAAAAACTACGGGTGAGAAGAACATAAGGAAGAAGAGATCAATTTTCTTTAATCTTCCATATTGGCGTAGTCTTGATGTGAGACACAGTATTGATTTAATGCACGTGGAGAAAAACATTTGTGATAGCCTTGTCAGTATGCTTTTGCACATTCTAGGGAAGACCAAGGATGGGATTAGTACAAGACTATACCTTATTGATATAGGAATAAGAGAACGGTTACATCCACAGCTAAGAGATGATGGTAGGAGGGCATACATAGAGCCAGCAGTGCATACACTATCAAAAGCGAAGAAATGAAGGTTGTCTAGGTGTTTGTATGAAATTAAGGTACCATAAGGATATTCTTTCTAATGTGAGAAGGTGTGTGTCAATGGGCGATTTGAAGTTAGTGGGAATGAAGTCCCATGATTATCATGTGTTGATGCAACAACTGTTACCAGTAGCTATTAGAGCCATTATGAAAGATGAAGTTCGAAGCACTATGACAAGATTGTGTGTTTTCTTTAATGCTATCTATAACAAAGTCATTGACACTGAAAAGCTAGATGAACTGGAAGCTGAGTGTTATATCATATTGTCCCAATTAGAGATTCGCTTTCCTGCTTCATTTTTTGATATAATGGTGCATTTGATAGTTCATTTGGTAAGGGAGGTAAGGCTCTATGGTCCAGTTTACCTGAGGTGGATGTACCCTTTCGAGCGATACATGAAGATCTTAAAAGGGTACTCTAAAAATCCCTATCGACCAGAAGCCTTAATAGTTGAAAGGTATGTTTTTGAAGAGGCTATGGACTTTTGCAGCGATTATCTATCAGGGAAGAAGGAACAATCTCGGCATGAAGAGGGGAGGAGCAAGGGAACACGAAGACTGAAAGTGAAGACTATCCCTCGTAAAGAGGTGTTGCAAGCACACCTTTATATCTTGAATAACATGGTAGAAGTTCAACCGTACATAGATGAACATAGAAAGAGATTGAAGAACATGAATCCGAGGAAGAATGACATGTAGATTACTATTGAGCAAAACAAGACATTCATTCAGTGGTTTGAGGAAAAGGTTTTGCATGAGACCAGTGTATCTGAGACAATAGAGTGGCTAGCTTGGGGGCCTTCATTTCATATCATTACTTGGAGCGGTTATGATATAAACGGATATTCTTTCTACACAAAAGACCAAGATGACAAAAACCCCATATTAGCATCCATGGCCTATTATGAAGTGATAGAAGAAATATGGGAAATCACTTACAACAAGTTCAAAGTTGCTTTATTCAAATGTAAGTGGGTTAGCAATAATGCTGTGGTAATAGATCAACAATTTGGATTTGTCTTAGTTTATCTTGAAAGAGTAGGTTATAGGGATGAGCCCTTCATTATAGCAAGCCAGGCGAAACAAGTGTTTTATGTCACAGATCCCGCAAATGAAAAAATTTCCATTGTACTTCAAAGTAAAAAACAGAAGCATGGTGATCCGACCTTCAACCTTGACGACACACCACCTTTCACAATTAATCCACCTACAACAAGTGAAGTAGAATTGGTAGATGATGAAGAATATGCTGTAAGAAATGATCATGGTGAAGGAATATGGGAAACAATCTTGAGTAAGAGCTTAACTTAGAAAATAGTAATGTGTGCTGTTTGTTTTATAACTAGTTAGTTTATTCATATACTTACAATTTATTCACCTATCTGACAATGATTTTTGTGCTTACAGGAATATGGACAATTCTGGTGACTCATAAAGTGATAGGGACAATGAAATGAATAGGCCTGAACCTGATACGAGACCTGAACCGATTACGAGAAGAAGGGTTAGAGGTAGTACAAAAATACCTTCATTGGTAGCACATCATCACCATTAACAGGAGAGGTTGCATATTGACTTTGATGAAAATATGAAACCAATTGGTCCGGAGGAAGACCATTTCATTAGCTACTTAGGTTTTTTGGCTCTAAGCAAAGTTCGCATTATCTATGATAAATCCAACTGTTGCTGAGGATGCCGCAAGAATTGTAAGTAGTTAGAGCATAAGTACAAAGTTATTTTTTCATATTGGGAGTGATTAATTTTCATTTATGATAACTTTTATGCTGCAGAATGAACTGGAAGATCATAGTAGCCAAGGTTCGTTAACTCCAAGGGGACGGATGGACATCTTGTCAATGGCGATTAGGAAGGCAGATCATGTAACACCCTGCTTTTAAACACGTGATTATAACTCGATATTAGGTAATTAAATTAGATTAGAGACCGTCGTATGGTTTAAAACTCATTTAAACTTCCCTCTAGTAGTAGGGACTTTACGAAATTTTCAAAACTTCATTCCTCTTCCAGTCTCAAGTTCAATTTATCGAATATAATCACCTGCGCAGTTTATATACATTTACAAATAACAGAGTGTATACCCAAACTCCCGGCAACCCCCGGGTTCACTACATACCTAGAATTCCAAATCCTGTTTAGGGATTACAACCAAGTATTTCAAACTATATACATCTCCAAAACATAATACAGTAATCCCTATCCAAAATGAATAAACCAACAAAACTATACTAATGTCCCTAAGAAACTCTAACCACTTCGGGTCACGCGCTTCTCCTTGGAGCCAGTCGCCCTGTCTGAAAGGTTAGTTTAAAGGAAAGAATGAGATTCTAAAGAATCCCAGTAGTAACTAAGCATTTATACCACACATAAGTACATAGCATGTAAGTAAATCATCATACAGCAGCAACACATATCACACTCCAGCCTCCTCCCCTTTCTCCGCCGGGAAGGCACACTGCCTAACCCGAACCGTTGTTAGCTACTCAGGGACTATTGGCGTGGCAGTGCATACATATAGCCTTATAGCACATAGCTATCCGGCTTCACAAACGGCTCGTCAGCCTCACAAATAGCCTTTCGGCTCATAACCGACCTTTCGGCCCACAATCAGCCTCTCGGCTTTCATGTCACATAATCACACCTCATCCTCATCCCCTTTCTCCGCCGGAAAGACACACAGTCTTTATCCGAACCGTTGTTAGCTACTCAGGGACTATTGGACTGACGGTGCTCACATATATCCACATAAGTCGCAGCATACGAACTTATCGCAAAGCAATGAAAATACACACATACGATGCATCACATATGGTACGAAAGAAAAGTCACTACCTGATCCTTTCCTGATGTCTCTGGGCACAGTAGGCTCACGAGGATAGCAGATGTCAAATCCTATAATCAAAATAGGGACATTTGGTTAATTTCCTTTTCCAAGTTCTTACTTCAATAACACTCTAAGTTGGTATTCATTCGGACTCTTTAGATAGCCATAATATGCCTAAACATATGCCTAAAGGGTTGGGATAACTATCCCCAAAGATCCCTCTTTAGAAAGCTAAGATCTGATTTTTGGACCCCTCACTCGCACCCCTCACTCGAGCACAGAAGGCCGTGCTCGAGCACAACTCCCCCTCACTCGCGAGTGAGACGCAGGAAGTGCTTGCCCGAGAGCAACTCCCGCGACCAACCTACACTCTCACTCGAGCACAAAAGGCTGTGCTCGAGCAGAGATCCCGAGCACACTCGAGAACCACGGAAGTGAGGCCTACGAGTGACAACCCGAGAGCATCTCTTAACCTCTTCCTTCTCCAACACTCGAGCACAAACACCTGTGCTCGAGCACTGCCCCTCAGTGCTCGCGAGCACAAGGCAGCGAGTGTCTGCCCGAGAGCACCCCAACTCCCAGACCACAGATTCACTCGAGCACAACACCTGTGCTCGAGTGATCTCCCAATGCTCGCGAGTGCCAGGCGCACTCTTGGCAATCACTCACGAGTGATATCCTGAGACACTCACCCGCAGCACCAAAAAGGCACCCTCACTCGAGCACAAACATGCTCACTCGAGCATGTTCTTCCTGTGCTCGAGTGAGTTCTTCTCTCACTCGAGAATTCACACCAGATACCCAAAACGCAGAAACTGACATGGTTTACCAGAATTCACCAAATGAATTCCAATGGTTCCCTAACTCATACCATTACTCATTCTCTCATATATCATCACAAGGAACCCATTGACAACCATAAACAACCCAAATTTCCACTCAACAACAATATCTCATCTCTAAACCATAAATCCACCAAAACCACAACTTAACACATTTCCCTTATTCAACTTCAAATCAATTTCTAATCACTCCCAAGTGTCAAAACTGACCAAATGAACAGTGACACTCTCATCAAAGACTATCCTTCATTTAACATCATAATTAGGTCAAATTTCCAGAATTTTCATTGATCATGAAAACATCCTAACATATATACCACAATTCCTCAAAAGCCTACCTCTTTCACTTGCTGATTTCAGAACTTGGATTCCTCCACTTTCAAAATCCCTCACTTTGCCACACACCACCAATCACAAGTCTGAAAACATGGAAGTAGAGCTCTTAACCTTTTGAACAATATCAATAAATAGTGTTTGAGCTTATAAGGTCATTTACCTATCTTAATTTCAGACTCTTCCTTTCTCTTTCTTGCCAAGCTCGCCGGAAATGGAGGAAAATGGAGAGAGAAATGAGTTGGTGAGATATGATCATTTGCTTCTCTTTTCCCCATGCATACCAACGAGTTGAAGGAAGAGAGAAGAGTGTTTGAAAACTTTGACTCATCCAGTGGTCCAAAGCTTGCCACTTGGCATCATCTTACTCTTCCCACAATGCTTTCACCTAAGCTTGCTTGCATCAAATTCCACCCCTTGGTCTTTCAATCTCAACCATTGATCTTGATTACTAAGGGGTTTTTCTCATCATTAGCTAACCAGACAGTTGGTAAATTTACCGTTTTACCCCTGATTGGTTCTTGACTCATGAAATCATCACTAATCATCCTTATATCATAACACACAACATATACTTCAAATATGCTTAATTAACATTAATTACATCATTTGAAGCTACTAATCCTTGATTACAAATCAGGATATTACAGATCACCCTGGTCATGTTCGAGGGGAGGCAGGGGGAGTTTTTGTTGCAAAATATTTTGGCCTAGTCTCACATCCTTATTCGTCACAAGCTGAACCCAGTAGGGAGCTTGTGGCCAAGATTCGTCAGGAAGTCTCACAAGATCTCGAGGACAACCTTCGTGACAAGCTCCAACAAGAGCTGTTACCAGTGTAATACCCCGAATTTTGAGACTTGAGGTTAGAGAATAAGCCTGAGATTAGTGGATTGCTAAGCCCCGGTTTAGCAAGATCCCAAATTGTGATTAAGGGTTAATGACTCAAAAAGCGGAAGTGATTAGTGATAAATAAACCCTTTTGGAGATTATGGTGTGAGTTGGCACCCGATGTGATTCGTGTGTGCTGTGAGCAGCGCCAAAACCCTGTATTTAAGCTCAATTATGGATTAACATCTAAATTGACTTAAAATAGAGGGAAGGCGCATATTGTGGCTAAATGAAAAGATGTGAAGTGTTGGTGGTGATTCTATGAGAATTACCGTAATCAAGGGCAAAACGGTAAAGTTACCGACCGATTGGTCAGTTACCGAAGAGGAAACTCATTGGTAACTTCAAGATCAATGGTTAGGATTGATTTGTGTAGAGATCAAAGGGTGGAATCATGTGTGCAAGGGCCTATGCGAACTCATGAAGATGGAACAAGAGAGTGACACTTGGCAAGTTTTGGACCCTTGATCTTGGGTCAAAGAGTCAACACTCTTCCTCTCTTCTCTCTCCCTTATTTTCACGTTTTTGGGCCCCAAAATCTGCATCACTTCATCATCTTCATTTCATCATCTTATCTTCTCTCTCACACATTCCATGGACGCCAAGCACAAGGGGAGGAAAGAGAAAACTAGAGGTGAGATTTTGCTTGGCTTGTAGTCCTCTAATGCTCTAATGTCCTTCTATAATGTTGTTCATAGTGATGAGAGCTTCATCTCTATGGTTTTAGATTTGTGAGAGGAGGTGTTTTGTTGCTTGAGGAAAAGTGGAAAGATGAAGAATCAAGGAATTGGTTTGGGAAAGAGGAAGAGGTGAGTATTTGAAGCCTTTTGATCTAAGTTTTGTGATTTGGGGATGAGTTTAGTGAATTTCGAATTTTGCCCTGATTTTCATGTGATTTTTGATTGGATGAATTGGATTGTGTTTGATGATGAAAATGGTGTCATATTATGTTTTGGCATCATTGAAATTGGTTTTGAATTTGAAATGGAAAGAGATTGTAATGTAGAGTTGGTATTGTGAATTGTGTGACATGTTGCAATTCATTGTGAAACATGTCAATATAATGTGAATTTGGTTGATTTGGTATTTCCAATGGATTCCTTGTGAAATTTTGTGTGAAAATGATGTTTGATGTGAAAATGGGATCATTGGAAGCTAAAGTGCAAAAACTGAAATGTTGCTCATTGAAACTCTATTCTGGGCAGTCAGATTGTGTAAGCGTTTTGAATGACCAAATAGTCTCTAAAAATTCTGAAACTTTCCAGTCTTTAAGTTCACATCTTAAGCTTCAAAATGGACATATAATATGTGTCATTTCGTTTTTTGAACTGGGATTTTGAACTGTCCAAAGTTTGGGGACGAAACTGGACCCTGTTTTGGAGCAATGTTGGATTTTGTGTAAATCTGGATTTTTGTGGTGATTTCTGGTAATGAGCCATATTTTTTCTATGAAGAGGACTTAAAAATATTTCATTTGGCTTTGGGATCACCTCATTTAGATTTTTGTGGAATTAGTTATGAATTTTCAAAGTTGCCTTGGCTGCAGCAGAAAATCCTGGCTGCAGCGCAAAAGTTTCTGTGCACGTTTTGGCCGCAGCCAGAAATTCTTGGCTGAAGCCAGAAACCTTCTGTGCGTGTTTTGGCTACAGCCAGAGGGTCTTGGCTGCAGCCAACCCCCATTTTCAGCAATTTGTGATTTTGAAAGGTGATTTCCAACCTAGTACGTCCCAATCCTTTAAGCTTTCGATGAGCTTATTTTTAGCCACCTAAAGGGTGTGAATGGTAACCAACTTTAAGTGATATAAAAGTAAGGGTTTGGAATTGAGATTGACCCTATATCCTTGATTTGGTTTATAGGGTTCAGTATTCGTTTGGATCACGAGTAAGCGGAGCTGGAGCATACGTGGAAAGAAAAGGGTAGGGAACTTACCTCTCTTGCATGTTTTGATGTTGTGTTTATGTATTGATGCATGTATTGCTTTGCTGGATTTTGTGAAACATGTATGAATGATTGTAGCTCTGTTTCTAGTTATGCTATGGCCATGAGTATGTTGTTGAAACATTGAGCACGCAGATATGTCATTGTGTGAACATGAGTTTTGTATTGCAAGCATGTCATGCATTAAACACATATCATACATGCATATAGGTATCTGTTTCCTACTGAGATTCTCTCGAATCTCACCCTCCCCTACCAACATTTTTGACAGGGTAGGTGGATCGATGATGGAGGCAAGCAACCAAAGGCGACGAGGACTACTTCGGGCTATAGATTTTGGTAGTTGGTTATCATAGTTGGGATGTATATTTGGATATTGTATTTGTATATTGGATGAGTATTAAGTATGTATGTATGGAGTTGAGACTTGTGTAATCCCCATATGAGGGCTTGTATGGGCAAATGTGCCCTATAAAGCTTGAGTTAATATATGGAAACCGGGATTGCCGGGATTATTATATTGTGTACTCTGATATATTTAAATGTGATTTATCTTTGTGTAGTAATTGAATTCGGAATGTGAATGTGAGACCAGGTTATGAATGAGGCCGAAAGGTTTTTATGAAAACCCCGTCTGGTAGATGGGTTTGTAAAATGTAGTTTTGCTTCTTATTGGTCTCTATTTCACTTTAATCGCGTATTTCGGATATGATTACGGTAGGGGGTTACAACCAGAGCTACATCTTGAGCTGATGCTTGAGCTACGAGCTGAAATGATGAAGATGTTTGAATTGTAGATGGCAACTACCGAGCGTAGAACTCATTCATCCCCAGCCTTCCTCAGCACCAAAATAAGTTACAACCCGGTAGAGGAACCACTTGGTAACCCTTCTCCCACTCCAGCGTAGGGAGAACCTGCCATCCTCTCATTAGAAGCCCTAGTGCTGCGTGTAGTTGTAGATGCTCTCGTTCACACAAAAGCTAATACCCACCATAGTCAGCAAATTCCACAGCATTTGCGTAGGGTGACTGTGACGTGTGTTCGAGAGGGGGAAGAAGGTACAGCCATCCTTATTCCTAATGACGAGGTTGCCATGATAGCTCAAGCGAGAAGATCTTTCATCCTTTGGCCTGTACATCTTATTGGCTTGTTACCACCAACACCTCTAATGGTATGGAACTACCTTACTTTTACTTGAGATGTGTTGACATCCTACTAACAATATGTTTTTTTTATGTTCTAAAAGAACGAGCAAGAAGCAAAAAATTGGCCCTTCTTACCACGACTGCAGCATATCTATAAAGGCATTCGCCAGATTGATTTGCATATGCCTATAGGGATTGTGGGCCAGGAATTAGAGTATCACTTCACAATTGATAAAGAAGATCTTAAACAGTTCATTAAGTTGGAGGAGCTAGATATTGGATGGGGCAAATTTGCAATCCTGTAAGTTTTTTATTTCCCATTTTTTCCTTCATTTAGTTAAGTTGATTTTAACTAGCTAATACATTCATCATTTTAATTCTATTATAGCTCCTTCCGTCATATATGCATTGACTCTCAAAGAGTTGATTTATATGGATTCTTGTCTCCTGCACATACGACAAGGAGTGGGAATACATTGAAAAGAAGGATGAACTATGTGGGCTTCACAATGGCAGAGAACGGCTATTGTTGTTATCTAGCACCGATTGTTCAAGGGTACGCATTTTAATTTTGTGTATTTGAGGTTTTTAATAAATAATTGCCTTGCCATCTAACTTCTTTTTAATCTGTATATGTTGTGATAGTTATCACTGGAGTTTGTGTGTTCTCTGTCCTCGATCCCACATTGTTTACTGGTTTGATTCCTTAAGTAGAAGACCAGACAAAGAAACTAAAAGCGTCTTCAACACGTAAATTAGTTTTTTGTATTTTATTGCTTCTTGATTCTTGACTTAAATGAATTATTCTAATTTATGTTGATTTTCATTTTAATGATAGGGCATGCACGACATACCGAGCGCTTGGCAGGCCACGTGAACGTAAAGGTGGCAAAGAACTGAGATGGTTGTTTCCAAAGGTATGTAGTTTCAAATCAAGTTCTTTTGATTGACGGTCGTTTTAGATATGCCTTTATTGATTTTAATCATTTGCTTTTGATTTATAGTACGCTCGACAACCTGGCGGCTGGGAATGTGGATACTATGTCTTACTTTATATGTTTAACATCATTCAGAGTGGCATTATGACAGATTTTGAACAAGTAATCGCTTCTTCATTCTCAGAGGATAATATTCTTGGTGTTGTAATTCAATGGCAATTCATTCACTTGATTCATTATTTCATCTAAGCTTATTTGCTAATTTATAGATTTTTGACAATGAAGATGCCTACTCATATGAAGACCTAAATATGATCAGAGACTTTTCGGCTGGACATCTTCTTCAACGTTTACCAGAGTAAAGTCTTTAGTAGTTTGTGTAGGACATACTTTTGTGGTAGTTCTATATATTGTACATATAATTAGCATTATTATTGTTGGATATAGATTGGATTTAGTCTTGGTTATTGTACAAACTGGGGACTTGGATATAGTCTTTTTAGTGCAATAACAGACTTGGATATAGATTGTTGTGTAGTTTGTGTGGTTTGTTAGTTAATTAGTTTGCTACTCCTTAAAATTATTGCATGTAGTAGAGCCTTAGGTTGATCACTGTGTTTTAAGTTGTTGTTTCCATTCTGCTGAATTGCTGTTGTTTTATTCTGTTATTGGAATCCTATTTCTATAGTTTACATTTTCCAGACAGTGCAATATACAAAAAGGCCATTTCAAAAAAAAAACTTTCAACGTCCTTAAATAAAAAGGGACGTGGTAGAGTGGGTGGCGACACTTTAGATGTCCCTAGTTAAAACTGAGGACATCTAAAGGCCACCTTAGAACTGGAGAAGTCTAAGGTGAACTTTACACATCCCCAGTACCAACTGGGGGCATCTAAAGTCTGCCTTTCACGTCTCCTATTTTACGGACGTTATTGACGTTTTTTTCCACGACCCTTAGATAGACGTCCCTCTGTTTTCAGACGTTAAAAGGCTAAGAAAAGGGACGTTAAAACCATTTTTTCTAGTAGTGTATAAATTTTCAAAGTGATTTTTTTTTTCATTTCAACAAGACCCCATCACTTAAGTGAGTAATAATATATACATATTTCGTAATTTTCACTCAAGCCCCATTGTAAGGGTAATGGATGACGATATTATTCTTCAAACTAAGACGTTGGTTTTATCATTGGGATGTCAACAAGCGCCCAAAACATAAAATAAAATGAAAATGAGATGAAGTTATCATCTTTAACATAATGTCGTTTTCACTTGTTTTCAATTACGTCATTGAGACTCTGCTGAGTGTTGAGTCAAAAAAACAAAAAACAAAAACCTATTGAATTCCAAAGTGTTTAATTTTTTTAACAAAAAGTTCAGATGAGTGAGATCCTAGAGCTTGCCAAGGTGAAAACATGCATTCAAGCTCAAATAGCACTTATAAAGATACTCATGGATCGCTCATCAATAAGGCCTTACATCGGTGGGATTTGAACCCTCAACCTTATGTTTATATGCCAATCGCCTTACCAACTGGACCAACCTTTGTTGGTTCCAAAGTGTTTAATTTTGGTTATGAAGACATGTGGAAAACTCCAATAATTGGCTTTATAAAAATTCCTTTTATTTAAAAAAATTGTTATGAACTCTGACAAATTTTAATTAATTCAATATTGTACATGGACGACGGTGATCAATAGAGTTATCATAATGACTAGCAAATCCATATCACTTTACTAATAAACATTGTTGTAGTTTTGCTGGCCAAAAAATAATAATAATAATGTTGTTGTTACTAATTACCACTACGTACATTAAAGTAAAACTCCTCAAATTTGTTCATGAAAAAAAGACATATGTTAGAAAAGACTTCTAAAATTTCAAACTCTCAAATCATGTTTGCTTTAATTTCTATAATTGATAAAGGAATGACTAGACTTGATAAGAAATTTATAACTCATTTTAGTATGAAATCACTAATCTAGGATTTTGAAATATGTTGGAGGTCTTTTTCTGAGATTTTCCCTAAAACAACTCCTCAAATTTTAATATGTAAAATTACGAAAAGTCAAACAGTCATTACAGTGTGGCTAAGAATTTTAGTGCTAGATAAATTTTAACAAGTTTAAGAGATCATACAACAAATATATGAGCATATACGTAACTTAATAAAAGAAAGGAAAAGAAAGAAAAATTAAAAAATTTTATCAACTATAATCAAATTCAATAATAGATCTTGCTATTCATAAAACTACAGATAACGCGCCTCTCATTTCTTAGACAACATATAATGCACATAGAAACAAGCCTAGTTTTATTTTGATAGTGACAAACAAGCCTAGTGTGAGGAGATGTTTATTTTTAAGTGTAAGTTTATTTTTTAACTTCTTTGGTTTGAATTGTTTTTTTCTTCTTCATATACTAATTATTTCTTTACTTCGGTAGAAATTCAAGGATTTCTTTCTTCCTTCCTCCACAATTTCAACATTACCTCCACAAACAAATACTTTTCCGGTTCTTAATATAAGACATATTTGTGAGTTGATCTTGCACTACAAAAAAAAAGGTATTTTGTAGCGGTATAATTGTAGTGGTTATATTAAACCGCTACAAATTATAGTATTTGTAGTGGTTTTCACCTAAACCGCTACAAATTTGTAGCGGCAAGGTTTTTTTTGTAGCGGTTGAGTACACAAAACCGCTAGAAATTTGGCGCAAAATTCCCGCCAAAACTTGTAGCGGTGATTTTGTAGCGGTTAATGCACAGAAACCGCTACAATATTCCCACCAGTTGGCGCGCCAACAGTATAGCGGTTATTTGTAGCGGTTACAGCAACAAAACCGCTACAAAATACCAAAGGTCAGAAATTTGTAGCGGTTATGCCCCTATAACCGCTACAGAATTTCAAGAGTCTCGACATTAGTAGCGGTTCTGGGCAATAACCGCTACAAAATTTCAAAAGTTGTTATCTTTTGTAGCAGTTATTGTAGAACCGCTACAAATTTAATTATTTGTAGCTGTTACAGTAGCGGTTATTTGAATAACCGCTACTAAAATCTGGCCTATTAAAGCCACCGCCTCCCTCATTTCTCCTTTTGCTCCTTTTGTTTCCTGAGGTTCCTCTGAGTGATTTCTTCAAGATTTGAGCGTTCAGACGTCTATATAGGAGTTTTTGCTTAGTATTTCTTAGTATTTGCACTTGAGGTACGTATATAACACGTATTTTATTTATATTTGTATTTTTATTATATTTTTTCTTAATAATGTGACTAATTTTTTTTAAATTTTTACAGTTGATATGGCTTCAGGACAGGATAAGGGGAAGGCCCCTGAGGTCCCCAGACCGATTTTACGGGGTGGCAGCAGGCGGGAAGGGGGTAGAGGGAGGGGGTAGGGCTGAGGCAGGGCTACTGCGGCATCTCAGCCCATCCCCCCACAGGAGTCGACCCTACCACAGGCACCGCAGATGATCCCACAGGCGATGACCGCACTAGAGGTGCCTGAGGTTGGGGGGCCAGATATTAGCATTGAGGACTTCCTCAACGAGGAGGAGTTCGAGATCCCGATTAGGTTCAGGGAGATGGAGCAGTTCCTCGATGAAGAGGACACTCGGGAGCTGAACAACCCACGAGGGTCATCTTCGCAGTCCACTGGGTTTGAGGTACAGGTCGAAGGTAAATTAATTTTTTAATTTAGTAAATTATTTATTTAAATTAGAAATGTTAACTTTGAATTACAATTTATCTAACATGCGGTAAACTGTGCAGATGAGCAGGGGAACGTTTCGACGAGGAGGCTAGACGTGGCCGGTGTGAACAGCTTGGACTGGAGCCTCCGAGTTATAGTGCCGTGGAATGAGGGCACTGACCAGCCGATCCACAATAGGGGTCACCTGCTCAACCGCTTCCTGAATGACCTGGGCGCGAATTGGATGCGGTTCCCCCTTCACTTCAAGACGTGGAGGCATGTTCTGAGGGGGCCGAAGGACCAGGCTTGAGAGAAGGTGGTTCAGGTAATTAAAATTATTTAATTAATATTTTTTATAATTAATTCTATTTGATTACTTTTTTTTAAATTATGGTTTTTGTAATTATTGATATTTAAATAATATTTTTTTAGCTGCGGTTTGCCATCCGAGCCAATCGGAAGAGGTACGCCCTCTTGAAGATGGGTGACGCCTGGAGGAAACAGGAGGAACCGTCTCTTCCACAGGGTGGATAAGGACAGGATGATGCCTCTGGAGCAGCTGATCGAGAGCGTCCCGGACGGCATGCCACCAAACAACTGGGCGAGTTTCGTCCAGTTCAGGAGGAGCCCTGAGGCGCAGGTAATGTATTTATTAGATTTTTGATATATAATTTTGTAATTGTTAAATATTAAATTATAATTTCAATTTAATTTGTATTTAATTTTAAATTATAATACATTTAATATTTTTTTTCCAGGAGCTTTCTCAGAGGAACACTGAGATCTGGGTGCAGCAGACGATCCACCACACGCAGGATCAAAGACCTTTGCTGTGACCTATAGTGAGCTGGTAACTTTTCAAAATATCACTTAATTTTAGCTGATTATTTTATAATACTAATTGAATTCTGTAATTGTTTCAGGAGACGAAGGCACAGCAGGAGAACCGTCATATGGATTATGGGGAGTTGTACGCCATCACACATAGACACCGTGACAGGACTACGACCTCTCAGCAGCCAGAGGCGGCCATTGTAAGTAATTTTATTATTATATTTTTTATAAAACCAAGTTAATAATGAAAAATGCTAATTAGTAATTGTTTCATAAAATGGCAGGAGCGGATGCAGCAGTCACAGGTTGAGCTGTGACAGACCCAGCCTGAGGAGTCACAGGGGTCAGTAGACCCGACGGCTCCTTTAAAGGCGGGTCTGGCTCAGGCTAAGCACCCCAGACGCGTGCAGGGGATGGGGATAGGCGCCAGACCTAGTATAGTCTACGGCATGAGCGTCGCCTCTGAGGCTGTCAGCTCTAGAGGGGTCAGACGTCGGAGGGATGAGTCTATTGACTAGCTGCGGTCAGATTTGGAGCAGCAGATGGTGCAGCAGTAGCAGCAGATGCAGGTGCAGCATATGCAGTAGATGCAGCTGCACGCTGATATGATATACGCTCAGCAGACGCAGTGGCGTGAGATCACAAACAACATGCTCGAGGGAGCATGGAGTCGCCTTTTCCTGAATGAGCAGTATCCAGCGGTTCCCCCTGTCCCTTGCTACGTCGTCCTGAGTACTACTCCTCCTGATCCTGCTCCTGCTAATGATGATGGTGCGGTTTACTCTGCGCAGCGGCCCGATCCAGCAGCACTTGAGGGAGCCCCACCTGAGGGAGCACCAGATGATCAGCCCCTAGCTACTTAGTTTAGGACATTTTTTTTGTTGAAACATTTGTAAATATATATATGATTTTTTATTTTAGAACTTTCTTATTGTGTTTAATATAATTATATTCATATTATTAGATCGCGTTGTTTAATTTATGAATTATTTATATCTAAATTAAAAAAAAATAAAACATATATATTTGTAGCGGTTTTAAGCTAAAACTGCTACAAATATATATATTTGTAGCGGTTCTACACCAATAACCGCTACAAATGTATATATATAATTGTAGCGGTTTCTCTTGAGAAACGGCTACAACTATATATATGTTAGTAGCGGTTTTACACTAATAACCACTACAAATACTCATCATTTGAATTTTGAAATTTGCCGCCTTTGTGCACATTTGTAGCGGTTATGTTATGTGTAACTGCTACAAATTAAAAATTATTTTTAAATTTGCTGTCCAATGGCTTTGATAGTAATAGCGGTTTTATATATATAACCGCTACAAATACTGAACAAGTAAATTTTGAATTTCCCACCAATGTGTAACGGCTTGAGTATTAGTAGCGGTTTTATATATATAACTGCTACTAATATTTTATAACTGTAGCGGTTGGTGTAGCGGTTTAAGAACCACTACAAAATTATAAACGTTGGAATTTCAGAATATAAGGTTCTAGGCATTCGTCATTATCTTCTCACTCATCTTCTTCTCTATACTTTCTTCTCTCTCACTTGTAGCTATGGATAAATCATGGATCAGGTTGCCGCGCAATTCTCCTGAATATTTGTATGGATTAAATAGTTTCTTGGATTTCGCATTCACTCACGCCAACTGTAACGGCCAGATCGTCTATCCGTGTCGCAAATGCAAGTTCAAGAAGTGGCATGCACGAAATGTTGTGAAGGAACATTTGCTTGTGAAGCCTTTCCCTGAGGACTATACGTTCTGGGCAGTTCATGGTGAGAAGTCCGGCATTAGATATGACGATACTCTTTCTCGAAGTTCTCAAGTAGGCATTAAAGTAGATGAAGATGATCCTGTGAATGATGATGTGCGTGATGCGTTTGGATTTCAAGGCGACAACTTCAAAGAAGAAGTGCACGGCTCTGAGCTGGCTTTTATGGGGAATGAAGCAGCTCGGGATTTTTTCAGCTTGATGGATGAAGCAGATCATCCTTTATATCAAGGTTGTCACAAATATTCTAAATTATCTTTCTTAATCAAATTGTATCATATCAAGTGCTTGTGTTGGATCACAGATAAGGGAATGTCGATGTTGCTCGACTTATGACATGATGCATTCCCCGACGCCGAGATTCCCACAACGTTCTACGAGGCCAAGAAGATTATCAACAGGTTGGGGTTGAATTATCAAAAGATTGATGCATGCCCAAATGATTGTATGCTGTATTGGGGAGACGATTCCAGTAGAGAGACGTGTAAGAGTGTCACACATCGAGGTACAAGAAAATTCGGAAGGGGAAAAAGTAGAAGAAGAAACCTGCAAAGATTCTCAGGTACTTCCCTTTGAAACCTCATCTACAAAGATTATTTATGTCGTCTAAAACTGCTGAGCATATGAGGTGGCATGCTGTTAATAAAACCGAAGACGGTAAATTAAGACATCCGCGGGATGTAGCTGCTTGGAAAACGTTTGACAACGACTTTCCAGATTTTGCGACTGACCCCATAAATGTTTGACTTGCGTTGGTGACCGACGGTTTCAATCCTTTCGGGAATCTTAGCACAAGTTACAGTATTTGGCCGGTAGTCTTAGTTCCCTACAACTTACCCCCTGGATATGTATGAAACAAAGCCCTTTCATTATGTATATGATCATTCTAGGCAAAAAGGCACCGGCAATGACATCGATATGTATCTCCAACCACTTATTACGGAATTGCTTGACCTGTGGAATGTCGGCTTGGAGACGTACGACGCTTACAGCAAGACTTTGTTCAACATGCGTGCAGCCTTGATGTGGACGATTAGTGACTTTCCTGGCCTTGGCACATTATCTGGTTGGAATGTGCATACTGGGTCGGCGTGTCCAGCTTGTAATTTTGACTCTGACGCATTGCGCCTTCCCCACAACCGAAAGTGGTGCTTTATGGGGTATCGGAGGTTTCTCGATGGAACGCATAAGTTCAGATTGCAACGGAATCGCTTCAATGGGAAACCAGATAAAAGAGGACCACCTCAGACTTTGTGCGGTACAGATATCTTACAGCAGCTTGAGCATGTTGACTTCGAGTTTGGAAAAAGTGACGATTCGGCACAAACTCGCCAAAAGACGCGCAGGACTTCGGCGCCTCAGCAGTGGAAGAAGATAAGTATTTTCTTCACGCTTCCATATTGGAGATCTAATTTACTTCGCCACAGTCTTGATGTAATGCACATTGAAAAGAATGTTTGTGACAATGTGCTGTATACGCTGCTTAACGAACCCGGCAAGACAAAAGATCACCTTCAAGCGAGGAAAGATTTACACGACATGGGAGTTCGTGAAGATGCTTGGCTAGATGAGCATGACAGATTTCCACCAGCAAAGTTTACCCTTACAAAACCGAACAAGGAAGTGTTCCTCGCAACGTTGAAGAAATTAAAAGTTCCTGATGGGTATTCAAGCAACATTTCTCGATGTGTCAACTTGCAGGCTCGAAAGGTTGCTAGCCTGAACAGTCATGACTCACATGTTCTTATGCAGCAGTTACTCCCTCTAGCTATAAAGAATACACTTCCTCCCAATGTTTCCATCGTTTTGGTGGAACTTTGTTCTTTCTTTCGGAAGTTGTGTTTTAAGGTTTTGATCGTTGAGGAGCTCGATCAACTACAGTCAAAAATCATTCTTACGCTTTGTCATTTAGAGATGATCTTTCCTCCATCCTTTTTTACTATGATGGTTCACCTCATAGTCCACCTCGTTCATGAAACAAAGCTCGCTGGACCAGTACAATATCATTGGATGTATCTGATTGAGAGGTACTCATTTTAAATATGTACTTTAATTTATTGTCCGTATTTAATGTTTGCTAGTCGTCCTTTTCATCATTTTATTTCAATTTTCTCTTCTGTACTTCGTAGGTTCCTTGGGAAATTAAAATCTTACGTGAGGAATAAGGCGTGGCCAGAAGGTTCTATAGCTGAAGGCTATATAGGGGATGAGGTGCTATATTTTTGCTCAAGGTACTTTGATGATCTTGAGACGGCTTTCAACCGCCCGCCTCGTGTTGACGATTATGCTGAACCTATGCCGACATCATGAGAATTTATCCCTCATGTTGGTAAAACAGTTGGAGCAACTGAGAACTTCAAACTAACGGCAACTGAGAAGTTCCAAGCACATAGACATGTCTTGATTAATTGCACTCAAGTTAAACCTTTCATATGGTAAGAATTGTACACTCACATGTTATTCGATCTATATCTTTCATAACATTTCTCACTTTCATTTCACTAACGCCTTTCCATTATTAATTGCAGGGAATTCAGAAGTCATGTTAAGCGTCAACTCAGGATCCATACACAGACATCCTTGGAAGTTGATAGGAGGGTCCATAGAGAATTCCCGAGCTGGTTTGCGCGCAGAATACTAAATGACCATAACCCACACTCACCAAATTTCAGAGCTCTCACAATTGGCCCTCTTGATCATGCAAAACGGTTTACAGCATACAATGTCAATAGTTTTAAGTTTTGCACGGTTTCACGGGATCAAGGATTGTAAACACAGAATTCAGGTGTTTATGGCACATTTGGGACAAGGAGTTATGCAAGCAGCAGTGACGCCAAAATGCAGTTCGGAGGCGTCCCTTACTATGGCAAGCTTCTTGATGTGGTCAAGCTTAATTATCAAGGCCGTTTCACCGTGACGCTGTTCAAGTGTTTGTGGGCAAATACCACTACTTCTCGGGGACTGACAACTGACGACCTAGATATCACATCAGTCAATTTCTCACGGCTGATTCATACTAGTATTTCTCAAGATGATGAGCCGTATATTCTAGCTTCAGAGGCATATTAGGTTTATTATGTCGAGGACGAGAGGCATAGGGATTGGCACATGGTCGTTCATTTAAAGCCAAGAGACCTTTACGACATGGGTGAAGGCAATAACATCGCCTACGAAAGTGAGCCATTTCAGCCAGCTGATTTTGAAAACTACTTCCCTGAAGGCGATGACAATTTACCTCTACTACGGTGAGTTTTTTTAAGTCCACGTCATTTGAATTAAATTGTTTAAATTTAATAATACATCTATAACAATAATTTTTCAACAAAATTTCTGTAGGGATGGCGACGATGAGTGATCAAATCAAGTTATGCTTTTGTCTTTACAAAAAATGCAAAAAATTTTTTAAAATAAAATGTAAAAAAAAATTTAAAATAATATTTTTAGCAGTTATTAAACTGCTACAAATAAAAAATTAACCGCTACTAAATGAATAACCGCTACAAAATGGATACATTAACCGCTATAAATAGCACTATGAATATTAAACCGCTACAAAAATATAAATAACCGCTACTAACTAATAACCGCTACAAATAGTACGTGGATCCCTATAAATACCCTTACCACAACTCATTTCAAACACTCCCCAATTTCTTTTCATCTTATCTTTCTTTCATTTTCTGTCATTTACAACTTCTTTCGTATGAGTAGAGGAGCTGAATAATATGATCAAATATGGTAACAAGATTTTTAATTTTTTTTAGAATACTTCTTTCCTTTCTATAAAATTTATTCTAACCATTTTTTTTCTAGATATATCATAACTGTATCTCATTTTCATCTGTTTTTCATACACAATTACATTATATTAGATAACATAATAATTCCTTATTACCTACCTATCCTTAATAATATTATTAATATAAATTTTATACTAATCCAATTCAATTACATTTTTCCTTTTTATTTATTAATAAGTTAAACTATTGAATAATAAGCTAATTGAAATAGATAAAATAAACAAAATAAACTATTTAATTTAATATTGAACAAACAGAAAAAAATAATTGTATATTTTTTAAAAAATTTTTAAATATTTGTAACGGTTATTGAACCACTACTAAATAACGCGCCTTTTTACAACTCAATTTAAAATTTTTTGCGCCAATTTTGAATTTCATGAAATTAGTAGCGGTTTTCAAAACCGCTACTAATTTCATGAAATTCAAAATTAGTAGCGGTTTGTTAACCGCTACAAAATAAAAAATGTCATTTTTTTTCGCCAACAAATTTTCAATTTTTTATATTTGTAGCGGTTTGTTAACCGCTACAAAATAAAAAAAATCTTTTTTTTTAGCTCTCAAAATTTCAATTTTTTATATTTGTAGCGGTGATATAACCGCTACAAATATCTCTGAAAAAAATTTCGTCCATGTGGATGTTGTAGCGGTTAAGTTGAACCGCTACAAAGGATGTAACGGTTATTTTTAATTGAGTAGCGGTTTTATATAATCGCTACAAAACAGTTTACAACGTACGATTTAGTAGCGGTTTGAGTAACTGCTACTAATCTTGTTTGTAGCGGTTAGAACCGCTACTAATACCCATTTTTAACCGCTACTAAATCACGTTTTTTTGTAGTGTTGGTCCTAACTATAAAATATAGTTTTTATATTTGTCAATCTTTTCCTAATTTACCCCTATTGATACTAACAATAATCAAAGATGAGAGAGAAAGAAGAAATTAAGGAAGATGACTAGGATATTTTAGAAAATATATTACATATTAACTAACTCAATTAATTTTTTTAATCTAATTAAATTAGGTAAATATGTCTTATATTAAGGACCGGAGGAGTATATCTCTTCATCTTTCATTATTCTTCAAGTTCAATTACATAAAGTGAAGAACTTAAATCAGTTTTACCTCTACATTTCATTTCCCAATCATAAACATAATGTTCATACTTATCTAACTTAATTTAATAATTCTCACCAATTAATAATTATTATATTTAAAATGTTATTTATTATACAAACTTTGAAATAAATAATGCAGAAATTTATTGCAAAAATTAATCATGCAAATTCAAATTTCAATTACTGGGGCAATAATTTCAAATTTCCTTCAAAATTAGTAGCAATTTCTTCAAAATCAGCTCCACACTTATATTTTTCTCTCATAAATCTAACGCATAATGCAACCCTTCGTTTTACCAATCCCCATCCCAACTTCATCATAACCCATAATACATGAATGTACCTTACTAGACCTCTCAGAAGAACCCCAAAGGAAGTTGCATCACCTTTTATCAATATCTTCCCAAGTTTGAGCAGGCAGTATAGTGGATGCATAGTTTAAGACGGTATAGTAGACACCACAGATGATACTAACGTATGTCTTACAGCTAGAGACAAAGTAGGTCGATAAACACTTATCCGTCTTATCTAAGACGCCTTAGTACATTTTTTTTGTCACCCTTTTATGAATTAAAGGAACTCCCAAGTATTTTTCCAAGTCTGTTGTTGGAGTAAAACCAAAGAATTCACTAATCTGTTGATTCTTTTAAGTAATAATCTACTTTCATTTACTTATCACTTCCTAGTTGTTCAGCCTCACCGACTCTATTAAGTATTAATCGAAGCTAAGCAATACGTCATGATACTTTGGCATGGATTGGAATGGACTGAAAAGAGATATGGGCTAAACATGGAATAAATGGCACTACAAAAAAAATCACTTTCAGCGGCGACTTTTAATGTCGCCGCTGAAGGTGTCACTTTCAGCGGCGACACTTTTGTCGCCGCTGAAAGGTAGACTTTCAGCGGCGACATTGTTTTGTCGCCGCTGAAAGTGTTTTTCGAAAATTTAAAAAAAAAAATTTAAAACACTTTCAGCGGCGACTTTAGTGTCGCCACTGAAAGTTTTTTTCGAAAATTAAAAAAAAAAAAATTTAAACACTTTCAGCGGTGACTTTAGTGTCGCCGCTGAAAGTCTTTTTTGAAAATTTAAAAAAAAAATTTAAACACTTTCAGCGACGACTATGAAAAGTCGCCGCTGAAAGTCTTTTTCGAAAATTTTTAAAACACTTTCAGCGGCGACTATTAAAAGTCGCCGCTGAAAGTGAGTTTCAGCGGCGACTTTAGTGTCGCCGCTGAAAGTCTTTTTTGAAAATTTAAAAAAAAAAATTTAAACACTTTCAGCGACGACTATGAAAAGTCGCCGCTGAAAGTCTTTTTCGAAAATTTAAAAAAAAAAAATTTAAAACACTTTCAGCGGCGACTATTAACAGTCGCCGCTGAAAGTGAGTTTCAGTGGCGACTTTAGTTTCGCCGTTGAAAGTCTTTTTTGAAAATTTTAAAAAAAAAAATTTTAAACACTTTCAGCGGCGACTATGAAAAGTCGCCGCTGAAAGTGAGTTTCAGCGGCGACTTTAGTGTCGCCGCTGAAAGTCTTTTTCATATTTTTTTATTAATATTTTTTAAAAATAATATTTATAAAATTTAACTATTAATTATTAAATAATTCTATTTAACCTTAATTATTAAAATTATATTATTATTTATTAATATTAGATTTATAATTTTTTATTAAAAATAATATTTATGATATTAAATTATTATTTATTAAGTAATTTTAATTAAAAAAATTTTAAATTTAAATATATCAATATTTTTTTCGTTTTTATTTAATTTTTCATTACTTTTAATAATATTATATTTAATTAATAATTAATTATATGTATATAATTAATTAATTATATGTATGTATGTTTATATATATGATAATATTATATATATATAATAATATGTAATAATATGACATAGGTTCATTCCGGCGCAACTGGTAGAGACTCGCGCGCTAAGGCATCGGCTCTCTGAGGTCGCGGTTTCGAACTGGAGGAGAGTCACATGGAGGAATTATGAGGAGGCGACACGTGGCAGCACAGCGATGCGACACGTGGCAGCACGAGGAGGCACGGGGAAGCGACACATGGTAGCACGGGGAGGAGACACGTGGCAATTGTAAATTAAATTTAAAAAAAATGAGAATTTTTTAAATAAAAAATTTAATTTTTTTTTTTTTAAAAAGTAACACGTTCAGCGGCGACTTTTGTCGCCGCTGAAACTATACCTTCAGCGGCGACACAAAAGTCGCCGCTGAAAGTCACCTTTAGCGGCGACAAAAGTCGCCACTGAAAGTATACTTTTAGCGGTGACAAAAATTGTCGCCGCTAAAACTTTCAGCGACAGTCGCATAGGCGGCGACTTTTTGTCGCTGCTGAAAGTCTTTCAGCGGCGACTTTTAGACATTTGTCGCCGCTGAAAGTCTTTTTTTTTGTAGTGTGGGCTGGAAAGGATGTTAAAGGGGGTTTGAAGAATTTAGCTTATATATAAGATAATAAAGGTTGATCTAATTGGTAAAAGAGTTGGCTTATAACTAGGATGTTATTAGTAGATGATCTATAAGTACCTCTATAAGCACTCTTAGAGTCTAGAGGCATGCCTTGACCTTAGTGAGCCTCCAACCCACCTCACCTAAACTTAAATGTACCAAAAAAATGTAGGTTATTTAAGTTAAGGAGGCTATGAGTAGAGTTTGAGTGTGGAATATCAATGGAAAAGTTTGAGCTTATATCCCCCATGGTGGATGTGGAGAGATGCTCATATTCTAGTGCTGATCTACTTATCATCGCAGTGATTAGAACTTTGATTCGGTCAAGACGAGAAGAATTCACCAATTCCATGTGATCCATATATATTTGCAGTCATGTGAGAAGCTCATCGTTCCATTGTAGTAGACAATTCCTTGATTGCAACTTCAAGCTCGTCCATTTCATCATCATCAAAATCGTCGGTTGTCGTAGAGGTAGTCACCTAATATGAAAGCACCATATGTAATAATCTAATCTAAAATGAACAGTACATTTAGTGGAAACTCTTGGTACAAATATACAGACAGTCTCAAAATAAGATAAAGGAGGAGGGCTGCAAAGCTAAGGAAATATAAACAAGAAACATAGAGAAAGGATAAGGGATTACAGAAGTTGCAGAAGAGAAGAAACTACATAGTGAACATGACCACGACGGAAACCACATAGAGAGAGAGAGATTGAGAGACTTCATCCAAAATTATCCACATTCTTTTCATAGTCTTCTCGGCTTATATAACCTCAATTCTTCAAACCCTTTAACATTCTTTCGACCAATTTATTCCATATCTAGCAATTTAACCAACAAAGGTTGAATTTAATGGAAGGGGCTAGCCCTTTACAATGTGATGAACCAAAGTTCAAATCCTCACTGGGAGAAGTGCCCACATTTATTGCCTAGCAGTGCCTTGAATACGATTGCCTCCAATAGAAGGATACACGTGCTAGCAAAAATATCTAGCAACTAATTGAAAGAGAACAATAACATTCTCTTTTTGCTAGACATAGGTATCCTCCTATTGGAGACAATCTTGTTTGAGGCACTGTCAGGCACTAACTCTGCAAACATGATATTTACTTAAAAGGCATACATCTACATACTACATTATGTTAATTAATATTTAGAAAGTGCTCATCGCAATGATGAGCAATGAGAGCTCTTTACCGTTGTGGACCGTTCATATATAGTTTGAATGGTTTATATTGACATTTTTTTACTCTTACTTTTTCAAAAAGATTATTTCGATGTGTACATAACATAAAACAAAGATAACCTTTTGACTATCAGCTTTGCAAAAAAAAAATTATTTAAAAATCACTGGTTAAAAATTTTAAATCTGGACCATTAACATTTTATCCAATGCAGTTTGCTATATTACAATTAAGTTACAACAATAACATTATCCCATTAGGTGGAATTAGTTGCATGAATTGCATGATACTATTATTTTGGTTAGCGAGATTTTGTGATACTATTTGTTCTTTATTAAGAATCAAATTTTTTATATAAATTATTATCCTAAAGGTCGCGTCAGTAACATGGATCCCACGGCTGCATGACAATTGCATTGAATAGTTATCGCATTGCCACATTTTTCTCTTTTTTGCATTATGGGGAAATTATGTGACGAAAAAACCTCCAAGCACTCACCTAAGGTTTAGTTTAAAATATTTGAGCTCATCACATTGGCACACATACGCGACACATCATTTGTTAGGAAAGACCAACAACACACATACACACATTTTTAAACCATCATTTATTTTTGTAATTTGTTAAAATTAGAAAATAAGAAGGGAAAATTGGCTAAAAGACCCTTATTGGAAAATTAATTGGTCATTAGTACATAGAATCTGTGGTCCATTAGTACATAAAATTAATTGCACACCACAAAAACTCAGTTGCAATTCTTGGAAGCTCATTTACAATTCATGGAAGGTCATTTGCATTTGTACTCTAACTTAAATTTCACACCTTAGAAGGTTATTTGTAATTTATTGAATATCATTTGAAATTTGTGGAAGGTCACTTACATTTTACCTTAATTTGCACATCACAGAAGCTCAGTTGCAATTCCTAGAAGTTTAGTTGAAATTTATTGAAGGTTATTTGCAATTCATAAAATGACATTTGCGTTTACACCCTAACTTAATTTTCACTTCATGAAAGGTCACTTGCAATTTGTGGGCGGTCACTTGCATTTTAACTTAATTTGTATACCACGGAAGCTTAGTTGCAATTTGCGAAATGTCATTTCCAATTTGTGAAAGGTCATTTGCAATTCGTGGTTCATCTTTTATTCATTTGAAAGGTCATCTTTTATTTCATCAAGGGTAGAGTAGTCATTTTATATGGTTACTCATTTCTCCTCACTACAACAGAATTGAGATATAACCACCCCCAAAGATGTCCCAAATTGAAAATTGGGTTGTTAAAAAGGGAGGCGGTGGCATTTTCGTAATTATATATATGTAGGGGAACCTTTAGGCGTCCCAAATTTGAATTTGGGACGTCTAAAGTGCTTCCTGGCGTGAAATATAAATTTCATAACTTTTTTTTAGCGCCAGGAGCTGGGTTTAGGCGTCCCAAATGGAGAAATTTCATCTATCACACCCTCTCCTCACATCCTCTCAACAACAACTTTACTCTTCTTCCTCCTCTCCCCACCCACACCGTCGGCCCTCCTCTATTTTTTTTTTCCTTCAACTCCTCCCTCCTCCCTTGTTCAAGCTCTCTCCTCCACCGTCGGCCCTAGCTTGTTGAACTCCTCCCTCCTCCCTTCTTCTTCTTCCTCTTTGTTTCTTCAACGGCTGCAACCGTGTCTGCTGCAACCTCACCTCCTCCACAGTGGGTAGATTTTTCCTCTCTCCTCCACCTTCGTCCTTCCATTGTTGTGCACACCACCGTGGAGCTCCAACGTCTTCTCTACCTCTTAAACATACTAGCTACTGGGCGCCTTGATCAGGTTGGTTTATTTTCTTCATTTTTTTTTGTAACAGAATGGTTTATTTTGTTTTTGAAATATAAATTAAATGGTTGAGATTGTGCTTATTATATATTGCTTATATTGAGATAGTTGAGATTAGCCTGATGTGTTTGGTGTGGTTATATTGCTTAAATTGCATTTATTCGGGAATGGTTTATTTTCTTGTTTAAATATAAATTTACTTGTGTATAATAGAAACAAGTCTTCTTAGTTCTCACCCGTTCCATAGGGAATCCATATGAGTAAAGTTTAAAAGTTACTCCCCTGTTTCAATTTGCCTCTCGTTAATTATTGAGTAAACTTTGTTCTTATAAGATAAAATGTTATATTAAATAGGGATGCAGTTAGAAAGGTTTTAAATTTAAAGGTAGAGTTAATGAGATTTAAAAGATTTCTTTGACTATTGTGGATCATGTTAAAAGTGACTTATAAGAACGATTAGAAGAGTATTAAATTTTAAGACAAAGTTTTTGAACTTTTATTTATTTATTTGTTCAAGTGTAACATAATGAAAGTGGCTCATAAAAGTTTCTTCCAATCATTGATTAGTGTATGCCACATGAAACCAATACAATTCATAGTTGTTCATGAAACCGTTAAAACCTCTCATTAAAATCCTACCATGAATTTGGCGAAACCATTTGTTATCTTTAACCCCGTTTAATTTGAAACCTCATAATAAGCTCAATATGTTAACCCTGTTAATACAAAGCCGTTTCTACGGCTTTTCTAAAAGTATAATAGATCCATGTTGTTCAGTTTTAGGGAAATCTAGCTTTTATAAGGCAATGGAGATTTATCCATACACACGTAGTGGCACCACCCCATTTCATTGGTCTTGTTCCTGCACCATTAATTAGTATATATAATAAAATAAAATATGATTTATTTAAATTAAAGAAATTCTTGTATTAATTACACACAATTGTTTTGTTAATTCCAAATTCTTGAATTATGAAGAATAATTCAAGCCAAAACTTAAAAAGAAAACGATAACCCCAATATTCATTAAATGATTTTTATCTAAATATTTTCAATAAAAAAATTTTATTTTTGGAAGAACTCAACTTAAAATTGTTTTGTTAATATGAAACTCGTTTTGTTTTTAATTCTTCCAAACCTCAAAAAAATTCTTTAATTTAATCTTATTGTATTTATTTTATTATACATTAATTTTATATACATATACTTATTAAAAAAATAAGTTACATAGCACTGAAACCCTTTTAATAGGAGAGATGAGGCTAGGAGGGGGCAATAAAGTTATTAAGCCCATATTTTAAAATCCTAAATTGGGTTGATAACTTAATTAGGCAATCCCATCATATGTCGTTGAGAATTGTACTAAACGTGTGAATGTTATTGGTAATGCCTTAGGTGGTAACAAAATGGATCATAGTTGGATGAATGCTTTGAGAACTAGTTAAGAATATGAGAAAGGGGTGGACGAATTTATTGAATTCGCTAAAAAGAATTCTCCTGCAAGAAATGGGAAGTATTTTTGTCCTTGTGTCAATTGTTTGAATGAGAGTAGACGGGATGTTGAGTGTCATAAAGGATCACCTACTTTGTGATGGAATAAATCTGCGATACACAAGGTGGATATGGCATGGTGAGGAAGTAACTGATTGTCCGTCACACAAGAAGGAAGCTGTGGATGTCATAGATGAAGATAGAATGGAGAGAATGATTAACGATGTTGAGGCAAAATCCTTTGTGCAGTCGCAGGAGTATGATAGCCTGCGGAGTGATGCAGAGACACCATTGTACAGTGGTAGTAAGTACACGCGGCTGACAGGAACATTACATTTGGTTAACTTAAAGGCAACTTGTGGGTGGACCGATAGTAGTTTCACTTTGCTACTTGAACTATTGTGTGATATGTTTCCAGAGGATAATGTACTTCCAAATCGTATGTATGAGGCCAAGAAAATCCTGTCTACAATGGGTATGGAGTATAAGAAGATACATGCTTGCCCTAATGCCTGCGTACTGTACAGAAATGAGTACGGAGGTCTTAGTGAGTGTCCTAAGTGTAAAACTGCACGATACAAAGTGAAAAAAGATGGTGGTTGTGGTGATGTGACAAGTAAAAGGCAACCTTTAAAGGTTATGTGGTATCTTCCAATAATACCACGTTTTAAACGTTTGTTTTCGAGTGCAACAAAAGCGAAGAAGTTAAGATGGCACTCTGATGAGAGAATAGCTGATGGGAAATATCTTCGGTACCCAGCTGACTCTCCACAATGGAAAAAAATAGATGAAATCTTCCCTCAATTTGGCAGCGAGCCGAGAAACCTACAGCTTGGGCTTTGTACAGACGGCATCAATCCGTATAGAACTCTTACTAGTACACATAGTGCGTGGCCGGTTCTCCTTGTAATATACAACTTGTCTCCCTGGCTATGTATGAAACGTAAGTATATGATGCTATCTATGATGATTTCTGGACCAAAACAGCCAGGGAACGATATTGATGTCTATTTGGCGCCTTTGATTGAGGACTTGAAGAAGTTGTGGGAGGAAGGCGTAGATGTGTTTGATGCTTATAAGAAGGAGTCTTTCAAGCTACGTGCAATGATTTTCACAACGATAAACGACTTCCCTGCGTACGGAAACTTGTCAAGGTACAGCGTGAAGGGTCACAAAGCATGCCTAATATGTGAAGTAGACACACACTTCCAATAACTAAAGCATGGAAGAAAAACTGTCTACCTTGGCCACAGGAGGTTTCTTCATCGGTTCCACCCGTATCGTAGGCTAGGAAAGCGGTTTAACGGCTTACCGGAGCATGGAATGGCTCCAAAGTCACTAACCGGAGAGGAAGTCTACAGTCGAGTGGAACATATCCATGTCACTTTTGGTAAGAATCAGAGGGTTGCAGCTGAGAAGAACATATGGAAGAAGAGATCCATTTTCTTTGATCTTCCATATTGGCGTTCACTTGACGTGAGACACAGTATTGATGTGATGCATGTGGAGAAGAATGTTTGTGATAGCCTTATCAGTACGCTTTTGCACATACCAGGGAAGACTAAGGATGGGATTAATGCGAGATTAGACCTTGTCGATATGGGAATAAGAGAACGGTTACATCCACAACTAAGAGATGATGGTAGGAGGGCATACATAGAGCCAGCAGCGCACACACTATCAAAAGCAGAGAAAAGAAGTTTGTGTGGGTGTTTGCATGAAATGAAGGTGCCGCAAGGGTATTCCTCGAATGTGAGAAGATGTGTCTCAATGGACGATTTGAAGTTAGTGGGAAAGAAGTCCCATGATTATCATGTGTTGATGCAACAACTATTACCAGTAGCTATTAGAGGCATAATGAAAGATGAAGTACGAAACACAGTGACAAGATTGTGCGTTTTCTTCAATGCTATCTGTAACAAAGTCATTGACACTGAAAAGTTGGATGAACTAGAAAATGAGGGTTACATTATTTTGTCACAACTAGAGATGCACTTTCCACCTTCATTTTTTGATATAATGGTGCATTTGGTAGTTCATTTGGTGAGGGAGGTAAGGCTATACGGTCCAGTTTACCTGAGGTGGATGTACCCTTTCGAGCGATACATGAAGATCTTAAAAGGGTATTCTAAAAATCCTTATCGACCAGAAGCCTCAATAGTAGAAAGATATGTAGTTGAGGAGGCTATGGAGTTTTGCAAAGATTATATGTCAGGGAAGAAGGAACAATCTCGGCATGAAGAAGGGAGAAGCAAGGGAACACGAGGACTGAAAGTGAAGAATGTTCCTCGTGAAGAGGTGTTGCAAGCCCACTTGTATATCCTGAACAATATGGAAGAAGTTCAACCTTACATAAATGAACACAGAAACACTTTGAAGAACAAGAATCTAAGGAAGAATGACATGCAGATTGCTATTGAGCAAAACAAGACATTCATGCAGTGGTTCGAGGAAAAGGTTTTGCATGAGATCGGTGTGTCTGAGACAATCGAGTGGCTAGCTTGGGGGCCTTCGTTTCAGGTCATTACTTGGACCGGTTATGATATAAATGGCTATTCTTTCTATACCAAAGAGCAAGATGACAAAAGTACCATGCAAAATAGTGGGGTCATGGTAGAAGCTGAATCTATGCACTTTTCCAGTTCGAGAGACAAAAACCCCATATTAGCGTCTATGGCCTATTATGGAGTTATAGAAGAAATATGGGAGATGACGTACAACAAGTTCAAAGTTGCTTTATTTAAATGTAAGTGGGTTAGCAATAATGCCATGGTAATAGATAAACAATTTGGATTTGTCTCAGTCGATCTTCGAAGAGTTGGCTATAGAGACGAGCCCTTCATTTTAGCAAGCCAGGAGAAACAAGTGTTTTATGTCACCGATCCTGCCAACAAAAACATGTCCATTGTCCTTAAAAGTAAAAAACAGAAGTATGGTGATCCGACCTTCAACCTTGATGACACACCACCTTTCACAACAACTACACCTCGAACAAATGAAGTAGAATTGGTAGATGATGACGAATATGCTGTAAGAAATGACCATGGTGAAGGACTATGGGAAACAATATAGAGTAAGACCTTAATTTATAAACGAGAACTATGTTTTTTCTGTTTTACTTCCCGCTTAGTATTTTATATCAGTTTGTACTTGTGTGATGACAGCGTTTTGACACTTTCTGGTTGTTTTTTGTTGATATATATAGTAGTAGGTTGTATGAAAGGTTATTGTATGTATATATAGTAAAGATTGTAGTGCTGGATGTCCTTACCAGTTTGTAACGGACAGTGTGGTTTATGAATCCATCTTCTATTCTGTTTCTACAGTTTGAATTCGTTGGGTAATACAGAATGTAAATTATGGTATAAAAAAAAACATAACTTTTAGACGTCCCAAATTAAGAATTGGGAGGCCTAAAGTCCCCCAGGGTGGGACTTTAGACGTCCCAAATGACATTTGGGAGGTCTAAAGTCCCACCCTGGGGGGCTTTAGGCGTCCCAAATTACAATTTGGGACGCCTAAAGTCCCCCCAGGGTGGGACTTTAGGCGTCCCAAATTGTAATTTGGGACGCCTAAAGTCAGACTTTGGGCGTCCCTATCATTTGGGACGTCTTTTGTTTCAACTTACTACGCCTCCAGTATATACGTCCCCCCATTTTGGGATGTTAAAGGTGCCAAATTTGGGAGATTAAAGCCCCTTTTTGTAGTAGTGCCTAAAGGACCTCAAGACTTTACTTTTTTCTAGGTTGTATTCCCCAATTAATTTCTCAAATGTTATCCCCAATTTTCCCAAATATGAAAATGAAATATTGTCAATATATTAACATATTAAATATATGAAATTTTTTCGATTTATAAGTCATGTTTTTGCTATACCTACTCTAATTTTAATCAGAGTATGATTCCACTACCAAAAAATGACTTGTTACTTGTGGCAAGAATGAAGTACTTCCTAACGATATAGTTCATAAAAAATAAATAGCAACAAATGTCGTTTATAAAGGGTAATAATATGAAATGAAAATATAAATTTAAGAAAAAATTCATCCACATGTTTGATCCGATCGATAATTTTAATTTAATTACCAGTCTTTATAAAAACTTTATTTGTAGGAATGCACTGGTGTTAAAACTGTGTTAAATGAAACGAACGAAAATTCATAAAATTATTATATAAATTAAAATTAACGATTTTTATAATAAAGGATGAACACTTGTAATAGATCAAACTATAAGAGTTCAATTCAAACAAAAGAAACTATAAGGAAATGATTCAAAATTTAGCTGAACTATATAAGTACTTGCAAATTAATTATTTTCCCTAAATTTAAAGTCCATAGTCAATATCTCAAACAAACACAATCTCAATATCAGCAGACAAGCTTTTGAACTATAATAGATCAAAGTAGTTTATGGATCGGATATGATATAACAATATTAGCGACAAGAAATAAAGACACAATACGCTACTACAAGAAGTGGACCTGAAAGACAACTAAAAAAAAACAAAACAAAGGATTTAAATCAATCAATCATATATAGAATACAAGACAATAAAATGATCTATAAAGTTGAGGTGAAAGGAACATTGGTGGCTGGAAGCCATGAATTTCCTCCAATGAAGTTTGCAACAGTGAACTTTGAAGCTTCTGAAGCACTGGTGATTACGTGGTAACCTGACCACTTAACACGATTTGAAATGGATGACCCTGGACCATTGTTCATGTACTCTCCATAGAACAAAGTGTTTAAGGCAAAGTTGCCACTCCATTCCAACCAACCAGCCTGGTTTATCAAACTGTCCAAGAAAGTCTTCATGAAAACTGTTCGAGAATATTGTTGCCATGGCCTTCCAAGATAGGTCTTCACCGAGTTTTGAACTGGCTTTAAATCTGAAGCAGCTGTAACCCAACAATTGTGAATAGAAATTCCTGTGTTTTGGTTTGGATCAGTTCGACCTTGGGCTGTGATTGTGTTGACTTTGTTGGGAGGGTTTCTTGCAAAAATGTTGCAGTTTTGGAAAACCACTGCTGCATTACCAAAGATGAAATCAACTGTGCCGTAAATGTCACATTCTGTGTAGAATTGCCGCTCAGAGTGCACATATAATGTGTCTTGGTATCCTTCAAAGCTACATCTGTAAAAGACTGATAAATCTGAACCAGAACGTAATGCAACAGCTTGATGGTTTGAAGCTCCAGCAGTGTTTCTAAATGTGATGCCTTGAGCAATAAATCCATCCCCAACAACACCTGCAAAAATCCTTAACTAGTTCAGTTTCATTCCTGACCTATTTTAATAACCAGATGCGACTTTGATCGTTGGTGTAGAAAGTCCCATATCTGATAGAATTAGGCTTAGGAAGACATTTATATATATACGTTGGAAACCTACATTTAAACTTTAGAAATATGTAATCTTGATTTTTCAATTTACAATCCTAATGCAAAAGACATTCTAATAAATTTGAAAATTGAAAATATATTAAAAGATTAAATTTTATATGACTTCCAACTTACCAACAGTGGCTGACCGGAAGGTTGTAGTGTCTCCTCCAACACTTTTGCTTCCTGTGATTATAGTCTTCCCAATACCATCTCCAACTAACATTATATTCTTTGCCTTTATCTCTACCTGTTCATTGTAAACTCCAGCCTTCACGTATATCACATATCTCCCACTACTACTCTCTGGTGCTGCATTTATAGCTGCACTTATAGTTGTGTATTTGCCAGATCCATCTTTAGCCACAACCACGTTGGCCCTAGAAGATGAAGAAGAAGACTGCAACAACTTCCTATCCCCAGGCTTAACCCATGTTGGAAACCCATCTTTATTACTTGGCTCTTTGTATTCAACTTTGTTCAAAGCCAAAGTGTTGCTCAACAACTTAGTGACGTTGTTGGACATCAAAGGCAACACGTAGTCTTGAACCCCGAGCTCATAGAACCCGGCTCGGCACGTCTCGAGGTTGGTGAGAGCTGTGCTGAGCCATGTTTGAGCATCTTCCTGAGAGAACATGGTGTTGGTGGGCTCTAGGGTTTTGTTGAGCTTATGAATGGCTAGCTCGTAAAGCTCAACGCAATCAGCCCATGCAGCTTTCTCACTTGAGTTCCTGCACTTGGGGCCTAATGAAAGAGTGTTTGCATGACCTTTTAGGGCTCGCTCTTGGGCAAGTTGAAGAGAAAGATTGAGAAAATCATGTTTGTGATTGATGATCTTTTGGCTGTGAATGGGATTGTTGTTGAGGAAGTATTCACATGGCTGAGGATATGGGGTTTGGTTGCACCAAAGCTTAACCTCATTCCATGAATACCCAGAAACAGAAGAGCAAAGTAGAAATAAGGGAACAAATAACACAAAGGCTATGCGCAATAAGCCGAAAGCTTTCATACTTAGAGCTTCTGAACTATTCTATATATGGCCTGTGAACAATATAATCTCGATGAAAGGAAAAATTGTTCTTAGTGTTTGGATGGGTTTTGATGTTGTGATTTGGTGCCTTTATATAGAAGAGGCGAAGAATGAGTTGTTGCCATATTGATATATGGCTGATCTTCATGCACACGCTTATCTCTTTCTGCTTTTGGTAGTGGTTTTTGATTTCGCCTTTGCATGCATGCTTTATATGATTAAGAAAGTAATATACTTTGTACTTTGTTGTTTGTTCATGATTAGCCTCTTTTATTTGTCTTTGACTTCCACGAGGTTGCACCTGTCTTGACTTGACGGTTCAGTTGTTTCTTTAAGCCGTCTATTGTTTTTAATTGGTAATTTGACGGATGCCATGTAATAGTATTTGAATGAATGAAAATAGGTACAAGCTCATGGAGTCGTCGTTTTTATTTCTTAGAAGACAAGATATTTAGTTATAGAGACAGGCTTTTTTTTTTTTTGTGTGGTCTTATTCATATGTCACATGGTTACATTTTTCATACAAATGCACAATTTTACCATTCATTTATTGTTATCTGGATTCTGTTTTCATAAGGTATAATATATATCAAATTAATAGGGGTACAATTGGAAAATTGTTAAACATTAAGACAAAATTAATAAGGTTTAAGTTTCTTTTTCTCTCAATCATGTTGGAATTGATTTATAAATAGAACTAGATAAGTAAAAAAGATTAAAAAAAGAAGAGGAAAGAACTAAACTAAAGGAAAGAAGGATAAAAATAGGTATCAAGCTTGTGAAAAATAATTAATGTTGCTAGCTAGCACATCAATTTCTCTAATATTTAGTTGAAGATGTTGGATTAATTAATGAGTGAAAATCCAATTTTGAAGAAACAAATTAGCAATGATTTGGCTTTCAAAACAAGCGCAGAGTTATTGACTTTTGAATAAAGTGGCCCCATCAGCTGATGAGAGAATTCCAACTACGCAATGGGGCTACTTGCGGATACCATTTAACTAACTTTGGTTTTATTTATTAATAGTATTATTGATATTCAAAATCTACCATGCACGTTAAAAATGAATATATGATTCTAAATATAAAATACTAGACTATGAAACGAAGGCTATTTTAATCATTGAAACTCAAATCCAAGAAGCGGCCGATTGAGAATGTGATGACTTCTATCCGGGTAGTAAAGCTTTTGACTTTTAAATCTCAAAGCATTTCATGCAAATCCACCAAAGGATACACGTAACTGTTTCACTTTTGTTTTTCGGTAATTATTTTTTTAATCATCATTGTGGGCGACGTCATAACCTTTTTCTTTCCAAGCAAAACATTCTAATGCCATATAAAATTGATCTGAAAAATATAAAATTGTATTTTGGAATCATAACTTCCCAAAACTTTCGAAATCTTAAATGAAATGCTAAAATTAAAATAAATAAATAGCCCAGTATATTTACTAGGGCAAAAAAAAAAAGGTCCTTTCACTACTACTGAATATATATATTACTACCCTAAAGGATGTCTTTTTTTTAAAAGGGGACGTCTAAAACATAGACGGTGATCTAAAACTTTAAATTTTGCTTTAAAACAATTGATTTTCGCACGATAACGAACCTATAGATGTCCCCAGTTTGACTGAGGACACCTAAAGCCATGTTTAGGCATCCCCAGTCCAACTAGGGACACCTAAAGCGAACATAAGGCGTCCCCAACACCAGTGGGGACGCCTAAAAGTTTTTTCTTTTATTAAAATATTGGTTTATGCATCCCCAACTTGGGTGGGGACGCGTAAACGATCACATACACTGGTCTAACATGACTAGTGCATATGAACTGTCAGACATTTAGGCGTCCCCAGCCAATTTGGGGACGCCTAAACTAATACTTTAGGTGTCCCCAGTTTGACTGGGGAAGCCTAAACAGATACTTTAGGCTCAGCGCTGAACTTGATCACTCTGCCTCAACTTTCATTTCCTTTCTCCATCTCTGCTTCACTCTTCCTCACCATTCAACTCCTTTCTTCATCTCTGCCTCACTCTGCTTCATTTTCTTATTTCTCCAAAAGGCCGATACCTCCTCTCTTCTTGCTCCTCCATTCTCTCTTCTTGGTCCTCCATCCTTCACTTCACCAACTTCATTTTGCCTCAACTCATCACCATCCCTACTACGGGGCTTGCACTGTCAATTTGCTCTCATTATGGACACCGTCATCCTCCCTCTCACCACCATGGGTTGTCACCCTCTGAAGCGTCCTCTACATGTTTGCCTCCAACCACGCCTTCATCATCTTCATTTTGTATCTCTCACACCAACCATACTCGTGTTTGGTTATAAATGTAGTCTTTTAGATTTTCTTGTTAGTTGTGAAACTTTAAAATTGTGCTTGTTATAAGGAAATTGTTGCCTATTACCATCCTATCCCCTTGATATTTTCTTGTACATGATAATTTTGCAGATTATGTGAGACGGGTAGCTAAATTTCCTCCAAACAATCGCAAAACAAACTATTTAACCAAACAATTCCTAATTATAATTCACACATAGGATTTGAAGGCAGTGCTAGTTCTCAAGTATGGGAATATTTTGAATTATGTCAGCCTTCATTTCCATCCTATCATTGTTTTTTCTTAATTTAGTATTTCTTTTGATTTATTGATGAGTTACGATATAATTGAGCTTGCTAACCTGTATTGTTATTATTATTGCTGTGATTGGTAATTGGATGTGCTTTATCCAGCAAGACATTGGAAGTTATGTGTATAAAGGCTTAAACTACTTTGTAGAAACATAAAAACAGAAGAAAGGTGCTACAAACCCAAGTCCAAAAAGAAAGCTTAATCATCTCAAAATACTAGTCTATTGAGTAGAAGAGCCCCTTGAACTCTTAAACTTCATTTGCATGTGAATCTCTCCAATGTGAGACTCATAATACTAAGTCATTGATGAAGAAAAATATTTTAGGGAAATTAAGGAGGGAATTTATATCAACACAATATGTAGAAGTTAAAGAGGGCATTTATACCTGTCATGAATCGCTCATTCGAGTACATCCATCTCACATACACTAGACTGCACAATTGAATCTCTTTCACCAACTGTATGGTTAGATGTACTATAATGTCAAAAAAAGAAGGTGGAAAATACATTTCTTCAAGTTCACACAGAGTACAAACAATTAGCCTTTGCAAATCTTATAACTTAGTTGAATCTACCACTTTACTACAGATCAACTTGAAAAACATGCAAAGTTTAGTGATGGTGTTTCTTAAATTTTTAGGGAAAATGGATGGTATACCTACTGGTAGGAAATTATGCATGAGCACATGACAATCATGAGACTTAAGGTTCTTTAACTTCAACTCTTTCACTGATGCATGGTTCTTTATATTTGAAGAGTAGCCCTCGGGAACTTTAATTCCTTGCAGAATTTCACAAAACAATTTTTTCTCTTTCCTTGACAGAGTGTATGCCACTAGCGGTAGATAAGTACAATGCCCTTGCTTAGTTGGTGCCAACTCTTCTCTAATTCCCAAGTTCACTAAATCCAACCTCGAATTGACACTACCCTTGCTTTCTCCTTGGATATTGAGCAACGTGCCAATTAGACTATCACAAATATTTTTTTCTATGTCCATCATATCAAGAAAATGTCTCACATATAAAGACTTTCAATATGAAAGTTCAAAGAAAATGGACTTTTTCTTCCAACCACTTGTCTCGATTTGCTTTGCAAAAGGTCAAAATTGTTAGCCAAGTCTTTTACCTTTGAAAACACCTGGGCACCGATCAACATCTTTAGTGGGCTACTTTCCTCTGAGTCACAATTGAAAGCCTTTTTGCACTTCCTCCAATGATGTTGTGATGGCAAGAATCTTCGATGTCCCATGTAAACATTTTTCTTACAATGTTCTAGTTAAACTGAATGAGTCTCATCTGCACATATAGGGCATGTACCATATCCTTTGACATTGTATCCTGACAAATTACCATAAGTAGGGAAATCATTAATTGTGCCAAACAACATGGTTTTCAAAGTGAAACTTTCATCCCTATACCCATCATACACATTGATGCCTTCTTCCCAAAGCAGGTTCAAGTCATCAATTAAAGGAGCCAAGTATACACCTATATCAGTCCATTGAGGAGCATCTACAGGGTGCCTAAGCTTCGTGTCTTTAATCCTTTTATCTGCATAACATGTCAACTATTTAGCAATCTCTGCATTACTGTACAGTCCCTTGAATCTCAAAATAATTAGAAAATATCATAGGACCTTCAAAGAACTTTTTCCTTTCTTCTTCCTATATCGAGATGCGTTGCATTTAGGGCACTTTTCCAATGTTGCATACTGATCTTGAAATAATACGCAATCGTTAGGACATGCATGTATCTTCTCATATCCCATACTGATTGTAGAGCAAAGAATTCGCTTTGCCTCATATGTCTGGTAGGAAGTACATTTTCTTCTAGAAGCATATTTTGCAATAGTTCAAGCAGTGTGGTGAAGCCCGAATCACTCAATCCATAGCGAGCTTTAAAGTTGTACAACTTCAACACTACTAGCAATCTTGTATATTTAGTACTACCAGCATATAATGGTTTCCCTACATCACCTTTCAACTTCTCAAATTCGTTAGGGTAGTTATGAAGCACCCCTTCAACCACATTTAGCATTTCTTCAAGACCATCATCTTCATCTAACATACTTTGATCAAATTCAATTGAAGCACCACTCGTGGTATGCATCCGATCACTATATGCATCGTTCGTCTCACCATGCCTTGTCCATCTTGTATATGTTTGATCAATTTTGTAACACATTAAATGATCTAGCAAATCAAGTGGACTGATACGCTTTCCAAAACAAGATAAGCAAGGACACAAGATTTTGTCAGGATCTTTTGTATGCTCAATTGCAAATATAACAAACTCTTTCACCCCATCTATATATTCCCCTGAACACCGATTAGATGACATCCATTTACGATCCATCTATACCTTCAATCTATTTTTAAAAAAGTATATGGTTAGTTGTATGATTATTGCATTTACTAATTACTTTTATGTTCTCTTACCAATTTTAAAATAAAATTGGCAACATGAAATCTTAAAAATTGAAGCTTTCTAAATCCTAAACCCTATGTTTTAATTGACAAATAATCCATTAATTAATCCTACAACATCATAATAATTTTTCACAACTCATAATGAAAGAAATCATATTTGCTAACACATATCATAGATAAATTATAAAACATTACAAGTCAACAAATAAAATACAAGTGTTAAGAATATATAAATAATTATTTTACTTATGCAACTAATCCATAACAATCATTAGAACACCTACAAATTATAACTAACTACATATTTTCACATACAACCAATACAAAATAATATTTAATTTTATCTCTTTCATTTTTTTACCATATAAAATTGAAATTAATTTTTCAAATTTCATAATAAATTAAATATAAAAAAAATTTATCAAATGAAACTATTATTAACTTCTAATAAAATCACATTTGTAAGCTCAAAGTTTAAAAACTTACCGTAAATAGAAGCTTTAATAGACTAATGAACTAAAACTACAAGCACAAATTAAACATGACAAAAAATCAATAAAAAATTAGTGGTTGTAACTTATTTTTTTAATAATAATAATCTTTACAAAACATCAATATATAATAAAATAAAATATGATTAGCTTAAATCAACAAATATGATTCAGACAAAAAAAAAAGAAAGGAAACAAATAAAACAAAAAGGAAAGCATAACCCCAACATCAATTAAATTATTTTCAGTTCAATGTTGAGAATAAAAAAAAAATTCATTTTTGACTACATTACCAAGTATTCTTAGGTCAATCATAAAGATGATGTATATATACATACATATATTTATTTATTTATAAAGAGGGAACTAGACACACACATGTAATTAAATATTTACTTTAATTTCTCTTGAATATTATAATTTAATAAGATAATACAACAATTTATTTTTCTACCTCTATAAAATGGAACACAAAAATTAGTTTGTTGTATGTGTGAATTATCATAAGAAAGCAAACTAGATATTTTACAATGCTTGTGTTCTTTTAATATATATATACCATCAAGCAGCAAGAATATATATATTCTCTAGTACAGAATGCCAATTCATAATCATATGGTCTAAAACTCAAAACTGACCCCATGAGTGAAGCTATAAAGATGATCTTTTATAAAAGAAAACAAGAGACCACATGATAACTTATGCTTCCTAAAAGTGAAGTGTAATGACCCAAAAATGGGATTAAGGGCTAATGATTTCAAAAGTGGATGTAATTATTGCTAATAAACACTTTTGAAGAGCATGATGTGAGATTGTGATTTGAATGCATTCTGATTGGTGTCTAAACCTTGCATCTAAGATTAATTGTGTGATAAAGTTCAAAATGAATCTTAACTGTAGGGGAAGGCATATGAATGATATAAATGTGCTTAGTAGTGATTCAAGTGGAATTATCATAATCAGGGGCAAAATGGGTAAAAAAGAAAGTTACCGACCAATTAGTCAGTTATCGAAGAGGAAGCTCCTTGGTAACTCAAAGATCAATGGTTGAGATTTATTGTTAAGAGAGTAAAATCATATGTGTGTGAAATCATATGGGCCATGGAAGGTGAAATGAGATGTTGACAAGTGGCAACATGAGAGCCTTGGGATTAAGTCAACTTTTCAAACACATTTCCCTCTCTCCTCTCTCCTTCAAGGTCAGATAAGGAGCATGGAATAAGGGAAAAATTTGTTTCTTCATCATCATCTCATTCTCTCTCTGCATTCTTCATTTTCGTGTGCTTAAGGAAGGAAAGAGAAAGTGAAAGGTGAGGTTTTAACTTGCTTAATGTCTCCTTTAGTTCCATTCTTCTTCATTAATCTTATTCATGGTGATGAGAGCTTTATTGCTTTGGTTTTAGATTTTTGAAAGGTGGTGCTTGAGTGCTTGAAGAAATTTGGGAGTGGTGGAATCAAGGATCTAACCTTAGGAAGAGGAAGAGGTGAGTATTTGGTGCATTTTGATATTTATTGTAATGGTTGGTTAAGTTTTGGGATTTGTGATTTTCCCCTGATTTTGGTATAATCTGAAATACATGAATTGGCTAGTGTATTGTAGTGGAATTGGTGGTATATTATGCCTTTGTGTCATTAGAGTTAGTTTGGAATTTTGGAAGGAAAATTAGTGTCATTGGCTAATATGTGGGAAAGTGATAACCAAAACCAAAACTTGTTGCTAGAATGAGAATTTGGTTGCTTTAAGATCTCTAATGAGAATTTGCTAGAATGGCTAATGTATGGGAAAAAGTAGTTTGTGGATTTTGGGAGCCATTGGACACTTTGGTGGGAAGTTTGGAAAATTCTGTCAGTTGCTGCGTTTTGGCTACTGATAAGCCTCACTCGAGTGCATAGGGGTATCACTCGAGTGCACAGGGGTATCACTCGAGTACAGCATCCTATTTTCCCTTTTCCTTCAATTTTCGGTTGCACTTCCATGCCAAAATGCAAAAGTGCATTTTCTCACTCGCAAGTGATATGGGTGATCACTCGAGTGAACCTTGTCCCACTCGAGTGCAAGGGTATTATACGCTATGGACTTACGTCTTGGGGAAATACTCATGGCCAAGTTGTAAAGAGTGTGTGCTAGCAGTCTCAAGTGTTGTGCTATCACTCAAGTACTAGAGCCAGTGCCTGAGTGCACTTCTCATTCTAGGGTTTCTGTTGCTCTCGAGTAGTCACTTCTTGTGCCTCACTCTGTAGGACTTGGGTGAGCATGAGGCTACCACCCGAGCATTGTGATTGGGACTCGAGTGAATGAGTCAAGAATCAGTGTTTTCACTTCTGAAAAAAGGGATTTTTGGTCAAGTGTTCCTAACCCTTTAGACATGTGTCTAGGCTTCTAGTAGCCACCTATAGAATTCAAATGATAACCAACCTTAAGTGTTATGAAGATAAGAATTTGGAATAGAGAATAACCTATCATCCTTGATTTTGGTTATAGGGTTTGATATTTGCCCTGCTCGTGAGCTATATGTGCCGGAGCATGCTCAGAAAGAACAAGGTAGTGACCCTTTCCCTTATACTATATGTGATACACGGTATGTTTGATTTATCATTATTTGTGGGTCTAACACCTGCAGCCTATTGCTGTTGACGGTGGGAGGACTGTGCCTTCAAGGTGGTGGAATCCGGGGGATGAGACTATGTGAAAGCCAAAAGGCTATATGTGAGAACCGAAAGCCCATCAGTATCACTACTACAAAATATGCCTACATCTGCCCTAAAGGACGTCCCTTTTCAAAAAAGGGATTACTAAAATATAGGCAGGTAGCATATGTGTAATTATAGGTGAAAATTGGAAAGGTTTACGCGTCTAAAATAATTGAATCTCTCGCCAAAAGGTGTCAACAAGTGTTTTAGATGTCCCCAGTCAAAATAGGGACGACTAAAGACCCCTAAATCCAGGCAGGCTATTATACAAAAAATAAAAAAATATATAAAAGCTTTAGATGTCCCCAAAATAATTGGTGACGCCTAAAGATGGGCTGACTTTAGACGTCCCCGGCTGTTCTAGGGACGTCTAAATCTTGATCACATGCATTGGTCGACATCACTGGTGCATGTGATCTTGTCAGAAAAATGCTTTAGGCGTCCCCAATATTGGCTGGGGATGCCTAAAGGCTCCTCTACTCACCGTCAATTAACTCTACCTCGCTCCTCCTATCTTCACTTCCCCATCTTCGTGCTCTCTTCTCCCCTTCTTGTGTTTCTTCTTTCTCCAAATCTTTCTATTTAGCTATCCCTTATTTCTTCTTGGTGCTTCATCTTACCCTCTATTTCATCTATAGCGTGCCTGCTCGTCTGCGTCTTTGCTTTGGTTTTGCACCGTTTTCTCTCATTCTTGCCATCGTCGTCCTCCCTATAACCACCGTGGGTCGTCTCCCTCTAAAGTTTCAGCTACAGGTTAGCTAACTAACTTTCTTTAATTTATCATAATTAGGTAGATTGAACTTTAAAAAATGGCTATAGTGGTATTGCACACTGAACTTGTGAATTCTTAGCAAAATGCATTTGATTCTTAGCTAGAATTTAAGTGTGATTTGTGCTTGAGCTTTATCGTTACTTTTTGGTGGTATACTTGCTGAGACAATTGTTGTCAACGTGAGCACTTGAGTAACTATTATTGGTTCCTAAAATTTTTCAATTATGTGGAGAGTTTTTGCTGAATGCTGAATCCGAGGAGTCATTTTTGCTGTCACTTTATCTAAAAACTTGTGCTAGACTTCTACAGCTTGCTTCCTATTGAATTTACGGACTAATTTGTTTGTAATGAATTTAAAGTTTGACTTGAAATTGACTGTGTTACTTGCTTCGATTGTCAAATCTGTGTGCTGAAGTGCTGTCATAAAGTGTGACTGTTGTTGAGCTTAACTTTGCTGTCCACAATTACAAAATATTGAGTTTAATTGGTGATTAAAAGAATAAATTAAAGTGTGACTGTGAATGGCTTGCTGCTGTCATTTGGCTAAAGAATCTAGAACGTGTTGTTGATGGTATTTGGAGCTAAACATTGCTTGTTGTAACTTAGTGCTAGAATTTTCTTGCTATCATTGACTCCTGGAGTGTGAATTAATTGTTCGAGTTCCACTTTGTTGTCATAAACCTATTCCATTGTGATTTTGGATTTTTGAAACTTTATTGCTGTGATCAATCTTGGAACACTTGTGAATCAAAAATTGTTGTGTGGAAGAAAAATATAATATTGCTGTTAATAATTTGGTTGCTAAAATATAAGTGTATTCTGTTTGTGCTTAGTGCTAGAAGCTAAAGTTTAGTTTCATTTAAATTAAGCTGAGATGGTTTGTTATTTTGATTTTGGGATGTCTCACTTTTAAGGGGAAATGCTGCCAAAATTTTGAAAAACAAAATAGTAAAAGGCAATCCCAGTGTTGATAATTATTCTTAACTTAAGTATAAATGGGAATGGCGTAGGTGGTAATAAAATGGATCATAGTTGGATGAATGCTTTGAGAACAAGTGAAGAATATGAGAATGGGGTTCAAGAGTTTTTTGAATATGCTAGAAGGAATGCTCCAGCAAAAAATGGGATGTATTTTTGTCCTTGTGTCAATTGTTTAAATAAGAGAAGACATGATGTTGAAGTTATAAGGGATCATCTACTTTGTGATGGAATAAATCTTCGATATACAAGGTGGATATTGCATGGTGAGGAAGTAACTAATTGTCCATTGCACAAGAAGGAAGCTATGGATGTCATAGATGAAGATAGAATGGAGAAAATGATTCACGATGTTGAGGTAGAATCCTTTGTGTAGTCGCATGAATATGACAACCTACGGAGTGATGCAGTGACACCGTTGTACCCTGGGAGTAAGTACACACGACTGATAGGAACATTACATTTAGTTAACTTAAAAGCAACTTATGGGTGGACCGATAGTAGTTTCACATTGCTGCTTGAATTGTTGTGTGATATGTTTCCAAGCGATAATGTACTTCCAAATCGTATGTATGAGGCCAAAAAAATCCTATCTACTGTGGGTATGGAGTATAAAGCGATACATGCTTGCCCTAATGACTACATACTGTACATAAAGGAGTATGAAGGTTTGAGTAAGTGCCTCAAGTGTCAAACTGAACGGTACAAAGTAAAGAAAGATGGCGGTTGTGGCGATGGGGCAACTAAAAGGCAACCTTTAAAGGTTTTGTGGTATCTTCCAATAATACAGTGTTTTTAGCATTTGTTTGAGACTGAAAAAGAAAGCAAAGAATTTGAGATGGCATTTAGATGTGTTAATATCTGACGAAAAATATCTTCAGCACTGGCTGACTATCTATAGTGGAAGAAAATAGATGAAATATTTCCTTAATTTGGCAGTGAGCCGAGAAACCTTCGGCTTGGGCTTTGTATAGATGGCATCAATCCGTATGGAACTCTTAATAGCACACATAGTGTGTGGCCAGTACTCCTTGTAATATACAACTTGCCTCCCTGGATTTGTATGAAACGTAAATATGTGATGCTTTCTATGATGATTTATAGACCAAAACAGCTGGGTAACAATATCAATGTCTACTTGGCACCTTTGATTGAGGACTTGAGGAAGTTATGGGAGGAATGCATAGATTTGTTTGATGTATATACGAAGAAGTCCTTTAAGCTACGTCCAATGATTTTCACCACAATAAAGGACTTCCCTGCGTAAGGAAACTTGTCAAGGTATAGTGTGAAGGGGCATAAAGCATGTCCGATCTATGAAGCAGACACTCACTTCCACCAACTTAAGTATGCAAGAAAAACAGTCTACATTGGCCACAGGAGGTTCCTTCATAGGTTTAACCTGTATAGTAGGTTAAGAAAGCATTTTAACGGCTTGCCGGAGCATGGAATGGCTCCAAAGGCATTAACCAGAGAAGAGGTATACAGTCGGGTCCAACGTATCAATATCTTATTCAGTAAGAATCAGAAGACCACTGGTGAGAAGAACATATAGAAGAAGAGATCAATTTTCTTTGATCTTCCATATTCGTCTACGATGGAAAGGTTTCAAGAATAAGCTTACAGTAAAGTACATTCGAGGGGACCTAAGGGGTCAGGATCCATGTCACCATTATTCATATTTGTCTCTAGAGGACTGGAGGTTGTTTATGGCATCATGAGAAGATCCCAACTTTTTGGTAAAATTTCTTTCATCATAGTGTTTTATTTGAACATAGTTGACATTATTGAGTCAGTTTTCATTGTTTTCCTTTCACAAGCATTAAGTGCAGCAAATATAGAGAGGCAAACAGCTAATAATTATCAGTATTGCATGTCTCGTGGTTGTTATCGAAAGCTTAAGTGAAAGATGATGGCAAAAGAGTTGGAGAAAATGAAGGAAGTAGCCACATCATATCCTAGCGTTGTGGTCCAGGCCCCTCTACCTCGTCACGTCACAAAAATTGGAAAGCAGGGAGGATTAAGGGTGGGAAGTTCATAAATCTGACTGTTGCTGAGGTTGCAGTGAGGATTGTAAGTAGTTAGAGCATAAGTATAAAGTTTTTTTCATATTGGGAGTGCTTAATTTTCATAACTTTTATGCTGCAAGATGAACTGGAAGATCATAGTAGTAATGGTTCGTTCACTCTAAGTGGACGGATGGACATCTTGTCAACGGCGATTTGAAAGGCAAATCACCCCGATCATGTTAGAGGGGAGGTAGCATGTCGTGAAGTATTTTGGCCGAGCCTCACATTCTTATTCGTCACAAGCTGAACTCATTAGGGAGCTTGTAGCCAAGATTCACCAGGAAGTCTCACAAGAGCTAGAGGCCAACCGTCGCAACAAGCTCTGACAAGAGCTGTTTCTAGAGCTACATCTTAAGCTGTTGCCTGAACTACGAGCTGAAATGATGAAGATGTTTGAATCGCAGATGGCAACTTCCGAGCGTAGAACCTATTCATCCTCGACCTTCCACAGCACCAAAGGAAGTTACAACCCAGTAGAGGAACCACTTGGTGACCCTTCTCACACTCCAGGACCGGGAGAACCTCTCATTCTCTATTTGGATAGCCCACTGGGCATCCCATTACAGATACTCTCATTCACAAACAATCTACTACCCACTATCATCAGCAAATTCCACAGTATTTATGTAGGGTGACTGTGACGTGTGTTTGAGAGTGGGAAGAAGGTACAACCATCGCTATTCCTGATGACGAGGTTGCCAAGATAGCTCAGGCAAGAGGATCTTTCATCCTCTTGCCTATAAATCTTATTGGCTCAGCGGTAACACCTCAAATAATAGGAACTACCTCACTTTTACCTGAGATCTATTGGCATCTTACTAACAATATGTTTTTTATGTTCTAAAAGAACAGCAGGAAGCAGACAAATGGCCCTTCTTAGCACGACTGCAGTAGATCTATAAAGGCATTAAGCAGATTGATTTGCATATGCCTACAGGGATTGTGGGCCAGGAATTAGAGTATCCCTTCACAATTGATAAAGAAGACCTTAAACAGTTTATTAAGTTGGAAGAGATAGATGTAAGATGGGTCACATTTGCAATCCTGTAAGTTTTTTATTTCCCATTTTTTCCTTCATTTAGTGAAGTGGTTTTTTGGTTTCATATATTCACTAGCTAATACATTCATCATTTTAATTCTATTATAGCTCCTTCCATCGTATATGCATTGACATGCAAAGAGTTTATTTATATGGATTCTTGTGCTCTGCAAATATGACAAGGGATAAGAATATAGTGCAAAAAAGGACTCACTATACGGGCTTCACAATGGGAGAGAACAACTATCGTTGTTATCTAGCACCAATTGTTCAAGGGTACGCATTTTAATGTTGTCTATTTAAGATTTTTAATAAATAGTTGCCTTACCATCTAACTTCATTTTAATCTGTATATGTTGTTATAGTTACCATTGGAGTTTGTGTGTTCTCTATCCTTGGTTCAATGTAGTTTACTGGTTTGATTCCTTGCATAAAAGGCCAGACAAAGAAACAAAAAACGTCTTCAACACATAAGTTATTTTGTTTGTATTTCATTGATTCTTGATTCTTGACTTAAATGAATTGTTTTAATTTCTATTGATTTTCATTTTAATGATAGGCAACCCAGACATATCGAATCCTTGGCGGGCCCCACGATCATAAAGGTGGCAAAGACCTGAAATGGTTGTATCCAAAGGTATGTAGTTTCAAATCAAGTTCTTTTGATTGACGGTCATTTTAGATATTCCTTTATTGATTTTAACCATTTGCTTTTGATTTATAGTGCCCACAACAACCTGGCGGCTAGGAATGTGGATACTATGTCTTACTTTATATGTTTAACATCATTCAGAGTGGTATTAGGACAGATTTTGAACAAGTAATTGCTTCTTCATTATCAAAGGATAATATTTTTGTTGTTGTAATTCAATTGCAAATTAATTCACTCACTTGATTCATTATTTCATCTAAGCTTATTTTCTGATTTACATATTTTTGACAATGAAAATGCCTACTTATATGAAGACATTAATTTGATCAAAGACATTTTGGCTAGACATCTTCAATGTATACCAGAGTAAAGTTTTTATTTACATTAGTTAATAATTAGTAGTTTGTATAGGGCACACTTTATGGTGGCTGAACTGTTGGTGTACATATGTTGTTTGCCTATCTCTTTTTTTTATTTGATTGGTTAGTTGTTAAAGGGGATTCAAAAGTTTCTATATTCCAAGGTGCAAATTAGAGTTATAATTGTACATACTATTAGATTGTTGGATAACGTTTTTATTAGATAGTGCTGAACTACTGTTGTTTTCATTTTGGTTTATGCAATATTTCTTCTATCCAATTTCTGCAGTTTAATTTACCGGACAATGATGTATATAGAAGACCATCAAAAAAACTTTTGACATCCCCAATTTGAACTGGGGAGGTCTAAAGTCCACACTTTAGACGTCCCCACTTCAAAGTGAGGCCGTCTAAAGTAAGTCAGAAATACTTTAGATGTCCCCAGTTTACACTAGGGACATCTAAAGTCCTGACTACAAACGTCCCTTATTTTGGGGAGTCATTGACAGTTTTTTTCCTACATATCTCAAATAGACGTTCCCCTATTTTCAGACATTAAAAGGCCCAAAAAAAGGGACGTTAAAAGCATTTTTTATAGTAGTATGTTGACGATGGGAGGACTGTACCTTCAGGGGCGGTGGAATATGGGGGATGAGACTATGGGATTATGTGATATATGGCAGCCTGCATGCTGTGTTTATGCTGCGATGCTACTTGATGATGTCATTGTATGCTCTGTCATTACATGTTGTATAAGTGATTTGTTACTACTGGGATTCTTTAAAATCTCATTCTTTCCATTGACTAATCTTCAGACAAGGCAAGCGGCTCCAAGGGGAAGGAGACGACCAATGACAAATAGGACTCCTTAGGGAGATTTTTATTTTAGTTGTTGGTTATCTATTTTGAATTGGGGATTACTGTATATTATTGGAATGTAAATATTTTTTTGGATACGATTGTGTAATCCCCTAAATGAAAATGTATGAACCCTCAGTATATATATAAAACCCGGAGGTTGCTGGGATTTTTGTTATACACTCTGATATGTATAATTGTGATTTAACTGCATAGGTAATTATATTCGGATTATTGAATTTGAGACCAGGATAGGGCAAAAAGTTTTAAAGAATTTATGAAATCCCTATCGAAAGGAAGAGATTAGAAATGAATTTTAATTATCCGTCGGTCTCTAATTCATTCTAATTACGTGTTTTTTAATCATAATTACTGTTTGTAAGGCAGGAGGTTACATGAAGGGGGTTGGTGAGGCAATGGAATTGAACTTCTAAACAAACCTATATATGAACTTTTAGAACATTTTACACGCTTATAGTAGAACCAACACGTGTAGCAACTAATTACTGTGTTTGAGCATATCATATAACCACCAAATTATCTCTTATAAAAGCACAGTACAATACAAAAGCTTTAAAAATTGCAAGCTTTCGAAAGGAATTGAATAACTTGAAAAAAAAAGCATGACACTTACAGATTAATTGACCAGCGTAGTACGTGGAGTAGGGGAACGCGTTGGTGATGCTATCTTGAGTGAGGAGAAGGAGGAAATTTGAGCAATGGGGGCCAACTAGAGTGGGCACCAAAAGAGGAAGAGAGTAGGAAGAAAAGGGGACAATTGGGATAGGAGCGAGGACAATAGTGGGAGCAAAAAATGAAGATGGATGTACCAAGAGAATATAATAGATGAAGACGTGTGTGTGTGTGTTTAAGTATGCAGAAGAAATTGGAGGCAGCGGACGAAAAGAAAGAGGGAAAGATTAATGGAAAGAGGAGGGAAATTGAAAAAGATAAAGAGGGGGAACACGTTATTGGTTGAAGGGGATTACGCTATCCTTTCCAACCTAACGTGGAATTTGCTAAGGCATGCGCCATATGTGGCTAGCGCCCAGCTGGGGCTTACGTGGCGCTTGCATAAATAAGCAGCCCCACTAGCTGTGTCACTTTCCCTATTAAGCGCCACAGCTAGTGTACAGACTTAAAAAAAGAGTGGAAAAAAATAAAAAGAGAATCTGTGGCACTTTTTTGAACAAGGGCCACAAACTGTGTGCCACTTTTCCACCTTTTTATAGTAGTATGCATAGTGCAGTTATATATTATGTTTGCATACTCATATACTTTGCCTCCTATTAGTTTCTTAATTTCTTGTTTATATGAGTACTATGAATTTGTTAGAGGCATTATGATTTACAGATAAGACTTTGGAAAATGATAATGCGGCAGTTGTATATTATTGGCATATTTTAGTGAGATGATAGAAGCTATTGGTCATGAATATATGATAACTTAGTTTTTGTATTGGTTCAATATCTAATCATGGCCCTATCTTTACTACAGTGTAAACATTGTCCTTTTGGCCATACTAGCTAAGCTGAAAAAGTTCTCTCATTTTCCTTTTATGTGAGACTTTGGTTCCAACCACACTATATCATGTAATTGCAAATTACCATGAACGTGTTTTTAATCTTGTTTAAATTCAAAGATAGCGCCTTTTATATTGAAATCGTATGTCACTTATGAATTCATCATGGTTTTCTTTTGTTTCAATGTGGGAACTATCATCATTTAAAGGGTTAAAAAAATGATAGACAATGGATACAACGACTGTTTTTTGAAAAACAATCCTTGTATGTTTAGACATATAACGACTGTTTTTAAAAAACAGTCATTGTACTTCTATAAATTCAACAACACTCACATATATGTCCCCATGAAAATTGTCATCAAAAGGACATAAAAACAGTCGTTAAAAGTGGCTTCCCTACTAGTACATGAAGTAAACTAAAAAGAAAATCCACTTCCTGTGGTGCTTCCTCCGGCACTTCCTTGAAGAAGGGCTGCAGGAAATGGCTTTTTAAAAAAAAACAAACTATATGATGTGGTGCTTCCAAGCACCACAACTTCTTTTAATTACGTGTGGATATGTGACACTTCCTAAGTGCCACAGTTAGTTTAAAATTAAGTGTCATACTCCCTCTGGTTCTTATTATAAGGCACCAACTGCCAGCAATTTTTGGTCCTTATTATAAGGCATCAAATGCCAGCAATTTTTTTTCCTCATTATAAGACTCCAACTGCCACTAACTGACTCATTTATTATGTTTTTCCTATTATGCCCTCATTTTTAATAGGACTTCATTTTTTTGAATAACTTCTCAAAGGTCATGAATTCTTATTAGATGTACTGTGAACGTTGCATATTCTTTTTAGTGACTGTTGCATTTCCAAACTACTAAGTAAGCAAACATGTTTCTCTCTCTCCCCCATTAAGTTTTCATTTACCGAGGGGTGTCAAGTCTATATCTTTTGCTTCATTATTTCATTTCTCAGTCATCTCTCTTTATCTATTTCAATGGTTGAAATGTGAGCCTCTCTCACCCAAAGATCAAATATTGCAACCCATCCTTTTTACTCATTTCTCGTATTGTTTTTATGATGGAAAACAATATGGAGTTGATTCAACTTGATGGAGAATATGAGGGTTTGGTAGTGCTAGACTTATCGAAACGTGGAGATATGGCCTATGGCTTTCCGCTCTTCATTTGTTAAAAATTTTCTTTTCCTACATGGTGGCAGCTTGAATCTCTATTTGCATGTTCTCCTGTCCTATTCGTAACACAAATAGATACATGTATGACAAAATAGTTTATAAAATGCATGGTAATGGTTCATTTCTGCAATTTTTTTTATGTCATGTACATGATAATGATGAAAAGTTTCTTTTTTTTGTGTCATGTACATGAGAGGTTTTTTTTGTCATGTACATGAAAGTGCATGGTAATGGTTCAGTTCTCCTGTCCCATTAGTATCACAAACAAATACATTTATGCAATTTTTTTTGGTTGCATGAAAATAACAATAAGCACACAAACTAGACTAAACTATGCACAGTTCAACTTTCAAGTTCATATGGGTTTGTAGCACACAAACAACAATTTACTTTACATATTAGCATTAGGACATTTATTATAAGAGTCTGTTATGCATTGGGTCTTGTTCATTTTCAGGCTTATGTCTCTTAGAAAGGTAGTGTCATACCTCTCGGTGAAGTGTTGGAGTAGTCTCTTATGCGTTCAGTTATCTCTGGATATATGCTTTGTTCCTCCTCAAACTCCATTGGACCTTCGTTCAAGTTCGGTAGAGGAAAACCATAATTGCTAGTCATTTGGATTTCATTCAAGTTAGGCAAGGAAATGTCATCACCATTATCATCATCACTTACACCTTCTATGTTCAAGTCAAGAGGTAAGTGAGGTTTCAAGTTCTCTATTACAGCTTCACCAAAATAGAGCATGTTTGAATCACCCAACACTACTGCATCTTGATTTTGTGAGCTTGGGTAAATATTTGAGTTCATAATCTCATCCATTTCCTCTTCCCAACATGGCAGTAGGTTTAAGTTGAAGGATGCTTGTGTTTAGTTATTCATGGGAGCATTGAATCTATCTTCAATCAACAATGGCAATTTCAATCTCTGTTCCATTTTGTTTGCCCAAGTTTAATTCCGTTTTAGGGGGTTTTTTAAAAAAATTACTTCACCTGCCACCTTTTTTTGTAGATTTTTTACACAAAAAATGGCGCCACTTTGTGTATATATTTTGAGAGAAAGATGAATGGGCTTTGAAAATTATGACTATGCATTTGAGTAAATTTTGTCATCTATCGGATATTGCATCAGGCATTGGGAATTGAGGATATAACTTTGTACTATAATTGGGGGGAGAAAGGAACAGTGAGAGACTATGCTAAGTTGCTGGCACATGGCAAATCTGAAAATTAATATTTTTTAATCCACATCATTAAAGTAGGGGCAAAGGTGGAAATTTTTATCAACTGTACACCAATTTAATGACTCAACTTCCTTTCCTTGGTCAAAGAGAAATGGCAGTTGGTGCCTCATAATAAGGACCAGAGGGAGTAGCTGTCTTTTTTGGTAGTAGTTGGTTAAACATTTATACTAGATTTTCCTAGTAAGGTGTTACAGTTGGCGTTGAGATTGGCTTGCAATTAAGCATGCCAAACTTTTTCAACATGTTGCTGGAATATTTTTGTTGATGAAGAAAGATTCCATATGTACTATGATCAACCTCCAAACCAAGAAAGTGGTTGAGTTGCCTAAGTTCCTTCATTAGAAAATAGACTGATAGATTCTCTTTTGTTTGAAGAATTTCTTCTTCACAATCCTCAATGAGAATGAAATAATCTACATGCACTAACACAATAGCTTGTTTGCTATGAACAAATTAGAGTTTGATGGTGCTACAGAATAACCACTATGAGTAAAAAATTCAGCAATTTTACCATACCATGCCTTTGGTGCCTGTATTAATTCATAGAGCGCCTTCCGTAGCTTACACACATACTCTAGATGTTGTTGACATTACCAGGCCATTGGTTGACACATGTAAATCTCCTAATCTAATTCTTCATTGAGGAATGCATTATTTATACATATACCACATGTTCCAATTATTGCTTACTGTAAGAACAAGTAAGACTCAAACAGTTGTGAGCTTTGGCACTAGGCTGAATGTTTCATCATAATATTTTCCATATTGCTAAGATAACCCAAAAGCTACCAGACGATCCTTATGTTTCTCAATAGACCCATTCGAATGTCACTTTATCTTATAAATCCATCTACATAAAAAAGTTTGACGTCTTTTGGCTTTGGCACTAGCTCCCTGGTTTGATTTCATCCTTATGCTGAAACTTTCTCCCTTATAGCTTCAACACATTTTAGATCTGGGATGCTTCTTCATATGTCTTTGGCTCTTTCTCATTTGTTTCATCTATAATGGAAGCATTGGCATACCTAGGATTTGGTTTTATGAATCTTGTTCAGAGAAGTTGGTGCACTAGCCTCATCTTGTTCATTTGGTTGTTGGTGCACACCTGTTTTCCAAGGATTTTGATTTTTGCGTCACATTTTCTTTAATATCTTCTTCGTCAACTGCATCTTCTAGACTCAATTGGATTTGAGAAGATTCTGGTAACACTTCTTTATTTGAAGACATCCATGAAGATGTTTCATCAAACACCACATTCTGAGATGTATAACACTTCCATGTCATTGGGTCACAGCATCGCCAACCTTTCCTTTGACTATCATAATCTATAAGATACATCTAACAACCTTATCCATTTTGCTACGTGATTGGTTAGGTACAAATACATAGCATACACAACCAAAAACTTGAAAATAACATATAGTGGGCTTCATGCTCCATAAATTTTCATAGGGTGAAAGAATTTTTGACCTTTGTTGAGTAATCCTATTGATCACGTATGCAGCTGTTCTCATTTCCTTTGCCCAAAATTGTTCAAGGACATTTTTAGCTTGTAGCATACATCGACTTGCTTCTAATAGATGTCTATTCTTCCCCTCTGCAACACCATTTTATCGAAGTGTATTGGAGCATGTGAATTGATGTTGAATCCTGCACTCTCAAAGGAAATTTGAGAGCTCATTCGGGCATGTTCTCTCCGTTGTCACTACATAGATAACAGACTTTGTTGCCAACTTCTACTTCTACTTCCTTTATGAATTCTTTAAACTTTAAAAGTGTGTCAAATTTTTCCTTCATAAAATAGACCCATATGTACCTCAAGAAGTCATCAATAAAGGTTGTAATGTAGTTCACTCCACTAATGGAAGCTTGCCTAAGCTCCCAAACACATCAGAGTGTATTAACTCTAATGGTTTCTTCGCCTTGAATTTGGACTATCTTTGAATAACAGTTGGTGTGCTTTTCCATATTGACAACCTGCACACACCGTATTTGTTCTTACTTCAGTTTGAGGAAGTCCTATTAGCATTGACTTCTTCATCATCACATATAGGTTGACCGTGACTCAACCACATATGCCATAAATCTACAATTTTATTCTTCCTTGCCCTTTCTATTGGGCAATTTCTACTGACAGCATATAGGCATATTCTAATCTCTATCCTTTTATCATCAGCTCTTCATAAATCTGAAGGTCCTGGTATATCTTCACATCTTGCAGATGAAACAGGACTAAATGACAAGATGTTAAATGTGCTACTGTTGAAGTGACATCTCTTCATTACTGGATTTAGGAGACACTATCATACTACCAACATAAGCTATTAGTAACTTTGAATTGTTTCTTGTCACCACCACATATTTGAAATATTATGCAATTTTTCAACATCACCTACATGTGATTTGAACAACCTGAGTCAATAATCCAATCTTTTTTATGATTAATTTTGATTGGATATTATGACAGTAAAGCAAATAATGCCTAAACATCATATTTGTCCTCAACCATGGAAGTAGCAGTATTACTCTCTATAGCATTTTTCTTCAACCTGCAATCTTTTGCCACACATCCCTTCTTGTTGCAGTTAAATTACTTCCTGTCAAACTTCTTGTTGCGACTTCAGCTCTTTAAGTCGCCCCTTTCACGAGTACGTCCTTCACTTTGATGATCACTTGCACTATGCTGCTTGGAATTCCATCTGCCTTTGTTGGCAAACAGTGATTCTTCTTGACTCTTTGATGAAGCTCCTCCCACTTGCTTGGCTAAAGCTTCTTGCCCAACTAGCAAATTCTTGAATTCCATAAGCTAAGGTTGAACCTGCCACCCTTATACAATAGCAAAAAGCCTCTATATTCAGGCTTCAGACCATGGATGATGATTCGCCTCATCCTGGGCAGTCTGATTAGAGCTTATGGATCTAACTCTGATATTTCCTGACACAACATCTTCACTTTATTAAAGTATTGCACAATCGTCATGTCACGCTAACTGTGCTATTGAGTGCAACTCACTCTCTAATAGTTGGAGACAAGTGTCATTCTTCTTTAAAAATATTTTGGCAAACATATCCCAAAAACTAATTTTTATGGATTAGTACATTTTGGCCACATATAATAATTTCTGCTTTGTCTTTGTAATTCCGTCAAAAGAATTATTATGCCAAAAATGTAAAATTCGTATAATTTTACTAGCAACAAAAGTTATCGTTGCAGAAATTTATCGCATTGTAATAAATATAGTTACCGAAGATCAAAAGTTGTGGTTGACAACTTGGATCAACTACTTTGGGTGCCAAGCTTTGATTCACACAGAGTCAGAATATTCATGGTTATATTATATGTATAATTTTATGTGCAGATGTATGGTTATAATTAAGAGTTTGACAAGTTTATGGGACAATATAATATATACAATTAAAGCAACATCATATTAGGAGTACTATTTCATTTTATTACAGATGAAAACTATTCTATAAAAAATATAATTTCATATCAATTGTGGTTTACAGTTTCTTGTTTTACTTCATGAGAAGAATTTGATAAATGTTATATATACAGAGTTACCCATGCTTTGCAAATTTGTACACATAGGGTACCAGTTCTATGATTTAGGTCTTTCTTCCCACCAATAATATTTTTAATGGGAGGCTTACCCCCAATTTTGCCTTTAATTAATTCATATTTATCAATCGAAAATAAAAATTCCTAATGGTCCATCTCTGATTTTTTTTTGCCAAAAGCATCTCATCTGGTATCAATTTATGTTCTAGAATAAGTTTTGTAAGTGCTATGTGATCTCTTTAAAACTAGGACTTGAATAATAAAAGTAATTAAAAAACCATAAGCAGCTTTATACAAAACAACCAATTATTTGTAGGACTAGTTTTCAGAAAGAAAAGTCTAATTTATTAAATTTTTTGTTAAAGTATCAAATTGGCGCATATGCGCACGCGTGCGCATGTAGCTAGCTCTTAGCTAGATCACTAGTACAAAATTCTCTTTTTAGACCGTCATATTTAGACCGGTTATAGCGGATAAGGTCTAAAAAATTTGACCGATGGCAGTTTTGTAATTATATAGAACTTTTAAGACCGGTTCTCAAAAAAACCGGTCTTAAAAAAATTATTTAGACCGGTTATAAATAAAACCGGTCTTAAAATATCAAAATATTTAAAAAATTAAAAATTTTAAACTTTTAAGACCGGTTATTTATAATAACCGGTCTTAAATATCAAACATTAAAAGTCCAGACATTTTAAAAACCGGTATAAAAATTTTTTTTGAAGACTTTTAAGACCGGTTCTTAGAATAACCAGTCTTAAAAGTCATACTTTTTAGACCGGTTCTTAGAATAACCTGTCTTAAATATCAAACATTAAAAGTCCAGACTTTTTAAAAACCGGCATAACAATTTTTTTTGAAGACTTTTAAGACCGGTTCTTAAAATAACCGGTCTTAAAAGTCATACTTTTTAGACCGGTTCTTAGAATAACCGGTCTAAAAAGTGATATTTTAAAAAAATTATGGATTTTTTTTTTAAATATGAAAATTTTTTTTAAAAAAATTTTCACCCTTTTAAGACCGGTTTTATTTATAACCGGTCTAAAATATCGACCCTAAATTTTTGAATCTCCTCTTTGTCGCGCCTAATTTTCGCTTTCTTAATCTGAAACCTCTCTTCTTAGTGCGATTACTCTATGAGCTCGATCATCTTCGCTCAATCTCATTCTCATGTTTGCTGCTGCGGTGCTCTCACCCTCGCACTAAATGAGTTTGTTGCCGCCACAACCTCGCTTGCACTGATCTCCTTCGTCGCGACTTTTCACTATAGTTGCTTTTCTATCTCTAGTATGGGTCTTGCTTTGCTTGGTCACATAGACTTGTACCATGAATGTGATTTGCAGACTCAACATTTTAGAAAAGGTTGACGAAGAGAACATCAACCTTGCGTTGTTGCGAAGGAAGCATCTTTTCATCTTTTTAGTTTTAGTATACTGTAAGTGATGATAAGAAGGAGGAGTTTCCTGAAGTTAGTATTCTTCTTTCCCTCTTTAATTATTTATGATTTTACAACGTTGTTCTGCTTTGTGTTTCGTTTGATTAGCTATGCAAGGAATTTTTTTTGTTATCTCTAACTGTGCATATGCATGGTTCATTCTCATTTTTGCAGTTTCGGATGGGGCTGAGACTCCATTTGTTGGGTTAAAAAAGAAGAAGAAGAAGAAGACAGTAAGTCATTCAGTATTTATGTAGAATATTTTTGCACACAATCTCTGCTGAAGCTATTGGAATATATAATTATATGGGGGCAATATGATGCTTGTTTTTTGATTGAAGGGTGAAACTCGTAACTTTACTAATAAGGGTGGAGATGCTGCTAAAGATTTAGATGGTAAGCAGTTGTATTATTTATTAATGTGTGATAAAATGAACTCAATGACTGTATGTGTGTTATACTCTTGTTGTCAAGTGAAATTAGCTGAATAAGTTATGAGCATCTAATAAATTTTGAACTCATTACATTGAATAAATTTAAGATAAGTTCCTCTTATCTCAGAGATATGGATTGGTAGAAAAGTTGAGTGAATATGATAAAAAGATTATTCTTTCTTTTTTTTCTTTGTTTTGTTCTGTTTCTCATTGCCCTTTGTTCAGAGTCTAGAGTGAAAAAGGTGATACAGGTATAGCACTACAAAAAAAATCCACATTTATTTTTTTTTTAAAAAAATATCACTTTTTAGACCGGTTATTAGAATAACCGGTCTTAAAAGTACTTTTAAGACCGGTTCTTAGAATAACCGTTCTTAAAAGTCATACTTTTTAGACCGGTTCTTATAATAACCGGTCTTAAAAGTACTTTTAAGACCGGTTATTATAAGAACCGGTCTAAAAAGTATGACTTTTAAGACCGGTTATTTTAAGAACCGGTCTTAAAAGTCTTGAAAAAAAATTTTTTTGTACCGGTTTTTAAAAAGTCTAGACTTTTTAGACCTGGTCTTCGAACAACCGGTCTAAAAAAGTGATTTTTTAGACCGGTTGCTTAACCGGTCTAAAAAATAACAGACTTTTTAGACCGGCTGTATCAAGACCGGATCCAAAACCAGTCTAAAAAGTCATTTTTAACCGGTCTAAAAAGCCATTTTTCCACCGGTGGATGCCTCTCATCGTCAAAATAAACATTTTGTAATATTCTTTTATTTATATGCTTCCACAGTAACTTTCTATATAATTAATTAATTTAATTATTCTTGTCGAATCTCTCTCAAAGAGGCAGACACCCACGTGGCAATCAAATGAATATTCTATTTCCAAAATAGTGAGAAAGCCACTTGTTCTACTTTTTATGTCTTTTCTAAGACATCAATATTGATTGTACTGCAAAGCGACGAATAATAAATCCAACAAGTCATAAACCTTCTTCGTTTCCCTTCCTAATTATTTGTCAAATCATCCATTTTTTCTGTTCTTATTCTGCGAATTGCTCTCAAATCCTATTATACATTTAAATGTTTCTGAAGTCTCTACATTTTCATTAACTTTAATCTCTTTGTTTGGACATAATCCATAAAATATCATTGATAAAATTTAACAAGTCCATGGTTTATAAGCTGAAGATTCCAGCATCAAACTATATCAAATGGAAGGAAAACAAACAGTTAAGTCTCCATCTTATTTTATTTGACTTCGTTATCCTTTTTACCTCTGGAAATATTGTATTCGTTCAACTCTCACACACAGGCTATATTTTATAGAAGGGGTGTCTCCATTGAGTTTCCTCTCTTATCTATTTCCTTTCTTTTATAATATTAAATAAAAAAATACATATAAATAAATTTAAAATATTAAAATTATATCTAAATATTTCAACTCTGTAGACTTTTATTAAATTGTTTTATAATTTTTATTTTACTTTTAATCTTTGGCTCTTATGATCTTTTTAGGTTAAACTTTAATAGTTTAAATTCATTTATATATTTTTAATTATTTTAGATTATAATATATTGTTATAAAATTTAAATCCCAACCATTGGAAACTCATGTCGGGGAGGGGAAAAAAAGGAATCTGATGGGCAAAGTAAATAGAGACAATGAAGAGGAAGCTCGATAAAGACGCCTCTCTCCCCTTTTGTACTAATACACAAAAGCAAACAATTTCATTTTCATTAGTTTTTATAAGGTTTACGCAAAAGCCAAATTAAAATTAACTTAGAAAATACAAAAAAGTTCTGCCATTCTTTGGAAAAGTAATGTTCCTCGTGACATATACAACAGTCAGTGTTCCTCCCAAAATCCTCTATAAAAGGAAGCAAGCAATGTCACAAAAATTATCACCCAAACATTCGTCAAACCAAAAAACCTGAAACCAACAGCCCAAGAGGGTTAGTTAGGTAGTTCATTATGTAATATAGCAACTTTGTTCAGCTTAATCTTATTATTATCATCTCTTCTTCTGCGTGTTCCATTCTTATTTTCCTCTTTGGCTTAAGGCTATTCTTTTAATGAGGCCAAATTATGGTGTATCCAAACCCCTAATCCTCAACCATGTGAGCATTTTTTGAACCAAAACCCTTCCCACCAATACAAACCCATAAACAACAAAGATGATTTCTTCAAAATTTCTCTACAGCTCACCCAGGAGCAAGCTCTGGTTGGTCACACAAATGCGGTTTCACTTGGCCCAAAGTGCCGGAACCAAAAGGAAACACTTGCATGGGCTGATTGCCTAGAGTTGTATGAGCACACCATACTCAAACTCAACAAAACCCTAAACCCTAACACCAAGTGCACCCAAATTGATACTCAAACATGGCTCAGCTCAGCTCTCACAAATCTTGAGGCATGTAAAGTAAGGTGGCTTTTATGAACTTGGGGTTCAAGACTATGTGTTGCTTTTGATGTCCAACAATGTCACCAAGTTGCTAAGCAACACTTTGGCTCTAAACAAGGTTCCATATGATGAACCAAGTTACAAAGATGGGTTCCCAACTTGGGTCAAGCAGGGTGATAGGAAGCTATTGCAGAGTTCTTCTCCATCTTCTCAGGCAAATGTCATGGTGGCTAAAGACGGATCCGGTCACTTCACAACGGTTAATGCCACCATAAGTGGTGCACCAGAGAGTAGTAGTGGGAGGTATGTTATATATGTGAAGGCAGGAATATACAATGAATAAGTTGATATAAAACTCAATAATATCATGTTAGTTGGAGATGGTATTGGAAAAACTATCATTACTGGTAGCAATAGTGTTGGAGGAGGCACCACTACCTTCCTTTCTGCAACTGTTGGTAAGCCAACACAATAACTTTTCATGAAATTTTCTAAACTAATTTAAAGATGAATGAGAAATATTGAGAGATAACAAAACTATATATTTGTGAAATGTTAAATCTATTGTTGGGGATGGCTTTATCGCACTAGGCATCACATTAAGGAACACCGCTGGAGCATCAAACTACCAAGTTGTGGCGTTACGTTCAGGTTCACACTTATCAGTATGCTACAGATGTAGCTTTGAAGGATACCAAGACATATTATATGTGTTCTCTAAGAGGTAGTTTTATAAGGAATGTGACATTTATGGTACAGTTGATTTCATCTTTGGAAACGCAGTCGTAGTTTTCTATAATTGCAACATGTTTGCTAGAAACCCTCCCAACAATGTCAACACAATCACGGCCCAAGGTTGAACCGATCCAAACCAAAACACACGAATTTCTATTCACAATTGTAGGGTTACGGCTACCTCAGACTTTCAAAGCTCTGTAAAAACCTATCTTGGAAGGCTATGGCAACAATATTCTCGAACAGTTTTTATGAAGACTTTCTTGGACAATTTGATTGATCCTGCTGGTTGGTTGGAATGGAGTGGTAACTTTGCCTTCAACACTTTGTACTATGGAGAGTACATGAACAATGGTCCAGGTTCATCCACTTCAGATCGTGTTAAGTGGTCAGGTTACCACGTAATCACCAGTGCTTCAGAAGCTTCAAAGTTCACTGTCACAAATTTCATTGGAGGAAATTCATGGCTTCCAGCTACCAATGTTCCTTTCACTTATAGTTTATAGATCTTTCATTATGTTTTATGCTATATATGATTGGTTCAAATTCATTGTTTTGATACCAAAATAAATAGTCCAGAAAAAGGTATAAGCGTAGATAGTGATGATGTGTCTTTTCAGGTCCAATTGCTGTAATAGTGTCTTATGTTATTATTTATAATCTTTAGTCTTGTTGTGTCATATATAAATTACTTCTATTATATGTAGTTCAAAAGCTTGTTTTCTGATATTTACATTGTGTTGGTTTGAGATAACTAGGCACTTGAAATTTATTATTGTAGGGTTTTGGGAGTACTTGAAGTGTCGTTTCGTACTCTTGAGGAACCTACGTGAACCGAATCACTTGGACTTCTGCTATAGTACATAGCAAATTCACCGGGAGAAAAGAGAGGAGAAGAGAGTTTTTCACAGTGTGTATTTTCTCTAGCAGAGAAGTCTATCCCGTATGTTCTATAACATAAAGCCACGTTCAATGATAACTGTTCCCACTAAAATGTACGGGAACAATTGTTCCCTCCATCTGTTTCAAATGTTTTAGGGAATATTACTAAGAAATACCCTATAAGATTTGGGTATTTTATTTTGGCCCCAAGGTCAATGGGTTTAGGCCTAATCCACCAAGGGTGGACTAAGCCCAATTCCCAACATCTCCTACTCACACTTGGTGGATTGAATACCATGGACTTTGTCTCTCTCTCTTTCTTCTTTCATACTAGGTGCTTTGCCGTAACCATATGGGCATGATGACGTCCCCTAGGTGCCTGTACTACGAATCCCTCTCATAGGACCAGCACAAGACAACCTTTCTTTGTGTAGTTTGACTTTAATATTATACCTCATATGTCCTAGATTCATAGTAGATATAATCCCTCTAAAGTCAAGATAAAACTTAGATTGCCTTTTCATATGCTTAGTATCCATACTTATGAAATTACCAACATTAATATCATAAGGGATATGTCTCAGACACTAGCATATTCTAGGTAATCTTCCTTTCACTCATATATCATTTTGATATGCGTCAACCGCTTTCCTAATATAATACCTTGGATCATATCAGTTGTGATCATAAGATGAGGAAGCAGTTACTGAAGTGTACCTCCATGACAATGTCAAAGTTAAAGGACATCACAAAAGTGTTTAACCTTCTTGGGAGTCACACAGCAATGAAGCAGGGATCAATTCACTTGCTTCCTATTTGCGGTTCTTTCACACATATGGTATGAATCACATACTACGGTGTTACTCTTGCACTATAAGAGTGTATGTCATTTTGAATCTCCTTGTTAACATCGTACAGACATAAGTTTAGATACTCCCAGTATCTAAACCCAAATTCTTCTACTCCATTAATCTCTCATGACGTCAATGTTGAAGAACTTGTTATCTGGCAATAGGCATCATGGAAGCAGGCGTCCATGATTCGATCCATACTTATATTTGCATCTTATTGGATCTCATCTCGACATACTACACTCTAATAGAGACAACATAATTTTGGGTTTCTTCTCTACCATATTAACATTCCTGCTACTTTAGAGGTGAACACAACTGTCTCATCTTTGCATACTCCTCCTGAGTATCAAGGGCAGTTGTTTATGTGAAAGAGCCAATGTTACCTGCCTATACGACATACTAGACATTGTATACCTTCAAATGGACACATAAAATTTTATGAAGAAATATTTTCATTAATGATAAACAAATTACATAGTGTCTGCAACTTTACATTTTTGTACATCCCAATAGCCTTCACATTCTTGTCATATATTTCCTTAGCTATTGGTTTGGATATGGGGTCTGCGACCATGCTCTTGGTCAAAATATGTTGTACAGTAACAACTTTCTATGCATATAGTCTCTCACAAAATTATCACTAAAAAATGGTATTTTGTAGCGGTGACATTGTAACAGTTACAATTAACCGCTACAAATATTACAATTTGTAGTGGTTATAACCTAAACCGCTACGAATTTGTAGCGGCAAGCTACGCGCCAAGTGGCATGGTAGATTGGCAAAATTTTTTATAGCGGTTAAGTATAAAAAACCACTACAAATATGATGCGCAATTCCCACCAAAACTTATAGCGGGAAAATTGTAGCGGCTACTAAATAATAATCGCTACAAAGTTGCCACCACTTGGCGCGACCAAAACACGCCAACAGTGTAGTTGTTATTTGTAGCTGTTTAACCAATTAAACTGCTACAAAATTTGAAAGGTCACCTATTTGTAGCCTTTATAAAGTTATAACCGCTACAGAATTTCAGCGGTCTCAAAATTTGTAGCGATTTTGTACCATAACCGCTACAAAACTTCAAACATTTTTGTATTTTGTATCAGTTATTATAGAACCGCTACAAAGTTTAGCCGCCTTAGCTTATTTGTAGCGGTTGGTGTAGTGGTTATTTCAAGAACCGTTACAAAAGCCGATAATATATAACGCCACTGCCCCCCTCCACTTTTCCATTTGGCCATTTTGTTTCTTGAAGTTTCTCTGAGTGTTTTCTTTTAGATTTGAGTGTTCACACGTCTGTGGAAGAGTTTTTGCTGTAGTATTTCTCATTATTTGTACATGAGGTATGGAGAAAATATGTATTTTATTTGTATTTGTATTTTTATTATATTTTTCATAATAATATGACTAAAATGTTTTTTTGAATTTTTATAGCTGATATGGCTTCAAGATAGGATAGGGGGAAGGAGCCTGAGGTCCCTAGACCGATTTTCATGGGGTGGCAGCAGAAGAACAGCGGGCAAAGGGAGGGGGCAGCACGGACGGAAGGCGACCGTGGCATTTTAATCCATCCCCCACAGGAGTCGGCCCTACCACAGGCACCACAGACGATCCCATAAGAGATGACCACACCAGAGGTGCCTAATTTAGGGTAGCGAGATATCAGCGTCGAGGACTATGACGCGAACGAGGACTTCGACATCCCGATTGGGATAAGAGAGATGGAGAAGTTCCCCGATGAGGAGGAGGCGCGGGAGCGGAACAACCTACGAGGGTTGTCTTCGCAGTCTATTAGGTTTGAAGTACAGGTCCAAGGTAAATAAATTTTTTTATTTAAATTCAAATTTTTAAATTTGAATTACAAGTTATCTAACGTGTGGTAAATTATGCAGATGAGCAGGGGAATATGTTCATGAGGAAGCTGGACATGGCTGGTTTGAACAACATGGACAGGACACTACAAGTTGTAGTGCCGTGGAATGAGGGCAAGGACCAGCCCATCTTCAATAGGGGTCACCTGTTTAACTGCATCCTGAACGACCTGGGCTCGAATTAGATGCTGGTCCTCCTTTACTTTAGGATGTGGAGGCACATTCCGAAGGGGCAAAAGGACCAGGCTTGGGAGAAGGTAGTGCAGATAATTAATAGTATTTAATTAATATTTTTTGTAATTAATTCTATTTAATTAATATTTTTTAATTGGATTTTTGTAATTATTGATATGTAAATAATTTTTTTGTAGTTGCGGTTTACCGTCTAGGCCAACTGGAAGAGGTACACCCTGGTGAAGATGGGTGACGGCTGGTGGAATAGGAGGAATCGTCTCTTCCAAAGTGTGGATAAGGATGGGACAATGCCTCTGGAGCAATTGATCGAGAGCGTCCCGGACGGCGTCCCACTGAACGACTGGGCGAGTGTCATCCATTTTAAGAGGAGCGCTAAGGGGCAGGTAATGTATTTATTAGATTATTTATATATAATTTTGTAATTGTTAATTATTAAATTATAATTTAAATTTAATTAATTTTAATTTTAAATGTTTTATATTGTTTTAATACATTTAATATTATTTTTTTTTGTCCAGGCTTTTTCTCAGAGGAACACTAGGTGCCGTGGGCAGCAGACGATCCACCATACAGCAGGATCGAGGACCTTTGCTTTCACTTACAACGAGTTGGTAACTTTTCATAATATCACTGAATTTTAGTTGGTTATTTCATAATGCTAATTGAATTTTATAATTGTTTTAGGAAAGGAAGGAACAGTAGGAGAACTGTCAGACAAACTATGGGGAGTTGTACGCTATCACACACAGACATCGTGACAGGACTCCAACCTCTCAGCAGGTAGAAGCGGTCATTGTAAGTAATTTCATTAGTATAATTTTTATAAAACCAACTTAATAATGAAAAATGCTAATAAGTAATTGTTTCATAAAATGGCAGGAGCGAATACAGCAGTCGCAGGCTGAGCTGCGAGAGACCCAGGCCAAGGAGTCACAGGGGTCAGTGGACCCAAAGACTCCTTTAAAGGCGGGTCTGGGTCAGGCTGAGCACCCAGGACTCGTGTAGGGTATAGAGATAGGTGCCAGACCTAGCATGGTCTACGGCATGAGGACTACCTCTGAGGCTGTAGCTCTAGAGGGGTCAAACGTCCGAGGGATGAGTCTGTTGAGCAGCTGCATGTGGATTTGGCCTGAATAAAGGCTGCAGTGGCTTAGCAGCAGCAGATGCAGCAATTGTATCTGTAATAGGTGCAGCAGCAAGCCGATTTCATCTATGCTCAGTAGACGTAGTGGCGTGATATCACGAACAACATGCTCGAGCAATCATGGAGTTGCTTGTTCTAGGACAAGCAGCATCTATAGGTTCCTTATGTCCCTCGGTTCGTTGTCCAACCTACTCCTCCTACTCCTCTTCTTGCTGATGATGATGGTGCTGTTAACTCTGCCCAGCACCCCGATCCAGCAGCACCTGAGGGAGCACCAGATGATCAGCCCCCAGCTACTTAGTTTGGGACATATTTATTTTTTTTGTTGAAACATTTGTAAATAAATATATATAATTTTTTATTTCAGAATTTAAATTTTTATTGCATTTACCATGGTTAGATTTATATTCTTAGACCACGTTGTTGAATTTATGAATTAATTGCAACAGTATTATTTATATTTTCTAAAACTAAAAAAAATTATATATATTTGTAGCGGTTTTATTGTAAAACCGCTACAAATATAAATATATTAGTAGCGGTTAATACAATAAAACCGCTACAAATATAAATATATTAGTAGCGGTTAATATAATAAAACTGCTACAAATATATAATTTCTTTTTTTAGATTTAGAAATATAGTTCCATTTTGTAGCGGTTAATACAACAACTGCTACAAATATAAAGACATGTGCATGGGAAATTCAAAATTGAAACGTTGACTAGTTGTAGCGCTTACATAAATAACCGCTACAAATACTCAACTTTTGAATTTGTGCAAATTTGTAACGGTTACTTATTTATAACCGCTACAAATGAATATTAGTAGCGGTTTTTCTTATAACCACTACAAGTTTAAAACTAAATCTTCAATTTGATTTCCAACGGCTCTAAAATTAGTAGCGGTTTAATACATATAACCGCTACAAATGTGTAGTACTGTAGCGGTTAATGTAGCGGTTTTTAAACCGCTATAAAATATTAAACGTTGGAATTGTAGAATATAAGGTTCCAAGCATTCGTCATTCTCTATTCACTCATCTTTTTCACTTTACTTTCTTCTCTGTCACTAGTAGCTATGGATAAGTCATGAATCAGGTTTCCATGCAATTCTCTGAAATATTTATGTGGATTAAACAATTTCTTGGAGTTTGTATTCACTCACGCCAGCTGTAACGGCAAGATCGTCTGTCCGTATAGGAGATGCAAGTTCAAGAAGTGGCATGCATGAAATGTTGTTAAGGAACATTTGCTTCTAAAGCCTTTCCTGGAGGACTATACATTCTGGGCAGTTCATGGTGAGAAGGCTGGCATTAGATATGATGATGCTCTTCCTCGAAGTTTGCAAGTAGGAGCTCAACTAGATGATGATGATCCTATGAATGATGTTGTGCATAATGCATTTCGATTTCAAGGTGACAACTTCAATGAAGAAGTGCACGGTTCAGAGCCGGTGTTCATGAGGAATGAAGCAACTCAGGATTTTTTCAACTTGACGGATGAATCAGATCGTCCTTTATATCAAGGTTGTCAAAAATATTCTAAATTATCTTTCTTGATCAAATTGTATTATATCAAGTGCTTATGTGGAATCACAGATAAGGGAATGTCGATGTTGCTCGAATTATTACAAGATGCATTCCCCGACGCTGAGATTCCCATAACATTCTACGAGGCCAAGAAGATTATTAACAGGTTGGGGTTGAACTATTAAAAGATTGATACATGCCCCAACGAGGTACAAGACAATTCGGAAGGGGAAAAAGCAGAAGAAGAAACCTGCAAAGATTCTCAGGTACTTCCCTTTGAAACCTCGCCTACAAAGATTATTTATGATGTCTAAAACTGTGGAGCATATGAGGTGGCATGCCGTTAATAAGAATGAAGATGGTAAATTAAGACATCCTCGGGATGTAGACACTTGAAAAACATTTGACAATGACTTTCCAGATTTCATGACTGACCCCAGAAATGTTCGGCTTGCTTTGGCAACCGATAGTTTCAATCCTTTCGGGAATCTTAGCATATGTTACAATATTTGGCCAATGGTCTTAGTTCCCTACAACTTACCCCCTGGATGTGTATGAAACAAAGCTCCTTCATTATGTCTATGATCATTCCAGGAAAAAAAGGCATCGGGGAATGACATCAATGTATATCTCCAACCTCTTATTGTGGAATTGCTTGACCTGTGGAATGTTGGCATGGAGATGTACGACGCTTACGGGAAGACTTTGTTCAACTTGTATGCAGCCTTGATGTGGATGATTAGTGACTTTCCTGGCCTTGACACATTATCTAGTTGGAATGTGCATACTGGGTTGGCATGTCCAGCTTGTAATTTTGACTCTGACGCAGTACGCCTTCCCCACAGCCGAAAGTGGTGCTTTATGGGGCATCGGAGGTTTCTCGATAGAAGTCATAAGTTTAGATTGCAACGGAATCGTTTTAATGGAAAACCAAAAAAAAGAGGACCACCTCAGACTTTGTCCGATACAAATATCTTACAACATCTTGAGTATGTTGACTTCGAGTTTGGAAAAAACGACGATTCAACACAAACTCACCAAAAGACGTGCAGCACTTCGGTACCTCAGCAGTGGAAGAAGATAAGTATTTTATTCACTCTTCCATATTGGAGATCTAATTTACTTCACCATAGTCTTGATGTCATGCACATTGAAAAGAATGTTTCATATAATGTGCTATATATGCTGCTTAACAAACCCGGCAAGACAAAAGATCACCTTCAAGTACGGAAAGATTTACGTGCCATGGGAGTTTATGAAGATGCTTGGCCAGATGAGTATGAAAAATTTCAACCAGAAAAGTTTACCTTCACAAAACCAAACAAGGAAGTCTTCCTCACGACGTTGAAGAAATTAAAAGTTCCTGATGGTTATTCAAGCAACATTTCTCGATGTGTTGACTTGCAGGATCGAAAGGTTGCTGGCCTGAAGAGTCATGACTCACATGTTCTTATGCAACAGTTACTCTCTTTAGCTATAAAGAATGCACCTCCTCCTGATGTTTCCATCATTTTGGTGGAGCTTTGTTTTTTGTTTCGGAAGTTGTGTTCTAAGATTTTGATCATTGAGGAGCTCGATCAGCTGCAGTCCAAAATCATTCTTACACTTTGTCATTTGGAGATTATCTTCCCTCCATCGTTTTTCACTATGATGTTCACCTTACAGTCCATCTCGTTCATGAAACAAAGCTCACTGGCCCAGTACAATATCGATGGATGTATCCGATTGAGAGGTACTCATTTTAAATATGTGCTTGATTGTTAGTTCTTATGTTTGCTAGTCTTCCTTTTCAGCATTTAGTATCAATTTTCTCTTCTTTACTTCATAAGTTCCTTAGGAAATTAAAATCTTATGTAAGGAATAAGGCGTGGCCAGAATGTTCTATAGCTGAAGGCTATATAGGGGATAAGGTGCTGTATTTTCGTTCAAGGTACTTTGATGACCTTGAGACAGCTTTCAACCACCCACCTCGTGTCGATGATTGTCCTGAACCTGCACCAAATCAGGAGAATTTATCTCTCGTGTTGGTAAACCAATTGGAGCAACTGAGAACTTCAAACTAACGACAACTGAGAAGTTGCAAGCACATAGACATGTCTTGATTAACTCCAATCAAGTTGAACCTTTCATACAGTAAGAATTGTACACTCACATGTTATTCTATATCTTTCATAACATTTTTCACTTTCATTTCACTATCACCTTTCTATTATTAATTACAGGGAATTCAAAAGTTATGTTAAGCGTCAACTCAGGATCTGTACACAAACATCCTCAAAAGTTGACAAAAAGGTCTACAGAGAATTCCCGACCTGGTTTGCGCGTAGAATACTAAATGACCATAACCCACACTTACCAGATTTCAGAGCTCTCGCAATCGGCCCTTTTGATCATGCAAAAAGGTTTACAACATACAATGTCAATGGTTTTAAGTTTTGCACGGTTTCACAAGATCAAGGATTGCAAACTCAAATTTTGGGTGTTTATGGCACATTTGGGACAAGGAGTTATGCGAGCAGCAGTGACGCCAACATACAGTTTAAAGGTGTCCCTTACTATGGAAAGCTTCTTGATGTGGTTGAACTTAATTATCAAGGCCGTTTCACCATGACGTTGTTCAAGTGTTTGTGGGCAAAGACCACTGTAATATCCGAAAATACATTCAAAGGGCTAAATGTAATAGATAGTGAAATAAAAAGGTCTAATGGCACTCTAATTAATTTTGCCATGATCAAGAGTTAATTGTTACTTGATCTTGAGGATAGATTTGGGAAACAAAATGAAGGGCCAAGATTGCTCTTATAGAGTAGAAGTAATGAGGAAGATAACTAAAGCAATTTCCTTATCTTTTCCTCTTATGTGGACGCAAGGCACATGCAAGACCAAGAGTAAGACCAAGTCAACACACTCTTTTTTTTTTCTACAAGGAAACTGTCCTCTCATTGCTCTATTTTCATGTAAGAATAAAATAATATATACGTATCCCTTTACTCCAACATTTTGTCCAAGCATCAAAGAGCAAATGAGAGAAAGAGTTGATGCATATATTCCTTCCTTATCTAGTCAATAATTTTGGCCATCATGAAGGAAAAGGAAGAGGGAATTGAATCAAATGTATATAGCCTCTTTAAGGTGTAGTTTCGGTCAAGTTAAGATGAAGGAAGAGAAAAGGTGATGGAAAAAGTCTTATGATCAAATATTGCAACTCTAAATAAATTATGTGGAGGAGGAAGATAGGATAATTCAAAGTCTCTTTTTAGTTAAAACAAGAAGCAATTTTCGGCCAAGTATATGGAAAGAGAAAAGATAAGGATCTCAATTTATTTGGCACATGTTAAAGCTATTAAAATATATTATTTTGAGGAGGTGGAAGTATGATAATTTTGATAAATCATTTTTCCTTTCAAGTCCCATATTTCGGTCAGCCCTTTAAGTGATAAGGGAAAATAAAAAACTGATCATTTATCACTCTCTCACTCTCTCTCTCACTCTCCAAGTCGGTGCTGCAACTCCAACGAAAGAGAAAGAAGAGCAAGGAAAAGGTGAGACTTTCCACCTCCTTAACCTCATCTATGGCTCAAGTGTCCTTCATGAAACTTGTTCCACTCTTCCTTAGCTTCATTTCTATGGTTTTTTTTGAAGAAGAGGAGTTTTCAGCCACCTTGCAAGAACAAAAGCTGAAGAATCAAAGAAAGAACTTAAGGAGAAGCAAGAGGTGAGTATTAGCATCAATTTGAGCTATTGGTTGTGTTGGTTGAATTAGAATTTTGGCATGTGTAAATCTGCCCTGATTTTGGCCGAACAACGGTTTGGGTAATTCATGATGTTTTGGTTGTGTTATTGGTGGTTATGATGATTGGAAACCATTTGACATAAGTTTGATGCTGAAATTGGAAGTTGGTAATTGTTGGAATTTATTTTGATTCTTTTGCCAAAATAGGACATGGAGAATGAGTGGGAATTTGTTAATTTTGATGTTACCATTGTGTTCTACATGAAAAATTATGTGGGAATAGCCCCGGGTTGTGAATTTTGGGTCATTGAAACTCAAAGTGTAAATTTGGGTTTTCAACCTGAACAGAATTCCAGTGAGGTACTCTACTTGTGTGGTGTTTTTGGATAAACAAATGATCTCCAAAAATTATGAAACTTTCTAGTATTAAATTTCATATTCCAAGCTTGAAATTGGACATATAATTTGTGTCATTTCGTTTTTTGAGCTGTGAGTTCTGGTTGCCTAAAGTTTGATGTCGAAACTGGACTTAATTCTGGAGTAGTGTGGGATTTTGTGTAATTCTGGAATTGTGTGGTGATTTCCAGTAATGATTCATATTTTTCCTATGAAGAGGACTTCAATATCTTTCCATAGGACTTGGGATCACCTCATTTCAATTTTTTAGAATTAGTTATGATTTTTCAAAATCTGGAGAAAATTCTGGCAGATTTAGTCTCTTATGCGAAAATTGAAGATGTAATGGCATAATGTAGTATTGTTGAACTTTGAGGTTAGGAATTGGTTTTTGAGGTTAATTGACTACTTTAACTCCTTAGTTGATTTGATTAAATGTCCCTAATGATAATCAACTTGAGTATTTGAATTAAAGAATTGGATTAAGTAATAACCTGTCGTTGAAATTTTAATTATAGGATTTGACATTTGCCCTGCACGTGATAAACCAGTGCCAGTGCACGAGCGTAAAGACCAAGGTAGTGACTCTTTCTCTTATTCTGTGTATGATTCCTTACATGTATGTCATTTCATTGAATATGCCGTGATGTAACATTACCGTTGTGAAATGCTGCTGTTGTGCTGTTGTGAAATATGCCGTTGTGAATGCAGCGAAAGCTGTAGCAGAAATGCCGTTGTGTTGTTGTTGTTGTGATTTGCTTACATGCTTTGTGATTGTACATGTTATAAGTGAATTGTTACTACTGAGATTCTTTTGAATCTCATTATTTCCAATGACTAACCTACAGCAAGGGCAAGCGGTTCAAAGGAAAAGCAAGTGATGAAGGGCAGTTAGAGCTCATAGCTATGAGTTTTAATTTTGGTAGTTGGTTGTCATATTTTGTTAAGGATTAGTTGCACATGTTGTATATATTGAATAGTGTTGTGTAATCCCCTATATGGGAAACTAAGCATTGTAAACACTTTATTAAGTAACGAAACCTGAGCGTTGTCAGGAATTTTTGGTTGCACTCTGATATGTATGACTGAAACCAAATTGGACAGACCAATTATATTCGAGATGTGAATGTGAGACTGCACTAAACAACTTTTGGAAAAGTTTTAAATTAACCACTGGTCTCTATTTCAAATTAATGACGTATTCCAAAAATATAAATTTGACTATTAAGGTAGGGGTTACAACCACTACTTCTCGGGGACTGACAACTGACGACTTAGGGATCACATCAGTCAATTTCTCAAGGGCAAGTCATACTGATATTTCTCAAGATGATGGGCCGTATATTCTTGCTTCAAAGGCACATCAGGTTTATTATGCCGAGGATGAGAGGCATAGCGATTGGCACATGGTCATTCATTTAAAGCTACGAGACCTTTACGACATCGATGAAGGCGATAACATCGCCTACGATAGTGAGTCATTTTAGCTTGCCAATTTTGAAAACTACTTCCCTGAAAGCGATGACAATTTACCTCTACTGCGGTGCGTTTTTTCAAATCCACATCATTTAAATTAAATTTTTTAAATTTAATAATACATCACTAACAATAATTTTTCTACATAATTTTTGTAGGGATGGCGAGGATAAGTGATCAAATTCAAATTATGTTTTTGTCTTTAAAAAAAATGGAAAAAAATATTTAAAAAAATAAAATAATATCTGTAGCGCTTTAAAAATAAAAATAACTGCTACTAATTAAAAACTGCTACAAAATGGATACATTAACCACGACAAATGCTTCATGGATCCCTATAAATACCCCAACCACATCTCATTTCAAATACTCTCCCATTTCTTTTCACCTTACTCTTCTTTCATTTTCTCTCATTTACAAATTTTTTTTGTATGAGTTGAAGAGCTTAATAATACGATCAAATATGGTAACAAGTTTTTAAAATTTTCATTTGAATACTTCTTTTCTTCACATAAAATTTATTCTCACCATTTGTTTGTCGAATATTTCATAGCTTTATCTCATTTTCATCTATTTTTCATACACAATTACATAATAGTATACAACATAATAGTTCCTTATTACCTACGTATCCTTAATAATATTATCAATACAATCTTTATACTTATCCAACTAAATTAAATTATTCCTTTTAATTTATAAATGAGCTAAACTATTGAATAATAAGCTAATTAAATTAGCTAAACTACTAAAAAAATAAAATATTTAATTTAATATAAAAAAACTGAAACAAATAATTGTATTTTTTTTCTTAATTTTTGTAGCCGTTACTAAACCGCTACAAATTAACACGCCTTTTTCAAACTGAAATTATTTTTTTGGTGCGAATTTTGAATTTTGATGAAATTAGTACCGGTTATATAGCCACTACTAATTAAATTTTCACATATTAGTAGCGGTTTATGAACCCCTACAAAATAGCTAAAAAATGTCAGTTTTCTTTTCCCACCTTGAAATTTCTCTTTTTTGATATTTGTAGCGATTATATATGACAGTAAAATATTTTTGCTTATGGCGATATTGTAGCGGTGAGATTGAACCACTACAAATAAAGTAGCGGTTATTTTGCTTGAGTAGCGGTTTTATATAACCGCTACAAAACTGCTTGCAACATACGATTTAGTAGCGATTTTATGAACCGGTACTAATATTGTTTATAGCAGTTAAAACCGCTACTAATAATCATTTTTAACTACTACTAAATCACTTTTTTGTAGTGTATATACTACTACAAAAAGGTGAAAAAGTGGCACACATGTTGTGGCCCTTGTTTATAAAAGAGCCACAACTTCTCTTTTTACTTTTTTTTACTTTTTTTAATCTGTGCACTAGCTGTGGCACTTAATAGGGAAAGCGTCATAGCTAGTGGGGCTGATTATGTGGCACTTGCTCATGCAAGCGCCATGTAAGCCCCCAGATGCCCAGCTGTGGTGCTAAACTCCACAGCTCGGTGCTAGCCACGTGTGGCAAGTGCCACGTTAGGCTGGAGTGGATTGAGAAATCCACTCTAGCCAATCACGTGGTCCCCCGCCTCCCCCTCATACCATCTTTTATCTTTTTCACTTACCCTCCTCTTTTCATTAATCTTTCCCTCTCTTTATTTTCATCCGCCCGCCCCCCCATTTCCTCTTCGATCTGCACACTTATTTAAACACACACACACACACACACACACATCTTCATGTATCATATTCTCTTGGTACATCCATCTTTATTTTTTGCTCCTTTTTGCTCATACTATCGTCCCCACTCCTATCCTAATTATTCCCTTTTCTTCCTACGCTCTTTCTCTTTTGGTCCCTACTCCAGTTGGTCCCCACTGCTCAAATTTCCTCCCTATGCTCACTCAAGATAGTGCCACCAATGTGATCCCCTACTCCACTACTCTGGTCAATTAATCTACAAGTGTCGTGCTTCTTTTTTGTTTCAAGTTATTCAATTCCTTTTGCTAGCTTGCATTTTTTAAAGCTTTTGTACTGTACTATGCTTTTGTAAGAGAGAATTTGGTGGTTCTATGATATGGTTAAACACAACAATTAGTTATAAGGGTTTACCTTGTCTCCTATACCTTTGCCATCCGTTAACTTAAAACTACGCCGTTTTGATTCTTTTTTATTGGAATCATATTGTGCTGTTGAGGGGAGTGAGGAGCAGTGGCGTAGAAATAGAAAATAGGGTGGGAAAGATTTAATTTTTTAGTATGCCTTTTATTTTATCGTTATAAAACTTTATGACATAATAATTAATAAGACATATATTTAAGGAAAAATTATAGGGAAGGACCTAAAAAAAGTAACAATTTATTGGATAGGATCTTAAAACTTGAAATTATTTAGAAGGACCAATGATTAAAATAAAGAATAAAAATTATTATATTACCCCTACTAAACCTCAGCATTCTCTCTTACCTATCCTCTATTTTTTTTCATTATTTAATGAAATGATCAAGTTTTATTCAAATAAATTTGAATTTTATAATTTTAATGTCTGAAACTATTTCTGCTTAATTAAATTAAATTAATAACTAGCACTAGTTAATTTACTTTTCACTTTCTTTAAATTAATTAAAGGGAGAATTAAACTCTTATATTTAGGTTTTTTTTAAATAGTAATTAGTCTAGCTATTAAGACCATAAAGTTCAACCTCATTTTTTATTTACTACATACTTTTATTTTATTTCACGCCAATATAATTCTAATATTACGATGAAATTGAATTTTCTCGAACTTAGTTAATTCAAAAAAATAAATAAATAATAAATAAAATGATATCAAAAATAAAAACACAGTACGAACATGTTTACCACGCCACATGATTAATATATTTAATTGCAAAGTTAAATGTCCAATTATACGTGTTGAAAACAAAATCAATGTGAAGAAATTTTTACGATAATAATTGTTAGGGGTAATTTAGTTTTTTTTTTCATTTTTTTTATAGTTGGTTCTCCCAAATAATTTCAATTTTTAATATCCTTCATGATAAATATATGTCTTAGTAATTATTATTATATTATAAAATTTTATAACTATAAAATGAAAGGCACCCTAAAAAATAAATCTTTCCCACCCTTTTATACAACAAACTAATTTTTGTGTTCCATTTTACGGAGGTACAAAATAATTTTTTTATTATCTTATTAAATTAAAATATTCAAGAGAAATTAAAGTAAATATTTAATTACGTGTGTGTATCTAGTTCCCTCTTTACATGCATGCATGTATGTATATATGTATACATCATCTTTATAACTGGCCCAAGAATAATTGGCAATGTAGTCAAAAATAAATTTTTTTATTTTCAACATTGAATTGAAAATAATTTAATTGATGTTAGGGCTATGCTTTCCTTTTTGTTTTATTTTTTTTTGCCTAAATCATATTTTTTTATTCAAGTTAATCATATTTTATTTATTATATATTGATGTTTTGTACACATTATTATTATTTTAAAAAATAACTTACAACCACTAACTTTTTATTGATTTTTTTTATGTTTAATTTGTGTTTGTAGTTTCAGCTCATCATCAGTCTATTGAAGCTTCTATTTATGGTAAGTTTTTTAAATTTTGAGATTACAAATGTGATTTTATTAGAAGTTAATAATAGTTTACTTTGATAAATTTCTTTTATATTTAATTTATTATGAAATCTGAAAAATTAATCTCATATTTATATGGTAAAAAAATGAATGAGATAAAATTAAATATTATTTTGTATTGGTTGTATGTGAAAATATGTAGTTAGTTATAATTTGTAGGTGTTCTAATGATTGTTATGTATTAGTTGCATAAGTAAAGTAATTATTTATATATTCTTAACACTTGTATTTTATTTGTTGACTTGTAATGTTTTCTAATTTACCTATGATATGTGTTGGCAAATATGATTTCTTTAGTTATGAGATGTGAAAAATTATTATGATGCTATGGGATTAATTAATGGATTATTTGTCAATTAAGACATAGGGTTTAAAACTTAGAAAGCTTCAATTTTTAAGATTTTATGATCATGTTAATGGTGATGTCTTGCATGAAATATGTAATTGTGGATGGGTTAATGATTCGACTATCAACATCTGGATTAGGTACTTTACCATCATCATGTATCACTGTTATTATTATTTCTCATTCCATTTATTTTGTTTTTCATGACACTGTTTATTTTATACCAGGCATTTATACCATGACAATCTTAATGGATACAGACAGGATCCAATTCGTATTTGCCAACCCTTATCTCGTTGGCCAGTATGGGGGCAAAGTAGATATACATGCACAATCTAATGATTTAAAAGATTACTTTAGAAAGAAAGCGACACCAACTACACTATTTCTAGTACCATACAATGCTGGGTAAGTTATTAGTGGTACAATATTTATTTTTATTGTTTAACTTTTTATCATAACAAGATTGTTGAAACAAATTTTTAAAAATATTTTAGGCTGCATTAGATATTGATAGTTATCAATCCAGCGGAACCTTTAGGCCCTCGCATTTACTAAGTGGATCCTCTAATTGGAGGTCTTCTAGAAAACTATCCTGATATATTGCGATTGTTTAATAAGTAAGCGTACGTGCGTATGTTTAAATATTTGCATACGTGATTGAATAACCAAAAGTAATCGGTTTCTATTTGTTTTGTTAGTGCATTGACTGTGTATCAGGCCTTTATCTCCTTAAGCTATTCTAAAGCTGCTGACCCTCACCTTAGCTATGCTTGGAAGAAGATACGGGTATTGATATATGAATTTACTCAAACTTCGTTACTAAACAATTTCTATCCATAAACAAAGTTAAATATTTCATTATATTTTTATAGTGCCATTTCCAACCCAATGACAATGATTGTGGGTATTACATCATGAAATTTATGAAGGATGTAATTACGCATGATTAGTAATTTATTCCTAAAAAAGTAAGTCATTTAGTTGTAATTCATATTGTGTTTTAATTAAATTTAATTAGTGCCTAATAATTAAGTTTTACTGATTTTAATTTGTTTTAATTTGTGTTTAATTGTACATATATATATATATATATATATGTATTATTATGAATATCAACGTTATGACAGTTTGACTAACCATCAAGTTAATGAAGTGATCGAGGAATGGTATGAATATGTGTTTAGGCAAACCTTTGGGTAGCTACTATTTAATCAACTAGCTGGTCTTTGTGTTGCTTCTTGTCAATTGTTGTGTAATTTATTCAAGTTGAATTTATTGTATTTCATTCACAATATATTGTATAACTATTTTTAGTACTACTTTAGTTAATTAATCATCTGTTTGTATCATTTTAAAGTTATTTCATTGTCGTTGTTTGCTTTTCTTCATTTTACTCTGGATATATATAGAAAATGTTTAAAGCAGTGCACTATTGCAATTATAGGGGTATGAACTAAAAATACAGGAAAAAAGTTCCTATGATGCTTCCTTAAACAAGGGCCATAGGAAGAATACAAAAAAAGGACAGGACCTTCCTGTGGCTCTTCCTTAAGGAAGTGCCATAGGAAGGGGTGCCCTTCTGTGGCGCTTTATGGAGGAAGTGCCACAGGAGAGTAATTTAAAAAAAATTATTATGATGTGGTGCTTCCAAGTGTTACAGCCTTTTTTAGTAGTGTCATGATATGTGTTACTTCTTTAACTCCACAGCTAATGCAATATAAGTGCCACAACTTTGCTTTTTTGTAGTAGTGATACTTTATATCTATGCGTTTGGTCTTACGATGATATTTAGGATCTTTCATATAGGCTATAGCTGCAGTATTGTCACAATACACTAACACCGGATTTGTGCTTTCCTTTCCAAATCCAAGGTGTTCAATAAATCTCTTGAGCCATATAGCCTCTTGCATTACTGCGGTGCATGCCACGAATTCAGCTTCTATAGGATGTAGGGCAATGCACGTGTGCTTCTTCCTACTCCAACCTATGGTGCTATTGTTCAACAAGAAGGTATATCCTAAAGTCAATCTTCGCTCAACATCATCTCCACCCGAATCAGCATCAGAGTATCCAACCAAGCCCAGATCACTTCCTTGATATCATAGTGCATAATCTAACGTGCCCTTTAAGTATCTCAAAATTCTTTTCACTGTTTTCCAATGTTGCTCACCAGGATTTAACTAGAATCTGCTAACTAGTCCAACTACGTAACAAACATCTGGCCTTATACACATCATTGCGTACATCAAACTTCCAATGACACTAGCATAGGGAACCCTTGCCAGTTTCTTCTTTGCTGACTCAGTTTTTGGACACATATCAAGACTCAAGGTTACTCTATAAGCTACTGGGGTATCTAAGGGATTGCAGTCTTTCATATTGAATTGCTCAAGAATTTTCTTGATGTAATTCTCTTGTGAAAGAGAGAGAATTCTTTTAGAGCGATCCCTTTAGATCTTAACTCCAAGTATATACTCTGCTTCACCCATGTCTTTCATCTCAAAATTCAATGATAGCTATTCTTTGATACCTAAAGCCGAATTTAGACTATTTCCAACCAATAGTATGCCATCTACATATAAGGATAATATCACAAAATTACCCTTAAACTGCTTAATGTAGACGCAGTAGCCCTTTTCAATCATTTGAAAATCATAAGAGGTTATTGCACTATGAAACCTTAAATACCACTCTCTGGATGATTGCTTCAGTCCATAAATGGACCTCTTGAGCTTACAAACTTTGCTCTCTATTCCTTTCTTAATGAAACCTAATGGTTGTTCTATATAGATTTCTTCATCCAAATCACCATTTAGAAATGCAATTTTTAGATCTATCTGATGCAGTTCCAGATCTAAACTATTTATAATTGCCAAAATAAGTCTTATAGAATTGAAACGTATAACAGGTGAGAAGGTATCCTTATAATCTATACCTTCTTGTTGTGTGTACCTGTAATGCCCCAAATTTTCATTAAGGACTAATGACCATTATTGAGAATGATTTGTGAATTAAATCTAAATTATTATGTGTTTTGTGGTAATTTTGGTAAATGTGCCAAAATCGGAGAAAATTGAAAGAACGGAAATTGTCGGTTAATTAGTCAGTGATTAATGAGGAAATTAATTACTAACTAAGAAGAAATAAGATGTGTAATTAAATGGATAATGGAGGGATTAAGGTGATTAATTGATTGCTTACTTTATGGGAGCAAATCAAATTTTGACAAGTGGCATGTGGGGAGATGAAGTAGAAGAGTAGGAAAAGTCAAAATCCCATTGTTTAATATAATTTCTCTCCCTCCCTCCCTTGTTTTCGGCTGTGCATAGTAGGGGGAAGGGAGTGTCATCATTTCCTCTTCTTCCTCAAGCACTCTTCTCTCTCTTCTCTTCTCATTTCCGGTGACCATTGTTGGGAAAGAGAGAGAAAGGAAAAACTTGTATTTAAGGTGAGTAGATGACCACAAATACCAAAATGCTCTTCATTAATATTGTTCCTTGGATTGAGAGCTTCATTTTGATGGTTATAGATTATTCATTGGTGTTTATTGGAGCTTTCAAGGAATTTTAAAGGTTAGAGAATCAAGAAACCTCTTTGGCAAAGTTATAGAGGTGAGTAAGAGAAACATTTCTATCTAAGTTATGTGGCATTTGAGTTAGCTTTCAATTTTTGGAATATTTGGCCTTAAATTCAAAAATACGGGTCATTGGTAGTTCGGCATGTTGTTGGTATGGAAATGGGTGTTTTGGTATGTGTTTTGGATAGATAGTTTGATTTGAGAATGAAATGGAATGTTTGGAGATTTTGGGAACTTCGGTGTTGATTGTAGCTTAAGACCAAAGTGTGATAATGGAATAAAAATTTGGTAATTATGATGGTTCTAGTAGATTCCTTGGGTGTTTTTATGTGGGAGTTGCCTTGGTTAAAAGTTTGGGACTATTGGAATCAATTGGGTAAAAGTGGGGAAGTGCTGTTATACCTTCTGCATTTTCTAGTTTCTGATAGCATCACTCGAGTGATCTGGGGTCCACTCGAGTACAAGATGAACATCACTCGAGTGAGGACGGGTTCCACTTGAGTACTGTAGTGTATTTTCCCTTTCTGCTTCCAGTTTCATGTTGCACTTTCATATGTTGAAGCAAGAGTGTTGTCTCGCTTGTGGGTGCTATGGGTTTCCACTCGAGTGAAGGTGTTTGAGACACTGTGAACTCGTGTCTTAGGTTGTCACTCGCGTCCATTTTTCAAAAGTGTGTCTTGGCACTCATGGGTGTCAAGCCATTACTCGAGTTCCAGGGTTTATGCTCGAGTGATGTTCCCTTCTGAAAGTTTAATGTGCTCTCGGGTAAGCACTTCCTGAACCTCACTTTGGAGTACTCGGGTGAGCATTAGGCTTCCACTCAGGTGATAGAGGTCATGCTCAAGTGCAGCAAGAAATTCTAGATGCTGTCATTCCTTTCTGCTCTCGGGTGAGCACTTTCTGCACCTCACTTTCTAGGACTCAAGTGAGAGTGAGGCTATCACTCGAGTGTTGCTTTGATGACTCGAGTGTTTGTACATTATCACTCTAGTGAGGTCATCTTCACTCGAGTATCTCAGTGAAAAATCAGTGTCTATGTTTACAAAAGGGGATTTTTAGGATAGTTCTTCCAACCCTTTAGGGCTTTTGTTAGAAGCAACTGTAGCTTCTTAAAGAGAAATAATGATAACCAATCTAAGTATTGTGAAGTAAATTAAGTATTAGAATAGAGAATGACTCTTCATCCCTAATTGTGAATTATTGGATTCGATATTTACCCTACTCGGGAGAGACCTGCAACAGAGCACGTATAGAACGAACTAGGTAGTGACTTTTCTCTCATGTTGTGTTTGATGCTTGGTATGCATGACTTATCATTATTTTGTGTGAAAATCTTTGGCATGAGGCCATTGTGTTATATCCCGTAGTACATTACAATGTGAGCAGTTCAGCATGAGTAGTTGTAGGGGGTGACAGTTTTCACACCTACCCCTGCCATTGTTTTTGCCATTGTAATTGCTAGGGATGCATTGTGGAATCATGGATTCCTATTTGAGTGCCCGACCAGTGTGGCTTTGTGTGTATGTGAACTATTTTATATGGATCCTAGCTGTAGTGAGATATGTGATATAATCATGTGATTGTGCAATATAGCGTGAGAACTTCAGCGTGAGCAAACATAAGGGTAACATGAGTCATACCTGCCCTTACCGCTGTAACTGCCGTTGTAGTTGCTGTGTGTTGTGTGATGATTTACTTTCATGCTTTATTGTTAGTCATATTATGAGTGATTTGACACTACGGCGATTCCTTAGAATCTCACTCTTCTACAAACAAATTTTTAGACAGGGCCGAAGGATCTAAGGAAAAGCGGGCAACAAAGAGCGGATAGAGCTTTAGTGTAGGAAATTATTTTGGATTTTGGTTATCATGTAAAATTATTTGGATGTTTTTGGAAACAATTGTATATATTGGCATTCGTAGTATATTTTTGTGTAATCCCTAAGAAAAAGGGAAAACATTTATTGGCTTTGTGCCTTTGTAGAAACCTTATTTATTGAATGGAACCTGAGTGTGTCAGGAATTTGCATTATACTCTGATATGTATGAATGGAATCAATGATTACAGGCCATTTATGTTTGAAATTTGAGTATGAGACCATTGTTGAACATGTTTTGGAAAGTCTTTGAAAACCTTAATTTTGGGAAATTACTTTTAATAAGTCCCAAATCATCTTATGGTCTCTAATCTCACACAATCATGTATTTATGAACTAAATCTCGGCCTTGATCGTGAAGGGGGTTACAGTACCCCTTTGCAACTAATCGAGCCTTGCATTTATCAATTGATCCATCAACTGTTCTTTTAATTTTGAGAAACCATTTGTTCCTAATGGCTTTTCGCCCTTTTGGTGGATCAACTAGTTCCCAAACTTGATTTTTCTTCATTGAATCAATTTCCTCTTCCATTCATCCTTAGTAAGACCTGATAAGGCTTCTTGCACAGAACGAGGCTCATCTTCTCCATCTGGAGTAACAATAAGTGCCTCTCCTGTTAGATCCCATGTTTTGATGATAACAAAAGAATGGTTTGAAATGGAAATGATTAATAATCAAGCTTGAACAAGTAATTACAGGAATAAGCTTTTCTTGAATTAAGCATGGAAGTATTGAAGATTGGCCAAGAGAAAATGCTGAGGAACTTGATCAGAAGTACAGTTTCTAAGGCATTACTCGAGGCGCTACTCGAGTAATGAGACAAAACTTGAAGTAACCAAGGAAAACTTCCAGTAACCTGCCACCATTACTCGAGGAGCTACTCGAGTAACCAGGTAAAAACTTGGAGTTGCTCTCAGCCTGCTAATGTTACTCGAGGAGCTACTCGAGTAACCCAGTGAAAACTTCCAGTTGCCTTCAAGTTTACCCCATGATACTCGAGGAGCTACTCGAGTAACTCTGTTTCTGAAAAGATGTAACTCTCGGCACTTTGTACCACTGCCAATGTTACTCGAGGAGCTACTCGAGTAACGCACTAAGGTGAATGAAAACTTGAAATGGGTACCCGATTAACCTGATCTCTCTTTGTTTCATCTTCCTCAAATACTTACTCTAGTATACAAGTTTCTAATGTTGAATTTTAAGTGGATTCTTCGAGTATGTATCCCAAGTATGCTGAAATATTTTCAAGGGAAACTTCCAGTCATTACCAGAGTAAGTCATGCACAAGAAGTATATTTACTCGAGGTAGTACCCGAGTAACCTATGCAAAAATTAGTGCATTACTCGAGTCCATACCCGAGTAATGAGGTAAGTGCTCTCGGCATTGAAATCCTGCCAACATTACTGGAGTAAAGCATCGAGTAACCAAAAGTTTATTTGAAGGTTTACTCGAGTTGGTACCCGAGTAACTCATAAAGTTGTGAGTGAATTACTCGAGTAGGTACCCGAGTAAACATACATTTCCAAAGGTTTGAAAACTGGTTATCCCATGCACTACCCGAGTAATCTTATATTTATTCATTGACTTGTAGTTGATCAAAGATTTCACGATGATACTCGAGTAAGTACTCGAGTAAACTTCATGTGATACTCGAGTAAGCAAACCCAGAAAGTTTGAAATCATTCCAACGGTCATTGTTCTGTTTCCTATTTGATTAACTTTTCATTATATTAGTATACTTAGCATTTCAACAGGTAAATGATGAAGAGATCTCACCAAATAAGGAAAGTCAAAAGCAATGCGTAAATGTCATCGACCGTCACCTACCATAACGTATGTTTTTCAAAAACTGGAAAAGTCAATAATGGCTGCGCACGCTCCAACGGACATGAAGAAATATGTTCCAGCAATCATTACCAACGTTTCTATATATATGGGAACATCTGAACAGAGAGAGACATAAGAGAACACACTTACGAGCGTATCATCAAGTTCATTACTCTGTTTTCCATTATACTTGTGATTCTATGCTTCAGTGATTCTTATTTACTCTGTAAGAGAGATATTTCATTCAAACTCAATATTTGTTATTGAGGTAACTTAAGGTTGTGGAACCTTGAGTTGGGATTGAGTTACAACTTGTAAGGGGGAGCGAGTGTCCAGGTGTAGGAACTTGCTTGTACTGAGGTGCCAAGAACCCACTGAATCTTGGAAGTTATAGTGAAACTCTCAGAGAAGCTCTGAGGACTGGACGTAGGTCAAAGTGGTTGTGGCCGAACCAGTATAACTCTCGGTGTACACTTCGGTGATATTTCTCCTTACTCTTTTATGTTTTAATTTCAACGTCAAATTTTATATTTGCAACGAAATTTTTAAGATCACCCAATTCACCCCCCTCTTGGGTGAAACGCTTGCTCTAACATCTCCTTCTATGGAGAAGAGTCTCCTGGGTATATTTCCCCTGTCACTCCTTCTTGTGGGAGCTTCTTGTCTCTTTCATTTCTCATATCTAGGCCTTTGTAAACACCTTTCTGAGCTCCCACTCAAGTCAATGTATTGAGATGATTGAGGATCATTAGTGTGAGTTTGACCTATATTGCCTTGTTCTTGTGTCTCATAAAGAGATATTGTACGATCAATATCTCCCCTACTAGGAAATTCATTTTCTAGAAATACGCTATCTCTTGATTCAATTTTAGTCACTATTCCATCTTCATTTTCACCTATGAAAACATATCATTTTGATTGTTCAAAGTATCTTATAAAGATACACTTTTTTCCTCTGGACCCAATTTCCTATAGCTGTGGGAATCATTATGAATGTACGCAGCCGACCCCTAGGGTCCCAGGATGTTCAAATATGGCTTGCATTTTGTCTATAACTTATAGGGTGTAGAAGTGACTGATTTTGAGGTCACACAGTTAAGAATGAAGGCAACCGTCAGTAAAGCATCACCCCAATATGAAATTGGAAAATTTGCATGAGCCATCATTGACTTAACCATGTCTAGAAGAGTTCTATTTCTTCTTTTAGCAACTCCGTTTTGTTGTGGAGTACCAGAGATAGTTAGTTGCCTAATTATCCCTTTTTCTTCACAGCGCTCCTTAAACTGATCAGATAAGTATTCATGACTCTGATTAGTACGTAATGTAACCCCCTTCACGATCAAGGCCGAGATTAGTTCATAAATAGGTATTTATGTGGAATTAGAAACCGTAAGATGATTTGGGACTTATTCGTAATTAAACTTCCCAAAATAAAGGTTTATAAAACTTTTACAAAACATGTTCACAGCGGTCTCATATTCATATTTCAATACATAAATGGCTTATACAGGTTGATTTCATTCATACATATCAGAGTACAGCATAAATTCCTGACACACTCGGGTTCCATTCATTAATAAAGGGTCTACAAGGCACAATTTCCTATAGAGTTTCCTATAATAAAGGGATTACACAAAACTATCCAACTGATTTATACATGATAACCAAATAACCAAAATAAAACTCACAATCCGGAGCTTTATCCGCTCTTCGTCACCCGCTTTCCTTTTAATCCTTCAGCCCTGTCTAAAAATTTTATTTTTGGGAGAGTGAGATTCTAAAGAATCCCCGTAGTAACAAATTACTCATAATATGCACAACATCAAAGCATGAAAGTAAATCATTTATACAACACACAGCAATCACAGCAATAGTTGCAATGGCCAGGGTAGGTATCATGGGTATCGCCCCCTACGACGGCTCATGCTGAACTGCTTGCTGTATTACACATCCGCATGAACATATCACATATATCACCACAGCTGGGATCTATATAAAATATTTCATAACACGCAGATCCACAGGCTGGATACTCAAACAGGAATCCATGATTCCATAATGTAGCCTCGGCACTTACAATGGCAAACACAACAGTCGGGGTAGGTATCATGAGCATTGCCCCCTATATCAACTCACGCAGAACTACTCGTGCTGTAATGCCTTATGGCCGATAACACATTCACAATGATAAACATGCATACCAAGTATCATACACAACATGAGAGAAGAGTCACTACCTTGATCCTTCCGTGCGTGTCTTGGCACCGGTCTCTCCCGAAATTAGAGACGAAGTGTCAATTCCCTATTCCAATTCTCAATGACTTCTTAACACTTAATTTGGTTATCATTATTGCTCTTTCAGTACCCATAAATAACTCTATCAATAGCTCTAAAGGGTTGGAAGACTATCACCAAAGATCCCCTTTTTGAAAGCTTGAACCTGATATTTTCACTAAGACACTCGAATGAAGATGGCCTCACTTGAGTGATATTGTACGGATACTCGAGTGAAGGAGACCATACTTGAGTGGTGGTACGGTCTACACTCAGGTATTAGAGAGTGAACGACAGTGAGTGAATACCTGAAACCACAAGAAACTTTTCAGAGACAAGAAAACTTGAGAATAGAAAGCAATACTCGAGTGACAGCCAAATGCTCACTCGAGCACTAGGAAGTGAAGCACAGAATGTGTAGACCCGAGAGCATAAAATGTTCTCAAGGATCAGGAGCACTCGAGCACAACCTACTGCACTCGAGTGAATACCACATACCCGTGAGTGAGAAGGCACACTCTTGTACCATAACCGTGAGTGACAAACTGAGAGGCAAGTCCTTGGTGTCAAATACACTTGTACTCGAGTGATGTCCCACTACACTCGCAAGTGAGGCAACACTTGCATTTGACCACGAAAGTGCAACAAGGACACAAAGAGTAGAAAGGAAGAACACACTAACGCACTTGAGTGAACTCACCCTCACCCGAGTGATGTTCATCCCTCACACGAGTGATTTTATCAGAAACCAGAAAATGTAGCAAAACTTACCACATTTCCTAACATTTTCCCAATTGATCCAAATGGACCCAAAACTTCTACCAAAGCTATTCCCACACAAAAACATCCAAGGAATTCAATGGAATCATCAGAATTATCCAAATCCTACTCCATTATCATGCTTTAGTTTTAGGCAACACAAATAGTCGATTTTCCAAAATCACTAAACTCAATCATTCAATTCCCAATCAATCCTATCTATCCATATACATTCCCAACATACCATTACTATGCCAAACACATGCCAAAAGGCCAGTGGTCATCATTTTCAGATTAACGGCCAAAATTTCCAGAAATTTCAAACTAAACCATTTGGCATAAAACTTAGATAGATATGTTAGTCTCACTTACCTCTTTCACTTTGCCAGAGAGATTTCTTGATCACCAACCTCCAAAATTTCATGTAGCCACAAATCAACAACAATAGGCACACTGTAGATATCAAAATGAAGCTCTCACTCCAAGGATCAATATTAGAGAAGAGAGTTTTTCCATTAGAGGTCATTAACTTACCTCAAATTCTAGCTTTTCTTCTTCTTCCTTGGCCAAAAATGGTTGCACGTATGAGAGAGAAAGATGAGAGAGATGAAGAGTATGTAAGGAAGCAGAAATCATCATTCTCCCTTACCCATACTACATAGCCGAAAAGGAGGGAGAGGGAGGAGAGAGAAATAATTTAAAATTCCTTTTGACTTTTCCCATGCCTTTCTCTTCTTCTACACTTGACACATATCCAAACCTCATTGGTTCTCTTCAAATAAGTAACTAATTAGTTACTCTAACCACTTGATTAGCCATTTAATTACATATCTCATTTCTTCTGGCAGGTGTAACACTTGACCTTATTCAGGTCAACTTTCTTCTTGCCACCCTTCTTTCCTTTCTTCTTGAATTGCTTTCTGCCCTTTTTGAGCTTAGAGCCATTTGTCTTGCCTCTCTTCTGAGATTTCTTGCCCTTTCTGGAATCTGGCTTTGCATTAGAAGGACCAGCATTTTAGTGTAGTAGGCTTGTCCAAAAGCCTTATATGCCTCTAGGTGTTCATCCTCAAGCTCAAGATGTTTCACTACATCATCAAAAGTTACAATGTTTTCATTATGAGTCAAGTTTACTTTCATGTGCTCCCAGCTAGAAGGAAGCAATCTGATCATAGCTTGAACTTGATGTTCATCAGTCAAGGTGTGTCTAGTTTCCTGCAGTTCTCTAATCATGTTGGACATCTCTCTTAGATACTGCTTTATAGGAGTATTTGCTCTAAGCTTGGAGGTATCAAACTTGATTGTCAACCTTCTAAGCTTAGTGGTTGATGTGGCACCCAACTTATCCTTGAGTGCAACCTATAGAGCCTGAGCAGTTTGGTAGTTCTCATATTGGCACATTAGGTTATTCTCCATAGCGCTCAATAAGGTGACTCTCACAATGCTATTCTTCTTTCACTACAAAAAAACGTGATTTAGTAGCGGTTAAAATGGGTATTAGTAGCAGTTCTAACCGTTACAAACTAGGTTAGTAGCGGTTACTCAAACTACTACTAAATCGTACGTTGCAAGCAGTTATAAAACCGCTACTCAATCAATAATAACCGCTACATACTTTGTAGCGGTTCAGCTTAACCGCTACAACACCCAGAGATATTTGTAGCGGTTATATAACCGCTACAAATATAAAAAATTATATTGAGAGCTAAAAAACAGAATTTTTTATTTTGTAGCGGTTAATAAACCGCTACAAATATAAAAAATTGAAAATTTGTTGGCGAAAAAAAATGACATTTTTTTTATTTTCTAGCGGTTAACGGACCGCTACTAATTTTGAATTTCATGAAATTAGTAGCGGTTTTTAAAACCGCTACTAATTTCATGAAATTCAAAATTGGAGCAAAAAAGTTTAAATTGAATCATAAAAAGGCGCGTTATTTAGTAACAGTTTAATAACCGCTACAAATATTTAAAATATTTTTTAAAAATATACAATGATTTTTTTTCTGTTTTTTCAATATTATATTAAATAGTTTATTTTGTTATTATTTTATCTATTTCAATTAGTTTATTATTCAATAGTTTAACTTATTAATAAATAAAAAGAAAAAATGTAATTGAATAGGATTAGTATAAAATTTATATTAATAATATTATTAAGGATAGCTAGGTAATAAGGAATTATTATGTTTTCTAATATAATGTAATTGTGTATGAAAAATAGATGAAAATGAGATAGAGTTATGATATATCTAGAAAAAAAAATGATTAGAATAAATTTTATAGAAAGGAAAGAAGTATTCTAAAAAAAATTGTAAATCTTGTTACCATATTTGATCGTATTATTCAGCTCCTCTACTCATACGAAAGAAGATGTAAATGAGAGGAAATGAAAGAAAGGTAAGGTGAAAAGAAATTGGGGAGTGTTTGAAATGAGTTGTGGTAAGGGTATTTATAGGGATCCACGTACTATTTGTAGTGGTTAATGTAGCGGTTATTAATTAGTAGCGGTTATTTATATTTTTATAGCGGTTTAATATTCATAGTACTATTTGTAGTGGTTAATGTAGCGGTTATTAATTAGTAGCGGTTATTTATATTTTTGTAGCGGTTCAATAACCGCTACAAATATTATTTTAATTTTTTTACAATTTTTTTTTACATTTTATTTTAACAAATTTTTTTCATTTTTTGTAAAGACAAATTTTTTACACTTGAATTTGATCACTCATCGTCGCCATCCCTACAGAAATTTTGTAGAAAAATTATTGTTATTGATGTATTATTAAATTTAAAAACTTTAATTCAAATGACGTGGACTTAAAAAAACTCACCGCAGTAGAGGTAAATTGTCATCGCCTTCAGGGAAGTAGTTTTCAAAATCAGCTGGCTGAAATGGCTCACTCTCATAGACGATGTTATCGCCTTCACCCATGTCGTAAAGGTCTCTTGGCTTTAAATGAACGACCATGTGCCAATCCCTATGCCTCTCGTCCTCGACATAATAAACCTGATGTGCCTCTGAAGCTAGAATATACGGCTCATCATCTTGAGAAATACCAGTATGAATCGACTGTAAGAAATTGACTGATGTGATCCCTAGGTCGTCAGTTGTCAGTCCCCGAGAAGTAGTGGTATTTACCCACAAACACTTGAACAGTGTCACGGTGAAACGGCCTTGATAATTAAGCTCGACCACATCAAGAAGCTTGCCATAGTAAGGGACGCCTCTGAACTGCATGTTGGCGTCACTGCTGCTCACATAACTCCTTGTCCCAAATGTGCCATAAACACCCGAATTCTGTGTTTGCAATCCTTGATCCCGTGAAACCATGCAAAACTTAAAACCATTGACATTGTATCCTGTAAACCGTTTTACATGATCAAGAGGGCCGATTGCGAGATCTCTGAAATCTGGTGAGTGTGGGTTGTGGTCATTTAGTATTCTGCGCGCAAACCAGCTCGGGAATTCTCTGTGGACCCTCCTATCAACTTCTGAGGATGTCTGTGTACGGATCCTGAGTTGACGCTTCACATGACTTCTGAATTCCCTGTAATTAATAATGGAAAGGCGTTAGTGAAATGAAAGTGAGAAATGTTACGAAAGATATAGATCGAATAACATGTGAGTGTACAATTCTTACCATATGAAAGGTTCAACTCGAGTGCAATTAATCAAGACATGTCTATGTGCTTGGAACTTCTCAGTTGCCATTAGTTTGAAGTTCTCAGTTGCTCCAACTGGTTTACCAACACAAGGGATAAATTCTCCTGATGTCGGTGCAGGTTCCGGATAATCGTCAACACGAGGGGGGCGGTTGAAAGCCGTCTCAAGATCATCAAAATACCTTGAGCAAAAATATAGCACCTCATCCCCTATATAGCCTTCAGCTATAGAACCTTCTGGCCACGCCTTATTCCTCACGTAAGATTTTAATTTCCCAAGGAACCTACAAAGTACAGAAGAGAAAATTGATATAAAATGATGAAAAGGACGACTAGCAAACATTAAATACGGACAATAAATTAAAGCACATATTTAAAATGAGTACCTCTCAATTGGATACATCCAACGATATTGTACTGGTCCAGCGAGCTTTGTTTCATGAACGAGGTGGACTGTGAGGTGAACCATCACAGTAAAAAAGGACGGAGGAAAGATCATCTCCAAATGACAAAGCGTAAGAATGATTTTCGACTGCAGCTGATCGAGCTCCTCAACGATCAAAACCTTAGAACACAACTTGCGAAAGAAAGAACAAAGTTCTACCAAAACGATGGAAATATCGGGAGGAAGTGTATTCTTTAGAGCCAGAGGGAGTAACTGTTGCATAAGAACATGTGAGTTGTGACTCTTCAGGCCAGCAACCTTTCGAGCCTGCAAGTCGACACATCGAGAAATGTTGCTTGAATACCCATCAGGAACTTTTAATTTCTTCAATGTCGCGAGGAACACATCCTTGTTCGGTTTTGTGAGGGTAAACTTTGCCGGTGTAAATCTGTCATGCTCATCTGGCCAAGCGTCTTCACGAACTCCCATGTCACATAAATCTTTCCTCGCTTGAAGGTGATCTTTTGTCTTGCTGGGTTCGTTAAGCAGCGTATACAGCACATTGTCGCAAACATTCTTTTCAATGTGCATTACATCAAGACTATGGTGAAGTAAATTAGATCTCCAATATGGAAGCATGAAGAAAATACTTATCTTCTTCCACTACTGAGGCGCCAAAGTCCTGCACGTCTTTTGGCGAGTTTGTGCTGAATCGTCACTTTTTCCAAACTCAAAGTCAACATGCTCAAGCTGCTGTAAGATATCTATACCGGACAAAGTCTGAGGTGGTCCTCTTTTCTCTGGTTTCCTATTGAAGCGATTCCGTTGCAATATGAACTTATGCATTCCATCGAGAAACCTCCGATGCCCCATAAAGCACCACTTTCGCCTGTGGGGAAGGCGCAATGCGTCAGAGTCAAAATTGCAAGCTAGACATGCCGACCCAGTATGCACATTCCAACCAGATAATGTGCCAAGGCCAGGAAAGTCACTAATCGTCCACATCAAGGCTGCATGCATGTTGAACAAAGTCTTGCTGTAAGCATCGTATGTCTCCAAGCCGACATTCCACAGGTCAAGCAATTCCATAATAAGTGGTTGGAGATACACATCGATGTCATTGCCCGGTGCCTTTTTGCTTGGAATGATCATAAACATAATGAAAGAGCTTTTTTTCATACACATCCAGGGGGTAAGTTGTAGGGAACTAAGACTACCGGCCAAATACTGTAACTTGTGCTAAGATTCCTGAAATGATTGAAACCGTCGGTTGCCAACGCAAGCCGAACATTTCTGGGGTCAGTCGCAAAATCTGGAAAGTCGTTGTCAAACATTTTCCAAGCAGCTGCATCCCGCGGATGTCTTAATTTACCGTCTTCGTTTTTATCAATGGCATGCCACCTCATGTGCTCAGCAGTTTTAGATGACATAAATAATCTTTGTAGACGAGGTTTCATAGGGAAGTACTTGAGAATCTTTGCAGGTTTCTTTTTCCGCTTTTTCCCCTTTCGAATTGTCTTGTACCTCGATGTGTGACATCTCTTACACGTCTCCCTGCAGGAATCGTCTCCCCAATACAGCATACAATCATTTGGGCACGCATCAATCTTTTGATAATTTAACCCTAACCTGTTGATAATCTTCTTGGCCTCGTAGAAGGTTGTGGGAATCTCGGCGTCAGGGAATGCATCTTGTAATAAGTCGAGCAACATCGACATTCCCTTATCTGTGATCCCACACAAGCACTTGATATGATACAATTTGATTAAGAAAGATAATTTAGAATATTTGCGACAACCTTGATATAAAGGACGATCTGCCTCATCCATCAAGCTGAAAAAATCCCGAGCTGCTTCATTCCCCATAAAAGCCGGCTCAGAGCCGTACACTTCTTCGTTGAAGTTGTCGCCTTGAAATCCAAAAGCATCACGCACAACATCATTCACAGGATCATCTTCATCTACTTGAACGCCTACTTGAGAACTTCGAGGAAGAGCATCGTCATATCTAATGCCAGCCTTCTCTCCATGAACTGCCCAGAACGTATAGTCCTCAGGGAAAGGCTTCACAAGCAAATGTTCCTTCACAACATTTCGTGCATGCCACTTCTTGAACTTGCATTTCCAACACGGACAGACGATCTTGCCGTTACAGCTGGCGTGAGTGATTGCGAAATCTAAGAAATTGTTTAATCCGTACAAATATTCAGGAGAATTGCGTGGCAACCTTATCCATGATTTATCCATAGCTACAAGTGAGAGAGAAGAAAGTATAGAGAAGAAGATGAGTGAGAAGATAATGACGAATGCCTAGAACCTTATATTCTAAAATTCCAACGTTTATAATTTTGTAGCGGTTATTAAACCGCTACAACAACCGCTACAGTTATAAAATATTAGTAGCGGTTATATATATAAAACCGCTACTAATATTCAAGCCGTTACATATTGGTGGGAAATTCAAAATGTACTTGTTGAGTATTAGTAGTGGTTATATATATAAAACCGCTACTAATGTTCAAGCCATTAAAAATTGGTGGGAAATTCAAAATTTACTTGTTGCGTATTAGTAGCAGGTATATATATAAAACCGCTACTAATATTAAAGCCGTTGGACATTAAATTTAAAAATAATTTTTTAATTTGTAGCGGTTATACATAACATAACCGCTACAAATGTGCACAAAGGCGGCAAATTTCAAAATGCAAACGATGAGTATTTGTACGGTTATTAGTGTATAACCGCTACAAACATATATATTTGTAGGGGTTTCTCTTGAGAAACCGCTACAATTATATATATACATTTGTAGCGGTTATTAGTTTAAAACCGCTACAAATCTATATATACTTTATTTTTTTTAAAATTTAGATATAAATAATTCATAAATTAAACAACGCGATCTAATAATATAAATATAATTATATAAAACACAATAAGAAATTTTTGAAATAAAAACTCATATATATATTTACAAATGTTTAAACAAAAAAAAATGTCCTAAACTAAGGAGCTGGAGGCTGATCCTCTGGTGCTCCCTCAGGTGGGGCTCCCTCATATGCCGCTGGATCGAGCCGCTACGCAGAGTGAACCGCACCATCGTCATCAGTAGGAGGAGGAGCAGTAGCAGGAGGAGTAGTACTTGGGACGACGTAGCGAGGGACAGGGGAAACCGCTGGATGCTGCTCGTTTGGGAACAGGCGACTCCATGCTCCCTCGAGCATGTTGTTCACGATCTCACGCCACTGCGTCTGCTGAGCGTAAAGCATATCAGTGTGCATCTGCTGCTGCTGCTGCGCCATCTGCTGCTGCGTCTGCTCCAAATCTGACCGCAGCTGGTCAATAGACTCGTCCCTCCGACGTCTAACCCCTCTAGAGCTGCCAGCCTCAGAGGCGGCCCTCCTGCTATAGACCATACTGGGTCCGGGGTGCTCAGGCTGAGCTAGACCCGCCTTTAAAGGAGCCTTCGGGTCCACTGACCCTTATGACTCCTCAGGCTGGGTCTGTCGCAGCTCAGCCTGCACTGCTGCATCCGCTCCTGCCATTTTATGAAACAATTACTAATTAGCATTTTTCATTATTAACTTGGTTTTATAAAAAATATAATAATAAAATTACTTACAATGGCCGCCTCTGCCTGCTGAGAGGTCGCAGTCCCGTCACGGTGTCTATGTGTGATGGTATACAGCTCCGTATAGTCCGTCTGACGGTTCTCCTGCTGTGCCTTCGTCTCCTGAAACAATTACAAAACAATAATTAGTATTATGAAATAATCAGCTAAAAGTAAGTGATAGTTTGAAAAGTTACCAGCTCGCTGTAGGTCACAGCAAAGGTCTTCAATCCTGCTGTGTGGTGGATCGTTTGCTGCGCCCGGATCTCGGTGTTCCTCTGAGAAAGCTCCTGGAAAAAAAATAATTAAATGTATTATAATTTAAAATTAAATACAAATTAAATTGAAATTATAATTTAATATTTAACAATTACAAAATTATATATAAAAAATCTAATAAATACATTACCTGCACCTGAGGGCTCCTCCTGAACTGGACGAAACGCGCCCAGTCGTTCGGCGGCACGCCGTCCGGGACGCTCTCGATTAGTTGCTCCAGAGGCATCATCCTGTCCTTATCCACCCTGTGGAAGAGACAGTTCTTCCTGTTCCTCCAGGCGTCGCATATCTTCATGAGGGCGTACCTCTTCCGGTTGGCCCGGACGGCAAACCGCAGCTGAAAAAAAATTATTTAAATATCAATAATTATAAAACCATAATTTAAAAAAATTAATTAAATATAATTAATTACAAAAAATATTAATTAAATAGTTTTAATTACCTGAACCACCTCTTCCCAAGGCTAGTCCTTCGGCTCCCTCGGAATATGCCTCCACGTCGGGAAGTGAAGGGGGAACCGTATCCAATTCGCTCCCAGGTCATTCAGGAAGCGGTTGAGCAGGTGACCCCCATTGTGGATCGGCTGGTCAGTGCCCTCATTCCACGACACTATAACTCACAGGGTCCGGTCCATGCTGTTCAGACCGGCTACATTCAGCCTCCTCGTCGACATGTCCCCCTACTCATCTGCACAGTTGACCACACGTTAGATAAATTATAATTCAAAGTTAACATTTCTAATTTAAATAAATAATTTACTAAATTAAAAAATTAATTTACATTCGATCTGCACCTTAAACCCAGTGGACCCAGAAGGTGACCCTCGTCAGTTGTTCTGTGCCCGAGCGTCCTCCTCATCGAGGAATTGCTCCATCTCCCTGAACCCAATCGGGATCTCAAACTCCTCCTCGTTGAAGAAGTCCTCAATGCTAATATCTGGCCTCTCCACCTCAGGCACCTCTGGTGCGTTCGTCACCTGTAGGATTGTCTGCGGTGCCTGTGGGGGGATGGGCTAAGATGCCGTGGTAGCCCTGCCTGTGTGCTGCCCCCTGCCCGGCTGCTTCTACCCTGTAAAATCGGTTTGGGGACCTCTGGGGCCTTCCCCTTATCCTGTCCTGAAGCCATATCAACTGTAAAAATTAAAAAAAAATAGTCACATTATTATCCAAAAATATAATAAAAATACAAATATAAATAAAATACGTGTTATATACGTACCTCAAGTGTAAATGCTGAGAAATACTGAGCAAAAACTCCTATAGAGACGTCTGAACGCTCAAATCTTGAAGAAATCACTCAGAGAAACCTCAGGAAACAAAATGAACAAAAGGAGAAATGAAGGACGCGGGGGTTTAAATAGGTCAGATATTAGTAGCGGTTATTAAAATAACCGCTACTCTAACTGTTACAAATTATTCAATTTGTAGCGGTTCTTCAATAACCGCTACAAAAGATAACAACGTTTGAAATTCTGTAGCGGTTATTGCCCAGAACCGCTACAAATGTCGAGACTCTTGAAATTCTGTAGCGGTTCTCTTGCTGTAACTGCTACAAATAACCGATACACTGTTGGCTGTAGCAGTTTCTGTGCATTAACCGCTACAAAATCACCGCTACAAGTTTTGGCGGGAATTTCGCGCCAAATTTGTAGCGGTTTTTTGTAGGAAACCGCTACAAAAAACCTTGCCGATACAAATTTGTAGCGGTTTAGGTAAAAACCGCTACAAATACTATAATTTGTAGCGGTTATATTAAACCGCTACAATTGAACCGCTACAAAATACCTTTTTTTTTGTAGTGTTTTTTCATGCTTGGTAAGCTTCCAAGTTTCTCTTGTGCTGAGTAGTCATCCCAGCTTCAGGTTCCACCAGAATGGTGGTCAGTGGCTCAACAGCCTCCTATTCCTCCAAAATGTACTGTACCTTTTGGTGCTAGATGTCCCAGTTGTCGTCATTCAATTTCTCCCCCTCATTCAGTTCACCAATGATGCCTTTCATGGCCATTTGTCAATTCTAATACAACATTTTTCACATTTAGAAATATTGTTCTCTTTAGGAGAACATAACCAAATAATTATATAGCATATCACGGTATACAATGTCTGTACTTATATCATTCTTGAGTAGAAAATAAGTTTATTACTAGATTCATGATCAGGAGAATACGTTTGTACCTCCCATCACACAAATACTAACAACTTTATTATTTTCTATCAAAAAATTTATATGAGTACTTTAAATAAGTCATTAGCTTTTAGAAGTTTCACCTTCTAAAAGCTTCCACTCATCAGGGATACATAATATTATAATGCGCAATTAAAAATTAGCATTAAATAACAAACATAATTCATTATATGAAAAATACCATGTCAATACATAAAACATTTTAATAATAACATATAGAGTCATATCTAATACAACTAATATAAAAGGAAATAGGAACATTATATACCATTAAATGTCAGAACAACAGTAGTCAATAATGGCTTTCGTTTTTTGTTGTTTTTGTCACGGCATCAACCCAAGAAACAGTCATAGACCCCTTGCTCTCAGAGCTGTGCGGTATTTCATCATTACGCTCACGTAGAACTCTGCACTCTTTTTGTCTGTTATGCTTTCTACATAATTTGCAATGATTGAGTATATGATTTTTATATTGTTTATTCTAGTTGTTTTGCTTGCATCAAGTTCCGCTATCTTCTTATCCATAGTAGCAGAATAGGGTCGGTCTACCTCTTCTTCTAAATTTTAAGGTTTATCAGGAAAGGAGGTCATAGACTTTGGTCTAGAATCAGAGTAGACGAATTGAGGTTTCTTTGGAATATGTTCTAGAAAATCTTCTTCAGGGATAAGATAGAGATCATCCTCGGGATCTTCCTCAAAGAATTCATTTTCTTCAGAATCCTCTTTAGGATCATCCATATGAGTTGATCATCCATAAACTCAATGCTCAATGACCCATACTCATGTGTTTCAATGCTGTTAAAAGCCTCTTGCTTCATTTTAACCTAAATAAACAAATGTGAGTCATTATCATAATTTTAGGGATTTTTAAATGTATAAAAAACACTTAAATAAGCACTAAAACCTCACAAACGGGTCCTGAATTGCCACACAAATAGGCAAATAGCATATCATCATGAAGATCTCAAATTTAGGGATTTTTAGGAACAAACCAAGTCTCAAACAGAGCTTTTACGTGCCCTCGCATTCCCCAAGAAGATCAAATCCAAAAAACATCAAAAAATTTACAGAATCCCACTCTCGTTGGAGGCACTTGTACTATACGCGCAACACTAAAGCACTCTGATAGTCACATGCGCTGGTGATTTGGACTCCACGCACCGTCTGCAATCTATCTATGTCTGCCATGTGTCAATCGGGTATGCCACATGGCCTCATGTGTAACCCCCTTCCCACCTGAGGCCGAGATTAAGTTCTCAAACCCATAATTAAATTGTACTTAGAGACTATAATGAAATTGGGACTTGTTAAGATACTCATTTGCCCAATAATCGGATTTACAAAAACTTTTTCCAACATATTCACAATGGTCTCAAATTCCCAATATGAAATAATAATGGCCTGAACAGGTGGGTTCCATTCACAAATATCAGAGTGCAAATAAGTTCCCGACTCACTCGGGTTCCATTCATAATAAAAGGGATTTACACAAGGCACAAAGCCTACAATTCATACCCTTTTACTTGGGGATTACACAAAATCCACTATATACAATTCCAAAATATACAATGATAACCATAAACTCCAAAATATACTCCTAAACAGGAGCTCTAACTACTCTTCGTCGCCCGCTTGCCTCTCGATCCTTCGGCCCTGTCTAAAAGGTTTAATTTTGGGAGAGTGAGATTCTAAAGAATCCCCGTAGTAACAAGTCAATCATATAATGTACAACAATAATGCATGTAATCAAATCATCATCCACACAAGCAACTACAACGGCAGTTGCAGCGGCAATGGTTAGTATGACACATGTCATCCCTGACGATTGCTCACGCTGAATTGCTCACATTGTATTGCATCACAACAATCAACACAGTATAATTCACCACAGCTGGGATCCATATAAAGCATATCATATTCACAAGCCACATAAGCAAGATACACACACACAGCCCACGGCTGGATTTCACATACGCCGCCCCCACGGGTCAGATTCACAAAGATCCATGTCGATTACGACGGCAGTCCAACGGCCGACTAGAGATGACCACTGTCACTCCCTATACGGCTCACGCTGACCTGCTCGCGCCGTAATGAACCATGGCACACATTTCACAAGTTCAATGATAAGATATGCATACCAAAACATCATACAAGATATGAGAGAAAAGTCACTACCTGAGTTCTTCCGGGCGTGTCCTAGCGCCGGTCTCTCCCGAGGAAGGCAAATATCAAATCCTATTTTCACAATTAGGGACGAAGAGTTATTCTCTATTCCAAGACTTAAATTCACTTTATAATGTTTAATTGGTTATCATTATTGCTCTTTTAGAGTCACTAAATACTCCTAACAAAACTCCTAAAGGGTTGGAAGAACTATCCCAAAGATCCCTTTTTGGAAGCACAAAAACTCATTTTTCATTGCTTCACCTCGAGTGAAAATGGTCTCACTCGAGCACAAGTACGGACATCACCTCAAGCACAAAATCCTCACTCGAGCACAAGTACGGAAATCACCTCAAGCGCGACAGAAAGCACATGCCCGAGAGCACAAGAACTTTCTCAGAAAAGGCTCACTCGAGCACAAAATCCTCACCTCAAGCACAAGTACGGAATTCACCTCAAGCGCGACAGAAAGCACATGCCCGAGAGCACAAGAATTCTCACAGAAAAGGATCACTCGAGCACAAAATCCTCACCTCAAGCACAAGTACGGAAATCACCTCAAGCACAAAATTCTCACTCGAGCACAAGTACGGAAATCACCTCAAGCGCGACAGAAAGCACATGCCCGAGAGCACAAGAATTCTCACAGAAAAGGATCACTCGAGCACAAAATCCTCACCTCAAGCACAAGTACGGAATTCACCTCAAGCCCGACAGAAAGCACATGCCCGAGAGCACAAGAATTCTCATAGAAAAGGATCACTCGAGCACAAAATCCTCACCTCAAGCACAAGTACGGAAATCACCTCAAGCACAAAATTCTCACCTCAAGCACGATTATCAGAAACCAGGAAAACGAGAAGGCATGACAGCATTTCCAGAAACTTTTCCAAGTGATCCAAATGACCCCAAATACCAACCCAAAGCTACTCCCACACAAAAACACCCAAGGAATTCAATGGAATCATTAAAATGATCAAAATCCAACTCCATTATCAAGTTTTGGGTTGAATCAACACAAATCATCAATTTTCCCAAAATTACTAAACTTAACATTTCAACCTCCAATCAATCTATCTATCATAAACTCATTCCAAAACACCATTCTCATACCAAAAACATACCAAATGAACAGTGACACTCATTTTTCATATTCAAGCCCAAATTTCCAGAATTTAGAAACTATTCCAAATGGTATGAAACATAGATAGATAGATTGGTTTTACTCACCTTATCAACTTCTCCAAAGAGAGTTCTTGATTCACTACTTTCCAAATTTTCGTGTAGCACAAATCAGCACCAAATGGCCACACTACACACACCAAAATGAAGCCCATTACTCAAGGATCAACATTAAGGAAGTGGGTTTGAGCAAAGGAGATCATTTACCTACCCAAAGATCAAGCTTTTCCCTTCTTCCTTGCCTTCAACAATGGAGAGAGAGAGAAAAGAGAGAGAGCACGAGAGAGAGAAAGAAATGGAGAGGAGGAGCAAAAAGTGGTCATTTGTCCTCTAGCAACTTCATCCAATGGCCTCCACACTGCCACATGTCAACATCTCGATCATTCCCACAATAAGCTCACCCAAGCTTAACACACTAGATTCCGACCCACGGTCAAGGAAATCTCAACCCTTGATCTTAAATACCACTCACATGCACCAATATTTCCAATTTCCACTAATATGACATTAATTAATATAGTCATAAAATACATAATAATTCCAATAAATTCATAATTATCATTAATAATCATGATTATCCCTTAATCAGAAATTGGGATATTACAATTCTCCCCCCGTTCAATAAATTTCGCCCTCGAAATTTGTTACACATCATGGGGCATAAACTCAGGAAATCTTTTCCTCATGTCCGCTTCAGCCTCCCAAGTGGCTTCCCTTGGAGACATTCCCTTCCAGACCACCTTAACGAATGGTAAGCTTCGGTGCCTGATCTTCCGCTCTTCTCGATCAATGATTCTCTCTGGCTCTACCGCATAAGTGAAGTTATCTTGCAATTCCACTTCTTCATACTCAATGACATGCTCAGGGTCTGGTTGGTACTTCTTGAGTTGCGAGGCATGGAATACATCATGCAATCTACTCAAACTTGGGGGTAGTGCTATCCGATATGCCACCGGCCCGATCCTTGCCAGAATCTCAAATGGACCAATGTATCTCGGACTCAGCTTCTTCCGCTTGATTGCTCTCCCGATGCTCGTGACCGGAGACACTCTCAAGAAAACATGATCCCCCACTTCAAACTCAAGAGGTCTTCTCCTCTTATCAGCATAGCTCTTCTGACGACTCTGTGCTGTAAGGAGCCTCTTCCTGATAACTCGGATCTGCTCAGCGGTTTGGTCAACAAGATCCGGCCCATACAACTTCCTCTCAGACAACTCTGACCAGCACAATGGTGACTGGCACTTCCTCCCATACAGTGCTTCATACGGAGCCATTTGAATGCTCGCATGGTAACTGTTGTTGTACGCAAACTCAGCCAATGGAAGATAGTAGTCCCACTTTCCTTTGAAGTCTAGGACACACGCTCTCAGCATATCTTCTAAAGTCTGGATAGTCCTCTCTGACTGTCCGTCTGTCTGAGGATGGTAAGCCGTGCTAAACCTCAATTGAGTACCCATAGCTTCGTGCAGAGCCTTCCAGAATCTCGAAGTAAACCGAGGATCTCTATCGGAGATTATATTCTTCGGTGTACCATGGAGTCTCACAATCTCCTTGATATAAATCTCAGCCAGTCTATCAGGAGAATAGCCAGCGTTGATAGGTATGAAGTGCGCAGACTTCGTGAGTCGGTCGACAATCACCCAGATCGCATCATAGTTCTTGATCTTGGGCAAACCCATCACTAGATCCATGGTCACACTCTCCCACTTCCATTCTGGAATTTCTGGACTCTGAAGCAATCCTGGCGGTCTCTGGTGCTCAATCTTCACCTTTTGACAGGTGAGACACCGCGCCACGTACTTCGTCACATCACTCTTCAACCCTGGCCACCAATACATAGATTTCAAATTGTGATACATCTTGGTCATACCGGGGTGAAGAGTATATTGACTCTTATGAGCCTCATCAAGAATTCTCAATCTCAACTCCGCCTTCAGTGGTACATAGGTTCTCTTCTGATAACGCACCAATCCACCTGGTGACAAGTCATAGTCTCGAGTCTCTCCTCGCTCAATCTTAGCTCGGATCGACTGGGCTAGCTCATCATGCATTTGAGCTTCTTCAATCTCAGTCCTCAGGTCATTCTCCCCTTGGACCACACCATAACTGGCACACAGGATTTCCTTTGAGAGATTCAAATCCCTAAAATCCTCTATCAGTTTCCATTCCTGGATCATCATTGTTGCCACTAGCACCGCCTTCTGACTCAAAGCATCCGCGACGACATTAGCCTTACCCGGGTGATATTTGATCTCCAGGTTATAGTCTTTCAGCAACTCCATCCACCGACGCTGTCTCATGTTCAACTCTTTCTGATCATACAGATATTTGAGACTTTTGTGGTCGCAGTACAATTCCACAGTCACACCGTACAGGTAATGACGCCAAATTTTCAATGCAAACACAATTGCCGCCAGCTCCAGATCATGAGTGGGGTAGTTCATCTCATGCGGTTTCAGCTGTCGAGAGGCATAGGCCACCACACATCCCTGCTGCATCAGGACACACCCTAACCCCTGCTTACTCGCATCACTGTACACGACGTAAGCCTCACTGGGATCAGGTATAATCAACACTGGTGCCGTAGTCAATCTCTCCTTCAGCTTAATGAAACTCCGCTCACAACGTTCATCCCACAAAAACGGTTGATCCTTCCTCGTGAGCTTGGTCATCGGCAAGGCAATACGCGAGAAGTTCTGAATGAACCTCCGGTAATAACCAGCAAGACCCAGAAAGCTACGAATCTCAGAAACAGTTTCTGGCCTTTTCCATTCAAGTACTGCTTCCACCTTACTGGGATCCACTGATACCCCGTCTCGAGAGATCACATGGCCAAGGAACTTCACTTCCATAAGCCAAAACTCACATTTGCTCAGTTTGGCATAGAGTTGCTTTTCTCGCAAAATTCTCAACACAATTCTCAGGTGTTGCTCATGATCCTCCCTACTCTTGGAATAGGTCAAGATGTCGTCGATAAACACAACCACAAACTGGTCAAGATACTGTCGGAAGATGCGATTCATATAATCCATGAATACCGCCGGTGCATTCGTCAAACCAAAGGGCATCACAAGGAACTCATAGTGCCCATATCTCGTTCTAAAAGCAGTCTTCGGAATGTCCGCTGCCTTCACACGTAGCTGATGGTATCCCGACCTTAGATCAATTTTGGAGAATACACACGAACCAGCTAATTGATCTAACAGGTCATCAATTCTTGGGAGAGGATACTTATTCTTAACAGTTACCTTGTTAAGTTCTCGATAATCGATGCAAAGCCTCAAGCTTCCATCTTTCTTTTTCACAAACAACACTGGAGCTCCCCACGGTGATACACTGGGTCGGATGAATCCTTTCTCAAGCAATTCTTCAATTTGCTTCTTCAACTCTGCCATTTCATTTGGGGCCATACGATATGGGGCTTTCGATATCGAACCAGCTCCAGGCACAATCTCAATTGGGAATTCTACTTCCCTTTCCGGAGGCAATCCACTAAGATCCTCTGGAAATATCTCAGGGAATTCATTTACTACTGGTATACTCTCTAAAGCTTCACCTGACTCTCCCTGAACGGAGAAAAACACCATATACCCTTGACACCCTTTCTCAAGATATCTCTCAGCTTTAGCTGTTGAAAGCAAGTTCAAACTGGCATTTACATTGCTATCCCGCTGTGCACTACGGAAATTGATCCTTTTATTACCACAATCAAGCAGCACATCATTTGCTCTTAACCAATCAAAACCCCAAAATGACTTCTAGTTGTTGGAGTGGCAAGCAGATCAAATCAACTGTAGACTCCCAACCCTCAACAACTATTACACAATTTAAGCAGGCTTCGGCCGTCACAGCCTTGACACCCATCGGCGTCGACACAACCAAATCAAATGGTAGTCTATGCACATGCAATCCTAGGCGCTTTACACAATCATAAGCAATAAAAGAGTGACTTGCACCCGAATCAAACAAAGTATCTAATTCATTATCACCGAGAAGAATTTTACCTTGGATCAATTCAGGCGACTTCCGGGCCTCCTCGTGAGTCATGGCGAACACTCGACCTTGATTCCTGGGCCTTTGCTCTACTGGCGGTCTTGGGCACTTAGTAGAGATGTGACCCACTTGCTTGCAGTTGAAGCAAATCACCTCTCCAGCACAAGTTCTTCCCGGATGATACTTTCTGCACTGATTGCACATTGGTCCTGCTGGAGGTCTTTGATCACTACGACCCCCAGGTTGGTAGGGCTTCTTGTTACCACCCCCATATGAGGATCCTTGCCCCTTCCGCTTCTGGGAAGTGTTAGCCTTACTAGGCTCACTGCGACTGTCTTTACCCTTAGTTGGGTACCAATCCCTCAGATTGTTCTCAACAATCCTACACTGCTCCACCGCCTTGTTGAAGTCAGTAAATAGGTTAGAGGCTAATCTCTTCTTCAGTTCACGCCTCAAGCCCCTGATAAGCATATCAGAGCTCCACTCCTCATCATCCTTTTCCCGGAGATGCGTAGAGTACCGAGATAGCCGGACGAAATGGGAAAGATACTCGTCAAAACTCTCTGTATCTCCCTGCCTGATAGCCAAGAACTCAGACTCTTTCTCCAACCTCACCGACTTGGGGAAGTACTTCTCATTAAACTTTTCTTGGAACAACTCCCAAGTCAATGGCACATTCCGGCTTCGAAGTGTCATGGCGATATTCCGCCACCACTGGTCGGCATCACCCTCTAGCTTATACACGGCTAGTTTCGCCTTAACCTCCGTAGAACACTCGAGGACCTCAAAGATCTTCTCTAGACGAGTCAACCAGTCCTCAGCAACTTGGGGCTCAAACCTCCCTCTGAATACTGGAGGTAGATGCTTGCAAAATTCAGAGACCCAGTATTGCAAGTCCCTTTCCTTACGAGCCGGCACCCCTTGAGACTCTTGATTAGGCACCGTGTGAGGTAGGGATTCATGGGACCGATTGGACCCCTCAGCCGTTTCCTCATGATGAGTCTCTGCTTGAGTCTCCTCACGAGTCGACTGGGCCCTTTCTTCATTACGCTTGGCCCTTTCCTCCCGGAGCTCTTCTCTTAGCTCACGGATCATATCTCTTTGCTCCCGCACGAGATCCATCATCTCTTGCATTGGGTCAGGAGGATTGTCATTCAACTCCTCCACATCTGGATCCCCTTGTCTGCCTCTAGGGCGAACCATGTTGTCCTTTACTCTACAATGATTCACCACAACAGTACCTTAGCCAATGTATACACATAATCTATAAAATTCATCTCAATCCATCATTAGCAAGAATACTCATGTGTATACGCAACAAACACTTATCAATCATTAAGCTACCCTAAACCCAAAGGCTTAAGGTCAACTAAGGAGCTATCCTAGCAAATGCTCACCTTGCCAGGAACTACAGCTCTGATACCACAAATGTAACCCCCTTCCCACCTGAGGCCGAGATTAAGTTCTCAAACCCATAATTAAATTGTACTTAGAGACTATAATGAAATTGGGACTTGTTAAGATACTCATTTGCCCAATAATCGGATTTACAAAAACTTTTTCCAACATATTCACAATGGTCTCAAATTCCCAATATGAAATAATAATGGCCTGAACAGGTGGGTTCCATTCACAAATATCAGAGTGCAAATAAGTTCCCGACTCACTCGGGTTCCATTCATAATAAAAGGGATTTACACAAGGCACAAAGCCTACAATTCATACCCTTTTACTTGGGGATTACACAAAATCCACTATATACAATTCCAAAATATACAATGATAACCATAAACTCCAAAATATACTCCTAAACAGGAGCTCTAACTACTCTTCGTCGCCCGCTTGCCTCTCGATCCTTCGGCCCTGTCTAAAAGGTTTAATTTTGGGAGAGTGAGATTCTAAAGAATTCCCGTAGTAACAAGTCAATCATATAATGTACAACAATAATGCATGTAATCAAATCATCATCCACACAAGCAACTACAACGGCAGTTGCAGCGGCAATGGTTAGTATGACACATGTCATCCCTGACGATTGCTCACGCTGAATTGCTCACGTTGTATTGCATCACAACAATCAACACAGTATAATTCACCACAGCTGGGATCCATATAAAGCATATCATATTCACAAGCCACATAAGCAAGATACACACACACAGCCCACGGCTGGATTTCACATACGCCGTCCCCACGGGTCGGATTCACAAAGATCCATGTCGATTACGACGGCAGTCCAACGGCCGACTAGAGATGACCACTGTCACTCCCTATACGGCTCACGCTGACCTGCTCGCGCCGTAATGAACCATGGCACACATTTCACAAGTTCAATGATAAGATATGCATACCAAAACATCATACAAGATATGAGAGAAAAGTCACTACCTGAGTTCTTCCGGGCGTGTCCTAGCGCCGGTCTCTCCCGAGGAAGGCAAATATCAAATCCTATTTTCACAATTAGGGACGAAGAGTTATTCTCTATTCCAAGACTTAAATTCACTTTATAATGCTTAATTGGTTATCATTATTGCTCTTTTAGAGTCACTAAATACTCCTAACAAAACTCCTAAAGGGTTGGAAGAACTATCCCAAAGATCCCTTTTTGGAAGCACAAAAACTCATTTTTCATTGCTTCACCTCGAGTGAAAATGGTCTCACTCGAGCACAAGTACGAACATCACCTCAAGCACAAAATCCTCACTCGAGCACAAGTACGGAAATCACCTCAAGCGCGACAGAAAGCACATGCCCGAGAGCACAAGAACTTTCTCAGAAAAGGCTCACTCGAGCACAAAATCCTCACCTCAAGCACAAGTACGGAATTCACCTCAAGCGCGACAGAAAGCACATGCCCGAGAGCACAAGAATTCTCACAGAAAAGGATCACTCAGCACAAAATCCTCACCTCAAGCACAAGTACGGAAATCACCTCAAGCACAAAATTCTCACTCGAGCACAAGTACGGAAATCACCTCAAGCGCGACAGAAAGCACATGCCCGAGAGCACAAGAATTCTCACAGAAAAGGATCACTCGAGCACAAAATCCTCACCTCAAGCACAAGTACGGAAATCACCTCAAGCACGATTATCAGAAACCAGAAAAACGAGAAGGCATGACAGCATTTCCAGAAACTTTTCCAAGTGATCCAAATGACCCCAAATACCAACCCAAAGCTACTCCCACACAAAAACACCCAAGGAATTCAATGGAATCATTAAAATGATCAAAATCCAACTCCATTATCAAGTTTTGGGTTGAATCAACACAAATCATCAATTTTCCCAAAATTACTAAACTTAACATTTCAACCTCCAATCAATCTATCTATCATAAACTCATTCCAAAACACCATTCTCATACCAAAAACATACCAAATGAACAGTGACACTCATTTTTCATATTCAAGCCCAAATTTCCAGAATTTAGAAACTATTCCAAATGGTATGAAACATAGATAGATAGATTGGTTTTACTCACCTTATCAACTTCTCCAAAGAGAGTTCTTGATTCACTACTTTCCAAATTTTCGTGTAGCACAAATCAGCACCAAATGGCCACACTACACACACCAAAATGAAGCCCATTACTCAAGGATCAACATTAAGGAAGTGGGTTTGAGCAAAGGAGATCATTTACCTACCCAAAGATCAAGCTTTTCCCTTCTTCCTTGCCTTCAACAATGGAGAGAGAGAGAAAAGAGAGAGAGCACGAGAGAGAGAAAGAAATGGAGAGGAGGAGCAAAAAGTGGTCATTTGTCCTCTAGCAACTTCATCCAATGGCCTCCACACTGCCACATGTCAACATCTCGATCATTCCCACAATAAGCTCACCCAAGCTTAACACACTAGATTCCGACCCACGGTCAAGGAAATCTCAACCCTTGATCTTAAATACCACTCACATGCACCAATATTTCCAATTTCCACTAATATGACATTAATTAATATAGTCATAAAATACATAATAATTCCAATAAATTCATAATTATCATTAATAATCATGATTATCCCTTAATCAGAAATTGGGATATTACATCATGAGCCACGTGGCATTTCTGTCCTCTTATAAATTTAAAAAATGTTTTTTTGGGTTTGGATCGAGTTGGGCCCTGATCCACCTGACCCAATCCACTTTTTTTATATTTCTTGGGTTGGGTTCAACCTCCAGCCGATTCGACCTAGAACTGGTTTCAATCGTGGGTCGGGTTCATTGACCCGATACCTTCTCTCCTTTGTAACTTCGCCGTTCGATGTCCTTTTTATGTGTTCTTAGCATCGATTTTCATCATTTTTTCGATCTCTATGTGATGGGATCATTTTCAAAGTCTAAAAAACTCATTTTCAGATGACCAAATTGGATTTAAAGTTTCATTTTTCTGATTCTTTTCCAAGATTTTGTTCAACATATAAGTTATTTCATTCCACCCTTTTTATGTGTATTATGAGGCTTTTGAATACACTTACACTCATAGGTCCAAGGTAGAAACACAATAACTTGAGAATTAACCAAAAACCAAAAAAAATATGAAAACCACCAAAAAATAAAACACAGGGAGACAAAAAGAAATGCACTATCCATGAACATGTTCAGAGAAATTAATTTAGTCTCGGGATAGATAATAAATAAATGCTTTAAGAAAATACCCAAATCATATATATATACATATACATATAGAACGACGGCTTAATCATAAATATATACATGCTTTCACATTTACATACACAACGTAATACACTCAAAAAAACATGTTTAGCTAAAGCAACATTCAGTCTAGGATAGATTCAAAACAAATTCTCTGATACCAATGTAGGGTTTTGGGCATACCTGAAGTGTTGTTTCATACTCATGAGGTACCCACGTGAACCAAATCACTCAGACTCCGGCTATAGTACACATCAAATTCACCGGGAGAAAAGAGAGGAGAAGAGAGTTTTTCACAGTGTGCATTTTCTCTAGTAGAGAAGTCTGTCTCGTATGTTCCAGAACATAAAGCCATGTTCATTGATACTTGTTCCCACTAAAATCTGTGGGAAAAACTATTCCCTCCATATGTTTCAAATGTTTTGGGGAATATTACTAAGAAATACCCCATAAGATTTTGGAATTTTATTTTGGCCCCAAGGCCAATGGGTTTGGGCTTAATCCACCAAGAGTGGACCAAGCCCAATTCCCAACAATTATCTAATTTTCATATGGTTTCCCTTTATGAACAACATTAGTTGCAATTAAATTTTTGAATTATATCGTAAGGAAGTACTTAATTCTTGCCATCAATACCAATTCATTTTTCTCAAAGTGATATCAAAAGGACATAAGCTAGAAAGAAGTACTTAATTCTTGCCATCAGCACTTATAAACCCCTATCATGGACCAAAGGTCTGGGCAATGCATTTGTATATATAGGAAGAAGTGTACTGTTGCTTTGTTGAGTTGTGCTTCTGATTGTTGATGGATCTGTATGTATTGTGTTTTGATGCTTAAGCTTGAGTATACTGTCTATGGCTAGTTAGCTTGTTTGATCCAAAATGGTGTTTGTATCCTCTATTTCTTCTATAATACAAGATATTTAGGCAAAATAAATCTTTAGTAGTACCTCGAATATTTTTCCAAGTAAGAAATGACTATTAAGTCTAGATATTAATTAAATTATAATAAATTTTTTAGAGATTAAAAAAATGTCAAAAAATGTCTTGCAAATTCTTGGGTGAATTTGCTAAAAAGGAAGTTAATTAAATGTGCCTATACAATTTGTTTTTGCCTGCAGAATGTGCCTATACAATTTCATTTGCTTGCGGAATGTGCCTATACAATTTGCAAATGTATTCAGTCATTTATAACTTTATATAGTCTATTAGCAATTAAAATTCATATTTTTAAGATAAAAAATATGATTTTCACTTGACAAATTATTAAAGTACTCCTAAGGGTGTGCAACTACTATTCTATCATTTATGATTTTGTACAGTAAAATTTGTAACTAGTTTTTTTTTTGCCAAAAAAATTGCAACTAGTTAGAATTACTATTTTTAATATCTAAGACAAAATTTTTACTTGATAGATTATTGGATCAATTGTAAGAATTTACATATACTATTATGCAAATTGCGACTTTATATAATAATAATTCCTATTCTAAAATTGGTAAACAAAATGTAACCCAAAAGTTTAACTTAAGAAATAATTATTTGGCCAATATAGGAATTAACAAATACTAGCTATTTCTATATTTGCAACTTGGTATTCTTTAAGTTCGCAACTAGTGTTTCTATTTTTAATTTAGAGAAAATGATTTATAACATGATACAAATTATATATTTTAACGTTCATGACCAGTCCCCCTCATTCTAAAATATGCAAATTAAAGGGTGTACCTATCACACCCTTACTTATTTTGACTTGCAGTGAAATATTAATGCATGGTTTGATGAGCAACATAGGAATAGCATAATTATACTGATAACATGTGTATGGTTGCAGAAATGAATTCTTATAGGGGTTCGTACATGATAATTACCATCAATGTAGCCACACAGGGCTACTCGGGTATCTAAACCTGTCCCAGTGAAATGGAGACATCCTCTTGTCTTCGTTCCACCACTGCAATCCTCTCGTGTAGTTCTCTTCTCTGATATCTGCATACCTTCCGTATTCACTTGTTTAAATTGTTGGTAGGAGAGGGTGGGATTCAAGAGAATCTCAGTAGAAAACAGTACTAATATACATGCAGGATAAGCACTTAAAGCATGACATGCTTGCATTATATAAACTCATGGTAACACAATGACATATCTGTTGGAAATTGTGCCCTAAGGGCCAATCATTGTACTTTAAACATTATTATTTTAATGAAATTTCTCCATTCTGTTATCATATTATTTGCATGTTAACTGTGATAATTGTATCCTTGGATAATTCATAAACATTGTCCTAAAATGTCCCTGGTCAGTCATCTATGCGGGAGCAGAGATGAAACAAGACCAGTATGACTTTGATAAGATATGGAGATACGAATCAAAGTCTTAGGCACTTGTAAGAGTACAAGGTGCTGGACCGACCAACTATGAGAAAGCTACATGGATCAAGTCATAAGCTTTTCTCATGTATAACCACGTCACAATACCCTTAGACCTGAGGTCATCATGGATTCCTATATGAGAATTGCTAAGCTTTGAACTAGTCAAAAGTCACTTTTGACCGGGTGATGATAAAGGCTACGATCGGGCTTGGAGGTTTTTCATGTAGAGGAATATGAATGATCAAGATGGAATTTGTCCCTCACATTAGTAGAGATATTACTGGGCCCCTCGATGAGTGAGTCTGAGAAATGTATGGCCATACTATGATGAAAGGAGTTTCTGTCTCTGTTATCAGGCTACTCAGGAATCAAGAAAGTAATGGTCAGAAACAAGAGGATAACATTTTCCATGCCTTATCCTTGATCGATATATCGTGTGACAAAAGGGACGTGACATGGTTGTGTGACAGGTTGCATCGTGATAACGATCCTTATATGGATTGGGTAGTCATAATGTCTTGCTAGAGGCCGCTTGCGACTTTTAGGTTAGTGTAGTTATTGGCCCACTGCCAACTTCATATGGGCCTACAGGGTCGCACACAAGAATGGCCCAACACGAGATAATGTTTGATTTAGGGTGGATGAATTTTATATTTATATATATATATAATATAAAATTCATTAATAATATTATATAGATATATATATTTTTTCAAAATATATATTATATATATATTATATTATATTATTATATTTAATAATATTATATAGATATATATATTTTCAAAATATATTATATATATATATATGTATATATATATTATATGATATTATTGTATTGTGTTGGTTTTAAATTTAATTTATTAAGATATATTAAATTTAATAACTAACATGATAGAGATATAGTATCTCAGATTTAATTTATGAAGATAAATTAAATCTAATGGCTCTTTATTTAGATTAAATAAATAGGTTAAATTAAAACTGTTGGATAGATTTAATTTAAACTGAATTTATTTAATTAGCTCATCAAGATAATTAATTATTAATTAATTTCGAAATTAATGATGATTAATTTTGAAATTTGAAAATAACCCTCATGGGTTATAAACTCTATAGAGCTGATAGACTCAGGGTACATCAAAATTGAGAGCTGCAAGTTAAACTCTTGGAGATATTAGAGGCGCTAGCACGCAGTCTCGGATGGAGAGCATTCGTGTGGATACTGGTAGAGGGAGCGGACCTGACGTGTTGGCTCCTAGAGATCGTGAAAACTCTGAATCATCAAAAAGGTATGAATCCTTCCAACTTGGTTTAAACGCCGTTGATAGATCCTCGATTAGGATCGGTGAAATTTTTTTTTTTAAATTCTTCCGCTGTGCTTACTGATCCTACAATATCTGCGTGCTCAATGTTTCAAATAACATACTTATGGCCATAGATAAATAGAAGCAGAGCTTCAATCATTCATATATGTTTTATATAATCAAGCAAAGCAATAACATGCGTCAATACACCAACACAAATATCAAAGAAACGCAGGAGATATAAGTTCCCTACCTTAACCCTTCCTTGCTTCAAAACGTACTCCACGTAAAACGTGCCAACGACTGGGTTCTCAACTTGATCCTAAAATTGAAAATGTACAAAAATTAGGTCAAAACCTATTAGTGTAGTATTTTAGGTAATTCCATAGCGTTTCTAGTGGTTATAGGAGTCTGTTATGAAAATTTACCAAAATGCTCTCGGGCACCCGGCCGGCCCCGTCGTACCCGATCCGACCATACTTTTCCGGAGGTATAGACTAGGGCTATTATGCAATATTTTTGCCCAAGGAATTCATTTCCAGACTCAGAATTATCAAATTCATTGCCAAAAGACAGATATGCCCTTGGCAGCCTCGCTTTCAGGGTCACAGGGGCGTTTTTGTAATTATGCTTTTTCAGGCTTTTCCTATAAAGCGATCAACTACAACCCCACCTAATTTTTCCTCCTAAACTCAATAGAATTGTCAAATCATTGAAATCCAACTCTAATTCCTTGTACCAACCCTAGCCAAAATTTAGGTATTTCCTTAGAAAAATTGGGGTTTTTCGATTCTGACTCCACAGACGTGTTTCTTTCTACTACTAACCACTTTATTAACAATTTAATTAGGTTACAACTACCATTTAGTACCAATTTGAATTTGAATTCTTGAAAACCATAATCTTGTTCTCTATGCTTTATGGTACATGAGATTAAGAATCACAAGTCCATTCTCTATTCTAAGGTTAGTGATCTTAGACCCAAGGCAAGGTCAATTGTTGTATTTCATATCATTTCTTTTTTGTTCTTTTAATTTAAACATATGGGTATTTTGTTACAGGAGAGCCATTGCTTTCCAACTCCATGGTATAATAAATTCAAAATTTATGTCCATGTCTATAAATGTGAGTGTTGTTAAGCTTGATTCTGTATGTGTGTGATAATTAGTGTGATTCATGCATTTAGGGATTTTTTTTGCCTCTTGATCATTTCATTTGAGTCGTTTGGATATACGATATATCAACTAAGGGGCATGGACGTAATTTGGTTCAATTTTTAAATCTCTACTTGTGTCATACAACCTAATTTATAATTTATTAAGTTTAGTGACCCAAATTAAAAATTGATTTATTCAACCGTCCTTTTATAGGATTTTTCCTTTTACTTTTCAAGAATGTAATCCTATTATATTGATCACTCTGAAATGTTCATTTTCAATTTGGTCCTCAAATTAATAATGTTTTTTCACTTTAGACCTCCTCTAAGATTAATATACATGATACATGAATCAATTTGCACCCACATCCTTTTAGAATATGAATCATATCCTTACCAACTAGACCAACCTCAAAGGTAACATGCAAAGAGAGAAAGACCCATGGAAAATTGGAGATGGGTGGCTCAACATTTAGAGGATGTTTGGTATCAAGAGAGGGAGGGAAAATGATGAGAGGAAAACTTTTGTTGAGTTGGATTTACAAAGTTTAGAGAAGTGGGGTTAAAAGTTTTTAATTAATTGTTCTTACTCTCTTATCTTACATTTTATCTTTTAAAAAAGTTTATAACCCCATGCATGTCTTTTATATCTAACTCACAAAAATTTTCTTTCCCCTCCAAACCCCTCATATCAAATAGCACCTTAAAGTGGGACCCACCTTACCTTATAGTACTTTCTTTCCTTGCATTTACCTAATGCACTACAGTAGAGAAAATGAAGCTATGAATTTTTGTTTGGGTTAGAAGAATTAGTGCTAGCTTCCTTCTTTTTACTCTTGTTTTAGTGCTATGAATTTTTATTTTACTCTTTTTACTCTTGACTTAAATGAATTATTCTAATTTATGTTGATTTTCATTTCAATGATAGGGCATCCCAAACATATTGAGCACTTGGCGGGCCACGCGATCGTAAAGGTGGCAAAAACCCGAAATGGTTATTTCCAAAGGTTCGTAGTTTCAAATCAAGTTCTTTTGATTGATGGTCATTTTAGATATGCCTTTATTGATTTTAACCATTTTCTTTTTATTTATAGTGCCCTTAACAACCTGGCGGCTGGAAATGTGGATACTATGTCTTACTTTATATGTTTAACATCATTCAGAGTGGTATTACGACAGATTTCGAACAAGTAATCACTTCTTCATTCTCAGAGGATAATATTTTTGGTGTTGTAATTCAATGGCAATTCATTCACTTAATTCATTATTTCATCTAAGCTTATTTTCTAATTTACATATTTTTGACAATGAACATGCCTACTCATATGAAGACATAAATATGATCAGAGACCTTTCGGCTGGACATCTTCTTCAACGTATACCAGAGTAAAGTCTTTAGTAGTTTGTGTAGGACATGCTTTTGTGGTGGTTCTATATATTGTACATATAATTAGTGTTGTTGTTGTTGGATATAGATTGTTGTGTAGTTTGTGTGGTTTGTTAGTTAATTAGTTTGCTACTCCTTAAATTTATTGCATGTAGAGCCTTAGGGTTGATCACTGTGTTTCAAGTTGTTGTTTCAATTCTGCTAAATTGCTGTTGTTTTATTATGTTGTTTCCATCATATTTCTGCAGTTTACATTTTCTAGACAGTTAAATTTATATAAAAAGGCCATTTAAAAAAAACTTTTAACGTCCTTAAAATAAAAAGGGACGTAGGAAAGGTTTTCTCGTCAGTTTAGACATCCCCAGTTTGGACTGGGGACGCTTAAAGTGCACCTCAAACTTTAGATGTCCCTAGTCTGAAGTGGGGACATCTAAAGTCTTGCCTATAGACGTCCCCTATTTTATAAACATTATTGACATTTTTTTCTACGACCCTCAAATAGACATCCCTATGTTTTCAGATGTTAAAAAGAAAAAAAAAGGGACGTTAAAACTATTTTTTCTAGTAGTGATTTATGAGTTTCTGAGCCTATTTTAGTGAATAATTGTTGTTATAATATCTTCCAGGAGAGACATAGGGAAAGGGAAGGCGGTAGATAAGCGTCCCCCCCAATGACCTCTTCAGCAGGGGGATAATAGTCAAGTTAGAGAGCACCCCACAGGGTAATAGGACCCTGTGCCACCATAGCAAATGACTTAACTAGAGGTGCTTATTCCATACAACTTGCCTCCTTGGATGTGTATGAAATAGAGCTCCTTTATTTTGTTTATGATCATTCTAGAGAAAAAGGCGCCAGGTAATGATATAGATGTGTACCTCCAACTGCTTTTTGAAGAATTGCTAGACTTGTGGAATATTGGCATCAAGACATATGACATGTATGAGAAGACACTATTCAACTTGTGTGCTGCCTTGATATATATGGATGACAAGTGACTTTCTTGGGATAGGAACATTGTCCAAGTGGAATGTGCATATTGGGAAGGCATGTCTAACTTGCAATTTTGACTCTAACTTAGTGTGCCTTCCGCACAGTCGAAAGTGGACCTTTATAGATCATCAGAGGTTTTTCAATGGGAAGCAGGAATTTAGATTGCAATGGAATTGTTTCACTAGGAAATCAGAAAAAAGATTACCTCTTTATACTTTATCTAGTGCAGATATCTTACAATAACTTAAGGATGTTGAATTTGAGTTTGGAAAAAACAACGATTCAGCATAAGTAGGGAGAAAGACTAATAGGACTTCTGCTTTTGATCCTCAAAATGGCAAAAGATAAGTATCTTCTTCACTCTTCCATATCAGAAATGTAATTTACTATGCCATAGTCATGCACATTGAAAAGAAGGAGTGTGATAATGTTCTATGCACGATGCTAAACGTATCCATCAAGTCAAAAGATCTTTTTTCAAGTGAGAAAAGATTTATGGGCCATATGGGAGTTCATGAAGATGCATGGCCAAATGAGAATGACAAATGTCAACCAACAAAATTCACCTTGACAAAAATGAACAATGAATTCTCCTTGCAACTTTAAATAAAATAAAAGTTCCTTATGAGTATTCAAGCAATATTTCATGATGTATTGACATACAGGCTCGAAAGGTTGTTAGGCTAAGAGTCATGACTCACATGTTCTTATGCAACAGTTACTTCTATTGGCAATTAAACATACATTGCCTCCCAATATATCCATTGTTTTGGTGGAGATGTGTTCTTTCTTTTAGAAACTTTGATCCAAGGTTTTGATCGTTGAGGAGCTTGATCAACTGTGACACAAATCATTCTTATACTTTATCATTTGGAGATGATATTTCCTCCATCCTTTTTCACTCTAATGGTTGACCTGATAGTCCACCTTGTTTATGAAACAAAGCTAGCTGGCCTAGTTCAATATCGATAGATGTATCTTATGGAGAGGTACTCATTGTATATATATTCATTAGCATTAAATTCTAAATTTGCTAGCTGTATATTTTCAACATCAATTAACATTTTTCGTTATTAAATTTATAAGTTTCTTATGAAATTGAAATCTTAAGTAAGGAATAAGGTATGGTCAGAAGGTTCTATAGAAGGTCATATAGGAGATGAGGTCTTGTATTTCTGTTCAAGGTTCTTTGATGACATTAATATGTCTTTCAATTGACCACCTCATGCAGACGATTGTCCTGAACTTGAGGCATCATCAAGAGAGTTGTTAATCCCTCGTGTTGGTAAACCAATTGGAGGAAGTGAGAACTTCAAACTAACTGCAACTGAGAAGTTCCAAACACAAAGACATATCTTAATTAATTGCAATCAAGTTGATCCCCTTCCTTTTGTAAGAATTGCACATTCATATGTTATTCTATATATTTCCTTACCTTTTGTTTACATCTGATTATCACCGTCACTTACAACATTACTTGCAAGGAATTCAAAAGTCATGTGAAGCGTCAACTCAAGATCCATTCATAAACATCCTTTGAGATTGATAAAAAGGTCTATAGAGAATTCCCAAGTTGGTTTATGTGTCGAATACTAAATGGCCGCAACCCACACTCACTAGATTTCAAAGCTCTCACAATCAGACCACTTTACCATGCAAGAAGGTGTACTGCATACAATGTCAATGGCTTTAAGTTTTTCACGGTTTCACGAGATCAAGGATTGCTAACCCAAAACTTGAGAGTTTATGGCACCTTCGAGAGAAGGAGTTACGCAAGCAGTAGTGACGACAACATGTAGTTTGGAGGCGTTCCTTATTATGAAAAGCTTGTTGACGTCATCAAACTAAATTACCAAGGCCATTTCACCATGACACTCTTCAAGTGTTTGTGGGCAAATACGACAACTTCACAAGGATTCACAACTGATAAATTAGGCATCACATTAGTAAACTTCTCCTGGCTAATTTACATCGGTTAATATGAAGATGATGAGCCATATATTCTTGCCTCAGAGGCACATACTACTATAAACAACGCTCTTAACATCCATTTTTTAGCCCTTTTAACGTCAAAAAAAAGGGGGACGTCTATGCCAGGGTCGTAGTAAAGTAAGGATACAGTGTTCGTTAAAAAAGGGACGCCGTAAGTGACTTTAGGCGTCCCTTTTTTAAAAAAGGGACATCTAAAGGTTCTCTTTTTTAAAAAAAAATCGCTTATTACAGACCTGGACTAAACATTATTTGAAATCATAAATTATAGATCATAATCAAAAAAATTACAGATCTAGTATCTGAACTCCAAATCCAAAATCTACACAATAATAACTCCAAAGCTGAAATCTCAGGAAGAAGATGAAAACAATAAAAAGAATCGATTGCAAAAAACTCATCTGCTTCTATTATTGAAATTCATTTTCTCGTAATAGAAAATAGAGAGGAGCGACAGGGAGAGATGAACCTTGTCTTCTCAACGGGAATGTGGGCCAAGATGCATGTGTTCAGAATCTTGATCTGTAAGCCATAACAACACAAGTTAGAAGATAAAATAGAAGGGAAACCCAAAAAAAGAGAGAGAAGATACAATAATAAAAAATGGTGAGAAAACAGAACAGATTTGGAGGCCAAAAAAGAGAGAGAGGAGGAAAAAGAAAGAGTTAAAGAGCAGGAAGAAGCAAGAAGTCTCGGATTAAAGTTAAAAGAGAGAGAATTGGTAGTGCTGAGGGAGGTGGTGGTGGTGAAGGCATGGTGGTAGTGGTTCTTCTTGTGGTGGTAGCAATGTGAGGGGTATTCTATTTGAATCAAGACGAAGAGGAAGATGAGCATGAGAGTATGAAACTAACAAATAAAGACTGTCAATTTTAAATTCAAACAGTTTTTGGCATTCCTAATTTAATTTGGGTATGCCAAAGGTAGACCTTTGGCATCCCTAAATTAATCAAGGATGCCAATACCTTATATTAGGGACGCCAGGGACACCACAAATATATTAGGAACGCCAAAAGTGGGCCTTTGACATCCATTTTTGAAATTGGAACGTTTAATATGTCAAATTTGACACACATAATTACAAAAATGCCACTGCCTTTATTTTTTACTTCTTTTTTAGAAATATAGATGTCCTTTGGGGTAGTAAAATCTATATTCACCACTACAAAAAAGCTGAAAGGTGTCGCGCATTTTGTGGCCCTTCTTTAAAGAAGTGCCACATCTTCCTCTCTCTCTTTTTTTATTGTCTTTTATATTTTATTTTTTTTATTTAATTTTGGGTACCAGCTGTAGTGCCTGGGGTCCTAGGCGCCACAGGAGGCGGGGCCAAGTGTGGCGCCTACCACAGGCACCACACTTGGTCAGTGCGACCCAGCTGTGGCGCCTGGACAATCCAGGTGCCACAGCTAGTGATAGGGCCATGTGTCCAGTTGTGGCGCCTGGATAAACAGGCGCCACAGCTGGTCTCCCCTACTGTGGCACTTGTAGTCTTACAGGCACCACACTTGACTTAAGAAATAAAAAAAATTGTTTTACCTTCAATGTGGATTACATTATCCTTTACCCACCAATCATAACTCTCCCCGCCCGCACCCTTATATTTTTTTCCCTTCCCGCGTGGAGAATCCCCTCCCTCTCTTTTATTTTGACTCCATCCAACTTTAATTATTCCCTTCTTCTCTCACTTTCCCTTTCTCATCTTCTTGCTGGACGACTATCGGCCCCCACCCTCAATTTTCTGTCATCTTCACACTTAAAAACACACCCACAAGCACTCACGTCTTCATCATCGAATCTACTTCTTTGTTTTATTCCAACTGTCATCCCCACTCTTGTTTCAATTGTTCCCTTTTTTTATACATACAGTCTTCCACTTTTGGTTCCCACTCCAGTTGGTCCCAACTGCTCAAATTTCCTCCTCCTCCTCACTGAAGATTACGCCACCAATAGAAAAAGGTGGTCCCCCACTCCACTACACTGATAAGTTAAACTGTAAGTTCAATGTGCTTTCTTTTTTAATTGGCATATAATTTCTATAATTTTTCATTACAAATCAATATCTATGTTCTAGCTAGCACACAGTACACACGAATTGAATAGAAGTTTTTCAACTTTCAAAGGCATATATACTGTAAAGTCTGACATAGCTGCAGTTTTTTTTGGCCAAAATGTAGCTGCTGTTTAGTTTCACAACGTTGTACATATTTCTTTTGGTTAATATAATACCTTTCACTAAAAAAACAGTAAAGTCATCTCATTAAGATATCTATATATCCTATTTCTAATATATTATTACAAACTTTTAAAGGGATATAATTTAAATTTTTTTAAAAAAGAAGGATAATAATAAAAACATTATTTAGATTTAGTAATAACCCTAGAAAGCCCAATATTTGTGTGATGATCCTTTAAGCTTGTGCACTTGTGTGAATGTGATGATCCTTATTAATTAGTGTTGATATTTCAATCGGTGTGATACTTTTTTATTCTGTCATATTTTTCCATCAGTTCCGTTAGTGTGATTTATTATATATTTTTATTTTTATAATTAATTTTGATTCTAATTTTTTATTTCCAAAAAATGTAATCATTTTGTTTATTTTTAATAGAGAAACTATTTTTATACTTCAATTATTTCTGATTTTTTTAGTTTTTCTTTTTATTTCATCTCCGATTCATTAAACTGCATTAAATTAAATATTTTAATAATATTTTTAGAAAATATCTATATCTATATATTATTCTTTAATACTCATAGTAACATCGTTAAATTCCATTTTGTTTTTAAGTAATTAAATCCAATAAGTAACACTGTTTTATTTTTATATTCCATTATATTGAATTTTGTTTTATCTTTATATAAATCTTGCCAAAACACATTCTAAATATTAAGAAATTTAGTTTGGATCCACTAATCAATAAATACAATTTATTGATGAATATTTTATAATTTATTTTTTAATCTTCATGTTAATCAATAAAAATAATTTATTGATGATTATTTTAGATTTTTTTGCAAGAAAATAATAAGTACTAGTGGATTAGTTTAATAATAAATACCAGAGGATTTAGTTTGGATCCATTAATAAAAAAATATAATTTAGTGATGATTATTTTCTAATTTTTTGTATATCCCTAATTTAGTTCTAATTTATTTGAATTGTGTTTTTGCATTGTGATTCATTATAGTTCTAATTTAAGTATGATATGTTGTGGCAAATATGTTTTCTTTTGTTATGAGTTGTGAAAAATTATTAGAATGCCTGGGAATAATAAATGGATTATTTTTCAATTAAAATATAGGGTTTAAGACTTAGAAAGCTTCAATTTTGAAGATTTCATGTTGGGAATTGATTTTAAAATTGGTAAGAGAACATAAAAGTAATTAGTAAATGCAAAAGTCATACAACTAACCACATACTTTTTTAAAAAAATAGATTGAAGGCATAGATGGATCGTAAATGGATGTCATCTAATAGGTGTTCAAGGGAATATATAGATGGGGTGAAAGATTTTATTACATTTGCAATTGAGCACACAAAAGATCCTGATAAAATTTTGTGTCCTTGCTTATCTTGTTGTTTTGGGAAGTAGATTAGTCCACTTGATTTACTAGATCATTTAGTGTGTTATGGAATTGATCTTCTAAATCATTTTCAATATATTGATCATGTAGTTCAAGCATCTTCAACATAGTTTGCTTTATCTCAAAGTTGTTAGCTTGAAATTCAGGCACTCGGATTCCTGATTGATACCCACGAGATTGTCTTCCCAAGAAATCATTAACACCCAAGTGATCATTTTCATCCTCAGCCATTACTATAGTCTTAATGTGTACACCTTCCTTTGGTTGAGTATGAGGTTTTGTAGCTTCCAAAAGTTCTTTGACGCTCCTTGTTTTTATGGATGCTTTATTAAGAGTTGCACCATGTTTCCAAGGGAGATTAGGATTTTTACGCCACCCAGAATTATAGGTATTGGAGTATGGATTACTCTGATTATTGCCATGGTAGTTTCCAGCATAATTGACTGGTTTTATCTGTTGAGATAAAAGGCATTGTCCAGTAGTACGTCCATCTCCACAATAATCACAAGGAGCATAAATAGCATTAACTCCCATGTGTCTACTATTGGATCAGTGTACTTGAGCTTTAATATTATCAAACCTCTTATTGAGAGCATGATGAAGTGTCCTCATTAACTCTTCCAGTAGACTTCACAGATCTTCTGTCATTATTGTTCTGAATAAAGTCAGCTGATAAGTCATCTAAGCATCCCCAAACATAATTCACCAGTTGATTTGTAATTCCTCCATTAGTCACAACATTCAATTCTGATCAAGATTCAGGAGTCAACCGGGTACTGAAGATTTGAAGTAAGACTTATTTCTCAAAATTATGGCCAGGACTCTACCTAACAAGCAACTTGTGTTAGTTCAAGCGTTTCACCCAAAAGGGGGTGTGAATTGGGTGATTCCAAAAATTTCGTCGCGTATAAGGAAATCTACGGAATATTAAAACAGTTAAGAGCAAGGAGAAATATCACCGTAGTGTACACCGGGACTTATACTGGTTCGGCCACAACCACTTTAACCTACGTCCAATCCTCAAAATGTCTCTGAGAGCTTTCACTATATTCTCCAAGATTCAGTGGGTTCTTGGCACCTCAATACACAGCAAGTTCCTACACCTGGACACTCGCTCCCCCTTACACGTTGCAATCAAATCCCCAACTCAAGGTTCCACTAACTTAAGTTGTCTCAATAACAAATATTGAGTTTGTAATGAAACACTCTCTCACAGTGCAAATATATATTCACTGAAGTATAAATGAATGAGTATATGAAAACAAAGTACTAAGTGTATTGATCAATGTGTGATCTCAGTTCGTATCTCCTTGTTTTCTTCTCTTTGAATGCTCCATATATATAGATGAGTTGTAGTGTCTGTTGGAAACAATTTTAAACTTGTCCGTTAGAGTCGCGCAGCAATGGTTGACTATTCTTCGTATTTGAAAACTATTCGTTGCCGGTATGTAGCATTAGGTGAGTGTTCTAACTTTTATTTGACTTCTCAAATATGTCATACTCTTTCATTGTTTCTATGCAAATATACTTAGACTACTGATTACTCGAGTAGGCATGTCTTTACCTTCAATGGTTACTCGGGTGATCACTGTGGTAAACTACTTACTCGAGTAGCTACTCGAGTGGGCTTCATTTTTCTTCACACGTTATTGGAATGATCTCTCGAGTGGCTTTCAAATAAGCCAGCAGATTACTCGATTACTCCCTCGAGTAATGACATCAAATTCTTGGTAGAGAGTTTACTATCTGGTTACTCGAGTGGCACTTCATATAACTCTATATATTACTCGGGTTGTCCCTTGAGTAATGCTATTTTCTTATTAGTTACTCGAGTGGCTACTCAAGTGATGGGTTGCATTTCTTGGCTGAGAGTCACTGGAAGATTTTAGACTTGGTTACTTGAGTGGCTACTCGAGTGATGCTTGTGAAAATCTGGTTACTCGAGTGGCTACTCGAGTAATAGTTTATATAAACTTTGCAGATTACCCGAGTGGTCCCTTGAGTAATGTTGTTCAAAATCTGGCAGTGCCTCATTGGATGAATTTCTGTTTGCTTACTCGAGTGGCTACTCGAGTAATGGCTTCTGTTACCCTAGTGGCTACTCGAGTAAGCCTTCTTAAAAATTGTTGATTACTTCCAGTGCTGACTCCAAGTGATGTTGATTACTTCCAGTACTGACTCCAAGTGATGCTATGCACTTTGTTCAAATCTATTTGTTTGTTATCAAATCCTTTCATATTATTGATCCAATCTTTGTTATCATTAAAACATATGGAATCTAACAACTTGAACCTCTCCCAAGCTTCATATAGGTGTTCCCCAAACTATTGGCAAAAAGTAGTTAGAGCAGCTCTAGCATCCACCATCTTGTTATGAAGAAAGAATCTTGATCTGAACTTTTCCTCCAATTCAACCCAAGAAGTGATACTACCCTCTTCTAAATTGTTGAGCCACTCTTTAGCTTTTCCATGTAAAGAATAAGGAAAAAGCCTAAGGCGAATCACATCATCAGGAACCCTATTTTGCTTGAATGAATCACAAACATCAAGGAATTGAATCAAGTGCCAATTTGGATCTTCTAAATCATTTCCAGCATATTGATCATGTAGCTCAAGCATCTTTAACATAGTTTGCTTTATCTCAAAGTTGTTAGCTTGAAATTCAGGCACTCGGATTCCTGATTGATACCCACGAGATTGTCTTCCCAAGAAATCATTAACACCTAAGCAATCATTTTCATCCTCAGCCATTACTATAGTCTCAATGTGTACACCTTCCTTTGGTTGACTATGAGGTTTTGTAGCTTCCAAAAGTTCTTAGATGCTCCTTATTTTTTGAGGTCTCTTAGGTGCTTTGGATTTGCAGGGCATATACTAAAGTACCTGAAAGGCAAAATAGATCTCAAGAGTATCACACTAACACAAAGAAGGAACAAAAATAAAATAAAATTGCTCAAGCTAAAACTACTAAAGGATTTCTAATTCTAATCACCAATTGCTTTGAATCCCCGGCAACGGCGCCAAAAAATTGATGCTAAGAAATTTTAAATAAGCACCGCAAGTGTACGGGTCGTTGGAATAGTATAGTAGCAACTCAAGGTCATCCCACAGAGATTCAAGGTAATAGATAATTAGGCATTAAAATTCCCATTTTCATTTAAGTTGAGCAAATCAAAGGAAGAGATTGAAAGACCATTTAAACAAATGCAAAAGAAACAATTATAATGATTTAAATATTTCAATTGATAAAAACAACCTAGAGTGGCTAATCCCTTCTTTAAGTCTTAGAGCATGTATTTACCCAATTAAAAGCACTTAATGTTAATTTGTTAATCTAGAGTATTAATGGATATAAGTATGATCCAATCACTTATACCCCTCTCTCAAGTTAACATTGTTATCCCTAACTAATTTACTCAAGAGGCAATAAATGTTCAAATTCACTCTAATATGATTATATGGGTCCAATAGGTATATTCCTATCCTATTGACAAATTAGAATAAATTGTAATCCCACATTACTTAATCCTATGGTCTAATTAAGATCCCTCTCCCAAGGATAATCTAAATTTCCCAAATTCATACTTAGTGGTGATCAAGCACAAAGTAGATAAATTAATAGAAGATTAAGTAGACAAAAATTAACACTAACCACGATTAATTAGTTCCAACATGCTCAAATCTTTAAATCAGTTCATAGCTACTATAGGTTCAAAAGAAATTAGCCAAACATGATGACTATAGATAGAATCCTCATCTTGGCAACAAACCAATATGATCCAAAGCAACAACAGAGCAAAGGAAAATTCAGTTTCATCTCAGCCAAAATGAATTTAGATTCAAACAACAAAAGGGAAAAGATTAACAAAGGGATGCAGAGCACGACATCTTAGATCTCTAGCTTCAATCACAAAATGCGTAGCTTCTTCTCTGGTTCCTTGAAGCTTCTGAAACTCCTAGCTTCTGGGTCCGATGTGATTATCCTTCGATTAAGCTCCAGTCGTAGACTCCCAGTTCTTGAAGATGATGCTCCTCTGATTGCCTCTCTATTTCTGATTCAGCTTGAGGAAAATGGTGAGGAGTTGCTGTTGGAGAACAATCGTTATCTCTAGGTTTCTCTCGATCACTCTGGTTCTGCAATAAAGGATGAAGCTGACTATCTATAATGGCACCTCCCCTTTAGCTCACTTCTGTCCTCTCTGCCCGATCTTCCTTTTGTTTTCGACAGCTGATGCTGATCCCTCCTCATGGATATTTCGGCTGCGTCTCACCAGCTGCTCTTACAACTCTCCAATACCCAGCTCTCGATCCCTGGCTCTCTCAATAGGTGAAGACGATGATGAATAGTGCCGCCCTCTATTTCTTTTCGATAGATGAAGATGATGATCTGCTTCTTTCTTTTTTTTCCACTACACTGTGCGGTTCCGCCTCCCTCCAGCTGCTCTCATAACTCTCCAATACCCAGCTCTTGATCCCTGGCTCTCTCAATAGGTTAAGACGATGATGAATAATGCCGCCCTCTCACCCATAACCATCCCGTAGGTTTTTTTCATCAATTAGGTTAGCAATTAGTTAGAAGCCCAAGCCCAAACATGATGCTCAACACATAAAATAAGATAAGATAATATAAAAATAACTAATTTTTTTTCTTTTTAGAAACTTTATCTTATTAAAATTAATTATTTTATCCTAAATATTTACAATCTAAATCCCACAAATAATTCACCACTTTGATTTGATCTTTTCATAATAAAATCTCATTGAATCTTCTAAAATTGCATAGATAACTCTCCAATTATCTTCAAAATATTCTTTAAATGTACAAAATATGAAGAGTTATCAGCAACCTGGGAATGATATAGATGTATACTTGGCTCCTTATATTGATGACTTGAAGTTGCTTTGGGAGGAAGGCGTCAGTGTGTATGATGGGTACATGGAAGAAAGTTTCACTTTGAAAGCCATATTGTTTGCTTTCGTTGACATGTTTGACATTGTACACTGATGTTTTGTTTTGGTTTATTTCACTTCTAGGAGTATGGACTCACCACACAATGAAACTGATGATGTTCCTAAGAACATTAGTAGACAAAGATTTGAGGCGAACGTAAGATGTGGCAAGACAGTTATGGTGATATTGATCAAATTGAGAAGTAAGGTAATCAAGTTACAACTGGAGTGGAATGAAAAAGGAAACCCATTCAGCGAGAATGGTACCTCATTAAATAACTTGATTGGGACTACAGTTCGAGACAGAGTGTAATGCCCCAACTTGTAATTAAGGGCTAATTATGATCTTAAGGATGTAATTGTTGTTAAACTCATTGTGAATGTGTGGTAAGCAATGTTTAAGCTTATATTCATGTTTAATGGTGATTTGGTAAATGTTATGATAATCAGGGGCGAAATTGGAAATTCACTTACCAATTGGTCAGTTACCAAAGAGGCAACTCATTGGTAAATTGTAGATCAATGGTTGGGATTACATATCAAGAGATTATGAGAGAGTGATCCAATGCTTGCATGAACATGGAAGGAGTTGGGAGGAGGAGGGAGATCTTGACACTTGGCTTCATGTGAACCATAGATCAAGGTCAAAGTGTCAAAATTTACTTTTTCTCTTCCCTCTCTCATTTAGGACGTTGGGCAAGCAATTAGGGCTGAAATTTCATATCATCTTCTTTATCTCATCTCATCTCTCTACTCTCCTTCATTTTCGTTCAAATAGAGAAGCAAAAGAGAAAGAAGAAGGCTTAAAGAAAGGTGAGAATTTGTCCATGAATGCTCAATTTACCTTCATTAATATTGTTCATGGTGTTGAGAGCTTGTTGGCTATGGTTTTAGGTTTTTGAAAGGTGGTTTTTGAGAACTTGAGAAAAATTGAAAGTTGGAGAAACAAGGAAGTTGCTTTGGGAAGAAGAAGAGGTAAGAATTTAACACATTTTAAGCTAAGTTTTGTAACCATTGATCAAGTTTTGAGAATTTTGAATTTTGCCCTGATTTTCATATGATTTTGGTTTGGAAGAATTGCATTGTGTGATATGTTGGAATAGGTGTCATAGTGTGTCCTTGAGCATTTGAAATTGGTTTGGAATGTTGGTTTGGATTGGTTTGTAATATGGTGGTTTGATTGAGTTCTTGGTAAGACATGTGGTGGTCATTGTGTAACATGTCAATGGAGGTTGAATTGGGTTGTTTTGATGATTTCAATGGATTCCTTGTTCAAATTTATGTGGGAATAGTATTTGATATGAATTTGGGAACCATTGGAAGCATTGGTGCAAAAATGGAAATGTTGTCCATTGAAAGTTTATTCTGGGCAGTCATATTGTCTGAATGTTTTGAATAGGCAAATGGTGTCTAAAAATTCTGAAACTTTCCAGATTTAAAGTCCACATTCCAAGCTTCAAAATGAACATAAATTTTGTGTCATTTCGTTTTTTGAGCTAAGATCAATGACTATCCAAAGTTTGGGCTTAAAACTGGAATCTGTTTTGGAGAGGTGGTGAATTTCCTGTAATTCTGAACTTCTGTGGTGATTTCCAGTAATAGCCAATATTTTTCCTAGGAAGAGGACTTAAATAGCTTTCATTTGGCTTTGGGATCACCTTATTTTTATTTTTCTAGAATTAGTTATGATTTTTCAAAGTTCCCTTGGCTGCAGCCAGAAATTCTTGACTGCAGTGCAAAACTTTCTGTGCACGTACGGCTGCAGCCAGAAATTCTTGGTTGCAGTGCAAAACTTTCTTTGAACGTTTTGGCCACAGCCAGAGAATTCTTGGCTGCAGCCAAAATACTTCTGTGCTATTTTTGGCCGCAGCCAGAGGATTCCTGGCTGCAGCCAAAACCCTGTTTTTAGCAGTTTGTAATTTTGAGAAGTAATTTCTAATCTAGTTTTTCCCAATCCTTCTAGATTTTCATTGAGCCTATTATATAGTCACTTAAGGAACTCATGTGATAACCTATTTTAAGTGTTTGAAAGTGAGAATTGGGGGTAGAGAATTAATCCACCATCTTTGATTTTGGTTTATAGGATTTGACATCTGTCGACCTCGTGAGCCCACTGTGCCAGCGAACGTCAGGAAGGAACAAGGTAGTGACTTTTTCTTTTATACCATATAAGATGCATTGTATGTGTGTTATCTCATTGATTTGTTATGAATCGTATGCTGCAACATTTATGGATTTGTGTAAGCACCGCCATACTGAGAGTCCCTGAGTCGCTAACAACGGTTCGGGTTAGGATGGTATGCCTTCCCGACGGTAAAAGGGGATGAGGTTGGGGCGTGATATGTGTGATTATGTGAAAAGCCGAAAGGCTACTTGTAAAGGCCAACGGGCCAATTGTGAAAGCCGGATAGCTGTATGAACTATAAGGCTATGTGTATGCATTGCCACGCCAACAGTCCCTGAGTCGCTAACAACGGTTTGGTTTAGGACGGTTTTCCTTCCTGACGGTAAAAGGGGATAAGGGTGGAGTATGATTTGTGCTGCCGATGTATGATGATTGCTTACATGCTGTGTGCTTATGTGTGGTATGAATAGATTGTTATTACTGGGATTCTCTTGAATCTCATTCTTTCCTTTGACTAACATTTCAGACAGGGCAAGTGGCTCTAAGGAGAAGCGAACTACTAGGAGCGGATAGAATCATGTAGGGACGTTTGTTTTAGATATGTTGGTTATTCATCTTAGACAGGGTTCTGTAAATTATTTTTGGGTTGTAAATATTAGTGGAATACAGTTGTGTAATCCCCTATATGTGAATTGTAAACCTTCTAGTGAATGAATGGAACCCGGGGGTTACCGGGACTGCTATTAGATATTCTGATATGAATGAATGTAAATTAACTGCACAGGTGATTATATTCGATAATTGAACTTGAGACCGGAATAGGAAAGAAGTTTTGAAAATTTTGTAAAGTCCCTACTATAAAAGGGAGTTTTAAATGAGTTTTGAACTATCCGATGGTCTCTAAACCAATTTAATTAAGTGATATCGAATTATAATTACGCTAATTTAGGTAGGGGGTTACACAGAGTCCCTATTATAGTTCAAAACTGGAAGATGGAAAAAAAATGTTATGAGGATGACATCAGGGATGAAGTACAGGTAACACATTAATTATATTATTGTTTGGTTTACTTTATTTCACTTAATTTCAATCTTACATATTATATATGTTTTTTATTAATGTTACAGAGCATTTTTATTATTGATGATGATCGGAAGAACTTCATGCTAAGAAAAGCCAGAAAACTTATGAGAAAGTTTCATTCTGATCTTGTCAAATACTACTTGAGGGATGATGATGACAATATCATTGATACACCACCTTATCCATTGTACGAAGGAATCATCACTCAAGAAATGTGGGATGAGTTTATCAGAACACACACAAATCAGAAATTCCTGGTAATATAATTTGTTTGACTTTCCCTATTAACGGTAATATACGTATTTGTAATTAACATTTATATATTAATATGAATCATTTTGATCTAAATAGGAGTTGAGTGAGAAAAATAGAGCTAACGCGACAAACATGGCATACCGGTACACACAAGGACCTGTTTCATACGCACAATTAGAAAGAAAACTGGTACGAACTAATGATTATTTTATTTGTAGATAAATTGTATGAAAATCATTTAAGTTCAACTAAATTTGTTGTGCAGTTCATATATTACATAGGTTCCACAACATGATTTGTGGGTAGCTGATGTCACAAATAAGAAAGGTGAAATTTGTAGTGAGGAAGCAAGAAGAGTAGCCGAATATTGTGTAAGTATTGGATTATGCGTACAATAAATAACTAGCTTTACTTGTATTAACTTGATTTATGTAATAACTAATATTGTTGTAATTCTTTTTGTGATAGTGACAAATGACACAAAAGGATCCTATGTTGGCGAGCTATGTTGGCTGGGACGATTTGTTGAGCAGAGCGCTAGGAGTACCCAAGTATGATGGTCGTGTTTGGGGTACTGGTTTTGCTATCATGCCATCAGCATACTTCGGATGTCAGAAGTGCTCCAATAGAAGTGACGTTTCCCAGCTGCATGACGAGATGACTAGTTTTAATCATCAAATTCAAGAACTTCAAGAACAAATGCACTACAAGGAACAATGAGAAGAAAAATTCTTAGAACAAATGCATTTGATGCAAAAATAGAATGCGCTGTTAACAACGCAAATACAACAGTTTGTGCAATATAGGACAACACAAAATATTCCCTTCTATGATAGCCCAAGTGTCAGAGATAGTTGCACTTCCATGCCTAAAGTCCCTTTTCTTTTGGTAATTAATTGCTTCTCTACTTAATTTTATGTTACATTATAATTTAGCGAACTATAACATATTAACTGTATTTTGTATAAAGCGAATTTCAATATAAGTTATATGCCGATCAAGCTTTCAAGCACGTTGTTGCAATGGGTACTGCCTACAACACTGATAAGGACACACTACACAATTCACCGTTTCCCGACAACACACTCCGAGTGAGGGTTGACATTTGCATGAATGAAGACGCCATCTTACCGATCCAGTCTCAGGATGAGCAAATAATGGTGAAAGATGTTGTAGGTGCTATATTGCTTGGCCAATAGGTCTTACCGAGCCATATGAAAAGATTGTTCATTTACAATTCCCTGCATTTGTCATTCATACTTCCATCTAGAACTGTGATTTAATTTTTTGATTTTCACAGGGAGGATGGTCTAGAGAGAAACAAATCCAACCTTATGGTAAGATCTCAAAGTGTTTGACAACACAACCCAAGTCAAAAGCATCGGCTAGCCAACAGAGCAAAAGAAGAACATATGTTATTAAAGTATTGTCACAAGTGACTTACCCCATATTGTATGGCAAAAGAAAAAACATATTTAGGGTTGCTCTTTGCATGAAGATGTCCTTAAGATCGTTAGATTGTCCTTCCAAATCACTCCCCCTTTACTAGCCAAAGAGGTGTGGATTGACAAATACAAATCTATTCACGACTGATGTTCACACTAATAGATCATGGTACAAGTGCCTTTATAGAAAACAAACAATGTCATTAAAACCAAAAATAAAATTAAATGATGAATAATAACAAGAGTGATAAACGATGATGATAAAGTACTTAATCCATATGCTGATAGTTGTCGCACTAACCCATCCATGACCAATCACATCATTCAGTACACTACTATCAACATGATCATCTATCTCTGTGTGATAGATGTCCCTATTGATAGGTATTTCCTAACCTCCTTGTCTGCTGAAATTTGGTGCCAACAATGCCAATTGTTGGCGATATGATGAGCCCATGTGTCTGTTACTTCTGTTGCTAGTTGAGGGCTGGGATTTCTATTGGGCTGCTGAACAATTAGAGTTTTTCCCAAGTCCTTCAATTCTTTTTCCTTTATGATGATCAGCAACCTACAAAATTGATCATGAAATTAAATCATGTAATTATAGATAGAAGTGCATAAAAAAGTAGAAACAATTATAATTAACTATCTATTGATATGGCTCAATAAGACCTATTGGCCATGCAACATAACCACTAACAATTTTGTTCACATCTTGAGAAGGGATTGGTAAGAGGGCGTCATCATTTGTACATACATCAACCCTTACTCGGAGTGTGTTTGGCAGCAACCATGAATTATGAAGTGTATCATTGTCAGTGTTGTAGGCCTTGCCAACAGTAACTACATGCCTGAAAGACTCATTGACAAGTAGCCTGCAATCCAACTCATCCTATAAAATATATAATTAATATATTCAGGTACACTAATGTATAACGTAAGAAAAAATTTAACTATAAAGGAAATTATTTACCAAAGAAATGGGGACTTTAGGGGTAGATGGGCAACTATCCCTCGCACTTGTGCTAGCACACACTGGACTAGGTACTAGTCTAGATTGCAGTAAGGCATCAAGTTGAGCCTTTAATAATGCATTTTGCTCTTCCAGCAAACGCGTATGTGTACTTATCTCCTACTTGTAGCTAGCAACCTCCTCCTTTAGTTGCAAGAAATCATTTTTGGTGGGTTGCTTTTGGAATCTAAAGTAAGATTTTTGGATTACTGCAAATCCAGTACCCCGAACATGACCAGTATACTTATGAGCTCCAAGAGTTTTGCTAAGCAAATCGTTATGACCAATGTAATCCTGCAACTCTGGCTGCTCTTGCGTTAATGTGCGCTATCATAAAAACAATTGCAATAATAGTAGTTATTATAAAAAAAATAATTTAGGTAAAGGTAAATATTTATTATATGTATAATCAACGACTTACACAATATTCCGCTACTTTTTTGGCTTGTTCGCTGGGGATGTCACCCTTTTTATTTGTCAAGCTGGCCAGCCACAAATCATGTCGAGGTATATGTGTGACATCGAAGTGTGAGTCTTCTATCTGCAAATCAAAGTTAGTTATAGTTAAAAATTAGTCACAGAACTTGTATTCATATGAAATAGTGATTAGTTCTTACTAATTGTTGCTCTAATAATGCATACGATACTGGTCCTTTAATATACCGGTATTGCATATTAGACGCATTTACACAATTTCGCTCACTTCTTTCCTGTTTACATCCAAATGATTTACATTAGTAAATATTAATTACAAATACATTACATGTACTCCATAAAAGGCTAATAATATATTATCTCAAATTTCACATTAGTATGTGTGCTCACAAACTCATCCCACTACTCTTGAGTTATTATTCCATTGTACATCTGCGGTGGTGAATGATTGATATTATCATTGTTATCCCGCAAGTAGAATTTGACAAGAATGGAATGAAATTCTCTCGAAAGCTTTCCATATTTTCGCAACACAAAGTTGTCTTTATCTTCATCGATCAAGAAACAAGACTAAAGATAAAAAAGCACACATGTTAGATTGTAATTTCATGAAACAAAACAACTAGAATAATGCAGTAAATAATGTTTAACCTTAGTGGAACCCAAGCAGATATCAGAATAATCTTTCTTTCCTTGTCTCCAATTTGAAACTATAATGAGGAGTCTTTCTCTGACAATAGTCCCAAGGTAATTAATGAATGTGCTAGCATTCAGTTCGATTAGGATTCCTTTTTCATTCTATTGCAGATCTAGCCTAATGCCTTTACTCCTCTTTTTGATCAATTTGGACATCACAGTCCTACCTCAAGCTACATCAGCCTCAAATGCTGGCTGGCCATCATTTTCAAGATGGGGAACTTCATCTCTATTGTGTTGATCCATTTTCCTACAAGTTAAAAAACCAAACAAAACATCAGCGCACTATGACAAACATGGAAATAAAAGTAAATTAAGTTAAAATATATGAATACGTGTAATAAAACATACAAGGTAAAAAATCATGGTACTCATTATCATCTTTTCCTCTTTCTTGTTTAATTTAAAAACCAAGTCCTCTCCATGATCATGTCTCATGTATAAGGGTTCATCTTCATTTTCATCTTCATCTATATGAATATATTTTGGCCACAACATGTTCAAGGAAAGATCATCGTTAGGAATATTCAAAAACTCATTACTTTTAGTATCAACTTGTTCTTGATGATTCTTATTTGATGGAAGTACAATGGACCAGTTCATTTTATCAGGATCCAGAATGAAAAACACTTGCTTTGCTTGTGATGCTAAAATGAAAGGATTGTCTTTATACCAAACTTTAGAAAGAGTCACTTGAACAAATTCTAACTCATTTGTTTGCAATCCACTGTTGTTGTTAAACCACTTACATCTAAAGACAGGGACCCTCAACATAGTGTAATCTAACTCCTATATTCATTCAATGACACCAAAGTATGACATTGTTGTGTATAAAGGGTGTACGTCTTTGGCACTGGATCTGTGCCAAGAATAAGCAACAAGTGTTACCCTACTAGTCTACATCATGCTCCTTATATCATGTTCTTGTGTGTAGAATGTGTAAGCATTGATTGCATAACTATTATAAGATAATACATTTAATCTTGGTCCATTTGATATCCATCTTAAGTTTTTAGAGACAGAATCAGGATTCCTCTCCACATTATCATTAATACGCCTTTTTAACCAAGTTGAAAAATGTTGGTTGTGCTCTTTTGTTATCAAATTTTTATTCCTTTCACCATGTACCAATCAAAGAGCATCCTTATGTTCTTCAACATATGGTTCAACCTCATCAGTGTTATGTAGCACATACAAGTAAACCTGCTCCCATTCAGTCATTGATATACTGATTACAACCTTTCCACTTATTCCTTTTCTTGATGTTCGCCCATTATGACGGGGCTTTGGGATCCCTACAAGGTCAACATTTGATAGACAATCAGTATAAAAGTCACTTGCTTCTTCAATCATGTAATGCTCAGCTATACACCCCTCTGATCGATATCTAATTTTCACATACCCTTTTAAAATTTTCATAAATAGCTTATTCGAGTACATCTATCTTAGGTACACCGGACCACACAATTGAACTTCTTTCCCAAGTGTATGGTTAGATAGACCATAATGTCAAAAAAATGAAGGTGGAAAATATATTTCAAGTTCACACAGAGTACAAACAATAAGCCTTTGAAAATCTTGTAACTTTGTTGAATCAACCACTTTACTACAAATCAACTTGAAGAACATGCAAAGTTTAGTTATGGAATTCCTTACTTTTTTGGGTAAGAGTGACCATATACCAACCTGTACGAAATTCTGTATTAGTATAGGACAGTCATGAGATTTAAGGTTCTTTAGGTTCAACTCTTTCACTAAAACAAGATTCTTTATATTTGAAGAATAGCCCTTTGGAACTTTGACTCCTTCAAGAAACTCACAATAACTTCTTTTCTTTCCTCGATAGAGTGTAAACCGTTAGAGGTAGATAAGTGTGGTGTCCTTACTCAACCGATGCCAACTCTTCTTTGATTCTCAAGTTAACCAAATCCAACCTAGCATTCACACTGTCCTTACTCTTCCCTTGCATATTGAGCAACGTGCCAATTAGACTATCACAGATATTTTTTTCTATGTTCATCACATTAAGAAAATGTCTCACATATAAGGACTTCTAATATGGAAGCTCAAAGAAAATAGACTTCTTCTTCTAGCTACTTGTCCTGATTTGTTATGCAAAATGCTTGCCAAAATTGTTATCCAAGTGTTTGACCTTCTCAAAAACCTGAGTACTGGTCAACATCTTTGGTGGGCTACCTTCTTCTGACTCACCATTGAAAGCCTTTTTCCACTTCCTCCAACGATGTTTGTATAGTAAGAATCTTTGATATCCCATGTGCACATTTTTCTTATAATGATCTAGTCATACTGAATGAGTAGAGAAATTACCTATATGTGCACATTTTTCACATATAGGGCACGCGCAATAATATCCTTTGACGCTATATCCAGAAAATTACCATAAGCAGAGAAATCATTTATTGTTCCAAACAATATGGCTTTCAAAGTGAAACTTTCTTCCATGTACCCATCATACATACTGACGCCTTCCTCCCAAAGCAGTTTCAAGTCATCAATTAAAAGAGCCAAGTATGCATCTATATCATTCCTAGGTTACCTTGGCCTAGAAATTAATATGGACAGTATCATAAACTTACATTTCATGAGTAAGTGTAGAGGAAGGTTATAAATCATCAATATCACCGACCACATACTATGTGTACTACTCTGAACCCCTGGGGATTAATTCCATCAGTTGAAAGTGTAAGGCGTAGGTTCCTTGCTTCATTTGTAAAGGCAGGGTAGTCATGATCAACTTTTTTCCATTGTGGGGCATCTACAGGGTGCCTAAGGTTCGTGTCTTCAACCCTTTCATCTGTATGCCACATCAACAGCTTAGCAATCTCCACATTACTGTACAGTTGCTTGAATCTCAGAATAATGGGAAAAAACCATATGACCTTCAACAAACTTTTTCCATTCTTCTTCCCATATCGAGATGCATTGCATTTAGGGCACTTCTCTAATGTTTCAAACTGCTTTAAAAAAAATTACAATCATTAGGGCATGCATGTATCTTCTCATAACCCATGCCAGTTATAGAGCAAAATATTCACTTTGCCTCATATGTCTTGATAGGAAGTGCATTTTCTTCTAGGAGTATATCTTGCACAAGTTCAAGCAGTGTAAAGAAACCTCAATCACTCAATCCATATAATGCTTTAAAGTTTTATAATTTCAACACTGCTAGCAATGTTGTGTATTTAGTACTACCAGCATATAATGGTTTCTCTGTTTTAGCTTTCAACTCTTCAATTTCTTGAGGACAGTTATGAAGCACCCCTTCGACCGCATTTAGCATTTCTTGAAGACCATCATCATTATCATCACACATGCTTCGATCAAATCATTTAAAGGATCGATCGTGGTATTCACCCGATCACTACGTGCATCATCCATCTCACCGTGCCTTATCCATCGTGTATATGATTGATCAATTCAATGACATACTAAATGATCTAGCAAGTCAAGTAGACTAATCCGCTTTCCATAACAACAAGATAAGCACGGACACAAGATTTTGTTAAGATCATTTGTATGCTTGCTTGCAAATCTAATAAACTCTTTCACCCCATCTATATATTCCTTGAGCATCGATTAGATGACATCCATTTTCGATCCATTTGTACATTAAACATATTTTTAAAATTGTTTAGTTGCTTGCCTCTTGCAGTTACTAATTACTTTTAGTTCTATCATCTTTTTTAAAAAAATCGGCAGCATAAGGTCCTCAAATTTTAAGTTTTCCAAGTATTAAATCTATCAATTAATCAACCAATCTCTCAAGTCCAATCTAATACACAAAATCTAAGAGAATAGAATAATGGCAATACAGCATGTGAAACTGTGGATAAATTGCACAATTTTGACAATAATTTCAGTATCGAGAATAAAAAAACATAATTTCCGCATCAACAATTTTGACAATAGTTGCTTGCCTCTTACAGTTACTAATTACTTTTATGTTTTGCTGTTTATTTTTTACAAAAAATTAGCAGCATAATGAACGTCCTTAATTGAATACACAAAATCTAAGAGAATATAATAATGGCAAAGCAATATGTGAAACTGTGGATAAATTGCACAATTTTAGCAATAATTTCCTAATGAACAATAAAAAAAATAAAGACTTACAAGCTAGAAACTTCTATAAGCTGAGACAGGGAACAAACACAAACAGGAACCAAGCTTTAAGAAGACAGTTTAAACTTCAAATAAAAACTTGAAAAAAAAAATCATAAGCGCACATAAGATTTATGACAGATTTGAAAAAAAGAAAAGAAAAGATATGTTCTTAAACTTTTATATAAAAAAATACTTACAAGTGGGTGAAACTTCTTGTAGGAGATTCAGACAAAGCAAATAACATGTGGGTGACCAAGCTTTGTACTATAATGAAAGTGCAGTGACAAAAAAAGATCTGAAGATATGCGCACGAGAAGACAAGAGAATCAAATAGTGGGGACCAACGAAGCTTCTAATTCCTACCGTCGAAGAAAGAAGTGAGTGGGGACCATGGATAATAAAAGGTAGAGTGGGAACTGAACGGAGATAATGTGGTGCACCAATTAGTTCTCTGGAAAATGGCTGGAGATCTGAGGATGCGTGAGAAAGACGATAATGTGGGAAAAATGGCGGGATTTAAAAATTTATATCTCCTTGTACGGCGCTTTCAAAGAAAGTGCCGGTTAAAGTATTACCTTGTACGACGCTTGAAATAAAAGTGCTGGCTAAGGTACCTACTTCCTATGGCACTTCCTTAAAAAGCGCTGTAGAATCCATCAACTAATAAAAAAAATATATACAAAGCTAAGACGCACTCACATGAAGTGTCGTTGCATCCTTACAAAAAAAATTATAAATGAATAGTGATATTAATTATTACTATTATTATTATTATGATAATGTAAAACAAATATAATGAATAGTGATAAAGTAAGATTATTCACGTGAATTGAAAGTGATGAATTGAAATTGAAGAAATGAATTATTCATATGTAAGCCCAGAGTGCTCCTCCTTCTTGCCTTCCAAGCAGCATTAACTCCTTATTAACTTATTGATTGATTTCATCAATCAAGAGGCTCCTCTAGCAAATCAACATTAAGTGCGATTTTCTTGACTAATCACACATAAGTGTAATTCCATCAACAATAATTGCTGACACAATCTCTTCTTCATGTGATTCCATCAACATTAAGGGCCTGTTTGGTTCGATCCCATTACACCCTGCAGTCCAATATAATGTCATGCAATAGTAATGCAATGCAATATTAATTACAGGGGTAATGTTTGGTTTGATTTTTAAACAAGGTGAAATGAGCTAATATTTTAACAATTATTTAAAATTAATATATTGCACAAAGTCTATTTTACCCTTAACATAATATTTATAGAAAAAATAGTTAAGAGCTGGCGATGGCAGGGTTGGAGGAGGAGGAGGTAGTGGCATGACAACGATGAGGGTGGCAGAGGAGGTAGTGATGGTGGCGGTGGGTGGACGAGTGGCGGCGGTTGAGGCAGAGGAAGAGGAGGCAGTGGTGGTAGTGGTGGGCGGGTAATGGCGGCTGCAGAAGATAAGGTGGTGGTGGTGGGGGTAGGCGGTGGCGAAGGTAGTGATGGTGGCAGTGGGTGGATAGCGGTGGTGGAGGATTAGGTTGTGTGTGGTGGAGGTGTGCAGCTGGCTGCTGGCGGAGGAGGTAGTGTGTGGTGGCAGTAGGATGGTGGCGGAGGTAGTGGTAGTGGAGTTGGTGTGGCAGGGGTGGAGGAGGAGGAAGTGGGGGTGCTGGCAACTGTAGGGGTTGTCGCTGCAGCAATAGAGGAGGAGGAGGAGGTCATGGTGGCGACAGGGGGTAGAGGAGGAGGTAGTGTTGGTGGTAGTGGGTGGAGGTGACAGCTTTAGAAGAGGAAGAGGAGGTAGTAGCGGTGGCAGTTGTGGTATGATGTGGCAAGTGAAATGAGATAAGTGAAACAAATACACAAGAAACTAAAGGGTAAATTGGACTTTTTTAACCATGCAATGGGATAGTAATGAGGATTCATAGGGGTAGAGGTATGAATGAGGATTACCAATTTTTTAGTAATCATCATTACCATGATAAACCATATTACCATGATAAAGTGCAACCAAACACTTTTCTCTTGATAATGCAATCAGCATTACCATGATAAACCATATTACCATGATAAAGTGCAACCAAACACTTTTCTCTTGATAATGCAATCAGCATTACCATTGCAAGCATGTAATGAGGTTGAACCAAATGGGCTCTAAACGTGATTTGCTTGACTAATCACACATAAGGGCAGACTGGACCTAAAGTCCAACAAAAAGAATAATATGTATGCCTCTAGCAAAAGAGAAAAAAAAACTTCATTCTTTTCCGTCTATATAAATTTTCAAATTGATTTTTTTTTCATTTCAATAAGGCCCCATCACTTAAGTGAGTAATAATATATACATATTTCGTAATGTTCACTCAAGCCCCATTGTAAGGGTAATCGATAATGATATTATTCTTTCAAGGGAAAATTCCAAAAAACTACATTGAAAATATCAAAAGGACAATTTAGTACATTGAAAATGGAAAAGGACAAATCAGGCGGTGTCAGACGGGCAAATGAATTTGGGATTTTGAAATCTCAACCAAATGATGAAAATGTCGTTCAGCCCTCAGTTGGAATAACAACATAGGAGTTGTTAATGGCGAGATCGATGGTGTTATTGGCCCTGGAACTTGTTATTTGTGAAAGAAGAAATTGGAGTTGTTAATTTCGAATCCAGAGTTGTTAATTAAGAGATGGTTGTTGTTATTGGCCCTGAAGCTTGTTAAGTACGAAAGAAGAAAATATAGTTGTTAATATCGAATCTGGAGTTGTTAATGGCGAGATCGGTGGTGTTATTGGCCCTGAAACTTGTGAATTGTAAAAGAAGAATTGAAGTTGTCAATGACGAATCCAGAGTTGTTAATTACGAGGATCAAGTTGTTATTCTGAAGTGGGGGATGGAGGGCTGAAGGGCATTTTCGTCATTTGGCCGAGATTTCAAAATCCCAAATTCCTCTGCCCGTCTGACACCGCCTGATCTGTCCTTTTCCATTTTCAATGTACTGAATTGTCCTTTTGATATTTCCAATGTAGTTTTTTGGAATTTTCCGTTCTTTCAAACTAAGACGTTGGGCTTATCATTGGGATGTCAACAAGCGCCCAAAACATAAAATAAAATGAAAATGAGTGAAGTTATCATCTTCAACATAATGTCGTTTTCACTTGTTTTTAATTACGTCATTGAGACTCTACTGAGTGTTGAGTCAAAAAAACAAAACAAAAACCTATTGAATTCCAAAGTGTTTAATTTTTTTAACAAAAAGTTCAGGTGAGTAAGATCCTAGAGCTTGCCAAGGTCAAAACATGCATTCGAGCTCAAAGAGCACTTATAAAGATACTCATGGATCGCTCATCAATAAGGTCTCACATCGGTGGGATTTGAACCCTCAACCTTATGTTTATGAGCCAATCGCCTTACCAACTAGACCAACCTTTGTTGGTTTCAAAGTGTTTAATTTTGGTTATGGAGACATGTGGAAAACTCCAATAATTGGCTTTATAAAAATTATTTTTATCTAAAAAAATTATTATCAACTCTGACAAATTTTAATTAATTCAATATTGTACATGGACGACGGTGATCAATAGAGTTATCATAATGACTAGCAAATCCATATCACTTTACTAATAAACATTGTTGAAGTTTTGCTGGCCAAAAAAAAAAAATAATAATGTTGTTGTTACTAATTAGTAATTACCACTACGTACATTAAAGTAAACCTCCTCAAATTTGTTCATGAAAAAAAGAAAAATGTTAGACAAGACTTCTAAAATTTCAAAATCTCAAATCATGTTTGCTTTAATTTCTATAATTGATAAGGGAATGACTAGACTTGATAAGAAATTTATAACTCATTTTAGTATGAAATCACTAATTTAGGATTTTGAAATATGTTGGCGGCCTTTTTCTGAGATTTTCCCTAAAAGAACTCCTCAAATTTTAATATGTAAAATTACGAAAAGTCGAACAGTCATTACAGTGTGGCTAAGAATTTTAGTACTAGATAAATTTTAACAAGTTCAAGAGATCATACAACATATATATGAGCATATACGTAACTTAATAAAACAAAGGAAAACAAAGAAAAATTAAAAAATGTTATCAACTATAATCAAATTCAATAATAGCTCTTGCTATTCATAAAACTACAGATAACGCCTCTCATTTCTTTGACAACATATAATGCACATAGAAACAAGCCTAGTTTTATCTTGATAGTGACAAACAAGCCTAGTGTGAGGAAATGTTTATTTTTAAGTGTAAGTTTATTTTTTAACTTCTTCTTTGGTTTGAATTGTTTTTTTCTTCTTCATATACTAATTATTTCTTTACTTCTGTAGAAATTCAAGGATGTCTTTCTTCCTTCCTCCACAATTTCAACATTACCTCCACAAACAAATACTTTTCTGGTTCTTAATATAAGACATATTTAATGAGTTGATCTTGGTCCTAGCTATAAAATATAGTTTTTATATTTTTCAATCTTTTCCTAATTTACCCCTATTGATACTAAGAATAATCAAAGAGGAGAGAGAAAGAAGAAATTAAGGAAGATGACTAGGATATTTTAGAAAATATATGACATATTAACTAACTCAATTAATTTTCTTAATTTAATCAAATTAGGTAAATATGTCTTATACACTACTGGAAAAATCACTTTTAAGGCCGGTTAAAAAATATATTTTAGACCGGTTCTCAATTCGGTCTTGATACAGCCGGTCTAAAAAGTCTTCTACTTTTTAGACCAGTTATGGAACCGGTCCTAAAAAATATTTTTAAGACCGATTATTATAAAACTGGCCTAAAAATAAATATTTTTAGACCGGTTATAATAGAAACCGGTCTAAATTAATAAAATTTTAGACCGGTTCTTTGTCTGAAAATTTTAATTTTTAGACCAGTTTTATAAAGAACCGGTCTAAAAAGTATCACATTTAAGACCGATTCTTTATAAACCGGTCTAAAAAGTCAAATTTTCATACCGGTTTTCTCCAAAACCAGTCTTAAATATACTTTTCAGACCGGTTTTGGATAAAACCGGTCTTAAAAGTTGATTTTTTTAAAAAAAAAAAAATTTGTTTAAAAGTATACCCAACAAGTCATTTCCCCTGTTAAAACATTTCACTCAGCAAGCAGCAGCCAGTTCAACGACATTGAAATAAATAAATCTTAAAACTCATTGGAACATATTAAAACTCAACTCCCTTGTGCTTAAACAATGTTGGCCGAAACTAACAGGTACCATTTGAAACTAGTATTGTTTTAACAAACCAATAACACTGACAATAATCAAACAACTAAAACAGAACATAAAGTGGTATTAATTCAAAAAGTCAGAGCATATTAATTATAAAACAACGAGAAGTGCTCAAATTAAAGCAACAATAACAAGAACTTTAATTTTTTCCAGATTACGTTTAAGTGCTAAAATTAAAGCAACAACAAGAACTTTTCATTGAACATTATTAATTATAAAACAATGTACAACTAAATAACAGATCGATCAAACACTAACCTGAATGAAGACCAAGGAGTGAGCTTCAACCCAAAGTCACGGTGGCATCGACTGAGGTTAAAATGAATTCCTCAAATTCACGACTGACAAAGGGAAGTCAAATCAGAGGAGAATGGTCACTGCGCTGCGGAGATTAGAGGTTGCGGCGGAGAAGACTGACGATAATCAAAGAACAGTGACGACTAACACAGCAACGAAAGTGGTAATGACGGAGGAGACTTGAGCAAATGAGGGACGGGACGCCATGGACGAGTTCAGAACAAGCACGGACAGAGGTCACCGAGAAATGGCAAAGAGAGAAGAAAGGGTTCATAGAGCGCGCGATCTGGGCGCGGGAGGAAAAATAAGTGTGAAAAATCTTACCTTTAAGACCGGTTTTTATTAAAAACCGGTCTTAAAAGAGGGAAAATTCACATTTAAGACCGGTTTGTACAAAAACTGGTCTTAAATGTAACATATTTAAGACCGGTTGTTGGAAGAACCGGTCTTAAATGTGTTACATTTAAGACCGGTTTTTCACACAACCGGTCTTAAAAAGTTATCCAATTTTGAATTTAAAATTTTTAGCATTTAAGACCGGTTTACATATAAACCGGTCTTAAATGTTAAAAAGTTTAGACCGGTTTTAATACAAAACCGGTCTTAAATATTTAACATTTAAGACCGGTTTATATTTAAACCGGTCTTAAATGTTAAAAAATTTTAAATGCGTAAAATTTTAAGATTTTAAGACCGGTTTTTTTTGTAACCGGTCTAAATAAATTTTTTAAGACCGTTTTTTTAAGAACCGGTCTAAGAAGTTCAATATAATTACAAAACTGCCACCGCGCAAATTTTTAAGATCTTATCCACCAAAACCAGTCTATTTTTTCCAATAGTGATATTAAGGGCAGGAGGAGTATATCTCTTCATCTTTCATTATTCTTCAAGTTCAATTACATAAAGTGAAGAACTTAAATCATTTTTACCTCTACATTTCATTTCTCAATCATAAACATAATGTTCATACTTATCTAACTTAATTTAATAATTCTCACCAATTAATAATTATTATATTTAAAATGTTATTTATTATACAAACTTTTAAATAAATAATGCAGAAATTTATTGCAAAAATTAATCATGCAAATTCAAATTTCAATTACTGGGGCAATAATTTCAAATTTCCTTCAAAATTAGTAGCAATTTCTTCAAAATTAGCTCCACACTTATATTTCTCTCTCATAAATCTAACGCATAATGCAACCCTTCGTTTTACCAATCCCCATCCTAACTTCATCATAACCCATAATACATGAATGTACCTTACTAGACCTCTCAGAAGAACCCCAAAGGAAGTTGCATCACCTTTTATCAATATCTTCCCAAGTTTGAGCAGGCAGTATAGTGGACTGTATAGTTTAAGACGGTATAGCAGACACCACAAATGATACTAACGTATGTCTTATAGCTAGAGAAAAAGTAGGTCGATAAACGCTTATCCGTCTTATCTAAGACGCCTTAGTACATTTGTTTGGTCACCCTTTTATGAATTAAAGGAACTCCCAAGTATTTTTCCAAGTCCGTTGCTGGAGTAAAACCAAAGAATTCACTAATATGCTGATTCTTTTAAGTAATAATCTACTTTTTACTTACCACTTCCTAGTTGTTCAGCCTCACCGACACTTTTAAGTATTAATCGAAGCTAAGCAATACGTCATGATACTTTGGCATGGATTGGAATGGAATGAAAAGAGATACGGGCTAAACATGGAATAAATGGGCTGGAAAGGATGTTAAAGGGGGTTTGAAGAATTTAGTTTATATATAAGATAATAAAGGTTGATCTAATTGGTAAAGGAGTTGGTTTATAACTAGAACGTTATTAGTAGATGATCTATAAGTACCTCTATAAGCACTCTTAGAGCCTAAAGGCATGCCTTGACCTTAGTGAGCCTCCAACCCAACTCACCTAAATTTAAATGTACCAAAAAAATGTAGGTTATTTAAGTTAAGGAGGCTATGAGTAGAGTTTGAGTGTGGAATATCAACAAGTAAAAGTTTGAGCTTATATCCCCCATGGTGGATGTGGAGAGATGCTCATATTCTAGTGCTGATCTACTTATCATCGCAGCGATTAGAACCTCGATTCGGTCAAGACGAGAAGAATTCACCGATGCCATGTGATCCATATATATTTGCAGTCCTGTGAGAAGCTCATCGTTCCATTGTACTAGTAGACAATTCCTTGACTGCAACTTCAAGCTCGTCCATTTCATCTTCATCAAAATTGCCGGTCGTCGTAGAGGCAGTCACCTAATATGAAAGCACCATATGTAATAATCTAATCTAAAATGAACAGTACATTTAGAGGAAACTCTTGGCACAAATACAGACAGTCTCAAAATAAGATAAAGGAGGAGGGCTACAAAGCTAAGGAAATATAAACAAGAAACATAGAGAAAGGATAAGGGATGATAGAAGTTGCAAAAGAGAAGAAACTACATAGTAAACATGACCACGACGGAAGCCACATAGAGAGAGAGAGATTGAGAGACTTCATCCAAAATTATCCATATTCTTTTCATAGTCTTCTCGGCTTATAGAACCTCAATTCTTCAAACCCTGTAACATTCTTTTGACCAATTTATTCCATATCTAGCAATTGAACCAACAAAGGTTGACTTTAATGGAAGGGGCTAGTCCTTTACAATGTGATGAACCAAAGTTCAAATCCTCGCTGGGAGAAGTGCCCACATTTAATGCCTAGCAGTGCCTTGAATACGATTGCCTCCAATAGAAGGATACACGTGCTAGCAAAAATATCTAGCAACTAACTAAAAGAGAACAATAACATTCTTTTTTTGCTAGACATAGGTATCCTTCTATTGGAGGCAATCTTGTTTGAGGCACTGTCAGGCACTGACTCTGCAAACATGATATATACTTAAAAGGCATGCATCTACATACTACATTATGTTAATTAATATTTAGAAAGAGCTCATCGAAATGATGAGCAATGAGAGCTCTTCACCATTGTGGACCGTTCATATATAGTTTGAATGGTTTATATTGATATTTTTTACTCTTACTTTTACAAAAAAATTATTTCGATGTGTACATAACATAAAACAAAGATAACCTTTTGACTATCAGCTTTGCAAAAAAAAATTATTTAAAAATCGCTAGTTAAAAATTTTAAATCTGGACCATTAACATTTTATCCAATGCAGTTTGCTATAATTACAATTAAGTTACAACAATAACATTATCCCATTAGGTGGAGTTGGTTACATGAATTGCATGATACTATTATTTTGGTTAGTGAGATTTTGTGATACTATTTGTTCTTTATTAAGAATCAAATTTTTTATATAAATTATTAACCTAAAGGTCGCCTCAGTAACATGGATCCCACGGCTGCATGACAATTGCATTGAATAGTTATCGCATTGCCACATTTTTCTCTTTTTTGCATTATGGGGAAATTATGTGACGAAAAAACCTCCAAGCACTCACCTAAGGTTTAGTTTAAAATATTTGAGCTCATCACATTGGCACACATACGCGACACATCATTTGTCAGGAAAGACCAAGAACACACATACACACATTTTTAAACCATCATTTATTTTTGTAATTTGTTAAAATTAGAAAATATGAAGGAAAAATTGGCTAAAAGTCCCTTATTGGAAAATTAATTGGTCATTAGTACATAGAATCTGTGGTCCATTAGTACATAAAATTAATTGCACACCATGAAAACTCAGTTGCAATTATTGGAAGCTCACTTACAATTCATGGAAGGTCATTTGCATTTGCACTCTAACTTAAATTTCACACCTTGGAAGGTTATTTGTAATTTATTGAATATCATTTGAAATTTGTGGAAGGTCACTTACATTTTACCTTAATTTGCACATCACAGAAACTCAGTTGCAATTCCTAGAAGTTTAGTTGAAATTTATTGAAGGTTATTTGCAATCCATAGAATGACATTTGCGTTTGCACCCTAACTTAATTTTCACTTTACGAAAGGTCACTTGCAATTTGTGGACGGTCACTTGCATTTTAACTTAATTTGTATACCATGGAAGCTTAGTTGCAATTTGCGGAATGTCATTTCCAATTTGTTGAAGGTCATTTGCAATTCGTGGTTCATCTTTTATTCTATCGATCTGCATGCCATGGTTCACCTTCATCCCCTTCTTCATCTCCCTCCATCTCCAAATTTGCCATGGCTTGCCACTACACAAGATCATCCTTTTGAAATTTGATTTTTTTTTTCAACCAAGAAGGTGGAGGAGGGAGGTAGCAGTAGCAGAGATCAAAGAAATGGAGCGAATGAAGAAGGCTAGTGCAGCAGTGGCAGGACAAGGTCGCTAGATGATCTTATGTGATGTTGTAAGATGGAGGGCATCATCATTGGTTGCCAGAGTCATTTGTTGCTGGAGTTTGCTCGAAGGGGATATGGAGTTTGTGAAGGGTGAATTTGGAAAGATAAAGCACACGATGAGGGAGTGAATGGTAGTGAGGGAACTGATGGGCGCAAAAGATGAAAGGGTAGATCCTTATTTCATCAAGGGTAGAGTAGTCATTTTATATGGTTACTCATTTCTCCTAAAGGACCTCAAGACTTTACTTTTTTCTAGGTTGTATTCCCCAATTAATTTCTCAAATGTTATCCCCAAGTTTCCCAAATATGAAAATGAAATATTGTCAATATATTAACATATTAAATATATGAAATTTTTTCGATTTATAAGTCATGTTTTTGCTATACCTACTCTAATTTTAATCAGAGTATGATTCCACTACCAAAAAATGACTTGTTACTTGTGGCAAGAATGAAGTACTTCCTAACGATATAGTTCATAAAAAATAAATAGCAACAAATGTCGTTTATAAAGGGTAATAATATGAAATGAAAATATAAATTTAAGAAAAAATTCATCCACATGTTCGATCCGATCGATAATTTTAATTTAATTACCAGTCTTTATAAAAACTTTATTTGTAGGAATGCACTGGTGTTAAAACTGTGTTAAATGAAACGAACGAAAATTCATAAAATTATTATATAAATTAAAATTAACGATTTTTATAATAAAGGATGAACACTTGTAATAGATCAAACTATAAGAGTTCAATTCGAACAAAAGAAACTAGAAGGAAATGATTCAAAATTTAGCTGAACTATAAGTACTTGCAAATTAATTATTTTCCCTAAATTTAAAGTCCATAGTCAATATCTCAAACAAACACAATCTCAATATCAGCAGACAAGCTTTTGAACTATAATAGATCAAAGTAGTTTATGGATCGGATATGATATAACAATATTAGCGACAAGAAATAAAGACACAATACGCTACTACAAGAAGTGGACCTGAAAGACAACCAAAAAAAAAAAAGAACAAAACAAAGGATTTAAATCAATCAATCATATATAGAATACAAGACAATAAAATGATCTATAAAGTAGAAGTGAAAGGAACATTGGTGGCTGGAAGCCATGAATTTCCTCCAATGAAGTTTGCAACAGTGAACTTTGAAGCTTCTGAAGCACTGGTGATTACGTGGTAACCTGACCACTTAACACGATTTGAAATGGATGAACCTGGACCATTGTTCATGTACTCTCCATAGTACAAAGTGTTTAAGGCAAAGTTGCCACTCCATTCCAACCAACCAGCCTGGTTTATCAAACTGTCCAAGAAAGTCTTCATGAAAACTGTTCGAGAATATTGTTGCCATGGCCTTCCAAGATAGGTCTTCACCGAGTTTTGAACTGGCTTTAAATCTGAAGCAGCTGTAACCCTACAATTGTGAATAGAAATTCCTGTGTTTTGGTTTGGATCAGTTCGACCTTGGGCTGTGATTGTGTTGACTTTGTTGGGAGGGTTTCTTGCAAAAATGTTGCAGTTTTGGAAAACCACTGCTGCATTACCAAAGATGAAATCAACGGTGCCGTAAATGTCACATTCTCTGTAGAATTGCCGCTCAGAGTGCACATATAATGTGTCTTGGTATCCTTCAAAGCTACATCTGTAAAAGACTGATAAATCTGAACCAGAACGTAATGCGACAGCTTGATGGTTTGAAGCTCCAGCAGTGTTTCTAAATGTGATGCCTTGAGCAATAAATCCATCCCCAACAACACCTGCAAAAATCCTTAACTAGTTCAGTTTCATTCCTGACCTATTTTAATAACCAGATGCGACTTTGATCGTTGGTGTAGAAAGACCCATATCTGATAGAATTAGGCTTAGTAAGACATTTATATATATACGTTGGAAACCTACATTTAAACTTTAGAAATATGTAATCTTGATTTTTCAATTTACAATCCTAATGCAAAAGACATTCTAATAAATTTGAAAATTGAAAATATATTAAAAGATTAAATTTTATATGACTTCCAACTTACCAACAGTGGCTGACCGGAAGGTTGTAGTGTCTCCTCCAACACTTTTGCTTCCTGTGATTATAGTCTTCCCAATACCATCTCCAACTAACATTATATTCTTTGCCTTTATCTCTACCTGTTCATTGTAAACTCCAGCCTTCACGTATATCACATATCTCCCACTACTACTCTCTGGTGCTGCATTTATAGCTGCACTTATAGTTGTGTATTTGCCAGATCCATCTTTAGCCACAACCACGTTGGCCCTAGAAGATGAAGAAGAAGACTGCAACAACTTCCTATCCCCAGGCTTAACCCATGTTGGAAACCCATCTTTATTACTTGGCTCTTTGTATTCAACTTTGTTCAAAGCCAAAGTGTTGCTCAACAACTTAGTGACGTTGTTGGACATCAAAGGCAACACGTAGTCTTGAACCCCGAGCTCATAGAACCCGGCTCGGCACGTCTCGAGGTTGGTGAGAGCTGTGCTGAGCCATGTTTGAGCATCTTCCTGAGAGAACATGGTGTTGGTGGGCTCTAGGGTTTTGTTGAGCTTATGAATGGCTTGCTCGTAAAGCTCAACGCAATCAGCCCATGCAGCTTTCTCACTTGAGTTCCTGCACTTGGGGCCTAATGAAAGAGTGTTAGCATGACCTTTTAGGGCTCGCTCTTGGGCAAGTTGAAGAGAAAGATTGAGAAAGTCATGTTTGTGTTTGATGATCTTTTGGCTGTGAACGGGATTGTTGTTGAGGAAGTATTCACATGGCTGAGGATATGGGGTTTGGTTGCACCAAAGCTTAACCTCATTCCATGAATACCCAGAAACAGAAGAGCAAAGTAGAAATAAGGGAACAAATAACACAAAGGCTATGCGCAATAAGCCGAAAGCTTTCATACTTAGAGCTTCTGAACTATTCTATATATGGCCTGTGAACAATATAATCTCGATGAAAGGGGAAATTGTTCTTAGTGTTTGGATGGGTTTTGATATTGTGATGTGGTGCCTTTATATAGAAGAGGAGGCGAAGAATGAGTTGTTGCCATATTGATATATGGCTGATCTTCATGCATACGCTTATCTCTTTCTGCTTTTGGTAGTGGTTTTTGATTTCGCCTTTGCATGCATGCTTTATATGATTAAGAAAGTAATATACTTTGTACTTTGTTGTTTGTTCATGATTAGCCTCTTTTATTTGTCTTTGACTTCCACGAGGTTGCACCTGTCTTGACTTGACGGTTCAGTTGTTTCTTTAAGCCGTCTATTGTTTTTAATTGGTAATTTGACGGATGCCATGTAATAGTATTTGAATGAATGAAAATAGGTACAAGCTCATGGAGTCGTCGTTTTTATTTCTTAGAAGACAAGATATTTAGTTATAGAGACAGGTTTTTTTTTTTTTTTTTTGTGGTCTTATTCATATGTCACATGGTTACATTTTTCATACAAATGCACAATTTTACATTTCATTTATTGTTATGTGGATTCTGTTTTCATAAGGTATAATATATATCAAATTAATAGGGGTACAATTGGAAAATTGTTAAACATTAAGACAAAATTAATAAGGTTTAAGTTTCTTTTTCTCACAATCATGTTGGAATTGATTTATAAATAGAACTAGATAAGTAAAAAAGATTAAAAAAAGAAGAGGAAAGAACTAAACTAAAGGAAAGAAGGATAAAAATAGGTATCAAGCTTGTGAAAAATAATTAATGTTGCTAGCTAGCACATCAATTTCTCTAATATTTAGTTGAAGATGTTGGATTAATTAATGAGTGAAAATCCAATTTTGAAGAAACAAATTAGCAATGATTTGGCTTTCAAAACAAGCCCAGAGTTATTGACTTTTGAATCAAGTGGCCCCATCAGCTGATGAGAGAATTCCAACTACGCAATGGGGCTACTTGCGGATACCATTTAACTAACTTTGGTTTTATTTATTAATAGTATTATTGATATTCAAAATCTACAATGCACGTTAAAAATGAATATATGATTCTAAATATAAAATACTAGACTATGAAACGAAGGCTATTTTAATAATTGAAACTCAAATCCAAGAAGCGGCCGATTGAGAATGTGATGACTTCTTTCCGGGTAGTAAAGCTTTTGACTTTTAAATCTCAAAGCATTTCATGCAAATCCACCAAAGGATACAACTACTACGGAAGGGACTTTTAACGACCGGTTTTTGGGCCTTTAGACGACTGTTTTCAGGGGGTCGTCTATCTCAGTGTCGTTGAAAGTTCGAGAAAAGACGACCGTTAAAAAACAGTCGTTGTATCTTTTGGATACAACGACTGGTTTTAAGAAAACAGTCGTTGTATCCAACAGATACAACGACTGGTTTTAAGAAAACAGTCGTTGTATCCAACAGATACAACGACTGTTTTCTTAAAACCAGTCGTTGTATCTGTTGGATACAACGACTGTTTTATTAAAACCAGTCGTTGTATCCTCTTTTTTTTTTTTTTTTTTTTAAAAATCCCTACATCAACTCCCTCTACTCCCTCCACCATATGTGTCTACAAGTCCCCACGTCCTCCCATTCTCTCATGATTAACTCTCTAGCTTCCCCTAATAGTCATGGAAGTGAAATCACATATTAGTTTTTCTATGATGACATATAGCGCAATAACATCATTTCAATGTGCAGACTTCAACTTTCAAACTTTCAATGTAAATCATGACATGCATATGGGCAAAGAGATGATGACATGCTTCCATGAAAATCCCTATTTTTCATCATCATTTTCCATAGTGTTCTCTGAAAGCATAATGCCTTAACAAATTCAAAGTACTCATAAATAAGAAACTAGGAAAAGTATTCGAATATGCAAACTTCAAATAGCACTGTACAAAAGCACTGCACTACGTAAAAAAACCTCTACACATCATCACCCGGCCCCTCTATGTGTTGTAGAAGATGTCCCGACAACAGGTCTCGGATGAAATTAATGTCTTCGATTGTGTAGGGGTCCTTATCACCAAAAATCTGAGCGCAAAATGGAGAATATGTTAACATAAATAAATAAATTGAATGAAATAAATAACAATTGAATCACATGAAAAGAACTAAAATTCAATTGAGAATCAATAAATGATCACCTGTTCAAAATTTGTAGTAAGGCCAGAGAAAATGATGTTATACATATATAGTATAACATAGAAGCCGCACTCAGTTTTCCCTGCTTGCCGTGGACACTATACAGCAAAAGCAAACGGTAAAAAAGAATAATTAAAGGCCTATGTAAAGCAATCGTCATTCAAAGAACTTGAATGTATAGAACTTACGTTTGGCTTGAACCACTTTGTATGACTAGCTTTACCTTCACGCTTCCCACCCATTATATAATATGTCTTCAATGCACTGTAATAATTAAAATGATAAACAAAAGACATTAAAACAATTGAGTAAAATCAAAAATCAATGACGGACAAATAAATTTACTTACGTGTCAAAAATGTTTTTGATATCTGCGTTTGGCTTGCGACCCAATGAGTCAAACCAAAAGATGACGTTGATCGAGGGACAAGGAACACAGAGACTCCAATGATAACTATAATCACATGCATATATAGATTAAAATGAGGTTAGATAACATGATACTGTTTAGCAAAGTGAACGTGTATAAATATAGCAAAGAAAGTTACTTGCCCTTCAACAATTGGTCCCAGATAACAAGGCAGCTGAGTCTGGCCTATTGTATAGCCTACATAGCTCATCCGTTCTTCCAAAGTCTGGCTATTACGCCGTGACATATTGCCAGGACATAAGAAGCCATATGTACTGCCAAGCCCTCGTTCGGCACACAGTTTGTGGAAGCAGCTACCACATAAATGAAATGAGAAATGACACAGTAAATGTAGAAACCTAAAACCCCTAAATATCAGTGCATTAATTACAATTAAAACTTATAACTAAACTCACATGATTGCAAATGTGACCCATCCTACGTCAATCTCCTCCAAAGATAGGAACTCTCTAATATCTTTGTTATCAAGCCCATAATCATACGAGATTCTGCGACCCACAATATCACAAGGCATCTTCAAGTCGACCTTATTTATGCCTTGATGAATATTTTGCAGTCGTGCTAAAAACGGGAATTTTGTCGCATCATCTTGTTCCTAGTAACACACAAAAAGATTATAAGTATAATGTTAATGATTAAGTAACAGTAAGTTGTTTCCTACCATTTGAGGGACTGGCACAGTCTGAACAAGATGTCTAGGCCATAAGATGAAAGATCCTGTTGCGTGACCTAGATTGGTAACCTCACCATCAGGGAATGGGACATCTGCACCTTCCTCCCCCAGTCGAACACTGGTCACATTGACCTTAAGTTGATCGTCCCGGATTTGGTTATTATGGTGGGTGGTGGCACGACTGTATACAACAGCATCAGCAACAGCACGCAGGTACGGGACTTCTAAATACAAAGTGCAGGGTTCTCCAGGCTCTAGTGAAGGACCAGGGTCGCCATGTCCAACCTCTGGCGGATTGTAACTGCCTTTAGTGCTGGGAAAGGCCGGGGATTCCTGAGTAAGAGAAATGAAAGAATTAATTAAAATAACGTAAGGAAAAACTCAATATAATGTTAAATGAAATTAGTTACAAACCTCAGATCTAGACGCCACATTACACATCCCGCATTGCATGTGAGACAACACCATCGTACTCATCTCACCACGTAGCTCACTCAACAACTCTTCTTTTAGCTCGTCTCGAAGTGAGTGACGTAGCTCTGATTTGATTTCCTCTCGAACCCTGGCCACAAACTCCTGACTCATTTCACCTCGTCCATAAGCTTGTGAACCTCGTCCAAAGTATTTAGAGAGACCAACTCCCCTTGACTCCCCTCTAACTTGACCAGGGTGATCTAGATTACCAAGCGCCGTGGCTAAGATGTCCATCCTTCCAGTTTGACTGAAGGAACCCTGGCTGCTCTGCTGTTCAAGTTCATCCTGTGGCATATAATGGATAAATAGAAAGTAATTACATGCCACCAACGTTAGAAAAATGAAACACATTTAAATATACTTGTTATTAAATACTCACAATCCTTTTAGCGACATCAGCAACGACTGGATTTATATATTTATCTCCCTTTATCCTCCCTGCTTTCCATTTTTTGTGACGCGGGGGAGGAGGTGGCTCCTGCACGACTATACTAGGATCTGCTCGGGCTGCTTCCTCCAATTTTTGCAATTCAGCCTGCATCATCTTCTTTTCGAGCTTTCGATAACCCCCACGCGACATGTAATGAGGATAATTGTTTTTCGCTCGCCTCTCTTTATTTGCTTGACTCAATTTCTATATAAACAAAGAATAATGATAACTGAGTTAGCGATGTCAAGTAAGTTCAACTAAAATGTTTAACACTAAGATGAACACAATGTACCAGGAACTCGGGATCCTGCCGCGATGCGACAAACAACCTCCAGTCATTTGGAGAAAGAAACGGATACTCTTTACAAGGATCTAAATGACTCCTCGGCCCTTGAACGTACTTGGTTGTGAGCGTGGACTTGAAATCTTTCCACCGCTCACGAACTTCCCCAATCCAATGTTTGTACATCTCCTTCGTATTGGGAACATCGTAGGTTTGCTACAAAACAAAATATATAGTAGTCGTTATATATGAACAAATAGAAATAAAAATTAGAACAAATACAACTTTACATACCAAAATTTGTTCCCAAATCATACGCTTCGTGTCCTTTGAAACTTCCCACCAGGTAGGAATTAAAACGCTAACTTTGCTCCGACCCAAAAAGCCAAGGTAGCTAATGAACGTGTCTCCGTCTGGCCCAAGTGGCTTCAAATTAGCATCAAATTCCACGTGAATCCTGCTCGCCTGTTGTTCCTCATGACGTGCCACCAACGATCGCAACTTCGTGCTTCCTCTAACCTTTTTCTTAACCGGTGAGCCAACAGAGTCGCCCGAATTTGAGTCTGACATGATCCTGCTAAGAAATAAATGTGACATGATAAGTAAAGTGAAATTACATGCACACTTTTAACAATTCAAAATCTTACTAAGAAATAAATGTGACATATGATAAGTAAATCGAAATTACATGTATACTTTAAACAATTAAAAATATTACGTTAAGTGTTTTCCCAAATTCCTTCACAATGATCAACTCTAGCTGCATATTCATCATCATCTACCAATTCCACTTCAGATGGCATAGGCGGATTTGTAGTGAAAGGCGGCATGTCGTCAAGATTCAAACTCGGATCACCATCCTTCTGTTTTTTACTTTGGAGTACAATAGACAATTTTTTATTTGCTGGATCAATGACATAAAACACTTGTTTTGCCTGACTTGCTAGAATGAATGGCTCATCTTTATAACCAACTCTTTCAAGATCAACTAAGGTGAATCCAAATTGATCTATTTCAACAGCATTATTGTTAACCCACTTACATTTGAATAAATGAACTCTCAACTTAGTGTAGCTTATCTCCCATATGTCTTCAATAACTCCATAATAGACCATGGATGCCAAAATGGGATTTTTGTCTTTTGAACTAGAAAAGTGCATTGATTTGGCTACCACCATCACCCCACTGTTTTGCATAGTACTTCTGTTATCCTGGCCATTTGTATAGAAACAATACCCGTTTATATCGAAGCCACTCCAAGTTATGACCTCAAACGAAGGCCCCCAAGCTAACCATTTGATTGTCTCAGACACATTGGTCTCGTGCGCTACCTTATCCTTGAACCACTCTATGAAAGTCTTGTTTTGCTCATTAGCTATCTGCATGTCATTTTTCCTTGGATAGATCTCCTTTAAACTCTTTCTGTGTTCGGCTAAGTACGGCTGAACTTCTTCCGTATTATTCAAGATATAGAGGTGTGCTTGCAACACCTCTTCACGACGCATACTCTTCACTCTGAGCCCTCGTGTTCCCTTACTTGTACCCTTTTCATGACGTGATTGGGCCTTTGACCTTGATAGATATTCTTTGCAAAAGTCCATAGCCTCTTCAACGACATATCTTTCGACAATTGAGGCTTCAGGTCGATAAGGATTTTTAGAATACCCTTTTAAGTTCTTCATGTATCGCTCAAAAGGGTACATCCACCTTAGATAAACTGGGCCGCATAGTCTTACCTCCCTGACCAGATGAACTATTAAATGCACCATTATATCAAAGAATGCGGGAGGAAAATGCATCTCTAGTTGGGATAGAATAGTATAACCCTCATTTTCTAATTCGTCTAACCTTGCAATGTCAACAACCTTGCTACAAATAGCATTGAAGAAACTGCACAACCTTGTTATCGTCCTTCGCACATCATCTTTCATAATGCCTCTAACAGCTACTGGTAATAGTTGTTGCATCAAGACATGACAATCATGAGACTTCATCCCAACTAACTTCAAATCTTCCATGGACACAAGTCGGCTCACATTAGAAGAATACCCTTGTGGCACCTTAATGCCGTGCAAACACCCACACAAACTTCTTCTCTCCGCTTTTGACAATGTATGCGCTGCTGGCTCCATATACGCTCTCTTACCATCATCTCTTAGTTGTGGATGCAGTCGTTCTCTTATTCCCATTTCAACCAAGTCTAGTCTTGCACTAATCCCATCTTTTGTTTTCCCTGGTATGTGCAAAAGCGTACCAACAAGGCTATCACATACATTTTTTTCCACATGCATCACATCAATACTATGTCTCACATCAAGACTACGCCAATATGGAAGATCAAAGAAAATTGACCTCTTCTTCCATATGTTCTTCTCACCCGTAGTCTTTTGATTTTTTCCAAAAGTGACATTGATTCTTTCCACCCGACTATAAACTTCGTCTCCAGTTAATGGCTCCGGAGCTATTTCATTCTCCGGCAAACCGTTAAAAGCCTTCTTTAGCCTACGGTATGGGTGGAATCGAGGAAGAAATCGTCTATGACCAAGGTATACCGTTTTTCTACCGTGCTTGAGTTGATGGAACTGTGTGCTCGATTCACATATCGGACATGCTTTATGACCCCTGACACTATAACCTGACAAGTTACCATATGCAGGGAAGTCGTTAATTGTGGTGAAAATCATTGCACGTAGCTTAAACGACTGTTGCTTATATGCATCAAACACATCTACACCATCCTCCCACAACTTCTTTAAGTCCTCTATCAAAGGTGCCAAGTAGACATCGATATCGTTCCCTGGCTGTTTTGGTCCCGAAATCATCATAGAAAGCATCATATACTTGCGTTTCATACACAACCAGGGAGGTAAGTTGTAAATTACCAGCAGAACGGGCCATGCACTATGTGTACTGCTAAAAGTACCATAAGGATTGATCCCGTCTGTGCAAAGCCCTAGCCGAAGGTTTCTTGGCTCGCTGCCAAATCCGGGATACATTTCATCTACTTTCTTCCATTGTGGAGAGTCAGCCGGGTGTCGAAGGAATTTTCCATCACAAACTCTATCATCATAATGCCATCTCAACTTCTTTGCTTCTTTCGCATTCGCAAACATTCGTTTGAACCGCGGTATGATTGGAAGATACCACAAAACCTTTAAAGGTTGCTTTTTATTTGTCTCATCACCACACCTATTACCTTTCTTCACTTTGTATCTAGAAGTTTTACATTTCGGACACTCACTTAAGCCTTCATACTCATTTCTGTACAATACGCAATCATTAGGGCAAGCATGTATCTTTTTATACTCCATACCCATTGTAGATAATATTTTCTTGGCCTCATACATACGATTTGGAAGTACATTATCCTCTGGAAACATATCACACAACAATTCTAGTAACAATGTGAAACTACTGTCGGTCCACCCACAAGTTGCCTTTAGGTTGACCAAGTGCAAAATGCCTGACAAACGTGTATACTTTGTACACCCAGGGTACAAAGGTGTCTCTGCATCACTCCGTATGCTATCATATACAGGCGTTTGTGCAAAACATTCTACCTCAACATCGTGAATCATGTTCTCCATTCTATTGTCATCTCCAACCTCCAAAACTTCCTTCTCGCGTGACGCCCAAGCGGTTCCTTCCTCACCATGCCATATCCATCTTGTGTACCGAAGATTTATTCCATCACAAAGTAAGTGATCCCTTATATCATCAACATCCCGTAGACTCTCATTTAAACAGTTGATACATGGACAAAAATACTTCCCATTTTTACTAGGCGCATTCATTTTAGCAAATTCAATAAAGTTTTCTACCCCATTCTCATATTCTTCACTAATTCTCGAAGCATTCATCCAACGGTGATCCATTTTATTACCACCTAATCCATTTTCACAGACACTCAAGTTTAGAACAGCTATATGAAACACTCATGACACACTGTAAAAACTAACAGTTCAAATTTATCACGCTTATAACAAATAGTAGCACTATGATATCCTCAGGTTTCAAAAACTTTCATCAACAAGCAATAACATAACTTACCAGCTAATCCTTAGCTTCCAAGGACACTATGTTTGTGATTGAGGATTTGGAAGAATATTCTACAGAGGCAAGGATGTAGTAGGCCGGCAACCCAAGGAAAAATGATAGCAGTAGTGATACCTGCAGGTTTATGACAGTTATTTAGACATGAAGGGGTAATATTTAGAACATTTCAGGTCAAATGACCTTGATTCAGTGTTTCTTATATATAAAAAAAATTATCATATAATTTCCTTAATTTATAATGACCCTCCATGTTTTGTGTCACTAGCTTACTATATTTAGTGTAAATTTCAATTTATATACTGATACATGGTAATATAAATTTAAAATTTCAAAATAGAACAATAAACAATTTATTTTTTTAAAAAAAAAATTCATGTTTTGGAATCATTGCATTACAACTTCAATACAATTAGAAAATAGGAATCCAGTGGATTTTGTCTCTATATGATCCAACGCGAAGGAAATGAAATACAGAGTAGGGTGCATGTGCTTCTCGAGATATCATTACCTCAAAAGTAATTAATTAGATGAAATTACTATTATTTGTCCATGATGATATAATAAATTAAAATTAAACCCAAACACGAAGCAAACTAGACTAATTTACTTGTATAAATAGAAATGATGTCTTATTTTTAATTATTCTTTACCAAAAACGGAAGGAACTCATGTATTCCATATATCTAAGGAAACCTCCTAATTTTCAAATTTAATTTTATTACACAGCCATGTTTTGTTCTCGTTGAATTGTTTTCTTTATACTATGCATCATTGTTTCCCCTCTCTTCTCCTCTCCCATGCTGTATATAACATACCCAAATTATATAAAATGAAATAATGTATAGTACGTCTAAATATATATATATCATTATTCATGATAATAAGAGATTCAATAATGTGACCAAAAGAAAGTTATTAGTCCAAACAAACGTGTTGTTTAGCTTGGCAAGTTGTGCTAACTTAATTAGTGATATGAAATTCAATTGGGTTGAATCAATTGGGTGATGCAAATAGCCATTTTACAATGGTAAACAATTACCTAGCTAATACCTACTCCGCATTTGAAATATTTCTGATTTCTATGTTATATTTAACAACCACAACCAATATCTCAATCACATAGATTTTTTCCAGAACAGCACAACCGAAGTTCAAGATGCCTAGATTCAGTCACAATCGAAGTTCAAGATGCCAACTTTATTTCCAGAACAGCACAAATTGACATCCAAATGAACAAATTAAAACAACTAGAAACAGAAAAGGGAAACTTACACACACAATGGAATAGACCAAGATCAGAACCACCAACGTTGTCTTCTTTATGCGAACACCAAGTATGAACTACAGGACCGAATAATAGAGGCTAAGAAGAGAAAAGCAAAAGCAAAAAAACCAGAGCAATGAAACAGGGCAACTTACTTGCGTTGCTTGCTGCTGATGTGCGAAGAGGGAAAGCGAAGCTCAGACCTGCCTGCGACCGAGAGGGAATGGAGGGACTGTGAAGACGGTGGACATCGGAGAGGGTCAGCGGACAGAATGCAGGAGAAAGAGATAGGCCAAGAAATTTGGGGAATGCAGCTCGCGGGAGACACGAAAATGAGGGTTCAATTAGCGCGGGGAAGAATGACAGAAACGCGCACTGAAGATTTGGGGAAAAGTTAATCACTTTCAACGACTGGTTTATAAAACCAGTCGTTGAAAGCAACCTTTCAACGACTGGTTCTTAAACCAGTCGTTGAAATAAAGTTTTCAACGACTGGTTCTTAAACCAGTCGTTGAATCTTCATTTTCAACGACTGGTTTAAGAACCAGTCGTTGAAAATGAAGCTTCAACGACTGTTTTCCTTGAAAACAGTCGTTGAAACTTCAGTCCAGTGCCACCGGTTCCTGGAGTTGGTTTTTTACTACTGGTTTCTCAAAACGGTCGTTATTGGGTGTCGTAGAATCATGTTCTTGTAGTAGTGAAGTAACTGTTTCACTTTTGTTTTTCGGTAATTATTTTTTTAATCATCATTGTGGGCGACGTCATAACCTTTTATTTTTCCAAGCAAAACATTCTAATGCCATATAAAATTGATCTGAAAAATATAAAATTGTATTTTGGAATCATAACTTCCCAAAACTTTCGAAATCTTAAATGAAATGCTAAAATTAAAATAAATAAATAGCCCAGTATATTTACTAGGGCAAAAAAAAAAGGTCTTTTCACTACTACAGAATATACATATTACTACCCTAAAGAATATCTCTTTTTTGAAAGGGGACACCTAAAATATAGACAGTGATCTAAAACTTTAAAACGATTGATTTTCGCACGATAACGAACCTATAGATGTCACCAGTTTGACTGAGGACACCTAAAGTCATGTTTAGGCATCCCCAGTCCAACTAGGGACACCTAAAGCGAACATAAGGCGTCCCCAACATCAGTGGGGACGCCTAAAAGTTTTTTCTTTTACTAAAATATGTTAGATATGATTAGTTTTGATGATGCCAAATATAAATGTCAAATGATAAGAGCAAAAAGTTTATATAATACTTTGACTAATTATTATGTTTAATATTGCATACCTTGTATATTAGTCAAGCAAAGATTGAAGATAATCAAGAAAATAAAGAAGTTGTCTTGTTGGGTTATAGAGAATGATCATCAAGAAGGAAATCAAGAAGAAAGATTTTGAAGAAAGAAGAAATTATAAGATCTAGTGAGAATATTAAGGTTCAAGCTGTTAGAAGTGATACTAGAGGTTTCTATGATGATACTGGAGGTTTCTATGATCAATTGATGGTTGGAATAGGTTAATACGAAGCTAAGATGACTTATATATGAGTTATGGCACTTCTAGAGGAGTTTTACTCGAGTGTGAGCTCAACACTCGAGTTCCAGAGGTGTTGTAACACCCTGCCTTTAATCATGTAATTATAATTCGATATTAGATAATTAAAGTAGATTAGAGACCTTCAGATAACTTAAACTCATTTCAATCTCCTATTTTGTAGTAGGGTTTTCACAAAATCATTCAAAATCTCTTTCCTGTTCCTGGTCTCTATTTCAAAATTCGAATATAATCACCTGTGCAGTTTATCTACATTCACGTATGACAGAGTGTAAAACCAAATCCCCGGCAACTCCCAGGTTCTATATATATATAACCTGAGATTTAAGTATCCACTAGGGGATTACATCCAAAATCGAATATACTATTCATATTTCAGAATATACAGTAATCCCGAATTCAAAAGAAATAACCAGCATTTCCAAAATCAACTATACCCCTAAGGGTCCTAAGTGCTCCGGGTCGGCCTCTTCTCCTTTGAGCCACATGCCCTGTCTGAAAGGTTAGTCATAGGAAGGAATGAGATTCAAGAGAATCTCAGTAGTAACAGACCACTCATACAATGTATAAATACCAAGCATGTATATAAATCACAACCAGCAACAACAGCAACATCAATCTCAAAGATACATGGTTTTCACCACAAACGACAGCACTCACGGCTGTATACACAATACGACAGCTCTTGCTGTAATCTTCATCACGACAGCTTACGCTGTAATCACAATACACAATACGACAGCTTGCGCTGTAAACGACAGCTTGCGCTGTAAACGATAGCTATCACCAGCTGTAACAGCAACAGCATCAAAGAAATCATCACAGAACCATGATAACACACATATACAAAGCATTACACATAGTATAAGAGAGAGAGAGAGTCACTACCTGATCCTTTCCTGATGTCTCTGGGCACTATGGGCTCACGAGGACGGCAAATATCAAACCCTGTAATCAAATTAGGGACAACCCGTCAATTACTTTTCCAAGTTCTTACCTCTATAATTCTTTAAGTTGGTTATCATTTGAACTCTTTAGGTGTCTAATATGGGTCTAAACATATGCCTAAAGGCTTAGGAGAATCTACCCCAAAGACCCTCTTTCTTGGAGGAACTTTTTAAATTCTGGGCTGGCTCACTCGAGCATGACCATCTTATGCTCGAGTGATACCCCCGCCAGCACTTAAGCACATGCGAGTGACCTTCAGGAAGTGCTTGCCCGAGAGCAAACTTCACTACAATCCTACACTCTCACTCGAGCACAAGAGGCTGTGCTCGAGCAGAGACCCCAGGAACACTCGAGCACCATGGAAGTAAGACCCCGCGAGTGACAACCTGAGAGTGATCCCAAATCTCCAACCACAAGTGCACTCGAGCACAACCCCTGTGCTCGAGCACTGACCCTCAGTGTACTCGAGCATGAAGAAGTGAGGTCCAGCGAGTGACTTCTCGAGAGCAACTCAACTCCCAGGTAACAGATTCACTCGAGCACAAGCCCTAGTGCTCGGGTGATCTCCCAATGCTCGCGAGTGCCATGCGCACTCTTGGCAATCTACCCACGAATGATCACCTGAAACGCTCACCCCCAGTGATTCATGCACCCTCACTCGAGCACACACATGCTCACTCGAGCATGTTCATCATGTGCTCGAGTGAGTTCTTCCCTCACTCGAGAGATCCTAACAGATGCCTAAAAACGCAGCAACTGATAAGAGTTTCCAGAATTCACCAATTGAATTCCAATGGTCCTATAACTCATACCATTACTCATTCTCATCCAAAACTTCACCATAAACCCATTGGTAACCCAAAATAACCAAACTTTCACTCAAATAACAAAATCTCATCTCTAAACCACAAATTCACCAAAACCATAACTTAACACACTTCCTCTTCTCAAATCCCTACCAAAACCACTGACATTTACACACTTTTTAACATCTATTCCCACACATTACATCACTTAATTCATCTTTTCTGAAATTACCAGAAATCAGGGCAAAAATCCAGAATTCACAAAACTAACCCAATGGTCATAACATTTACATCAAAAACTCACCTCTTTTACTTGCTGAATTCAGAACTTTGATTTCTCAACTTTCAAATTCCCTCAATTTGCCACACACCACCAATCCAAAGTCTGAAAACATGGAAGTGAAGCTCTTAACTACTTGCACAATATCAATGAAAAGTGTTTAAGCTTGTGAAGCCATTTACCTTCACAAATTTCAAACCCCTCTTTTATCTTTCTTGCTTGCTCGCCGGAAATGGAGAAAATGGAGAAAGAAGTGAGTTGGTGAAAGTGATGATCACTTCTCTTGGTTCCACACACACCCAAACCGACTAGGGAAGGAGAGAGGGAAGAGAAAATGGTTTGAAAGTTTGACTTTCATCCAAGGGTCCTTATTTAGCCACTTGTCATCATCTCACTCCTCCCACTATGATTTCACATAAGCTTGCATGCATAAAATTCCACCCCATGTTCTTTCAATCTCAGCCATTGATCATGATTACTAAAGAGTTTCCTCTCCAATAACTGACCAATCGATCGGTAAACTTACCGTTTCGCCCCTGATTTTCACAATACTCACTAAACCATCACTAATCATCTTTATATCACATTGCACCATATATATATACTTCAAGTATGCTTAATTAACATTAATTACATCATTTGAAGTTATTAATCCTTGATTAAAATCAAGGATATTACAGGTGTTGCACTCGAGCACGGGATGAACACACTCGAGTGTCGGGGCGCTACTGTGTTCTACTCTGTTTTATGTTTAGCCTGACAAAGGTCCGGTATTTTGGCCATATCTCTCAAACCACACATAGGATTGACCCGAAACTCATGGCATATGAAAGAAGACTCACAACACGTACAATGTACACCAAGATCATATTTAAAGAAGCTCAGATGAAGGAGATATGATTCGTGGAAGTTGACAGTGAAATCACTGTCACTTTCAACACAGGTTCGGTATTTTGAGCATAACTCACAAACAACACATCGGATTGAGACAAGACCAGTGCCATATGAAACTAGACTCAAAGGGCTTTCCATGGATAGGTAATTTTCCTAATTTTAACTTATATTCTAGGAGCTATGCCTTCTGGAAGTTAACGCTTGTGCAGTCTAGTGCGATAGACACTCTTTCGATCATAACTTACAGAATACAAGGAGTATGGAGCTGATTCTTTTTGCTTTGGAATGCATATGGCAAGAGCTTTCTTATGATACATCATTAGAATCAAATAAATAAATTTTGTCTAATGTGGCCCCACATCACTCACGAGTGCAAAACCGTACTCTTGAAAAATGTCATGCGAGTGTTGTCCAGAAGCGGTTGAAGTGTGGAGAAATTTACAACACTCGAGCACTAGGATCCACACTCGAGCATCAAGTTGCTTTGCACTCTAGCACATGCAAGTGTTGACATGAAAGTGTTAACCCAAGAAGAAGTATGACTAAAGAAACGTGAGGCGCACTCAAGCAGGACTAGTTGCACTCAAGTGATGACCAGAATTACACTCGAGTTCCTGCGAGTGAAGAGCAGCAAGTGTTTGCCCGAGATGAAGCCATAACATGAAATTATACATGCACTCGAGTGAGGCTTCTTCGCACTCGAGTGAAGTCCTGACAGAACCAACGTAGAAAGTTCAGACTCTCATAGCCATCAATCCAAACGTGGTTAAATGTTATACATTCATTATATTTTCACTTGTTATTGTTTCTAAACATTAACTAACATATATTTCAAGTGTAAACAGGAGATTAAACATTTGGATTGCATCTTCAAGAATGGAGGTTATTTATGGCAAATATTGTTACTCAACATGATGAGTCCCTGAAGCCAGAAATTCAGCTTTTGACCAATGATCCAATATACCCATGACTAACACTTCATCATATTAGTGATTAAGCATTTTGCAGTGTGAAACAGGAAATGTAACGTTGGGATTACATACTCAAATGAGAGAGTCAATTATGGCGGGCGGCATCATTACACACCGAATATTGGCCACCTACAACGACAAAAGATTGACCCACCATGAACGAATGTCTAAAACGCTAATGCTCCACAACGTGACGTACAACTTATAATGAAACATCTCACTCTTCAATGGGATGCTCTGCTCTGCAACGGACAGCGGCTAGTTGTTCAAATACACACAACGGTCAAACGAAGCAATGGGACTCTAACGGACGAATGCTCACAACGGTCATCATCTTCATCAACTATAAATGAGAGAGCATTCAAAGTTGATAGGTAACAGAGACAGCAAGCAACTACGAGAAAATTGATAGAAATATGAATCCTCTGCTTCTACCTAAACACTCTCTGTTTTCCAGTTTCTATATTACTTATCATTGAGAGAGTGATTATTTATATTGTACTTCAGTGAGTATTATATCTACTATGTGAGAGAGTCTGTAAACACTTTCATCTATATTTCTGAATTGATCTCAAGGTAGAGGAACCTTGAGAGGGTTGATTTCCTTATGGGGGAAGCTGTAGAGAGAATTGCCAGTAAAGACATTCTGCTCGTAAGACTTACAAGGTGCAAGCAGTAGAGAACGTTGCTGCTCATAAGACTTACAAGGGTGTAAGCAGGAGAGAATATTGATGCTCGTAAGACTTGCATGAGTAAGCAGGAGAGGAAGATCTTCGGGATTGCTCTGCTTGTAAGACTTGCCGTAAGGGGGAGTATTTCAATGAGAGATTTGTAAAAGGTTTCACAAGTACCCGGCTGAACTTGTGGGATTGTAAAGGCTTTTCTTGTGCCCGGATTAAACAAGAAGATAATGGATTTGAAAATCTGAGGAGGAGCCTTGGGACTGGACATAGGCCATCACAGATTGGACCAAACCAGGATAAATCACAGTTTGCATATTCTCTTCCCTAAGCTCTTATATTTCCAGCATATATTATTTAATCTAACTATTGATTTATGATTCATTACCTTTATACTTATTGCTTTTACTAAGATGCGAAAAGATTTTCTAAGTTCTTAAGTTTTTATCTTACACCCAATTCACCCCCTCTTGGGTGTCAGCCGGTTCTAACAAAATATTGGTTTACGCATCCCCAACTTGGGTGGGGACCCGTAAATGATCACATACACTGGTCTGACATGACCAGTTCATGTGAATTGTCAGACATTTAGGCATCCCCAGCCAATTTGGGGACGCCTAAACTAATACTTTAGGCTTCCCCAGTTTGACTGGGGAAGCCTAAACTGATACTTTAGGCTCAGCGCTAAACTCGATCACTCTACCTCAACTTTCATTTCTTTTCTCCGTCTCTGCTTCACTCTTCTTCACCCTTCAGCTCCTTTCTTCGTCTCTGCCTCACTCTGCTTCATTTTCTTATTTCTCTAAAAGGCTGATACCTCCTCTCTTCTTGCTCCTCCATTCTCTCTTCTTGGTCCTACATCCTTCACTTCACCAACTTCGTTCTGCCTCAACTCATCACCAACCCTGCTACGGAGCTTGCATTGTCAGTTTGCTCTCATTGTAGACATCGTCGTCCTCCCTCTCACCACCATGGGTTGTCTCCTTCTAAAGCGTCCTTTACAGGTTTGCTTCCAACTACGCCTTTATCGTCTTCATTTTGTATCTCTCACACTAACCATACTCGTGTTTGGTTATAAATGTAGTCTTTTAGATTTTCTTGTTAGTTGTGAAACTTTAAAATTGTGCTTGTTATAAGGAAAGTGTTGCCTATTACCATCCTATCCCCTTGATATTTTCTTGTACATGATAATTTTGCAGATTATGTGAGACGGGCAGCTGAATTTCCTCCCAACAATCGCAGAACAAACTATTTAACCAAACAATTCCTAATTATGATTCACACATAGGATTTGAAGGCAGTGCTAGTTCTCAAGTATGGGAATATTTTGAATTATGTCAGACTTCATTTCCATCCTATCATTGTTTTTTCTTAATTGAGTATTTCTTTTGATTTATTGATGAGTTACGATATAATTGAGCTTGTTAACCTGTATTGTTATTGTTGTTGCTGTGATTGGTAATTGGATGTGCTTTATCTTGCAAGATGTTGGAAGATATGTGTATAAAGGCTTAAACTACTTTGTAGAAACATAAAAAGAGAAGCAAGGTGCTATAAACCCAAGTCCAAAAAGAAAGCTTAATCATCTCAAAATACTAGTCTATTGAGTAGAAGAGCCCCTTGAACTCTTAAACTTCATTTGCATGTGAAGCTCTCCAATGTGAGACTCATAATACTAAGTCATTGATGAAGAAAAATATTTTAGGGAAATTAAGGAGGGCATTTATACCAACATAATATGTAGAAGTTAAATAGGGCATTTATACCTGTCATGAATCGCTCATTCGATACATCCTGTTAGATCTTATGTTTTGATGATAACAAAGAATATTATGAAAAAGATTTGATTAATAAATAAGGTTGAACAAAGTAAAAATAGGGAAAAGCATCACTTGAAGTTAGCATTGGAATAATGAAGAAAGGCCAAGAGAAAAAGCTGAGAAACTTGATCAGAAGCAATTTTTCTAAGGCATTACTCGAGTAATGAGACAAAACTTGAACTAACCAGAGGCACCTTCCAGTAACCTGCAAACGTTACTCGAGTAAGTACTCGAGTAATAGTGTAAATGTTTTTAAGTTGCTCTCGGCCTGCCAATGTTACTCGAGTAGCCACTCGAGTAACCAAGTAAATAACTTGGAGTTGCTTTCAGCCTGCCAACATTACTCGAGTAGTTACACAAGTAACCATGTAAAAGTCTTCCAGTTGCTCTCGGCCTGCCAATGATACTCGAGTATGTACTCGAGTTACTCTATTTCAGAAAATGTGTTACTCTTGGCATTTTGTACCCTGCCAATGTTACTCGAGTAGCTACTCGAGTAACTCACTGAGGTAAGCAAAAACCTGAAGGTAGTACTCGAATAACTTGATCTAATTTTATCTCATTTTCCTCGAGTCATTACTCTAGTATGCAAGTATTTAATGTTTTATTCTAAGTGGATTACTCGAGTATGTACTTGAGTATGCAGTGTTATGTTTAAAGGAAAACCTCAAGTCATTATCCGAGTAAGTGAAGCACAAAAAGTAAGTGTACTCGATTATGTACTCGAGTAACAAGGTAATCAGACTTGAAGTGCTCTCGGCCTTGAAATCCTGCCAACATTACTGGAGTAAAGCATCGAATAACCACAAGTTTATTTGCAGGTTTACTTGAGTTTGTATAAACCCTTATTTAATGAATAGAACCCGAGTGAGTCGGGAATTTACTTTGCACTCTGATATTTGTAAATGGAATCCACCTATACAAGCCATTATTGTTTTGTATTGTGAATATGAGACCATTGTGAATAAGTTTTGAAAAAAGTTTTTGCAAATCCGATTTTTGGGCAAAAGATTACCTTAATAAGTCCTAATTTGAAATATGGCCTCTAATTCTAACTTAATTATGTGTTTAAGAACTTAATCTTGGCCTAAGGTGGGAAAGGGGTTACACATCTCACGTACACTAGACTGCACAATTGAATCTCTTTCACCTAGTGTACGGTTAGATGTACTATAATGTTAAAGAAAGAAGGTGGAAAATACATTTCTTCAAGTTCACATAGAGTACAAACAATTAGCCTTTGTAAATCTTATAACTTAGTTGAATCTACCACTTTACTGCATATTAACTTGAAAAAAATGTAAAGTTTAGTGATGGTGTTTCTTAAATTTTTAGGGAAAATGGATCGTATACCAACCGGTAGGAAATTCTGCATGAGCACATGACAATCATGAGACTTAAGGTTCTTTAACTTCAACTCTTTCACTGATACAAGGTTCTTTATATTTGAAGAGTAGCCATCGGGAACTTTAATTCCTTGCAGAATTTCACAAAACTATTTTTTTCCTTTCCTCGACAGAGTGTATGCTACTAGCGGTAGATAAGTACAATGCCCTTGCTTAGTTGGTGCCAACTCTTCTCTAATTCCCAAGTTCACCAAATCCAACCTCGAATTAACACTATCCTTGCTTTTTCCTTGGATATTGAGCAACATGCCAATTAGACTATCACAAATATTTTTTTTCTATGTCCATCATATCAAGAAAATGTCTCACATATAAAGACTTTCAATATGAAAGTTCAAAGAAATGGACTTTTTCTTCCAACCACTTGTCTCGATTTGCTTTGCAAAAGGTCAAAATTGTTATCCAAGTCTTTTACCATTGAAAACACCTGGACATCGGTCAACATCTTCAGTGGGCTACTTTCCTCTGAGTCACCATTGAAAGCCTTTTTGCACTTCCTCCAATGATGTGTGATGGTAAGAATCTTCGATGTCCCATGTAAACATTTTTCTTAGAATGTTCTAGTTAAACTAAATGAGTCTCATCTGCACATATAGGGCATGCACCATATCCTTTGACGTTGTATCCTGACAAATTACCATAAGTAGGGAAATCATTAATTGTGCCAAACAACATGGTTTTCAAAGTGAAACTTTCATCCCTATACCCATCATACACATTGACGCCTTCTTCCCAAAGCAGGTTCAAGTCATCAATTAAAGGAGCCAAGTATACACCTATATCATTCCATTGAGGAGCATCTACAGGGTGCCTAAGCTTCGTGTCTTTAATCCTTTTATCTGCATACCATGTCAACTGTTTAGCAATCTCTACATTATTGTACAGTCCCTTGAATCTCAAAATAATTAGAAAATATCATAGGACCTTCAAAGAATTTTTTCCTTACTTCTTCCTATATCGAGATGCGTTGCATTTAGGGCACTTTTCCAACGTTGCATACTGATTTTGAAATAATCCGCAATCGTTAGGACATGCATGTATCTTCTCATATCCCATACCGATTGTAGAGCAAAGAATTCACTTTGCCTCGTATGTCTTGGTAGGAAGTACATTTTCTTCTAGAAGCATATTTTGCAATAATTCAAGCAGTGTGGTGAAACTCGAATCACTCAATCTATAGCGAGCTTTAAAGTTATACAACTTCAACACTACTAGCAATCTTGTATATTTAGTACTACTGGCATATAATGGTTTCTCTGCATCACCTTTCAACTTCTCAAATTCGTTAGGGCAGTTATGAAGCACCCCTTCAACCACATTTAGCATTTCTTCAAGACCATCATCTTCATCAAACATACTTTGATCAAATTTAATTGAAGCACCACTCGTGGTATGCATCCGATCACTACATGCATCGTTTGTCTCACCATACCTTGTCCATCTTGTACATGTTTGATCAATTTTGTAACATATTAAATGATCTAGCAAATCAAGTGGACTAATCCGCTTTCCAAAACAAGATAAGGAAGGACACAAGATTTTGTCAGGATCTTTTGTATGCTCGATTGCAAATATAACAAACTCTTTCACCCCATCTATATATTCCCTTGAACACCGATTAGATGACATCCATTTACGATCCATCTATACCTTCAATCTATTTTTAAAAAAGTATATGGTTAGTTGTATGATTATTGCATTTACTAATTACTTTTATGTTCTCTTACCAATTTTAAAATAAAATTGGCAACATGAAATCTTAAAAATTGAAGCTTTCTAAATCTTAAACCCTATGTTTTAATTGACAAATAATCCATTAATTAATCCTACAACATCATAATAATTTTTCACAACTCATAATGAAAGAAATCAAATTTGCTAACATATATCATAGATAAATTAGAAAACATTACAAGTCAACAAATAAAATACAAGTGTTAAGAATATACAAATAATTATTTTACTTATGTAACTAATCCATAACAATCATTAGAACACCTACAAATTATAACTAACTACATATTTTCACATACAACCAATACAAAATAATATTTAATTTTATCTCTTTCATTTTTTTACCATATAAAAATGAGATTAATTTTTCAAATTTCATAAGAAATTAAATATAAAATAAATTTATCAAATGAAACTATTATTAACTTCTAATAAAATCACATTTGTAAGCTCAAAGTTTAAAAACTTACCATAAATAGAAGCTTTAATAGACTAATGAACTAAAACTACAAGCACAAATTAAACATGACAAAAAATCAATAAAAAAATTAGTCGATGTAACTTATTTTTTTAATAATAATAATGTGTACAAAACGTCAATATATAATAAAATAAAATATGATTAGCTTAAATCAAAAAATATGATTTAGGAAAAAAAAAAGAAAGAAAAAAAATAAAACAAAAAGGAAAACATAACCCCAACATCAATTAAATTATTTTCAGTTCAATGTTGAGAATAAAAAATAATTATTTTTGACTACATTACCAAGTATTCTTAGGTCAGTCATAAAGATTATGTATACATACATACATATATTTATTTATTTATAAAAAGGGAACTAGACACACACATGTAATTAAATATTTACTTTAATTTCTCTTGAATATTATAATTTAATAAGATAATACAACAAATTATTTTGCTACCTCTATAAAATGGAACACAAAAAATAGTTTGTTGTATGTGTGAATTATCATAGGAAAGCAAACTAGATATTTCACAATGCTTGTGTTCTTTTAATATTTATATATACCAACAAGCAGCAAGAATATATATATTCTCTAGTACAGAATGCCAATTCATAATCATACGGTCTAAAACTCAAAACTGACCCCACAAGTGAAGTTATAAAGATGAGCTTTTATAAAAGAAAACAAGAGACCGCATGATAACTTATGATTCCTAAAAGTGAAGTGTAATGACCCCAAAATGGGATTAAGGGCTAATGACTTCAAAAGTGGATGTAATTATTGCTAATAAATACTTTTGAAGAGTATGATGTGAAATTGTGATTCGAATGCATTCTGATCGGTGTCTAAACCTTGCATCTAAGCTTAATTGTGTGATAAAGTTTAAAATGAATCTTAACGATAGGGGAAGGCACATGAATGGTGATATGAATGATATAAATGTGCTTAGTAGTGATTCAAGTGAATTATCATAATCAGGGGCAAAATGGGTAAAAAAGAAAGTTACCAACCAATTGGTCAGTTATCGAAGAGGAAGCTCCTTGGTAACTCAAAGATCAATGGTTGAGATTTATTGTTAAGAGAGTAAAATCATGTGTGTGTGAACTCATGTGGGCCATGGAAGGTGAAATGAGATGTTGACAAGTGGCAACATGAGAGCTATGGGATTAAGTCAACTTTTCAAACACATTTCCCTCTCTCCTCTCTCTTTCAAGGTTGGATAGGGAGCATGGAATAAGGGAAAAATATGTTTCTTCATCATCATCTCATTTTCTCTCTGCATTCTTCATTTTCATGTGCTTAAGGAAGGAAAGAGAAAGTGAAAGGTGAGGTTTAAACTTGCTTAATGTCTCCTTTAGCTCCATTAATCTTCATTAATCTTATTCATGGTGATGAGAGCTTTATTGCTATGATTTTAGATTTTTGAAAGGTGGTGTTTGAGTGCTTGAAGAAATTTGGGAGTGGTGGAATCAAGGATCTAACCTTGGGAAGAGGAAGAGGTGAATATTTGGTGTATTTTGATATATTTAATGTAATGGTTGTTTAAGTTTTGGGATTTTTTATTTGCCCCCTAATTTTGGTATAATTTGAAATACATGAATTGGCTAGTGTATTGTAGTGGAATTGGTGGTATATTGTGCCTTTGTATCATTAGAGTTAGTTTGGAATTTTGGAAGGAAAATTAGTGTCATTGGCTAATATGTGGGAAAGTGATAACCAAAACCAAAACTTGTTGCTAGAATGAGAATTTGGTTTCTTTAAGATCTCTAAATAGGTTCCTTATGAAAAATTGTATGGGAAAAAGTAGTTTGTGGATTTTGGGAACCATTGGACACTTTGGCGAGAAGTTTGGAAAATTCTGTCAGTTGCTGCATTTTGGCTACTGATAAGCCTCACTCGAGTGCATAGGGGTATCACTCCAGTACAACATCCTATTTTCCCTTTTCCTTCAATTTTCAGTTGTACTTCCATGCCAAAATGCAAAAGTGCATTTTCTCACTTGCAAGTGATATGGGTGATCACTCGAGTGAACCTTGTCCCACTCGAGTGCAAGAGTATTATACGCTATAGACTCTCAAGTGTTGTGCTATCACTCGAGTGCTAGAGCCAGTGCCTGAGTGCACTTCTCATTCAAGGGTTTCTGTTGCTCTCAAGTAGTCACTTCTTGTGCCTCACTCTGTAGGACTCGGGTGAGCATGAGGCTACCACCCGAGCATTGTGATTGGGACTCGAGTGAATGAGTCAAGAATCAGTGTTTTCACTTCTGAAAAAGGGATTTTTGGTCAAGTGTTCCCAACCTTTAGACATGTGTCTAGGCTTCTAGTAGCCACCTAAAGAGTTCAAATGATAACCAACATTAAGTGTTATGAAGATAAGAATTTGGAATAGAGAATAACCTATCATCCTTGATTTTGGTTATAGGGTTTGATATTTGCCCTGTTCGTTAGCTATCTGTACAGGAGCACGCTCGGAAAGAACAAGGTAGTGACTCTTTCCCTTATACTATATGTGATACACGGTATGTTTGATTTATCATTGTTTATGGGTTTAACACCTATGGCCTATTGCTGTTGACGGTGGGAGAACCGTGCCTTCAGGGTGGTGGAGTCCAGGGGATGAGACTATGTGAAAGCCAAAAGGCTATATGTGAGAACCGAAAGGATATTAGTAAAACCTTCACCCGCGGCCCATCAGTGTCACAACTACAAAATATACCTACAACTACCCTAAAGGATGTCCCTTTTTAGAAAAGGGATTACCAAAATATAGGCGGGTGGCATATGTGTAATTATAGGTGAAAATTAGAAAGGTTTGCGCGTCTAAAATAATTAAATCTCGCGCCAAAAGGTGTCAGGAAGTGTTTTAGATGTCCCCAATCAAAATGGGGACATCTAAAGACCCCTAAATCCAGGTAGGATATTATACTAAAAATAAAAAAATATATAAAAGCTTTAGATGTCCCCAAAACAGTTGGGGACGCCTAAAGATGGGCTGACTTTAAACATCCCCAGCTGTTTTAAAGACATCTAAAGCTTGATCACATGCATTGGTCAACATGACCAGTGCATGTGATCTTATCAGAAAAATGCTTTAGGCGTCCCCAATATTGGCTGGGGACTTCTAAAGGCTCCTCTACTCACCGTCAATTAACTCTGCCTCGCTCCTCCTATCTTCACTTCCCCATCTTCGTGCTCTCTTCTCCCCTTCTTGTGTTTCTTCTTTCTCTAAATCTTTCTATTTGGCTATCCCTTATTTCTTCTTGGTCCTCTATCTTACCCTCTATTTCATCTATAACGTGCCTGCTCGTCTGTGTCTTTGCTCTGGGTTTGCACCATTTTCTCTCATTCTCGCCACCGTCGTCCTCCCTCTTACCACCGTAGGTCGTCTCCCTCTAAAGTTTCAGCTACAGGTTAACTAACTAAGTTTCTTTAATTTATGATAATTAGGTAGATTGAACTTTAAAAAATGACTATAGTGGTATTGCACACTGAACTTGTGAATTCTTATCAAAATGCATTTGATTCTCGGCTGGAATTTAAGTGTGATTTGTGCTTAAGCTTTATCTTTACTGTTTTGGTGGTAGACTTGCTGAGACAATTGTTGTCAATGTGAGCACTTGAGTAACTGTTATTGGTTCCTAAAATTTTTTAGTCATGTGGATAGTTTTTGCTGAATGTGAATTTGAGGAGTCATTTTTGCTATTACTTTATCTGAAAACTTGTGTTGGACTTCTACAGCTTGCTTGCTATTGAATTTATGGACTAATTTGTCTGTTATGAATTTAAAGTTTGACTTGAAATTGACTGTGTTACTTGCTTGGATTGTCAAATCTGCGTGCTGAAGTGCTGTCATAAAGTGTGACTATTGTTGAGCTTAACTTTGCTATCCTCAATTGCAAAATATGGAGTTTAATTGGTGATTAAAAGAATAAATTAAAGTGTGACTGTGAATGGCTTGCTGCTGTCATTTGGCTAAAGAATTGGGAACGTGCTGTTGATGGTATTTGGAGCTAAACATTACTCGTTGTAACTTAGTGCTAGAATTTTCTTGCTATCATTGACTCCTGGAGTATGAATTAATTGTTCGAGTTCCAATTTGTTGTTATAAACCTATTCCATTGTGATTTTGGATTTTTGGAACTTTATTACTGTGATCAATCTTGGAACACTTTTGAATCAAAAATTGTTGTGTGGAAGAAAAATATAATATTGCTGTTAATAATTTGGTTGCTAAAAAATAATTGTATTATATTTGTGCTTGGTGCTAGAAGCTAAAGGTTAGTTTCATTTAAATTAAACTTAGATGGTTTGTTATTTTGATTTTGGGATACCTCACTTTTAAGGGGAAATGCTGCCAAAATTTTGAAAAACAAAATAGTAAAAGGTATTCCCAGTGTTGACAATTATTCTTAACTTGAGTGTAAATGGGAATGACGTAAGTGGTAATAAAATGGATTATAGTTGGATGAATGCTTTGAGAACAAGTGAAGAATATGAGAATGGGGTTGAAGAGTTTATTGAATATGCTAGAAGGAATGCTCTAGCCAAAAACGGGATGCATTTTTGTCCTTGTGTCAATTGTTTAAATGAGAGAAGACATGATGTTGAAGTTATAAGGGATCACCTACTTTGTGATGGAATAAATCTTTGATATACAAGGTGGATATGGCATGGTGAGGAAGTAACTGATTGTCCATCGAACAAGAAAGAAGCTATGGATGTCATAGATGAATATAGAATAGAGAAAATGATTCACAATGTTGAGATAGAATCCTTTGTGCAGTCGCATGAATATGACAACCTGCGGAGTGATGCAGAGACACTGTTGTACCCTGGGAGTAAGTACACAAGACTGATAGGAACATTGCATTTGGTTAACATAAAAGCAACTTGTGGGTGGACCAATAGTAGTTTCACATTGCTGCTTGAATTGTTGTGTGATATGTTTCCAGGCGATAATGTACTTCCAAATTGTATGTATGAGGCCAAGAAAATCCCATCTACTGTGGGTATGGAGTATAAAATGATACATGCTTGCCCTAATGACTGAATACTGTACAGAAAGGCGTATGAAGGTTTGAGTAAGTGCCCCAAGTGTCAAACTGCATGATACAAAGTAAAGAAAGATGGTGGTTGTGGCGATAGGGCAACTAAAAGGCAACATTTAAAGGTTTTGTAGTATCTTCCAATAATACCCTGTTTTAAGTATTTGTTTGGGACTGAAAAAAAAGCAAAGAAGTTGAGATGGCATTCATATAAGATAATATCCGACAAAAAATATCTTCAGCACCCGGCTGACTCTCCATAGTGGAAGAAAATAGATGAAATATTCCCTGAATTTGGCAGTGAGCTGAGAAACCTTCAGCTTGGGCTTTGTACAGATGGCATCAATCCTATGGAACTCTTAATAGCACATACAGTGTGTGGCCAGTACTCCTTGTAATATCAACTTGCCTCCCTGACTTTGTATGAAACGCAAGTATGTGATGCTTTCTATGATGATTTATGAACCAAAACAATTGGGGAACGATATCAATGTCTACTTGGCGCCTTTGATTGAGGACTTGAGGAAGTTGTGGGAGGAAGGTATAGATATGTTTGATGCATATACGAAGAAGTCCTTCAAGCTATGTCCAATGATTTTCACCACGATAAATGACTTCCCTGCTTATGGAAACTTGTCAGGGTATAGTGTGAAGGGGCATAAAGCATGCCCGATCTGTGAAGCAAACACTCACTTCCACCAACTTAAGTATGGAAGAAAAACAGTCTACCTCACAGGAGGTTCCTTCATAGGTTTCACCCATATTGTAGGTTAAGAAAGCATTTTAATGGCTTACCAGAGCGTGGAATAGCTCCAAAGGCATTAACCAGAGAAGAGGTATACAGTCGGGTCTAACGTATCAATGTCTTATTCAGTAAGAATCAGAAGACTACGGGTGAGAAGAACATATAAAAGAAGAGATCAATTTTCTTTGAACTTCCATATTCGTCTACGATGGAAAGGTTTCAAGAATAAGCTTCCAGCAAAGTACATTTGAGGGGACCTGAGGGGTCAGGATCCATGTTAGCATTATTCATATTTGTCTCTAGAGGACTGGAGGTTGTTTATGGCATCACGAGAAGATCCTAACTTTTTGGTAAAATTTCTTTCATCATAGTCTTTTATTTGAACATAGTTGACATTATTGATTCGATTTTCATTGTTTTCCTTTCACAGGCATTAAGTGCAGCAAATATAGAGAGGCAAATAGGTAATAAGTATCAGCAATGCATGTCTCGTAGTGGTTATCGGAAGCTTGAGCGAAAGATGATGGCAAAAGAGTTGGAGAAAATGAAGTAAGCAGCCACATCAGATCCTAGCGTTGTGGTCTAGGCCCCTCTACCTCGTCCACGTCACAAAAAATGGAAAGCAGGGAGGATTAAGGGTGGGAAGTACGTAAATCCGACTGTTGCTGGAAGAAGGCCCAAAAGCAAAGAAGGAAAAAAGAGAGAATAGAACAGGCCCATAAAGGAAGCCTAGACCCGGCTGAGATCTGATAACTTGGACCTAAACTTGATGGATATGGGAAGTGGATATGCGAGAAACCCGACTGATTGGAGGGAATGATATAGATCATACAGAGTCACCGCAGGATCATCGAGCTGGACATCATCACATCACCTTGACCTTCATCTTCTTCCTCCCTTCCCCTTCTTGTGTTGCCAGCGGCACAAGCCTCTTCTCTTCACCATTACCGCCGGCGACGCCCTTGAACCAGATTTGAGAAGATAGAAGCTCACCCACGAGACGAGAGATGAGGGAGCCGTAAGAAGGAGTTGTTAGAGCGTGATTGAGAGAGCTAGGGAATTGACCGAAAGCTGAGAGAGAATCAGGGAGGCCAAAAGCTGAGAGCGAGGAGCTCATCCTTTTCACCATTTCTTCATCGCCGTCACACCTCGCCACCATTCCACTACTTCATCGTCCTCCACCTCCATCCATTTTCTTCACTGTCAGAACTCTATTTTTCCGATGAGCTCCTTCCACAATCTCATGCCGTGACTCCTATGTCCGAAATCACTACCGTCGGCAGCCTCCCCTGTTCCTGAACTGTCTAACCCATGGCTTATTTTCCTCTTTTTTGGTTCAAAATCCAGCACCAATTGCTCAATTGATTAAGTGCTGATTTGTTATGTTTAATATGTGATTTTATGGCTGGGTGTTTGAATCAGAATGGGATTATATTTCTTGAAGTTATTCTCATGATTGGTTAGGTAATTTTGTGCTCTTGGGGATGAATTGGAGATGACTTGAGCTCAATTGTGCTTCAAAGGGGAGTTTATTTTATCTATAGTTCATTATATTTGTGATTTCTTAGGTTTAAGAATTTATTTATGTAATGAAACTATGATTTTAGTTATGATTTCTATAGATTGAGTTGTTGTGATTTGAAATTTGTAATGAGGATTTGTGCTCATCAATATATATGGTTATATATATGTTTATCTATGATTCTATTGTTTCTCTCTATTTAACATGGTATTGTTGGATGGTTTGATTGAAACAGAATTATAGTTGAACCTAAATGCATTGCTTATTCCATAATCGCTCTCTAAGGGGTTTTAATAATGCTTAAATGAATGGGTTCATGAGTTTAAGCATTAAACTCAGTGGTAATTGAGGTTTGGTATTTTAGTAAACTTAGAGAAAATCATTACACTAAGAGGGCTTAATAGAATTTCAAGAGTAGGGGTTTCTCTCTTGTGATGCTAGACTCATTGGTTAATGAGGTTTGGTATATTAAAAGCTTAGTGCATTAACTCCCCAAATATTTAATTGAGCAAGGATAGCCATTGAAAATTATTTCCAAGAGCATATTTATCACTTGCATTCCTAACCAATGTCCATTCCATATCAATTTTATTCCAAAAATCCAAAAATATTAGTTTTAAAAGCATTTTAGTTTAATTGCAATTTAGTTGTTAGATAAAAAGCTCAAAGATCATTTTTAACTCATTGCATGTCAATCATTGCACTTAGTTTCTAGGTAATTAATAAAAGGCTCTTCGAGAGACGATACGGGATTGCCCCTATATTGCAATCCTTGGTTATTTTTGAAGAGGTTACCAAGGCACAAAGCCGACAAAGCCTTATTTCTTCAAGTGGCACTGTTGCCAGGGAGTCGAGTAATTGGTTCCCTAGTTGCTAAGTGTCAATCTTTGATTACTTGGTACCTCAAGCCTTTAGGTTGCATTTTAGTTAGTTTAGGTAGTTTTGCATGTTTTTCAAAGCATATTGCATCTTTTGTCATTTTGAAATCCTTTTCCCCTTTTTCATTTGCATTTGTGTTCTCTTAGATTTTTTTCCTTAGTTTTATAGTTTTTTGTTAGATAATCCTCTTTGTGATTCATTGGAATTTATTGTGATTGGATTTCATGGCTTGGTTTAATGGTAATCAAGGCTTATCCGTTCACTCTCACTCTTCTGTAGTAGATTCGACTGAAAGGAAAGAGTCCATCTCTGAAAGCATCCATGCTATTCAACAAACATTGCAGTTTCTTCAAGCCAAGATGGGATATCAAGATAGTCTAATTGGTGAAGAATGTAATGGTCCATTCCACTCTCCATATCATGAACCATACCAACAACCTTCATTCTAATCTCGTTACCTACCATACCCACCCTATAGATCATACCATGAACCCACCTTTCAACCACCTCAAACCCACTTCAACCATACTTCTTCGCCTTACCCATTCCATCAAGAATCACCCACTCCACTCTATCAAGAACCATCATATCCATTTCATCTTCCCCCATTTTCCCCTACTTCCATCAAATGTAGAACTCCCTATGAACCACTTTCTCCATCATTCTATGAACCTCCACCACAATCTCCTACCCCTCAACCTAGTGGATTGGATGCCCTCTTCTCATCCCACAACATAGATTCCCTAACAAGTGTATTGACAAGGAAGTATGAAGCACTCCAAGAGCCATACCTTCAGTTACTCTTCCATCAAGGTACAATTGGAAGCTCTAGGAAGATAGAAGAGCAATTAAAAGACATTGATGAGTTTTTCAAAGCATACTTTGCTCATATGCTATGGGTAAAAACAAGAGGTGAAGATGGAACCCCTTGGCCCCATGACCTACAAGAAGAGGCACAAGGAGTCCAAGCTCAAGGGTCAAATGCCACTTCACAAGTGGAAGACTTCAAACCTCAGGTGCCTATTCCCACATAAACATATGAAGTGGAGCAAGTTCAAAATAGTATTGAAGAGTCTTCCTTACCATTCGGTAATGATCCTATCCTTATAGAAGTAGACTCTCCTACTACTCTAACTAGTAAAGCAATTCACGATTTGAGTGATGATGAGGTGGATGAGGAAATCATTGTTGAATCCCCTCAACTGTTTGAAAATGTAATTGCTCCACCCATTAGTTTAAGTAGTAGTGATTTGATTGTACCTATTCATGACTATGCTCATTCTTCTTTGTGTGATGCTTTAACTGTTGAAAATGCTTCTCTTCATAATACTAGGGATGATTGCACTCAATTGGATGATATCTCTTCATGTTCTTGTGCTGAAGATCATATTTGTGTAGATTGTTATCATGAAAAATGCCACTTGCTTGTTGAGTTTGGAAAGAAAACATTAAGCAAAGTGGTTGATTATACCGTTCATCTTGATGCATCTCCTTGTACTATTGATGTTTCTCAGCATGACACTTGTGAAAATGTTGAATCTTGTATGAATGCCACTGTGGTTAATGTGAGTGATAATGACCATAGCCTAGAAAAGGATCTTTCTCTTGATTCTAATGAATTACATGATAGCTTCCTACGGAAAGATTCAAATGATTTAATTGATGATGTTACAAATGAAAATGAATATTTCCATATGATTATTTCTTGTGATTTGCCACCCGATATAGAAAAGGAAAATGATTCTTTTGAAAGTTCAAAAGTTTTGGGTGGTAATGATTTGAAAAATTCTCCTTCTTCTTCCACTCTTTTCCCTTCCATCTCTTGTGATTGCAATGATGATGTGGTGTACCCCAACACTAAGTTGGATTCCGCACCTTCCACTTTACAAACACAAGAGAATTTAACTGTTTGTTTGACTCCTACTGATGGGAGTACCATTGATTTCCTTGGATGTGATAGTTACTTAGAGAGTTTGGAACTTAATATGCCTTTACTTCACTTGAAATCTCTCTATGTTTCTATTTTTGGATGGGATACTGCTATTTGCTCGGATCCTTTACAGGCACATTCTTGGAAAGGTCATCGAAGGAACCAATATCCACCTTACATCCTTGGACCTCTTCCGATTGATCCTGAGCCACCTCCACCAAGGAAATCCAATGCGGGAGAAGTTGTTTTCAAAGACAACTACATGATTCTCATCAGGAATGAGAACTTCTCCTTCAAGAGACTCAAGATTCTCTAATACAGGTCATCTCTTTCCTCACTTGTTTTCTTCTTATTTTCTATGATTCTTTGAACTTACATGTGTGTGAGGAAGATACGTGTGAGGGAGGGACACAATCCAATAGAAAAAGGTATAAGTAGTGTAGTTTAGTATAATAAGAATCCCCTTTGTATGCTTTGCATTTGTGGCCACTACCCTACTTAATTACCATTGTGCCTTGGATTTCAACTTGCTCAACATTCTCTTTAGAGTGTTTTTCCACATTGAGGACAATGTGTTGATTAAGTGTGGGGGAGGGAAATACATTTCAAATCCCACTATTTGGTTGTTTTCAAATGAAAAATGCCATTAACTAGAAAATTTTTCAAAAATTTTTCAAGAATGACTTGCTTTGATACATGTCTTAAGTGGTAAAGGGTCGCATTTGCCACTTTGGAATGTAATTTGTGGGTAATTCCTTGAGTTTTCATATGATCTAGTGTTTTGGCAACTTGTTGAAGCCATGTTTTGTTCTTTTCAAGTGAATGGTGAGAGAAATGAACCCACAATTAGATTTTTGTTTACTTCTCTTGTTTTGAGAAAAGAAAGCTTTTACATTATTAGTGCATTTAAGAGTTGAACATTCTTATAATTGATTGCAATGTTTTGATTGATTATGTTTGTAAGGTTAGCATTAGGAATAGTGAAGTAAATGTATTGTGGTTAGTTTGCTATGCAATTGATTGTATTGGAGTGAGCACTAGGGAGAAACCTTGTTGGAAGATTATTTGGGCCTTGAATCCTTTCCATGTGTGATGTTCACTTAGTTTTTCACCTTCTAGAACTTGTTTCCACTCTCATTCAAAACAATATTGGCATTAGTGTGATGGAAATGAAAGAGGCATTCAATTCTAAACCCTTTTAACCTAAACACAAACCCTCATTCATCACCATTTGTTTACCCCTTTAAGCCATTCCTATGTTGTATGCATGTCTTGTTATTCATAGTGTTCATAGTATTCTAAATCAAAGTGGTTTGCCAATAGGAAGTTGAACATTGTATATAGTGGAATGCCATGTATTAGAAAAGAGAATTAAAAAAAACAAGAAGAATTGAATTGAAAAAAAAAGTATTGCAAAAAAAACGAAAGAAAGAAAGAGAATTGGATTGAAAAAAAAAGGGAGAAGAAAAAGAGAAAAAAAAATTGATTGAATTAAAAAAAAAGAGAGAGAAAAGCAAAAGAAATACCAAGAAGGCATTTGTTCATGAATTTAGAAAAGAATTGGCAAGAGTTTTCAAGTTATTTAGATGCTATGAATTTATTCATTAACTTAAACTTGCATATCAAATATTTCTTCTTCTGTTTAATTCATTCCATCTAGCCTTCATCCATCATTACAACCCTTTTAAGCCCTCTTGATTCATTGCATTTAGTGTTATAAGTAGTAGAGAAGTTAGAGTTGTTACAAGCCTATGGTAAGGTGTTGATTAAGTGAACTAGAGTGAAATGACCCCAATGAGGTGAGATGAGTTAAACACTAATACCTTGAGAGTCTCTTGTGCTTCATTCTAATATTTTGGATTGTGTGGTTAGCTAATTTCTTTGCATTACTTGATTATGATTAGTGTTGACTTGAGGAATTTGATTAATTGATACATTGCTTTCCAATTATGAAATTGCTCGTCATTTAAATGCATTAGTGATTTGAATTTAGAAACTTGTGCTTCATTGTCTTTATTCAGGAGTACAAAGGTCTAAATGTGGGGGAATTGATTGAACTATATTTTTACATGATTTTTCCATGATTAATTTGGGATTTTAATGTATTTTCTGGGACATTATTGCATTATTAAGCATGAATTTTGGCTAGGAACAATTGTTTTGAATTAATGGTAATTAGGGGCAAAATGATCAAAATTATTAATTATTTTGTACTGTTGTTTCTTGGAATTTAAATGCTACTTATGCTTAAATTTTGTATTGTAGGTATTAAAGAAGAAATTGAAGATTTTGGAGTTTCAAACTATTGGGCCAAGTGGAAAAAGGAAAAAAAATTGAGTTGGGCTGCTATTTTGGGCTTCTTGTAGCTGAATGAAAAAAAAACAGATTTGGGCCCGCAAGGAGAAGAGGGCCCAAAAGCAAAGAAGAAGAAAAAAGAGAATAGAACAGGCCCAAAAAGGAAGCCCAGACCCGACTGAGATCCGATAACTTGGACCCAAACTTGATGGATATGGGAAGTGGATATGCGAGAAGCCCGACTGATTGGAGGGAATGATATAGATCATACAAAGGCGCCGCAAGGATGATCGAGCTGGACATCATCGCATCTCCTTGACCTTCATCTTCTTCCTCCCTTCCCCTTCTTGTGTCGCCGGCGGCACAAGCCTCTTCTCTTCACTTCCCTTATTCTCTAGGTTAAAAGTGAGTTGTGCCTTGTTTAGATGAGGAGGTGAAAATATGTTTTAGCATGAGGCATAAAATTGCAACCACCAAACAAGGCCCTTACTCATTTAACCTCCTCTTAGAAACAATATGGTTCCCCAATTCTGCACTTGTGATGTTCTACTTTTGTCCTTTATTAAGCTCCAAAATAATATCTTTGATCTTGACCACTCAAGTTGTGCCACATCATCACCTACAAAATTATATTCACAAAGTTAATATCTTTTGCTCAAAATTAAAGAACATTGGGAATAACAAATATTAATTAAAAATATAACAATTTAATTAATATAATTCCCAAATTATTCGTTCACTAAAATCTCACATTAACACTTGATTACACTCAAAATATTCAATTAAGTCTCACAAAAGCCCAAGATTAATTACTAAAAATATATAAATATTGAGCTCTATCACTGAGGTTGCAGTGAGGATTGTAAGTAGTTAGAGCATAAGTACAAAGTTTTTTTCATATTGGGAGTGCTTAATTTTCATAACTTTTATGCTGCAGGATGAGCTGGAAGATCATAGTAGTCAAGGTTCGTTCACTCCAAGTGGACAGATGGACAACTTGTCAACGGAGATTTGGAAGGCAAATCACCCCAGTCATGTTAGAGGGGAGGAGGGGGAGTTCATGTCATGAAGTATTTTGGCTGAGCCTCACATACTTATTCGTCACAAGCTGAACTCAGTAGGGAGCTTATAGCCAAGATTTACCAGGAAGTCTCACAAGAGCTAGAGGCCAACCGTCGCGACAAACTCTGACAAGAGCTGTTGTCTAAGCTACGAGCTAAAATGATAAAGATGTTTGAATCACAGATGGCAACTTCTGAGAGTAGAACCTATTCATCCTCGGCCTTCCATAGCACCAAAGGAAGTTACAGCCCAGTGGAGGAACCACTTGGTGACCCTTCTCACACTCCAGGACCGAGAGAACCTTCCATTCTCTATTTGGATGCCCCACTGCAGCATCCCATTGTAGATGCTCTCATTCACAAACAAGCTACTACCCACTATCATCAGCAAATTCCACAGCATTTACGTAGTGTGACTGTGACGTGAGTTTGAGAGGGTCAAGAAGGTACAGCCATCCCTATTCCTGATGATGAGGTTGCCAGATAGCTCAGGCAAGAGTATCTTTCATCCTCTTGCCTATAAATCTTATTGGCTCAGTGGTAACACCTCCAATGGTAGGAACTACCTCACTTTTACTTAAGATATGTTGGCATCTTACTAACACTATGATTTTTTATGTTCTAAAAGAACAGCAGGAAGCAGGCAAATGGCCCTTCTTAGCACGACTGCAGTAGATCTATAAAGGCATTAAGTAGATTGATTTGCATATGCCTACAAGGATTGTGGGCCAGGAATTAGAGTATCCCTTCACAATTGATAAAGAAGACCTTAAACAGTTCATTAAGTTGGAGGAGATAGATGTAGGATGGGTCACATTTGCAATCCTGTAAGTTTTTTATTTCCTATTTTTTCCTTCATTTAGTGAAGTGGTATTTTGGTTTCATATATTCACTAGCTAATACATTCATCATTTTAATTCTATTATAGCTCCTTCCGTCGTATATGCATTGACATGCAAAGAGTTGATTTATATGGATTCTTGTGTTCTGCAAATATGATAAGGGATAAGAATACAGTGCAAAAAAAAACTCACTATGTGGGCTTCACAATGGGAGAGAACAACTATCGTTGTTATCTAGCACCAATTGTTCAAGGGTACGCATTTTAATTTTGTCTATTTAAGATTTTTAATAAATAATTTCCTTACCATCTAACTTCATTTTAATCTGTATATGTTGTTATAGTTACCATTAGAGTTTGTGTATTCTCTATCCTCGGTTCAACGTAGTTTACTGGTTTGAATCCTTGCATAAAAGGCCAGACAAAGAAACAAAACACGTCTTCAACATGTAAGTTATTTTGTTTGTATTTCATTGATTCTTGATTCTTGACTTAAATGAATTGTTCTAATTTCTATTGATTTTCATTTTAATGATAGGCAACCCAGACATATCGAATCCTTGGCAGGCCCCACGATCATAAAGGTGGCAAAGACCTGAAATGGTTGTATCCAAAGGTACGTAGTTTCAAATCAAGTTCTTTTGATTGACGGTCATTTTAGATATGCCTTTATTGATTTTAACCATTTGCTCTTGATTTATAATGCCCTCAATAACCTAGCGGCTGGGAATGTGGATACTATGTCTTACTTTATATGTTTAACATCATTCAGAGTGGTATTAGGACAGATTTTGAACAAGTAATTGCTTCTTCATTATCAAAGGATAATATTTTTGTTGTTGTAATTCAATTGCAAATTAATTCACTCACTTGATTCATTATTTCATCTAAGCTTATTTTCTGATTTACAGATTTTTGACAATGAAAATTCCTACTTATATGAAGAAATTAATTTGATCAGAGACTTTTTGGCTGGACATCTTCTTCAACGTATACCAAAGTAAATTTTTTATTTATATTAGTTAATTAATTAGTAGTTTGTGTAGGACACACTTTATGGTGGCTGAACTGCTGTTGTACATATGTTGTTTACTTATCTCTTTTTTTATTTGATTGGTTAGTTGTTAAAGGGGATTCAAAAGTTTCTATATTCTAAGGTGCAAATTAGAGTTATTGTTGTACATACTATTAGATTGTTGGATAACATTTTTATTAGATAGTGCTGAACTGTTGTTGTTTTCATTTTGGTTTATGCAATATTTCTTCTATCCAATTTCTGTAGTTTAAATTTATCAGACAATAATGTATATAGAAGGCCATCAAAAAACTTTTGACATCCCCAGTTTGGACTAGGGGCATCTAAAGTCCACACTTTAGACGTCCCCACTTCAAAGTGAGGCCATCTAAAGTGAGTCAGAAATACTTTAGACATCTCCAGTTCACACTGGGGACGCCTAAAGTCTTGACTACAGACATCCCCTGTTTTGGGGACATCATTGATAGTTTTTTCTACTTCGCTCAGATAGATGTCCCCCTGTTTTCAGACTTTAAAAGGCCCAAAAAAGGGACGTTAAAAGCATTTTTTGTAGTAGTGTGTTGACAGTGGGAGGACCGTGCCTTCAGGGGCGGTGGAATATGGGGGATGAGACTATGTGATTATGTGCATATGTGGCAGCCTGCAAGCTGTGTTATGCTGTGATGCTACTTGATGATGTCATTGCATGCTTTGTCATTACATGTTGTATAAGTGATTTGTTACTACTGGGATTCTTTAGAATCTTATTCTTTCCATTGACTAATCTTTAGACAAGGCAAGCAGCTCCAAGGGGAAGGAGACGACCAATGACGGATAGGACTCCGTAGGGAGATTTTTATTTTAGTTATTGGTTATCTATTTTGGATTGGGGATTACTGTATATTATTGGAATGTAAATATTATTTTGGATACGGTTGTGTAATCCCCTAAATGAAAATGTATGAACCCTTAGTATATATATAAAACCTAGAGGTTGCTAGGATTTTTTTATATACTCTGATATGTATAATTATGATTTAACTGAATAGATAATTATATTCAGATTATTGAATTTGAGACCAGGATAGGCAGAAATTTTTAAAGAATTTATGAAAACCCTGCCGAAAAAGTAGAGATTGGAAATGAATTTTAATTATCCGTTGGTCTCTAATTCATTCTAATTACGTGTTTTCGAATCATAATTACTGTTTGTAAGGCAGGGGGTTACATGAAGGGGTTGGTGAGGCAATGGAATTCAACTTCTAAACAAACCTATATATGAACTTTTAGAACATTTTACACACTCATAGTAGAACCAACACGTGTAGCAACTAATTATTGAGTTTTAGCATATCATAGAACCACCAAATTATCTCTTACAAAAGCATAGTACAATACAAAAGCTTTAAAAAATGCAGGATTTCAAAAGGAATTGAATAACCTGAAAAAAAAGCATGACACTTACAGATTAATTGACCAGCGTAGTACGTGGAGTAGGGGACCACGTTGGTGACTCTATCTTGAGTGAGGAGAAGGAGGAAATTTGAGCAGTGGGGGCCAACTAGAGTGGGGACCAAAAGAGGAAGAGAGTAGGAAGAAAAGGGGACAATTGGGATAGGAGTGGGGACAATAGTGGGAGCAAAAAATGAAGATGGATGTACCAAGAGAATATGATAGATGAAGACGTATGTGTGTGTGTGTGTGTTTAAGTATGTAGAAGAAATTGGAGGCAACGGACAAAAAGAAAGAGGGAAAGATTAATGGAAAGAGGAGGGAAATTGAAAAAGATAAAGAGGGGGGAACACGTTATTGGTTGAAGTGGATTACGCTATCCTTTCTAACCTAACATGGCATTCGCTAAGGCAAGCGCCACCCGTGGCTAGCACCCAGCTGGGGCTTAGGTGGCGCTTGCATAAATAAGCATCCCCACTAGCTATGTCGCTTTCCCTATTAAGCGCCACAACTAGTGCACAGACTTAAAAAAGAGTGGAAAAAAATAAAAAGAGAATCTGTGGCACTTTCCTGAACAAGGGCCACAAAATGTGTGCCACTTTTCCACCTTTTTATAATAGTATGCATAGTGCAGTGATATATTATGTTTGCATACTTGGATACTTTACCTCTTGTTAGTTTCTTAATTTCTTGTTTATATGAGTACTATGAATTTGTTAGAGGCATTATAATTTAAATATAAGACTTTGGAAAATGATGATGCGACAGTTGTATATTATTGGCATATTTTAGTGAGATGATAGAAGCTATTAGTCATGAATATATGATAACTTAGTTTTTGCATTGGCTCAATATCTAATCACGGCCATATCTTTACTACAGTGTAAACAATGTCCTTTTGGCCACACTAGCTAAGCTGAAAAAGTTCTCTCATTTTCCTTTTATGTGAGACTTTGGTTCCAACCACACTATATCATGTGATTGGAAATTACCATGAATGTGTTTTTAATCTTGTTTAAATTCAATGACAACGCCTTTTATATCAAAGCTGTACTTCGCTTATGAATTCATCATGGTTTTCTTTTGTTTTAATGTGGGAACTATCGTCATTGAAAGGGTTAAAAAAATGATAGACAATGGATACAACGACTGTTTTTTGAAAAACAATCCTTGTATGTTTAGACATACAACGACTATTTTTAAAAAAACTGTCATTGTAACTTCTATAAATTCAACAACACTTACATATATGTCCCCATGAAAATTGTCATCAAAAGGACATAAAAACAGTCGTTAAAAGTGTCTTCCCTACTAGTGCATGAAGCAAAGTAAAAAGAAAATCCACTTCCTATGGCGCTTCCTCTGGCACTTCCTTGAAGAAGGGCTACAGGAAGTGGCTTTTTTTAAAAACAAACAAACTATATGATGTGGTGCTTCCAAGCACCACAACTTCTTTTAATTACGTGTGGATATGTGACACTTCCTAAGTGCCACAATTAGTTTAAAATTAAGTGTCATGCTCCCTCTAGTTCTTATTATAAGGCACCAACTGCCAACAATTTTTTGTCCTCATTATAAGACACCAACTGCCACTAACTGACTCATTTATTATGTTTTTCCTATTATGCCCTCATTTTTAATAGGACTTCATTTTTTTGAATAACTTCTCGAAGGTCATGAATTCTTATTTGATGTACTGTGAATATTGCATATTCTTTTTAATGACTGTTGCATTTCCAAACCACTAAGTAAGCAAGCATGTTTCTCTCCCCCCATTAAGTTTTCATTTCCTGAGGGGTGTCAACTCTGTATCTTTTGCTTCATTATTTCATTTCTCAGTCATCTCTCTTTATCTATTTCAATGGTTGAAATGTGAGCCTCTCTCACCCCAAAGATCAAATATTGCAACCCATCCTTTTTACTCATTTCTCGTATGGTTTTTATGATGGAAAACAATATGGATTTGATTCAACTTGATGGAGAATATGAGGGTTTGGTTGTGCTAGACTCATTAAAACGTGGAGATATGGCCTATGGCTTTCCGCTCTTCATTTGTTAAAAATTTTCTTTTCCTACATGGTGGCAGACTTAAATCTCCTTTTGAATGTTCTCCTGTCCCTTTGGTAACACAAATAGATACATGTATGACAAAATAGTTTATAAAATGCATGGTAATGGTTCATTTTTGCAATTTTTTTTATGTCATGTACATGATAATGATGAAAAGTTTCTTTTTTTTGTGTCATGTACATGAGAGATTTTTTTTGTCATGTACATGAAAATGCATGGTAATGGTTCAGTTCTCCTATCCCATTAGTATCACAAATAGATACATTTATGCAATTTTTTTTGTCGCATGAAAATAACAATAAGCACACAAACTAGACTAAATTATACACGGTTCAACTTTCAAGTTCATATGGGTCTGTAGTACACAAACAACAATTTACTTTACATATTAGCATTAAGACATTTATTATAAGAGTCTGTAATGCATTGGGTCTTATTCATTTTCAGGCTTATGTCTCTTAGAAAGGTAGTGTCATACCTCTCAGTTAAGTGTTGGAGTAGTCTCTTATGCGTTCAGTTATCTCTGGATATATGCTTTGTTCCTCCTCAAACTCCTTTGGACCTTCGTTCAAGTTCGGTAGAGGAAAACCATCATTGCTAGTCCTTTGGATTTTGTTCAAGTTAGGCAAGGAAATGTCATCACCATTATCATAATCACATACACCTTCTATGTTCAAGTCAAGAGGTAAGTGAGGTTTCAAGTTCTCTATTACAGCTTCACCAAAACAAGGCATGTTTGAATCACCCAACACTACTGCATCTTGATTCTGTGAGCTTGGGTAAATATTTGAGTTCATAATCTCATCCATTTCCTCTTCCCAACATGGCAATAAGTTTAAGTTGAAGGATGCTTGTGTTTAGTTCTTCATGGGAGCATTGAATCTATCTTCAATCAATAATGGCAATTTCAAGCTGTGTTCCATTTTGTCTGCCCAAGTTTAATTCCGTTTTAGGGGGTTTTTAAAAAATTACTTCACCCGCCACTTTTTTTTTACAGAGTTTTTACACAAAAAATGGGTCCACTTTGTGTATGTATTTTGAGAGAAAGATGAATGGGCTTTGAAAATTATGACTTTGCATTTGAGTAAATTTTGTCATCCATCGGATATTACATCAGGCATTAGGAATAGAGGTTATAACTTTGTACTATAATTGGGGAGAAATGAATAGTGAGAGACTATGCTAAGTTGCTAACACATGGCAAATCTGAAAATTAATATTTTTCAATCCACATCATTTAAGTAGGGGCAACGGTGGAAATTTTTATCAACTGTACACCAATTTAATGACTCAACTTCCTTTCCTTGGTCGAAGAGAAATTGCAGTTGGTGCCTCATAATAAGGACCAAAGGGAGTAGCTATCTTTTTTGGTAGTAGTGTTAGTTAAACATTTATACTAGATTTTCCTAGTAAGGTGTTACAGTTGGCGTTGAGATTGGCTTGCAATTAAGCATGCCAAATTTTTTCAACATGTTGCTGGAATATTTTTGTTGATGAAAAAAGATTCCATATGTACTATGATCAACCTCCAAACCAGGAAAGCGATTGAGTTGCCCAAGTTCCTTTATTAGAAAATAGACTGATAGATTCTCTTTTGTTTGAAGAATTTCTTCTTCACAATCCCCAGTGGAATGAAATAATCTACATGCACTAACATAATAGCTTGTTTGCTATGAACAAATTAGAGTCTGATGGTGCTACAGAATAACCACTATGAGTAAAAAATTCAGCAATTTTACCATACCATGCCTTTGGTGCTTGCATTAATTCATAGAGCGCCTTCCATAGCTTACACACATACTCTAGATGTTGTTGACATTACTAGGCCATTGGTTGACACATGTAAATCTCCCAATCTAATTCTTCATTGAGGAATGCATTATTTATGTCCATCTACCACACGTTCCAATTATTGCTTGCTGCAAGTGCAAGTAAGACTCAAACAGTCGTGAGCTTTGCCACTAGGCTAAATGTTTCATCATAATTTATCCATATTGCTAAGATAACCCAAAAGCTACCAGACAAGCCTTATGTTTCTCAATAGACCCATTTGAATGTCACTTTATCTTGTAAATCCATCTACATAAAAAAAGTTTGACGTCTTTTGGCTTTGGCACTAGCTCCTTGGATTGATTTCATTCTAATGCTGAAACTTCCTCCCTCATAGCTTCAACACATTTTAGATGTGGAATGCTTCTTCATATGTCTTTAGCTCTCTCATTTATTTCATCTAGAATGGTAGCATTAGCATACCTAGGATTTGGTTTTCTGAATCTTGTTCAGAGAAGTTGGTGCACTAGCCTTATCTTGTTCATTTGGTTGTTGGTGCACACTTGTTTTCTAAGGATTTTGATTTTTACGTCACATTTTCTTCAATATCTTCTTTGTCAACTACATCTTCTAGACTCAATTGGATTTGAGAAGATTCTGGTAACACTTCTTTATTTGAGGGCGTGCATGAAGATGTTTCATCAAACACCACATTCTGAGATGTATAACACTTCCATGTCATTGGGTCACAACATCACCAACCTTTGCTTTGACTATCATAATCTATAAGATACATCTAACAACCTTATCCATTTTGCTACGTGATTGGTTAGGTACAAACACATAGCATGCACAACCAGAAACTTGAAAATAACATATAGTGGGCTTCATGCTCCATAAATTTTCATAGGGTGAAAGAATTTTTAACCTTTGTTGAGGAATCCTATTGATCACGTATGCAACCATTCTCATTTCCTTTGCCCAAAATTATTCAAGGACATTTTTAGCTTGTAGCATACATCGACTTGCTTCTAATAGATGTCTATTTTTCCCCTCTGTAACACCATTTTATCACGGTGTACTGGAGCATGTGAATTGATGTTGAATCCTGCGCTCTCAAAGGAAATTTGAGAGCTCATTCGGGGCATGTTCTCTCCATTGTCACTACATAGATAACAGACTTTGTTGCCAACTTCTACTTCTACTTCCTTTATGAATTCTTTAAACTTTGAAAGTATGTCAAATTTTTCCTTCATAAAATAGACCCATATGTACCTCAAGAAGTCATCAATAAAGGTTGTAATGTAGTTTACTCCACTAATAGAAGCTTGCCTAAGCTCCCAAACACATCAGAGTGTATTAAGTCTAATGTTTTCTTCACCTTGAATTTGGACTATATTTGAATAATAGTTGGTGCGCTTTTCCATATTGACAACTTGCACACACCGTATTTGTTCTTACTTCAGTTTGAGGAAGTCCCATTAGCATTGACTTCTTCATCATCACATCTGGGTTGGAATAGCTACCGTGGCTCAACCACATATGCCATAAATCTACAATTTTGTTCTTTCTTGCCCTATCTACTGGGCAATTTCTACTAATAGTACATAGGCACATTCTAATCTCTATCCTTTTATCATCGGCTCTTCATAAATCTGAAGGTCCTGGTATACCTTCACATCTTGCAGATCAAACAGGACTAAATGACAAGATGTTAAATGTGCTACTATTGAAGTGACACCTCTTCATTACTGGATTTAGGAGACACTATCATACTACCAACATGAGCTATTAGTAACTTTGAATTGTTTCTTGTCACCACCACATATCTGAAATATTATGCAATTTTTCCACGTCACCTGCATGTGATTTGAACAACCTGAGTCAATAATCCAATCTTTTTTATGATTAATTTTGATTGGATATTATGACAGTAAAGCAAATAATGCCTAAACATCCCATTCGTCCTCAACCATGGAAGTAGCAGTATTACTCTCTATAGCATTTTTCTTCAACCTGCAATCTTTTGCCACACATCCCTTCTTATTGCAGTTAAATTACTTCCTGTCAAACTTCTTGTTGCGACTTCAGCTCTTTAAGTCGCCCCTTTCACGAGTACGTCCTTCACTTTGATGATCACCTGCACTATGCTGTTTGGAATTCCATCTACCTTTGTTGGCAAACAGTGCTTCTTCTTGACTCTTTGATGAAGCTCCTCCCACTTGCTTGGCTAAAGCTTCTTGCCCAACTAGCAAATTCTTGAATTCCACAAGCTAAGGTTGAACCTGCCACCCTTATACAATAGCAAAAAGCCTCTATATTCAGGCTTCAGACCATGGATGATGATTCACCTCATCCTGGGCTGTCTGATTAGAGCTTATGGATCTAACTCTGATATTTCATGACACAACATCTTCACTTTATTGAAGTATTGCACAATCGTCATGTCACGCTAGCTATGCTATTAAGAGTAACTCACTTTCTAATAGTTGGAGCCGAGTGTCATTGTTCTTTAAAAATATTTTGGCAAACATATCCCAACAACTAATTTTTATGGATTAGTACATTTTGGCCACATATAATAATTTCTGCTTTTCCTTCGTAATTCTGTCAAAAGAATTATTATGCCAAAAATGTAAAATTCGTATAATTTTACTAGCAACAAAAGTTATCGTTGCAGAAATTTATGGCATTGTAATAAATATAGTTACCGAAGATCAAAAGTTATGGTTGACAACTTGGATCAACTACTTTGGCTGCCAAGCTTTGATTCACACAGAGTCAGAATATTCATGGTTATATTATATGTATAATTTTATGTGCAGATGTATGGTTATAATTAAGAGTTTGACAAGTTTATGGGACAATATAATGTATACAATTTAAGCAACATCATATTAGGAGTACTATTTCATTTTATTACAGATGAAAACTATTCTATAAAAAAGATAATTTCATATCAATTGTGGTTTACAGTTTCTTGTATTACTTTATGAGAAGAATTTGATAAATGTTATATATACAGAGTTACCCGTGCTTTGCAAATTTGTACACATAGGGTACCAGTTCTATGATTTAGGTCTTTCTTCCCACCAATAATATTTTTAATGGGTGGCTTACCCCCAATTTTGCCTTTAATTAAATCATATTTATCAATCGAAAATAAAAATTCCTAAAGGTCCATCTCTGATTTATTATTGTTATTTTTTTGCCAAAAGCATCTCAGCTGGTATCAATTTATGTTCTAGAATAAGTTTTGTAAATGCTATGTGCTCTCTTTAAAACTAGGACTTGAATAATAAAAGTAATTAAAAAACCGTAAGCAGCTCTATACAAAGCAGCCAATTATTTGTAGGACTAGTTTTCAGAAAGAAAATTTTAATTTATTAAATTTTTTTGTTAAAGTATCAAATTGGCGCATATGCGCACGCGCATGTAGCTAGCTCTTAGCTAGACGCCTCTCATCATCAAAATAAACATTTTGTAATATTCTTTTATTTATATGCTTCCACAGTAACTTTCTATATAATTAATTAATTTAATTATTCTTGTTGAATCTCTCTTAAAGAGGCAGACACCCACGTGGCAATCAAATGAATATTCTATTTCCAAAACAGCGAGAAAGCCACTTGTTCTACTTTTTATGTCTTTTCTAAGACATCAATATTGATTGTACTGCAAATCGACGAATAATAAATCCAACAGGTCATAAACCTTCTTCATTTCCCTTCCTTATTATTTGTCAAATCATCTATTTTTTTCTATTCTTATTCTGTGAATTGCTCTCAAATCCTATGATACATTTAAATGTTTCTGAAGTATCTACATTTTCATTAACTTTAATCTCTTTGTTTCGACATAATCCATAAAATATCATTGATAAAATTTAACAAGTCAGTGGTTTACAAGCTGAAGATTCCAGCATCAAACTATATCAAATGGAAGGAAAACAAACAGTTAAGTCTCCATCCTATTTTATTTGACTTCGTTATCCTGTTTACCTTTGGAAATATTGTATTCGTTCATCTCTCACACACAGGCTGTATTTTATGGAAGGGGTGTCTCCATTGAGTTTCCTCTCTATTTCCTTTCTTTTATAATATTAAATAAAAAAATACATATAAATAAATTTAAAATATTACAATTATATCTAAATATTTGAACTCTGTAGACTTTTATTAAATTGTTTTATAATTTTTATTGTACTTTTAATCTTTGGCTCTTATGATATTTTTAGGTTAAAATTTAATAGTTTAAATTCATTTATATATTTTTAATTATTTTATATAATAAATATATTGTTATAAAATTTAAATCCCAACCATTGGAAACTCATGTTGAGGAAGGGGGGAAAAAAGGAATCTGGTGGGCAAAGTAAATAGAGACAATGAAGAGGAAGTTCAATAGAGATGCCTCTCTCCCTTTTTGTACTAGTACACAAAAGCAAACAATTTCGTTTTCATTAGTTTTTTATAAGGTTAACATAAAAGCCAAATTAAAATTAACTTAGAAAATACAAAAAAGTTTTGCCGCCTTTTGGAAAAGTAATGTTCCTCGTGACAAATACAACAGTCAGTATTCCTCCTAAAATCCTCTATAAAAGGAAGCAAGCAATGTCAAAAAAATTATCACCCAAACATTCGTCAAACCACAAAGCCTGAAACCAACAGCCTAAGAGGGTTAGTTACGTAGTTCATTATGTAATATAGCAACTTTGTTCAGCTCAATCTTATTATTATCATCTCTTCTTCTGCGTGTTCCATTCTTATTTTCCTCTTTGGCTTATGGCTATTCTTTTAATGAGGCCAAATTATGGCGTAGCCAAACCCCTAATCCCCAACCATGTGAGCATTTCTTGAACCAAAACCCTTCCGACCAATACAAACCCATAAACAACAAAGATGATTTCTTCAAAATTTCTCTACAGCTCGCCTAGGAGCGAGCTCTGGTTGGTCACACAAACGTGGTTTCGCTCGACCCAAACTGCCAAAACCAAAAGGAAAAACTTGCATGGGCTGATTGCCTAGAGTTGTATAAGCACACCATACTCAAACTCAATAAAAACCTAAACCCTAACACCAAGTGCACCCAAATTGATACTCAAACATGGCTTAGCTCAGCTCTTACAAATCTTGAGGCATGTAAAGTAAGGTAGCTTTTATGAACTTGGGGTTCAAGACTATGTGTTGCTTTTGATGTCCAACAATGTCACCAAGTTGCTAAGCAACACTTTGTCTCTAAACAAGGTTCCATATGATGAACCAAGTTACAAAGATGGTTTCCTAACTTGGGTCAAGCAGGGTGACAAGAAGCTGTTGCAAAATTCTTCTCCATCTTCTCAAGCGAATGTCGTGGTGGCTAAAGATGGATCCGGTCACTTCACAACGGTTACTGCCGCCATAAGTGGTGCACCAGAGAGTAGCAGTTGGAGGTATGTTATATATGTGAAGGCAGGAATATACAACGAACAAGTTGATATAAAACTCAACAATATCATGTTAGTTGGAGATGGTATTGGAAAAACTATCATTACTGGTAGTAATAGTGTTGGAGGAGGCACTACTACCTTCTGTTCTGCAACTGTTGGTAAGCCAACACAATAGCTTTTCATGAAATTTTCTAAACTAATTTAAAGATGAATGAAAAATATTGAGAAATAACAAAACTATATATTTGTGAAATGTTAAATTTGTTGTTGGGGATGGCTTATCACACTAGGCATCACATTAAGGAACACCGCTGGAGCATCAAACCACCAAGTTGTGGCATTACGTTCAGGTTAAGACTTATCAGTATGCTACAGATGTAGCTTTGAAGGATACCAAGACACATTATGTGTTCTCTGAGAGGTAGTTTTATAGGGAATGTGAAATTTATGGTACAGTTGATTTCATCTTTGGAAACGCAGCCGTAGTTTTCCAGAATTGCATCCTGTTTGCTAGAAACCCTCCCAATAATGTCAACACGATCACGGCCCAAGGTCGAACCGATCCAAACCAAAACACAGGAATTTCTATTCATAATTGTAGGGTTACGGCTGCCTCAGACTTTCAAAACTCTATGAAAACCTATCTTGGAAGGCCATGGCAACAATATTCTCGAATAGTTTTCATGAAGACTTTCTTTGACAATTTGATTGATCATGCTGGTTGGTTGGAATGGAGTGGTAACTTTGCCTTAAACACTTTATACTTTGGAGAGTACATGAACAATGGTCCAGGTTCATCCACTTCAGATCGTGTTAAGTGGTCAGGTTACCACGTAATCACCAGTGCTTCAGAAGCTTCAAAGTTCACTATTATAAATTTCATTGGAGGAAATTCATGGCTTCCAGCTACCAATGCTCCTTTCACTTCTAGTTTATAGATCTTTCTTTGTGTTTTATGCTATATATGATTAGTTCAAATTCATTGTTTTGATACCAAAATAAATAGTCCAGAAAAAGGGTTAAGCGTAGACAGTGATGATGTGTCTTTTCAGGTCCAATTGCTGTAATAGTGTCTTATGTATTTATTTATAATCTTTAGTCTTGTTATGTCATACATAAATTACTTCTATTATATGTAGTTCAAAAGCTTGTTTTCTGATATTTACATTGCATTGGTTTGAGATAACTAGGCACTTGAAATTTATTATTGTAAGGTTTTGGGAGTACCTGAAGTGTTGTTTCGTACTCTTTAGGAACCCACATGAACCGAATCACTCGGACTTCGACTATAGTGCACAGCAAATTCACCGGGAGAAAAAAGAGGACAAGAGAGTTTTTCACAGTATGTATTTTCTCTAGTAGAGAAGTCTGTCCTGTATGTTCCAGAACATAAAGCCATATTCAATGATAACTGTTCCCACTAAAATGAATGGGAACAATTGTTCCCTCCATCTGTTTCAAATGTTTTGGGGAATATTACTAAGAAATACCCCATAAGATTTGGGTATTTTATTTTAGCCCTAAGGTCAATGGGTTTAGGCCTAATCCACCAAGGGTGGACCAAGCCCAATTCCCAACATCTCCCACTCACACTTGGTGGATTGGATACCATGGACTTTGCCTCTCTCTCTCTCTCTCTTCTTTCATACTAGGTGCTTTGCCGTAACCGCATGGGCATGATGACGTCTCCTAGGTGCCTGTACTAGGAATGCCTCTCATAGGACTAGCACAAGACAACCTTTCTTTGTGTAGTTTGAATTTAATATTATACCTTATATGTCCTAGATTTTACCAATATGCACTTTCACATAGTAGATTTAATCCCTCTCAAGTCAAGATAAAACTTAGATTGCCTTTTCATATGCTTAGTATCCACACTTATGAAATTACCAACACTAATATCATCAGGGATATGTCTCAGACACTAGCATATTCTAGGTAATCTTCCTTTCACTCATATATCATTTTGATATGCATCAACCGCTTTTCTAATATAATACCTTGGATCATATCAGTTGTGATCATAGGATGAGGTAGCAGTTGCTGAAGTATACCTACATGACAATGTCAAAGTTAAAGGACATCACAAAAGTGTTTAACCTTCTTGGGAGTCACACAGCAATGAAGTAGGGATCAATTCACTTGCTTCCTATTTACGGTTCTTTCACACATATGGTATGAATCACATACTACGGTGTTACTCTTGCACTATAAGAGTGTATGTCATTTTGAATCTCATTGTTAACATCGTACAGACATAAGTTTAGATACTCCCAGTATCTAAACCCAAATTCTTCTACTCTATTAATCTCTCATGACGTCAATGTTAAAGAACTTGTTGTCTGGCAATAGGCATCATGGAAGCGGGCGTCCATGATTCGATCCATACTTATATTTGCATCTTATTGGATCTCATCTCGACATACTACACTTTAATCGAGATGACATAATTTTGGGTTTCTTCTCTACCATATTAACATTCCTACTACTTTAGAGGTGAACACAACTGTCTCATCTTTACATACTCCTCCTGAGTATCAAGGGCATTTGTTTATGTGAAAGAGCTAATGTTACCTGCCTATACGACATACTAGACATTGTATACCTTCAAATTGACACATAAAATTTTATGAAGAAATATTTTCATTAATGATAAAAAAATTACAGTGTCTGCAACTTTACATTTTTGTACATCCCAATAGCCTTCACATAACAGCTACAGAACTTCAAACGTTTTTGTAATTTGTAGTGGTTATTATAGAACCGCTATAAAGTTTAGCTGCCCTAGCTTATTTGTAGCTGCTGGTGTAGCGGTTATTTCAAGAACCGCTACAAAAGCCGACACTATATAATGCTATCGCCCCCCTTCACTTTTCCATTTAGCCATTTTGTTTCCTGAAGTTTCTCTGAGTGTTTTCTTTTAGATTTGAGTGTTCACACATCTGTGGAAGATTTTTTGCTGCAGTATTTCTCATTATTTGTACTTGAGGTATGGAGACAATACGTATTTTATTTGTATTTTTATTTTTATTATATTTTGCATAATAATATGACTAAAATGTTTTTCTTTGAATTTTTGTAGTTGATATGCTTCAAGACAGGATAGGGGGAAGGAGCCCGAGGTCCCCAGACCGATTTTGTGGGGTGGCAGTAGTAGAACAACGTGCAAAGGGAGAGGGCAGCACGGAGGGAGGGCGACCGCGGCATTTCAGCCCATCCCCTCACAGGAGTTGACCCTACCACAGGCACCACAGACGATCCCATAAGAGATGACAGCACCAGAGGTGCTTGATTTGGGGCAAGGAGATATCAGTGTCGAGGACTATGACACGAACAAGGACTTCGACATCCCGATTGGGATCAGAGAGATGGAGAAGTTCCTCGATGAGGATGAGGCGTGGGAGCGGAACAACCCACGAAGGGTGTCTTCGCGGTCTACAAGGTTTGAAGTGCAGGTCCAAGGTAAATAAATTTTTTTTATTTAATAAATTATTTATGTAAATTCAAAATTTTAAATTTGAATTACAATTTATCTAACGTGTGGTAAATTGTGTAGATGAGCAGGGGAATGTGTCTTTAAGGAAGCTGGACGTGGCCGGTTTGAACAGCATGGACCGGACACTACAAGTTGTAGTGCCATGGAATGAGGGCAAGGACCAGCCTATCGACAATGGGGGTCACCTATTCAACCGCATCCTAAATGACCTGGGCTCGAATTAGATGTGGTTGCCCCTTTACTTCAGGACGTGGAGGCATATTCCGAAGGGCCCGAAGGACCTGGCTTGGGAGGAGGTGGTGCAGATAATTAATAGTATTTAATTAATATTTTTTGTAATTAATTCTATTTAATTAATATTTTTAATTGGATTTTTGTAATTATTGATATGTAAATAATTTTTTTGTAGTTGCAGTCTGCCGTCTGGGCCAACTGGAAGAGGTACACGCTGGTGAAGATAGGTGACAGCTGGAGGAACAGGAGGAATCATCTCTTCCATAGTGTGGATAAGGATGGGACAATGTCTCTGGAGCAGTTGATTAAGAGCATCCCGGACGGCGTCCCACCGAACGACTGAACGAGTTTCGTCCAGTTCAGGAGGAGCGCTGAGGGGCAGGTGTGTATTTATTAGATTATTTATATATAATTTTGTAATTGTTAATTATTAAATTATAATTTAAATTTAATTAATTTTAATTTGAAATTTATTAATTTTAAATGTTTTAAATTGTTTTAATACCAAGTATCTCAGAGGAACACTAGGTGCTATGGGTAGTAGACGATCCACCACATAGCAGGATCGAAGACCTTTGCTGTCACTTACAATGAGTTGGTAACTTTTCATAATATCACTGACTTTTAGTTGGTTATTTCATAATGCTAATTGAATTTTGTAATTGTTTTAGCAGAGGAAGGCACAGCAGTAGAACCGTCAGACAAACTATGGAGAGTTGTACGCTATCACACACAGACACCGTGACAGGACTCCAACCTCTCAGCAAGCAGAAGCGGCCATTGTAAGTAATTTCATTATTATAATTTGTATAAAAACAACTTAATAATGAAAAATGCTAATAAGTAATTGTTTCATAAAATGGCAGGAGTGGATACAGCAGCCGCAGGCTAAGCTGCGAGAGACCCATGCTAAGGAGTCACAGGGGTCAGTGGACCCAATGACTCCTTTGAAGGTGGGTCTGGGTCAGGCTGAGCACCCTGGACTCATGCGGGGTATGGGGATAGGTGCCAGACCTAGTATGGTCTTCGGCAAGAGGACTGCCTCTGAGGCTATAGCTTTAGAGGGGTCAAACGTCCGAGAGACAAGTCTGTTGGGCAGATGCGTGTGGATTTGTCCTGAACAAAGGCTGTAGTGGCTCAGCAGCAGCAGCAGATGTAGTAGTTTCATATGCATCTGCATCTGCAACTGGTGCAGCAGCAGGCCGATTTCATCTATGCTCAACAGACGCAGTGGCGTGATATCACAAACAACATGCTCGAGCGGTCATGGAGTCGCCTGTTCAAGGACGAGCAGTATCCACAGGTTCCCCATGTCCCTCGGTTCGTCATCCAACCTACTCCTCCTCCTCCTCCTCTTCCTGCTGATAATGATGGTGCTATTAACTCTGCCCAGCACCCCGATCCAGCAGCACCTGAGGGAGTCCCACCTGAGGGAGCACCAGATGATCAGCCCCCAGCTACTGAGTTTGGGACATATTTATTTTTTTGTTGTTGAAACATTTGTAAATAAATATATATAATTTTTTATTTCAGAATTTAAATTTTTATTGCATTTACCATAGTTATATTTATATTCTTAGACCACGTTGTTGAATTTGTGAATTAATTGCAATAGTATTATTTATATTTTTCTAAAAATAAAAAAATTATATATATTTGTAGCGGTTTTAATAAAACCGCTACAAATATAAATATATTTGTACCGGTTTTACAATAAAACCGCTACAAATATAAATATATTAGTAGCGGTTTGACAATAAAACTGCTACAAATATATAATTTCTTTTTTTAGATTTAGAAATATAGTTCCATTTTGTAGCGGTTAATACAACTACTGCTACAAATATAAAGACATGTGTGCGGGAAATTCAAAATTGAAACGTTAACTAGTTGTAGTGGTTACATAAATAACCGCTACAAATACTCAACTTTTGAATTTTGAAATTCCCCCTTTTGTGCAAATTTGTAGCGGTTACTTATTTATAACTGCTACAAATGAATATTAGTAGCTGTTTTTCTTATAACCACTACAAGTTTAAAACTAAATCTTCAATTTGATTTCTAACAGCTCTAAAATTAGTAGCGGTTTAATACATATAATCACTATAAATGTGTAGTACCATAGCGGTTAATATAGCGATTTTTAAACTGCTACAAAATATTAAATGTTGGAATTGTAGAATATAAGGTTCCAAGTATTCGTCATTCTCTATTCACTCATCTTCTTCACTTTACTTTCTTCTCTGTCACTAGTAGCTATGGATAAGTCATGGATCAAGTTGCCACGTAATTCTTTGGAATATTTGTACGGATTAAACAATTTCTTGGAGTTCGTATTCACTCACGCCAGCTGTAATGACAAGATCGTCTGTCCGTGTCGGAGATGCAAGTTCAAGAAGTGGCATGCACGAAATGTTGTTAAGGAACATTTGCTTTTGAAGCCTTTCCTGGATGACTATACATTCTGGGCAGTTCATGGTGAGAAGGCCGGCATTAGATATGATGATGCTCTTCCTCAAAGTTCGCAAGTAGGAGTTCAACTAGTTGAAGATGATCCTATGAATGATGTTGTGCATAATACATTTGGATTTCAAGGTGACAACTTCAACGAAGAAGTGCACGGTTCAGAGCCGATGTTCGTGAGGAATGAAACAACTCAGGATTTATTTAGCTTGATGGATGAAGCATATCGTCCTTTATATCAAGGTTGTCGAAAATATTCTAAATTATCTTTCTTGATCAAATTGTATCATATCAAGTGCTTGTGTGGAATCACAGATAAGGGAATGTCGATGTTGCTCGAATTATTACAAGATGCATTCCCCGACGCTGAGATTCCCATAACATTCTACGAGGCTAAGAAGATTATTAACAGGTTGGGGTTAAACTATCAAAAGATTAATACATGCCCCAATGAGGTACAAGACAATTCAGAAGGGGAAAAAGCAGAAGAAGAAACCTGCAAAGATTCTTAGGTACTTCCCTTTGAAACCTCACCTACAAAGATTATTTATGACGTCTAAAACTGCGGAGCATATGACGTGGCATGCCGTTAATAAGAATGAAGACGGTAAATTAAGACATCCTCAGGATGTAGACACTTGGAAAACGTTTGACAATGACTTTACAGATTTCGTGATTGACCCCAGAAATGTTTGGCTTGCTTTGGCAACCGATAGTTTCAATCCTTTCGGGAATCTTAGCACATGTTACAGTATTTGGCCGATGGTCTTAGTTCCCTACAACTTACCCCCTGGATGTGTATGAAACAAAGCTCCTTCATTATGTCTATGATCATTTTAGGAAAAAAGGCGTCGGGCAATGACATCAATGTATATCTCCAACCTCTTATTGTGGAATTGCTTGACCTGTGGAATGTTGGCATGGAGACGTACTACGCTTACGGGAAGACTTTGTTCAACTTGCGTGCAGCCTTGATGTGGATGATTAGTGCCTTTCCTGGCCTTGACACATTATCTGGTTGGAATGTGCATACTGGGTCGGTATATCCAGCTTGCAATTTTGACTCTGACGCAGTACGCCTTCCCCACGCCGAAAGTGGTGCTTTATGGGGCATCAGAGGTTTCTTGATGGAAGTCATAAGTTTAGATTACAACGGAATCGTTTCAATGGAAAACCAAAAAAAAGAGGACCACCTCATACTTTGTCCGGTACAAATATCTTACAACATCTTGAGTATGTTGACTTCGAGTTTGGAAAAACAACGATTTAGCACAAACTCACCAAAAAACTTGCAGGACTTCGGCGCCTCAGCAGTGGAAGAAGATAAGTATTTTATTCACTCTTCCATATTGGAGATCTAATTTACTTCACCATAGTCTTGATGTCATGCACATTGAAAAGAATGTTTCAGATAATATGCTATATATACTGCTTAACAAACCCGGCAAGACAAAAGATCACCTTCAAGTGAGGAAAGATTTACGTGCCATGGGAGTTCGTGAAGTTGCTTGGCCAGATGAGTATGACAAATTTCAGCAAGAAAAGTTTGCCCTCACAAAACCGAACAAGGAAGTCTTTCTCACGATGTTGAAGAAATTAAAAGTTCCTGATGGGTATTCAAGCAACATTTCTCGATGTGTTGACTTGCAGGATAGAAAGGTTGCTGGCCTAAAGAGTCATGACTCACATGTTCTTATTCAACAGTTACTCCCTCTAGCTATAAAGAATGCACTTCCTCCTGATGTTTCCATCGTTTTGGTGGAACTTTGTTCTTTATTTTGGAAGTTGTGTTCTAAAGTTTTGATCGTTGAGGAGCTCGATCAGCTGCAATCCAAAATCATTCTTACGCTTTGTCATTTGGAGATGATCTTTCCTCCATCATTTTTCACTGTGATGTTCACCTTACAGTCCACCTCGTTCATGAAACAAAGCTCGCTGGCCCAGTACAATATTGATGGATGTATCCGATTGAGAGGTACTCATTTTAAATATGTGCTTGATTGTTAGTTCTTATGTTTGCTAGTCTTCCTTTTCAGCATTTAGTATCAATTTTCTCTTCTTTACTTCGTAGGTTCCTTAGGAAATTAAAATCTTATGTAAGGAATAAGGCGTGGCCAGAAGGTTCTATAGCTGAAGGCTATATAGGGGATAAGGTACTGTATTTTTGTTCAAGGTACTTTAATGACCTTGAGACAGTTTTCAACCGCCCACCTCGTGTTGACGATTGTCCTAAACATGTACCAACATCAGGAGAATTTATCTCTTGTGTTGGTAAACTAGTTGGAGCAACTGAGAACTTCAAACTAACAACAACTAAGAAAGTTGCAAGCACATAGACATATCTTGATTAACTCCAATCAATTGAACCTTTCATACAATAAGAATTGTACACTCACATGTTGTTCTATATCTTTCGTAACATTTTTCACTTTCATTTCACTATCGCCTTTCCATTATTAATTATAGGGAATTCAAAAGTTATGTTAAGCGTCAACTCAGGATCTGTACACAAACATCCTTGAAAGTTGACAAAAAGGTCCACAGAGAATTCCCGACCTGGTTTGCGCGTAGAATACTAAATGACTATAACCCACACTTACCAGATTTCAGAGCTCTAACAATCGGCCTTCTTGATCATGCAAAAAGGTTTACAACATACAATGTCAATGGTTTTAAGTTTTGCACAGTTTCACAAGATCAAGGATTGCAAACTCAAAATTTGGGTGTTTATGGCACATTTGGGACAAGGAGTTATGCGGGCAGCGGTGACGCCAACATGTAGTTCGAAGGTGTCCCTTACTATGGAAAGCTTCTTGATATGGTTGAACTTAATTATCAAGGCCATTTCACCATGACACTGTTCAAGTGTTTGTGGGCAAATACCACTGTAATATCCGAAAATACATTCAAAGGGCTAAATGTAATAGATAGTGAAATAAAAAGGTCTAATGGCACTCTAATTAATTTTGCCATGATCAAGAGTTAATTGTTACTTGATCTTGAGGATAGATTTGGGAAACAAAATGAAGGGCCAAGATTGCTCTTATAGAGTAGAAGTAATGAGGAAGATAACTAAAGCAATTTCCTTATCTTTTCCTCTTATGTGGACGCAAGGCACATGCAAGACCAAGAGTAAGACCAAGTCAACACACTCTTTTTTTTTTCTACAAGGAAACTGTCCTCTCATTGCTCTATTTTCATGTAAGAATAAAATAATATATACGTATCCCTTTACTCCAACATTTTGTCCAAGCATCAAAGAGCAAATGAGAGAAAGAGTTGATGCATATATTCCTTCCTTATCTAGTCAATAATTTTGGCCATCATGAAGGAAAAGGAAGAGGGAATTGAATCAAATGTATATAGCCTCTTTAAGGTGTAGTTTCGGTCAAGTTAAAATAAAGGAAGAGAAAAGGTGATAGAAAAAGTCTTATGATCAAATATTGCAACTCCAAATAAAATATGTGGAGGAGGAAGATAGGATAATTCAAAGTCTCTTTTTAGTTAAAACAAGAAGCAATTTTCGGCCAAGTATATGGAAAGAGAAAAGATGAGGATCTCAATTTATTTGGCACATGTTAAAGCTATTAAAATATATTATTTTGAGGTGGTGGAAGTGTGATAATTTTGATAGATCATTTTTCCTTTCAAGTCCCATATTTCGGTCAGCCCTTTAAGTGATAAGGGAAAAGAAAAAACTGATCATTTATCACTCTCTCTCTCTCTCTCACTCTCCAAGTCGGTGCTGCAACTCCAACGAAAGAGAAAGAAGAGCACGGAAAAGGTGAGACTTTCCACCTTGATTTTCAGCTCCTTAACCTCAACTATGGCTCAAGTGTCCTTCATGAAACTTGTTCCGCTCTTCCTTAGCTTCATTTCTATGGTTTTTGTTTTTGAAGAAGAGGAGTTTTTAGCCACCTTGCAAGAACAAAAGCTGAAGAATCAAAGAAAGAACTTAAGGAGAAGCAAGAGGTGAGTATTAGCATCAATTTGAGCTATTGGTTGTGTTGGTTGAATGAGAATTTTGGCATGTGTAAATCTGCCCTGATTTTGGCCAAACAAGGGTTTGGGTAATTCATGATGTTTTGGTTGTGTTATTGGTGGTTTATGATGATTGGAAACCATTTGACATAAGTTTGATGCTGAAATTGGAAGTTGGTAATTGTTGGAATTTATTTTGATTTTTCTGCCAAAACAGGACATGGAGAATGAGTGGGAATTTTTTAATTTTGATGTTACCATTGTGTTCTACATGAAAAATTATGTGGGAATAGCCCCGGGTTGTGAATTTTGGGTCATTGAAACTCAAAGTGTAAATTTGGGTTTTCAACCTGAACAGAATTCCAGCGAGGTACTCTACTTGTATGGTGTTTTTGGATAACAAAATGATCTCTAAAAATTATGAAACTTTCCAGTCTTAAATTTCACATTCCAAGCTTTAAAATGGACATATAATTTGTGTCATTTCGTTTTTTGAGCTGTGAGTTCTGGTTGCCCAAATTTTGATGTCGAAACTGGACTTAATTCTGGAGCAGTATGGGATTTTGTGTAATTCTGGAATTGTGTGGTGATTTCTAGTAATGATTCATATTTTTCCTATGAAGAGGACTTCAATATATTTCCATAGGACTTGGGATCACCTCATTTTAATTTTTTTAGAATTAGTTATGATTTTTCAAAGTCTGGAGAAAATTCTGGCAGATTTGGTCTCTTATGCGAAAATTGAAGATGTAATGGCATAATGTAGTATTGTTGAACTTTGAGGTTAGGAATTGGTTTTTGAGGTTAATTGACCACTTTAACTCCTTAGTTGATTTGATTAAATGTTCCTAATGATAACCAACTTGAGTGTTTGAATTAAAGAATTGGATTAAGTAATAACCTGTCGTTGAAATTCTAATTATAAGATTTGACATTTGTCCTGCACGTGATAAACCAGTGCCAGTGCATGAGCGAAAAGAACAAGGTATTGACTCTTTCTCTTATTCTGTGTATGATTCCTTGCATGTATGTCATTTCATTGAATATGCCATGATGTAACATTGCCGTTGTGAAATGCCATTGTTGTGCTGTTGTGAAACATGCTGTTGTGAAATATGCCGTTGTGAATGCAGCGAAAGCTATTGCAGAAATGCCATTGTGTTGTTGTTGTTGTGATTTGCTTACATGCTTTGTGATTGTACATGTTATAAGTGAATTGTTACTACTGAGATTCTTTTGAATCTCATTCTTTCCAATGACTAACCTACAGCAAGGGCAAGCGGTTCGAAGGAAAAGCAAGTAATGAAGGGCAGTTAGAGCTCCTAGCTATGAGTTTTAATTTTGGTAGTTGGTTGTCATATTTTGTTGGGGATTAGTTGCACATGTTGTATATATTGAATAGTGTTGTGTAATCCCTTGTATGGGAAACTAAGCATTGTAAACACTTTATTAAGTAACAAAACCTGAGCGTTGTCGGGAATTTTTGGTTGCACTCTAATATGTATGACTGAAACCGAATTGGACAGACCAATTATATTCGAGATGTGAATGTGAGACTGTACTAAACAAGTTTTGGAAAAGTTTTAAATTAACCACTGGTCTCTATTTCAAATTAATGACGTATTCTCGAACTATAAATTTGACTATTAAGGTAGGGGTTACAACTACTACTTCTCGGGGACTGACAACTGACCCCTTAGGGATCACATCAGTCAATTTCTCAAAGACAACTCATACTGATATTTCTCAAGATGATGGGACGTATATTTTTGCTTCAGAGGCACATCAGGTTTATTATGCTGAGGACGAGAGGCATAGGGATTGGCACATGGTCGTTCATTTAAAGCTACGAGACCTTTACGACATGGGTGAAGGTGATAACATCGCCTACAATAGTGAGCCATTTTAGCTTGCCAATTTTGAAAACTACTTCCCTGAAGGCGATGACAATTTACCTCTACTGCGGTGCATTTTTCAAGTCCGCATCATTTAAGTTAAATTTTTTAAATTTAATAATACATCACTAACAATAATTTTTCTACATAATTTCTGTAGGGATGGCGAGGATAAGTGATCAAATTCAAATTATGTTTTTGTCTTTTAAAAAAACTGGAAAAAAATATTTAAAGAAAGTAAAATAATATCTGTAGCACTTTAAAAATAAAAATAACCGCCACTAATTAAAAACCGCTACAAAATGGATACATTAACCGTGTCAAATGCTTCATGGATCCCTATAAATACCCCTACCACATCTCATTTCAAATACTCTCCCATTTCTTTTCACCTTACTGTTCTTTCATTTTCTCTCATTTACAAATTGTTTTTGTATGAGTTGAGGAGCTTAACAATACGATCAAATATGGTAACAAGTTTTTTAATTTTTCATTTGAATACTTCTTTCCTTCACATAAAATTTATTCTCACCATTTTTTTGTCAAATATTTCAGAGCTTTATCTCATTTTCATCTATTTTTCATACACAATTACATAATAGTATACAACATAATAGTTCCTTATTACCTACGTATCCTTAATAATATTATCAATACAATCTTTATACTTATCCAACTAAATTAAATTATTCCTTTTAATTTATAAATGAGCTAAAATATTGAATAATAAGCTAATTAAATTAGCTAAACTACTAAAAAAATAAACTATTTAGTTTAATATAAAAAAAACTGAAACAAATAATTGTATTTTTTTTTAATTTCTGTAGCTGTTACTAAACTGCTACAAATTAACGCGCCTTTTTCAAACTGAAATTATTTTTTTGGCGTGAATTTTGAATTTTGATGAAATTAGTAGCGGTTATATAACCACTACTAATTAAATTTTCTCATATTAGTAGCGGTTTATGAACCCCTACAAAATAGCTAAAAAAATTTCATTTTTCTTTTCCTTTGAAATTTCTCTTTTTGATATTTGTAACGGTTATATAACCGCTACAAATATCACAGTAAAATATTTTTGCTTATGGCGATGTTGTAGCGGTGAGATGGAACCACTACAAATAAAGTAGCGGTTATTTTGCTTGAGTAGCGGTTTTATATAACTACTACAAAATTGCTTGCAACATATGATTTAGTAGCGGTTTTATGAACTGGTACTAATATTATTTATAGCAGTTAAAACCGCTACTAATAACCATTTTTAACTGCTACTAAATCAATTTTTTTTTGTAGTGTATATACTACTACAAAAAGGTGAAAAAGTGGCACACATTTTGTGGCCCTTGTTTATAAAAGAGCCACAGCTTCTCTTTTTACTTTTTTTAATCTGTGCACTAGCTGTGGCGCTTAATAGGGAAAGCGCCATAGCTAGTGGGGCTGATTATGTGGCACTTGCTTGTGCAAGCGCCATGTAAGCCCCCAGATGACCAACTGTGGTGCTAAGCTCCACAGCTTGGCATTGGCCACGTGTGGCAAGTGCCACGTTAGGCTGGAGTGGATTGCGTAATCCACTCTAGCCAATCACATGGTCCCCCCCTCTCCCTCATACCATCTTTTATCTTCTTCACTTACCCTCCTCTTTTCATTAATCTTTCCCTCTCTTTATTTTCATCCGCCCCCTCGCCCCCCCATTTCCTCTTCGATCTGCACACTTATTTAAACACACACACACACACACACATCTTCATCTATCATATTCTCTTGGTACATCCATCTTCATTTTTTGCCCCTTTTTGCTCATACTATCGTCCCTACTCCTATCCCAATTGTTCCCATTTCTTCCTACGCTCTTTCTCTTTTGGTCCCTACTCCAGTTGGTCCCCACTGCTCAAATTTCCTCCTCGTGCTCACTCAAGATAGCGCCACCAATGTGATCGCCTACTCCACTGCGCTGGTCAATTAATCTACAAGTGTCGTGCTTCTTTTTTGTTTCAAGTTATTCAATTCCTTTTGCTAGCTTGCGCTTTTTAAAGCTTTTGTACTGTACTATGCTTTTGTAAGAGAGAATTTGGTGGTTCTATGATATGGTTAAACACAATAATTAGTTATATGGGTTTACCTTGTCTCCTATACCTTTGCCATCCGCTAACTTAAAAATATGCCGTTTTGATTCTTTTTATTGGAATCATATTGTGCTGTTGAGGGGAGTGAGGAGCAGTGGCGTAGAAATAGAAAACAGGGTGGGAAAGATTTAATTTTTTAGGATGCCTTTTATTTTATCGTTATAAAATTTTATGACATAATAATTAATAAGACATATATTTAAGGAAAAATTATAGGGAAGGACCTAAAAAAAGTAACAATTTATTGGATAGGATCTTAAAACTTGAAATTATTTAGATGGACCAATTATTAAAATAAAGAATAAAAATTATTATATTACCCCTACTAAACCTCAGCATTCTCTCTTACCTATCCTCTATTTTTTTCATTATTTAATGAAATGATCAAGTTGTATTCAAATAAATTTGAATTTTATAATTTTAATGTCTGAAACTATTTCTGCTTAATTAAATTAAATTAATAACTAGCACTAGTTAATTTACTTTTCACTTTCTTTAAATTAATTAAAGGGAGAATTAAAATCTTATATTTAGGTTTTTTTTTTAAATAGTAATTAGTCTAGCTATTAAGACCATAAAGTTCAACCGTATTTTTTATTTACTACATACTTTTATTTTATTTCACACCAATATAATTCTAATATTACAATGAAACGAAATTGAATTTTCTCGAACTTAGTTAATTCAAAAAAAAAAAAAAAATGATATCAAAAATAAAAACACAGTATGAACATGTTTACCACGCCACATTATTAATATATTTAATTGCAAAGTTAAATGTCCAATTATACGTGTTGACAATAAAATCAATGTGAAGAAATTTTTACGATAATAATTGTTAGGGGTAATTTAGTTTTTTTTTCATTTTTTTTATAGTTGGTTCTCCCAAATAATTTCAATTTTTAATATCCTTCCTGATAAATATATGTCTTAGTAATTATTATTATATTATAAAATTTTATAACTATAAAACGAAAGGCACCCTAAAAAATAAATCTTTCCCACCCTTTTATACAACAAACTAATTTTTGTGTTCCATTTTATAGAGGGAAAATCCCTATAAAATACTCTTGAAATATGCAAATCCCTAATCAGTACATTGAAATCAAAAAATCTGGATCAGTCACGCAGCAGTACGGATGAACAGTGCGGGCAGCGCCAAAAGACGATTTTGCCCTTCATCCATCATTCTCGCTACTTCAAAAATAACAACACGCGGTTCTTAATTAACAACTCCTAATTCTTGATTAACAACTTCGTATTTTTGTTTCACAACTTTCTAATTTAAGTTTCAAGGCCAATAACAACACCTCTTTTTTATTAACAACACACCCTCTTAATCAACAACTCCAGATTCTTGATTAACAACTCCGTATTCTTGATTAACAACTCCATTTCATCTTTTTACTTTCACAATAACAACACCGATGTTATTATTAACAATACCCTATTCTACATTAACAACTCTCATTTCTTGTTTCACAACTTCGTAATTTAAGTTTCAGGTCCAATAATAACACCGTATTTTACATTAACAACACTATATTTTTGAGATGCGAATATGTGAAAGAATAAAGAGGAGTTGTTAATCAAGAATCTGGAGTTACTAATAACAAGATCGGTGTTGTTATTGTGAAAGTAAAAAGATGAAACTGGAGTTGTTAATCAAGAATATGGAGTTGTTAATCAAGAATCCGGAGTTATTAATTAAGAACCTCGTGTTGTTATTTTTGAAGTGGTGAGAATGAGGGCTGAAGGGAAAAATGGTCTTTTGGCGCCGCCCCGCACTATTCATCCGTACTAACGCTTGACTGATCCGGATTTTTGGATTTCAATGTACTGATTAGGGATTTACATATTTCAATGGTAGTTTATAGGAATTTTCCCTTTTACAGAGGTAGCAAAATAATTTTTTTTATTATCTTATTAAATTAAAATATTCAAGAGAAATTAAAGTAAATATTTAATTACGTGTGTGTATCTAGTTCCCTCTTTATATGCATGCATGCATGTATATATGTATACATCATCTTTATGACTGGCCCAAGAATAATTGGCAATGTAGTCAAAAATAAATTTTTTTATTCTTAACATTGAACTGAAAATAATTTAATTGATGTTAGGGCTATGCTTTCCTTTTTGTTTTATTTATTTATTTATTTTTTGCCTAAATTATATTTTTTGATTTAAGTTAATCATATTTTATTTATTATATATTGATGTTTTGTACACATTATTATTATTTTAAAAAATAACTTACAACCACTAACTCTTTATTGATTTTTTTCATGTTTAATTTGTGTTTGTAGTTTCAGCTCATCATCAGTCTATTGAAGCTTCTATTTACGGTAAGTTTTTAAAATTTTGATATTACAAATGTGATTTTATTAGAAGTTAATAATAGTTTACTTTGATAAATTTCTTTTATATTTAATTTATTATGAAATATGAAAAATTAATCTCATATTTATATGGTAAAAAAATGAATGAGATAAAATTAAATATTATTTTGTATTGGTTGTATGTGAAAATATGTAGTTAGTTATAATTTGTAGGTGTTCTAATGATTGTTATGTATTAGTTGCATAAGTAAAGTAATTATTTATATATTCTTAACACTTGTATTTTATTTGTTGACTTGTAATGTTTTCTAATTTACCTATGATATGTGTTGGCAAATATGATTTCTTTAGTTATGAGATGTGAAAAATTATTATGATGCTATGGGATTAATTAATGGATTATTTGTCAATTACGACAGGATTTAAGACTTAGAAAGCTTCAATTTTTAAGATTTTATGATCATGTTAATGGTGATGTCTTGCATGAAATATGTAATCGTGGATGGATTAGTGATTTGACTATCAACATCTGAATTAAGTACTTTACCATCATTATTTATCACTGTTTGTTTTCCAAATCCAAGGTGTTCAATAAATCTCTTGAGCCATATAGCCTCTTGCATTACTGCGGTGCATGCCATGAATTCAGCTTCCATAGGATGTAGGGCAATGCACGTGTGCTTCTTACTGCTCCAACCTATTGCGCCATTGTTCAACAAGAAGGTATATCCTGAAGTCAATCTTCGCTCAACATCATCTCCACCCAAATCAGCATCAGAGTATCCAACCAAGCCTAGATCACTTCCTTGATATCATAGTGCATAATCTGACGTGCCCTTTAAGTATCTCAAAATTCTTTTCACTGTTTTCCAATGTTGCTCACCAGGATTTAACTGGAATATGCTAACCAGTCCAACTATGTAACAAACATCTGGCCTTGTACACATCATTGCGTACATCAAACTTCCAACGACACTAGCATAGGGAACCCTTGCCATTGTCTTCTTTGCTGACTCAGTTTTTGGACACATATCAAGACTCAAGGTTACTCTATAAGCTACTGGGGCATATAAGGGATTACAGTCTTTCATATTGAATTGCTCAAGAATTTTCTTGATGTAATTCTCTTGTGAAAGAGAGAGAACTCTTTTAGAGCGATCCCTTTAGATCTTAACTCCAAGTATATACTCTGCTTCACTCATGTCTTTCATCTCAAAATTCAATGATAGCCATTCTTTGATACCTAAAACCGAATTTAGACTATTTCCAACCAATAGTATGCCATCTACATATAAGGATAATATCACAAAATTACCCTTAAACTGCTTAATGTAGACACAGTGGTCCTTTTCAATCATTTGAAAATCATAAGAGGTTATTGCTTTGTGAAACCTTAAATACCACTCTCTAGATGATTGCTTCAGTCTATAAATGGACCTCTTGAGCTTACAAACTTTGCTCTCCATTCCTTTCTTAATGAAACCTAATGGTTGTTCTATATAGATTTCTTCATCCAAATCGCCATTTAGAAATGCGGTTCTTAGATCTATCTGAAGCAGTTCCAGATCTAAACTATTTACAATTGCCAAAATAAGTCTTATAGAATTGAAACGTATAACAGGTGAGAAGGTATCCTCATAATCTATACCTTCTTGTTGTGTATACCTGTAATGCCCTAAATTTTGATTAAGGACTAATAACCATTAATGAGAATGATTTGTGAATTAAATATAAATTATTATGTGTTTTGTGGTAATTTCGGTAAATGTGCCAAAATCGGAGAAAATTGAAAGAATGGAAATTATCGGTTAATTAGTCAGTAATTAATGAGGAAATTAATTACTAACTAAGAAGAAATAAGATGTGTAATTAAATGGCTAATGGAGGGATTAAGGTGATTAATTGATTGCTTACTTTATGGGAGCAAATCAAATTTTGACAAGTGGCATGTGGGGAGATGAAGTAGAAGAGTGGGAAAAGTCAAAATCCCATTGTTTAATATAATTTCTCTCCCTCCCTCCCTTGTTTTCGGCTATGCATAGTAGGGGGAAGGGAGTGTCATCATTTCCTCTTCTTCCTCAAGCACTCTTCTCTCTCTTCTCTTCTCATTTCCGGTGACCATTATTGGCCAAGAGAGAGAAAGGAAAAGCTTGTATTTAAGGTGAGTAGATGACCTCAAATACCAAAATGCTCTTTATTAATATTGTTTCTTGGATTGATAGCTTCATTTTGATGGTTATAGATTGTTCATTGGTGTTTATTAGAGCTTTCAAGGAATTTTAGAGGTTAGAGAATCAAGAAACCTCTTTGACAAAGTTATAGAGGTGAGTAAGAGAAACATTTCTATCTAAGTTATGTTGCATTTGAGTTAGCTTTCAATTTCTGGAATATTTGGCCTTAAATTCGAAAATACGGGCCATTGGTAGTTCGGCATGTTGTTGGTATGGAAATGGGTGTTTTGGTATGTGTTTTGGATAGATAGTTTAATTTGAGAATGAAATGGTATGTTTAGAGATTTTGGGAACTTTGGTGTTAATTGTAGATTAAGACCAAAGCATGATAATGGAATAGGAATTTGGTAATTCTGATGGTTCTAGTAGATTCCTTGGGTGTTTTTATGTGGGAGTAGCCTTGGTTGAGAGTTTGGGACTATTATAATCAATTGGGCAAAAGTGGGGAAGTGCTGTCATACCTTCTGCATTTTCTGGTTTCTGATAGCATCACTCGAGTGATCTGGGGTCTACTCGAGTACAGGATGAACATCACTCGAGTGAGGACGGGTTCCATTTGAGTGCTGTAGTGTATTTTCCCTTTTTGCTTCCATTTTCATGTTGCACTTTCATATGTGGAAGCAAGAATGTTGTCTCACTTGTGGGTGCTGGGGGTTTCCACTCGAGTAAGCCTCGTCCCACTCAAGTGAAGGTGTATGAGACACCGTGAACTCGCGTCTTTGGTTGTCACTCGCATCCATTTTTCAAAAGTGTGTCTTGGCACTCACGGGTGTCAAGCCATCACTCGAGTTCTAGGGTTTATGCTCGAGTGATGTTCCCTTCTGAAAGTTTCTTGTGCTCTCGGGTGAGCACTTCCTGAACCTCACTTTGGAGTACTCGGGTGAGCATTAGGCTTCCACTCGAGTGATAGAGGTCATGCTTTAGTGCAGCGAGCAATTCTGGATGCTGTCATTCCTTTCTGCTCTTGGGTGAGCACTTTCTGCACCTCACTTTCTAGGACTCGAGTGAGAGTGAGGCTATCACTCAAGTGTTGCTTTCATGACTCGAGTGTTTGTACATTATCACTCAAGTGAGGTCATCTTCACTTGAGTGTTTCAGTGAAAAATCAGTGTCTGTGTTTACAAAAGGGGATTTTTGGGATAGTTCTTCCAACCCTTAGGGCTTTTGTTAGAAGCAACTGTGGCTTCTTAAAGAGCAATAATGATAACCAATCTAAGTATTGTGAAGTAAATTAAGTATTAGAACAGAGAATGACTATTCATCCCTAATTGTGAATTATAGGATTCGATATTTGCCCTACTCGGGAGAGACCTACAACAGAGAATGCATAGAACGAACCAGGTAGTGACTTTTCTCTCATGTTGTGTTTGATGCTTGGTATGCATGACTTATCATTGTTTTGTGTGAAAATCTTTGGCATGAGGCCATTGTGTTATCTCTCGTAGTTCATTACAATGTGAGCAGTTCAGTGTGAGTAGTTGTAGGGGTGACAGTTATCACACCTACCCCTACCATTGTTTCTGCCATTGTAATTGCAAGGGGTGCGTTGTGGAATCATGGATTCCTATTTGAGTATCCGACCAATGTGGCTGTGTGTGTATGTGAAATATTTTATATGGATCCTAGCTGTGGTGAGATATGTGATATGATCATGTGATTGTGCAATATAGCATGAGAACTTCAGCATGAGTAAACATAAGGGTGACATGAGTCATACCTGCCCTTGCTGTTGTAATTGCCGTTGCAGTTGCTGTGTGTTGTGTGATAATTTACTTTCATGCTTTGTTGTTGTGCATATTATGAGTGATTTGACACTACAAAGATTCCTTAGAATCTCACTCTCCTACAAACAAATTTTTAGATAGGGCCGAAGGATCTAAGGGAAAGCGGGCAACAAAGAGCGGATAGAGCTTCAGTGTAGGAAATTATTTTGGATTTTGGTTATCATGTAAAATCATTTGGATGTTTTTGGAAACAATTGTATATATTGGGATTCGTAGTATAGTTTAGTGTAATCCCTAAGAAAAAGGGAAAAAGTTCATTGGCTTTGTGCCTCTGTAGAAATCTTATTTATTCAATGAAACCTGAGTGTGTTGGGAATTTGCATTATACTCTGATATGTATGAATGGAATCAACGATTACAGGCTATTTATGTTTGAAATGTGAGTATGAGACCATTGTTGAACATGTTTTGGAAAGTTTTTGAAAACCCTAATTTTGGAAAATTACTTTTAATAAGTCACAAATCATCTTATGGTCTCTAATCTCACATAATCATGTATTTATGAACTAAATCTCGGCCTTGATCGTGACGGGGGTTACAGTACCCCTTTGCAACCAATCGAGCCTTGCATTTGTCAATTGATCCATCAACTTTCCTTTTGATTTTGAGAAACCATTTGTTCCTAATGGATTTTTGCCCTTTTGGTGGATCAACTAGTTCCCAAACTTGATTTTTCTTCATTGAATCAATTTCCTCTTCCATTTATCATTAGTAGGACCAGATAAGGCTTCTTACACAGAACGAGGCTCATCTTCTCCATCTGGAGTAACAATAAGTGCCTCTCCTTCTATGGAGAAGCGTCTCCTGGGTATATTTCCCCTGTCACTTCTTCTTGTGGGAGCTTCTTGTCTCTTTCATTTCTCATATCTAGGCCTTTGTAAAGACCTTTCTAAGCTCCCACTCAAGTCAATGTATTAAGATGATTGAGGATCATTAGTGTGAGTTTGACCTGTATTGCCTTGTTCTTGTGTCTCAAAAAGAGATATTGTACGATCAATATCTCCCCTACTAGGAAATTCATTTTCTAGAAATACGGTATCTCTTAATTCAATTTCAGTCACTATTCCATCTTTGTTTTCACCTATGAAAACATATCATTTTGATTGCTCAGAGTATCTTATAAAGATACACTTTTTTCCTCTAGGACCCAATTTCCTATATCTTTGGGAATAATTATGAATGTACGTAGTCGACCCCTAGGGTCCCAGGATGTTCAAATCTGGCTTGCATTTTGTCTATAACTCAGGGTGTAGAAGTGACTGATTTTGAGGTCTCGCGGTTAAGAATGAAGGCAACCGTCAATAAATCATCACCCCAATAAGAAATTGGCAAATTTGTGTAAGCCATCATTGACCTAACCATGTCTAGAAGAGTTCTATTTCTTCTTTTAGCAACTTCGTTTTGTTGTGGAGTACCAGGGATGGTTAGTTGCCTAATTATCCCTTTTTCTTCATAGTGCTCCTTAAACTGATAAGATAAGTATTCACGACCCTGATTAGTATGCAACATAATCCCCTTCACGATCAAGGCCGAGATTAGTTCATAAATACGTATTTATGTGGAATTAGAGACCGTAAGATGATTTGGGACTTATTCATAATTAAACTTCCCAAAATAAAGGTTTATAAAAATATTTACAAAACCTGTTCACAGCGGTCTCATATTCACATTTCAATACATAAATGGCTTATACAGGTTGATTTCATTCATACATATCAGAGTACAGCATAAATTCCTGACACACTTGGGTTCCATTCATTAATAAAAGGTCTACAAGGCACAATTCCCTATAGAGTTTCCCATAATAAAGGGATTACACAAAACTATCCAACTGATTTATACATGATAACCAAATAACCAAAATAAAACTCCCAATCCGGAGCTTTATTCGCTCTTCGTCACCCGCTTTCCTTTTAATCCTTCGGCCCTATCTAAAAATTTTGTTTTTGGGAGAGTGAGATTCTAAAGAATCCCCGTAGTAACAAATCACTCATAATATGCACAACATCAAAGCATGAAAGTAAATCATTTATACAACACACATCAATCACAGCAACAATTCAATGGCCAGGGTAGGTATCATGGGCATCGCCCCCTATGACGGCTCATGCTGAACTGCTTGTTGTATTGCACATCCGCATGAACATATCACATATATCACCACAGCTGGGATCTATATAAAATATTTTACAACACGTAGGTCTACGGGCTGGATATTCAAATAGGAATCCATGATTCCATAATGCAGCCTCGGCACTTACAACGGCAGATACAATGGTCAGGGTAGGTATCATGAGCATTGCCCCCTACAACAACTCATGCAGAACTGCTCGTGCTGTAATAACCTATGGCCGATAACACATTCACAATGATAAACATGCATACCAAGTATCATACATAACATGAGAGAGAGTCACTACCTTGATCCTTCCATGCGTGTCCTAGCGCCGGTCTCTCTCGAAATTAGGGACGAAGTGTCAATTCCCTATTCCGATTCTCAATGACTTCTTAACACTTAATTTGGTTATCATTATTGCTCTTTCAGTACCCATAAATAACTCTAAAGGGTTGGAAGACTATCGCCAAAGATCCCCTTTTTGAAAGCTCGAACCTAATATTTTTCACTAAGACACTCGAGTAAAGATGGCATCACTCGAGTGATATTGTATAGATACTCGAGTGAAGGAGACCTCACTCGAGTGGTGGTATGGTCTATACTCGGGTATTAGAGAGTGAGTGAATACCGAAAAGCACAAGAAACTTTTAAGAGACAAGAAAACTCGAGAATAGAAAGTAATACTCGAGTGATAGCCAAATGCTCACTCGAACACTAGGAAGTGAAGCATAGAAAGTGTAGACCCTAGAGCACAAAATGTTCTCAAGGATCAGGAGCACTCAAGCACAGTCTATTGCACTCGAGTGAATACCACATACCCGTGTGTGAGAAGGCACACTCTTACACCATAACCGTGAGTGACAAATCGAGAGGCAAGTCCTTGGTGTCAAATACACCTGCACTCGAGTGATGTTCCACCACACTCGCAAGTGAGGCAACACTTGCCTTTAACCACGGAAGTGCAACAAGGACACATAGAGCAGAAAGGAAGAACACATTAACTTTCTTGAGTGAACTCACCCTCACCCGAGTTATGTTCATCCCTCACTCGACTGAACTCACTCTCACTCAAGTGATTTTATCAAAAACCAGAAAACGCAGCAAAACTGACCACATTTCCTAACATTTGCCCAATTGATCCAAATGGACCCAAAACTTCTACCAAAACTACTCCCACACAAAAATATCCAAGGAATTCAATGGAATCATCAGAATTATCCAAATCCTACTCCATTATCATGCTTTAGTTTTGGGCAACACAAATAACCGATTTTCCAAAATACTAAACTCAATCATTCAATTCCCAATCAATCCTATCTATTCATATACATTCCCAACATACCATTACTATGCCAAACACATGCCAAAAGGCTAGTAGTCATCATTTTCGGATTAACGGCCAAAATTTCCAGAAATTTCAACTAAACCATTTGGCATAAAACTTAGATAGATATGTTAGTCTCACTTACCTCTTTCACTTTGCAAGAGAGATTTCTTGATTCACCAACCTTTGAAATTTCATGTGGCCACAAATCAACACCAATAGGCACACTATAGATATCAAAATGAAGCTCTCACTCCAAGGATCAATATTAGAGAAGAGAGTTTTTCCATTAGAGGTCATTAACTTACCTCAAATTCTAGCTTTTCTTCTTCTTTCTTGGCCAAAAATGGCTGCACGTATGAGAGAGAAAGATGAGAGAGATGAAGAGTGTGTGAGCAAGAAGAAATCATTATTCTCCCTTACCCATAGTGCACAGCCGAAAAGGAGGGAGAGGGAGGAGTGAGAAATAATTTAAAATTCCTTTTGACTTTTCCTATGCCTTTCTCTTCTTCTACACTTAACACATGTCCAAACCTCATTAGTTCTCTTCAAATAAATAACTAATTAGTTACTCTAACCACTTCATTAGCCATTTAATTACACATCTCATTTCTTCTGGCAGGCGTAACACCTGACCTTATTCAGGTCAACTTTCTTCTTACCACCCTTCTTTCCTTTCTTCTTGAATTGCTTTCTGCCCTTTTTGAACTTAGAGCCGTCCATCTTACCTCTCTTCTGAGATTTCTTGCCCTTTTTGGAATTAAGCTTTGCATTAGAAGGACCAGCATTTCAGTGTAGTAGGCTTGTCCAAAAGCCTTATATGCCTCTAAGTGTTCATCTTCAAGCTCAAGATGTTTCACTACATCATCAAAAGTTACAATGTTTTCATTATGAGTCAAGTTCACTTTCATGTGCTCCCAGCTAGAAGGAAGTGATCTGATCATAGCTTGAACTTGATGTTCATCAGTCAAGGTGTGTCTAGCTTCCTGCAGTTCTCTAATCATGTTGGACATCTCTCTTAGATGCTGCTTTATAGGAGTATTCGCTCTAAGCTTGGAGGTATCAAACTTGATTGTCAACCTTCTAAGCTTAGTGGTTGATGTGGCACCCAACTTATCCTTGAGTGCAACCCATAGAGCCTTAGCAGTTTGGTAGTTCTCATATTGGCACATCAGGTCACTCTCCATAGTGCTCAATAAGGTGACTCTCATAATGCTATTCGTCTTTTTCTATGCTTGGTAAGCTTCCAAGTTTCTCTTGTGCTGAGTAGTTGTCCCAGTTTCAGGTTTCACCAGAATGGTGGTCAATGGCTCAACAGCCTCCTATTCCTCCAAAATGTACTGCACCTTACGGTGCTAGATGTCCTAGTTGTTGTCATTCAATTTCTCCCCCTCATTCAGTTCACCAGTGATGACTTTCGTAGCCATTTGTCAATTCTGATGCAACATTTTTCACATTTAGAACGTTGTTCTCTTTAGGAGAACATAACCAAATAATTAGATAGCATATCACGGTATACAATGTTTGTACTTATATCATTCTTGAGCAGAAAATAAGTTTGTTACTAGATTCATGATCAAGAGAATACGTTTGTACCTCCCATCACACAAATACTAAAAAGTTTATTATTTTTTATGAAAAAATTTATATAAGTACTTTAAATAAGTCATTAGCTTTTAGAAGTTTCACCTTCTAAAAGCTCCTACTCATCAAGGATACATGGTATTATAATGCACAATTAAAAATTAGCATTAAATAACAAACATAATTCATTACATGAAAAATACCATGTCAATACATAAAACATTTTAACAATAACATATAGAGTCATATCTAATACAACTAATATAAAAGGAAATAGGAACATTATATACCATTGAATGTTAGAACAACAGTAGTCAATAATGGCTTTCCTTTTTTGTTGTTTTTGTCACAGCATCGACCCAAGAAATAGTCATAGATCCCTTGCTCTCATAGCTGCGCGGTATTTCATCATTACACTCACGTAGAACTCTGCACTCTTTTTGTCTGTTATGCTTTCTACATAATTTGCGATGATTGAGTATATGATTTTTATATTGTTTATTCTAGTTTTTTTGTCTGCATTAAGTTCTGCTATCTTCTTATCCATAGTAGCAGAATAGGGTCGGTCTACCTCTTCTTCTAAATTTTGAGGTTCATCAGGAATGGAGGGCATAGACTTTGGTCTAGAATCATAGTAGACAACTTGAGGTTTCTCTGGAATAGGTTCTAGAAAATCTTCTTCAGGGATAAGATAGAGATCATCCTCGGGATCTTCATCAAAGAATTCATTTTCTTCAGAATCCTCTTTAGGATCATCCATATGAGTTGATCATCCATAAACTCAATGCTCAATGACCCATACTCATATGTTTCAATGCTGTTAAAAGCCTCTTGCTTCATTTTGACCTAAATAAACAAATGTGAGTCATTATCATAATTTTATGGATTTTTAAATGTATAAAAAACATTTAAATAAGCACTGAAACCTCACAAACGGGTCCTGAATTGCCACACAAATAGGCAAATAGCATATCATCATGAAGATCTCAAATTTAGGGATGTTTAGGAACAAACCAAGTCTCAAATAGAGCTTTTACGTGCCCTCACATTCCCCAAGAAGATCAAATCAAGAAAACATCAAAAAATTTGCAGAATCCCACTCTCATTGGAGGTACTTGTACTATATGTGCAACACTAAAGCACTCCGATAGTCACACGCGCTGGTGATTTGGACTCTACGCACCGTCTGCAATCTATCTATGTCTGCCATGTGTCAATCGGGTATGCCACATGGCCTCATGCGCCACGTGGCATTTCTGTCCTCTTATAAATTTAAAAAGATGTTTTTTTTTGTTTGGATCGGGTTGGGCCCTGATCCGCCTGACCCAATCCACTTTTTTTGTATTGCTTGGGTTGGGTTCAACCTCTAGCCAGTTCAACCTGGAACTAGTTTCAGTCGTCGGTTAGGTTCATCAACCCAATACCTTCTCTACTCTATAACTTCACCGTTCAATGTCCTTTTTTTGCATTCTTGGCATCGATTTTCATCATTTTTTCGGTCTCTATGTGATGGGATCATTTTCAAAGTCTAAAAAACTCATTTTCAGATGACCCAATTGGATTTAAAGTTTCATTTTTCTAATTCTTTTCCAAGATTTCCTTCAACATATAAGTTATTTGATTCCAAAGCCTTATTATGTGTATTATGAGGCTTTTGAATACACTTATACTCATAGATCCAAGGTAGAAACACAAGAACTGGAGAATTAACTGAAAACCAAAAAAAAAATATGAAAACCACCAAAAAATAAAACACAGGGAGACAAAAAGAAATGCACTATCCATGAACATGTTCAGAGAAATTAATTTAGTCTTGGGATAGATAATAATCAAATGCTCTAAGAAAATACCCAAAACATATATATATACATATATGCACAGAACGATGGCTTAATCATAAATATATACATGCTTTCACATTTACGTACACAACATGATACACTTAAAAAAACATGTTTAGCTGAAGCAACATTCAGTCCAGGGTAGATTAAAAACAAATTCTCTGATACCACTATAGGGTTTCGGGCGTACCTGAAGTGTTGTTTCATACTCATGAGGTACCCATGCGAACCAAATCACTCAGACTCTGGCTATAGTACACATCAAATTCACTGGGAGAAGAGAGGAGAAGAGAGTTTTTCACATTGTGCATTTTCTCTAGTAGAGAAGTCTATCTCGTATGTTCCAGAACATAAAGCCATGTTCAATGATAATTGTTCCCACTAAAATCTACGGGAAAAACTATTCCCTCCATCTGTTTCAAATGTTTTGGGGAATATTACTAAGAAATACCCCATAAGATTTTGGTATTTTATTTTGCCCCCAAGGCCAATGGGTTTGGGCTTAATCCACCAAGGGTGGACCAAGCCCAATTCCCAACAATTATCTCATTTTCATACGGTTTCCCTTTATGAACAACATTAGTTGCAATTAAATTTTCGAATTATATCGTAAGGAAGTACTTAATTCTTGCCATCAGCACCAATTCATTTTTCTCAAAGTGATATCAAAAGGAGATAAGTTGGAAAGAAGTACTTAATTCTTGCCATCAGCATTTATAAACTCCTATCATGGACCAAAGGGCTGGACAATGCATTTGTATATACAAGAAGAAGTGTACTGTTGCTTTGTTGAGTTGCGCTTCTGATTGTTGATGGGTCTGTATGTATTGTGTTTTGATGCTTAAGCTTGAGTATACTGTCTATGGCTAGTTAGCTTGTTTGATCCAAAATGGTGTTTGTATCCTCTATTTCTTCTATAATACAAGATATTTAGGCAAAATAAATCTTTAGTGGTTTGGCCAAAAAAAAAATCTTTAGTGGTACCTCGAATATTTTTCCAAGTAAGAAATAACTATTAAGTCTAGATAATAATTAAATGTGCCTATACAATTTGCTAAAAAGGAAGTTAATTAAATGTGCCTATACAATTTGTTTTTGCCTGCGGAATATGCCTATACAATTTGCAAATGTATCCAGTCATTTATAACTTTATATAGTCTATTAGCAATTAAAATTCATATTTTTAAGATAAAAAATATGATTTTCACTTGACAAATTATCAAAGTACTCCTAAGGATGTGCAACTACTATTCTATCATTTATGATTTTGTACAGTAAAATTTGTAACTAGTTTTTTTTTTTTTGCCAAAAAATTTGCAACTAGTTAGAATTACTATTTTTAATATCTAAGACAAAATTTTAACTTGATAGATTATTGGAGCAATTGTAAGAATTTACATATACTAGTATGCAAATTGCGACTATATATAATAATAATTCCTATTCTAAAATTGGTAAACAAAATGTAACCCAAAAGTTTAACTTAAGAAATAATTATTTGGCCAATATAGGAATTAACAAATACTAGCTATTTCTATATTTGCAACTTGGTATTCTTTAAGTTTGCAACTAGTGTTTCTATTTTTAATTTGGAGAAAATGATTTATAACATGATACAAATTATATATTTTAACGTTCATGACCAGTCCCCCTCATTCTAAAATATGCAAATCAAAGGGTGTACCTGTCACACCCATACTTATTTTGACTTGCAGTGAAATATTAATGCATGGTTTGATGAGCAACATAGGAATAGCATAATTATACTGATAACATGTGTATGATTACAGAAATGAATTCCTATAGGGGTTCGTACATGATAATTACCATCAATGTAGCCACACAGGGCTACTCGGGTATCTAAACCTGTCCCAGTGAAATGGAGACATCCTCTTGTCTTCGTTCCACGACTGCAATCCTCTCGTGTAGTTCTCTTCTCTGATTTCTGCATACCTTCCGTATTCACTTGTTTAAATTGTTGGTAGGAGAGGGTGAGATTCAAGAGAATCTCAGTAGGAAACAGTACTAATATGCATGCAGGATAAGCGCTTAATGCATGACATGCTTGCATTACATAAACTCATGGTAACGCAATGACATATCTGCGTGCTCAATGTTTCAAACAACATACTTATAGCCATAGATAAACAGAAGCAGAGCTTCAATCGTTCATATATGTTTCATATAATCAAGCAAAGCAATAACATGCATCAATACACCAACACAAATATCAAAGACACGCAGAAGATATAAGTTCCCTACCTTAACACTTGCTTGCTTCAAAACGTACTCCTCATAAAACGTGCCAACGACTAGGTTCTCAACTTGATCCTAAAATTGCAAATGTACAAAAATTAGGTTAAAACCCATTCATGTAGTATTTTAGGTAATTCCATAGCGTTTCTAGTGGTTATAGGAGTCTGTTATGAAAATTTACCAAAATGCTCTCGGGCACCCGGCCGACCCCGTCGTACCCGATCCAACCATACTTTTCCTAAGGTTTAGACTAGGGCTATTCTGACTTATTTTTGCCCAAGGAATCCATTTCCAGACTCGGAATTATCAAATTTATTGCCAAAAGATAGATATGCCCTTGGCAGCCCCACTTTCCGGGTCTCAGGGGCGTTTTTGTAATTATGCTTTTTCAGGCTTTTCCGATAAAGTGATTAACTGCAACCCCACCTAATTTTTCCTCCTAAACTCAATAGAATTGTCAAATGATTGAAATCCAACTCTAATTCCTTGTACCAACCCTAGCCAAAATTTAGGTATTTCCTGAGAAAAATTGGGGTTTTTCGATTCCGACTCCGTAGACGTGTTTCTTTCTACTCCTAACCACTTTATTAACAATTTAATTAGGTTACAACTACCATTTAGTACCAATGTTGGTAGCATAACACTTCCAACAAACCCATTTTCCATTTTCACGAATAAAGATAATCTGGTGAAATTTCATTGATTAAATTGTCCACAGTAGCCAGAACAATCAAAGATTGAAGTTTCCAAAGTTACCTCAATCTCTTTCTTGCTTTTCCTTCTTTGGCCAAAACTCCTCCCCTTTCAAACCCTAAATTTTGCTTTCAAAATACCTTGAATCATGTAGAAAAGAGGCTTAGAAGAAGGAAAATATAAGTTAGGAGCTAATTCACTGAAGAAATCAAGTTTATCTGGCGAATTTTCTCCTCCTTCTCTCTACAATTTCTCAAATTCATTTTCTCTCTCTATACTCTCTAATGCCATCGGTTTATGGCTGAACAAGGAAGGAAATATGACTTTATATCATGCTTATGTCATGTTGCAATATGCTGATGTCATAATTTCTAATTTCCCATTTTTGGATTTTCTGGCAGATTTTCTATTCAAACATTGAAAAATCATAACTAAATTTGTAGACGTCGTATCGGAGTAATTCTAAAGGCTATAAATTGAGTCTAGTTTCAAGGAAAAATATATAATTTAGCTAATTGGAAGCAAAAAAATTCCAGAATTAAATTCTTTGGACCCTGCTCTAGAAAATTTCCTATTTTTCTGGGTTAAATTCAAAAATGCATAACTTTTTGCATATAGCTTCAAATGATTCGTATACCTATCAAATTAAAGCTTAAGATGTCTACTATCATCTTGTAAAATTTTATAATTTTTTCTCATCATATGGTCATCCAAAACCATATGACAAACTCACTAGCTCACATGAAATTTCACTGGAAGCATAATCACATTCTCCAAAATTCACCATTTTATTCCCTTTACTACCTCAAAGATATAAGAAACATTAGATAATAGATTTGGGACACTGGCTAACCTAGGACTTAGTAGTCTACTTAATTCAGGCTTATTCTCTAACATTCAATCCCAAAATTTGGGGTATTACAGTAGCAATTGTGTGTATGTGTGCACACACCATTTGTCTGCATATATAGGGTGAGTAAAAAAGCTCTCACTACTACAAAAAGGGGCTTTAACCTCCCAAATTTGGCACTTTTAACGTCCCAAAACGGGGGGACGTATATGCTGGGGGCGTAGTAAGTTGAGACAAAAGACGTCCCAAATGATAGGGATGCCTAAAGTGTGACTTTAGGCGTCCCAAATTAAGATTTGGGACGCCTAAAGTCCCACCCTGGGGGACTTTAGGCCTCCCAAATCTTAATTTGGGACGCCTAAAGTCCCACGGTGGGGGACTTTTGGCCTCCCAAATCTTAATTTGGGACGCCTAAAGTCCCACCTGGGGGACTTTTGGCCTCCCAAATCTTAATTTGGGACGCCTAAAGTCCCACGGTGGGGGACTTTTGGCCTCCCAAATCTTAATTTGGGACGCCTAAAGTCCCACCTGGGGGACTTTTGGCCTCCCAAATCTTAATTTGGGACGTCTAAAAGTTAGGTTTTTTTTTTATACCATAATTTACATTTTGTATTACCCAACGAATTGAAACTGCAGAAACAGAATAAAAGATGGATTCATAAACCACACTGTCCGTTACAAACTAGTAAGGACATCCAGCACTACAATCTTTACTATATATACATACAATAACCTTTCATGCAACCTACTACTATATATATCAACAAAAAACAACCAGAAAGTGTCAAAACGCTGTCATCACACAAGTACAAACTGATATAAAATAACAAGTTTACTGATCTATATGTTGAAGAAGATGTCCAGCCAATAGATCTCTGATCAAATCAAGGTCTTCACGTAGGTAGGCATCATCATTATCAAAAATCTGAAAATTAGAAAGTAATAAGCTTTGATGAAATGAATCTCAAGCAAATGAATTAATTAACATTTCGATTAGAACACCAAAAATATTATCATTTGAGAATGAAGAAGCGATTACCTTTTCAAAATCGCTAGTAATTCCACTTTGAGTTATGTTATACATATAAAGTATAACATAATATCCGCATTCAGTGTTGCCAGGTTGCCGAGGGCACTTTTAATCAAAGGGATGCAATTAGTTGTTAAAATCAATAAAGGTATGTCTAAAAGGACCGTCAATGAAACAATTAGGTAGGATCGAATGTACTTACTATGGGATAAAACCACTTTGGCTTTTTAACAACTGCACCCTCGCGTGACCCACCTAGGATTCTATATGTTTGACAAGCACTATCATGAAAAGTAAAATGAACAGAAATTAGAACCATTCATTTATTTTTGTTGTTAATGAAATACAAACAGAATAACTTACGTGTCGAAGACGGATTTTGTCTCTCTGTCTGGCCTATTACTCAAGGGATCAAACCAATAGACTACGTTGCGGCGGGGACATATAACACACAAAGTCCAGTGGTTTCTTTAACAACATGTACACATTAAAATGAAGTTAGATGAGTGAGAAGACAATTATTTAGTAAACTTCTGAAATTGACAAAATGTAAATACGAACCGTTGGACAATGGGTGCTAGATAACAACGAAGTTTGGTTTGTGCCATTTGGTAGCCGACATAGTGAGTCCTATGCGCCACAGTACAAGTATCCCCCGTCGTATTCGCAGGACATAAGAATCCATACCAATTACTTCTTTCCATGTTTGCGCAGAGATCGTGGAAGGTGCTATAATAGAATTAAAATAAGGAATCAATTCTTGAATGTATGAAAACAAAAAACCACTAAATGAATTCTATGGGAAAATTGAAAAAAAAAACTTACCGGACTGTAAATTTGACCCAGCCTGCATCTATCTCCTCCAACCTGATAAACTGCTTGAGATCTTTATTGTCAATCGTGTAGGGATACTCCACTTGGCCCACAATCCCTGGAGGCATCTTCAAGTCAATCTGTTTAATGCCCTTGTAGATCTGTTGCAGCCGTGCTAAGTAGGGCCATTTGCTCGCAGCTTCGTCATCCTTTTAGAACATCAAAAAACAAATTGTTATTAGGATGCCAATAGATTTTCAGTAACAATAAGGTAATTCCTACCATTGGAGGTGTTGCGTCTGAACCAATAAGATTGCGAGGCCAAAGGATGAAAGATCCTATCGCTTGACCTAACGTGCCAACCTCTGGATCAGGAACAGGGATGGCTGTACCTTCTTCCCCCTTTCTAACACTCGTCACATTCACCCTACGATAATCCTCCGGAATTTGCTGATTATGGTGGGTGGTAGCATATGTGTGAACGAGAGCATCAGCAACAACACGCAATAATGGATCATCCAAATAGAGGGTGCAAGGGTCTCCCGACACTGGATTGGGAGAAGGGTCGCCAAGTGGTCCCGATACTGGAGTGGGAGAAGGGTGGCCAAGTGGTTGCTCCAGAGGGTTGTAACTTCCTCTGGTGCTATTGAAGGCCGGGGATTCCTGAGTTCGAGCCTCGTCCCTTGCCCTTTGTGCTTCAAACATCTTTGCCATTTCAAGTTGAAGCTCTGGCAACAGCTCTTGTCGGAGCTTGTCGCGAAGGTTGGCCTCGATCTCTCGTTCGAGGTCCTCTCGAATCTTGGCCACAACGTCCTTACTAGGTCCAGCTTGTGACGAATAACGTGGCTGTCGTCCAAAATACCTCGCGGCACTAACTCCCCGTGTCTCTCCTCGAACACGACCAAGGTCATCTGCCTTCCCAATAGCCGTTGACAAGATGTCCATCCGTCTACTTGGATTGAATGAACCTTGGCTACTCTGCTCGTCCAGGTCATCCTGTAGCATGCAGTTTATCGTAAATGTATCGAAACCACTCGCGACATGTAAAAAATTAGGTACTTATGGTATAACTACTTACAATCCTCGCTGCAACCTCAGCAACAGTCGGATTTATGAACTTCCCAGCCTTAATCCTCCCTGCTTTCCATTTTTTGTGACGTGGAGGAGGTGCCGGTGGCTGGATAACAACGCTAGGATCAGATTCCGCTGCTTCCTTCATTTTTTGTAACTCTTCTGCCATCATTTGCCGCTCAAGCTTGCGATATCCACCGCGAGACATGAAATGTTGATATTTATTTTCTGCTTGCCTCTGGGCATTTGCTGCACTTAATTTCTATGAATGAAAAACGACAAAAAATGAATCAACGATATAAAGTATATGAAATCAACAATATAAGTAGTTCTAAATCATGACAGAAATCTTACCAAAAACTCAGGATCTGCTCGTGATGCCGCAAACAACCTCCAGTCCTCTGGAGATAAATATGTATACTGTGCACATGGATCATTACCCCTAAGGGCCCCTCAAATGTAATGCTTTGTTAGCTTGTTCTTGAAACCTTTCCATCGTACACGAACCTCATCCATCCAGTGCCTATGCATCTCTGTGGTGTCGGGGACATCGTATGTTTGCTGCAAGGTAAAACATAAGATTATTATGTTTGAAACAATAAGAACAAAGCTACAATGCATCAAAACTTACATACCAAAAGTTGCTGCCAAATCATGTCTTTCATTTTTGGGGGAACCAATCTCCAATTATCGTAGGTAATGCGCACTTTGCTTCGAGCCAAAAGCCCTATGTAGCTAATGAAGTGGTCTTCCTCAGGACCAATTGGATTCAGATTATGATCGAAGTCTATATGCAGCCTCTCCTGTTGATGTTCATGACGTGCAACCAATGCTCCCATCTTTGTACAGCCTCTAACCCTCCTTCTTGCAGGGGGTTCAACTCTAGGAATTTCGTCATTGCTAGAGCTTTCGTCATCTCCACCCCTCTCGTCATCACTAACGTTGTCCATATTCCTGTTAACACAAAAAGCATCATCAGAAACGTAAGTAAATTGCAATGAAAACACATGTATATAGTAAGCGGGAAGTAAAACACAGTTCTCGTTTAAGTGAGACGAAGAAGACACTACAACTCTTGAAATATTTGTATTCAACATCCATATTACCTCACATGTCTCTCTACTTCTTACAGCAACATATTGTAATGAATTTAAAAAGGAATTTAGCAACGTGTAAATGCATAACATGTTATAAGCTAAGGGGTCCTATAACAGGGGAGTCTTCTTAATAGATAAGCACAATCTCAACCATTTATATATAAGCAATATATAATAATCACAATCTCAACCATTTAATTTATATTTCAAAAACAAAATATAACATTCTGTTACAAAAAAAAAAAAAATTAAAAACGAAGAAATAACCAACCTGATCAGCTAGCTAGTATGTTGGAGAGGTAGATGGAGATCCACGGTGGTGTGTGCACAACAATGGAGCGACCAAGGTGGAGGAGAGAGCAAAGAAACAAAGAGGAAGAAGAAGGGAGGAGTTCAACGACGGTGTTAAAGTTGTGGGTGAGGAATTGAACAAGGGAGGAGGAGAGAGCAAACATCCACGGTTGAACAAGGGAGGAGGGAGGAGTTGAAGCAAAAAAACTCTAGGAGGGGCCGATGGTGTGGGTGGGGAGAGGAGGAAGAAGAGTTTTGTGGGTGAGGAATTGAAGAAAGAAAACCAGAGGAGGGAGGCCGACGGTGTGGGGGAGAGGAGGAAGAAGAGTAAAGTTGTGGGTGGGTGAGAGGAGATGGGTGTGATAGACCGCATGTCAGACAAGTGTCTGACATGCAACGCCTTTAGGCGTCCCAAATGGCATTTGGGACGCCTAAAGTCCTACTTTAGGCGTCCCAAATGGCATTTGGGACGCCTAAACCTAGCTCCAGGCGCTAAAAAAAATTTCATAAATATATATTTCGCGCCATGAAGCACATTAGACGTCCCAAATTTTAATTTGGGACGCCTAAAGGTTCCCCTACATATATATAATTACGAAAATGCCACCGCCTATCTTTTTAACCACCCAATTTTCAATTTGGGACGTCTTTTGGGGTGGTTATATCTCAATTCTGTAGTAGTGTCTATATGAAACTTGTATAAAACAATTTTGTTTTTCATATTAAAACTTGGAATTTTAACCAACAAGTTATTGGTTGAGGTAGTAAGCGGCTTCAACCTCAAAGGGAGAACAAAAATTTGAGTACCAGGAAGCACACTTGATATGAGAGACGAAAACTATTTATATTCGAAGCCTTAAAAGGAATCAATTCCAAGTACAAAGTGGCTTGGAGTTACTAGTGCTCTTGATCCAAAAAGAAACTAGCAAGGACTTTTGTTACAAATTTACTATCCAAAGTTACAAATAATTGAGTAGTAGTTGCAATTCTTGGCAGTGATCCAACAATTTGTCAAGTTAAAATTATATTTTCCTTGAAAAAAGAAACTTTAATCACAAATTTTACCAGTTATACGAAGTTAAAAATGATAGGATACTAATTACCAATTGCACCGGGCTATTTAAATATTTTAATTAATTGCATATCTGCTTAAGGACCTTTGAGAATATATTGACATGTCAAAATTCCTCGCGATGCAATGTTATTATAATTAAATCACTCTCTGGGAACTTAATTTTATGCTCCCAAAATACAATTTCATCATGCTTTTCGGATCAATTTTATGTAGTATATGAATAGAACATTTTCAGAAAAAGAAAAAAATGGGAAAAAAATTGTCCGTCATGATGATAATTGTGAATTTATGATAATAATTACCTAAAACCAAAAGAGAAACAGTTGTCCCCTTTGATTCGCATGAAATGCTATAACAACTTGAATTAAAAAGTCTGAAACTTTTACCCAGAAAAAAAAGTCAGACTCTCCATTGGCCGCTTCTCTATCAATTGAATTTTAATCATTAAAAGATATAACAAAAAATAATTAAGTATGATTTAATTACAAGCATATTCATTTTTTACGTGCATGGTAGATTTTTCGTTCTTTTGAAAGACTAATTAAATTCATGAATTTTAATAATTAAAAATTAAAATTGGAAATTATAATTTTCATTTTAATGACACAAAATTAAGTTAAATGGGTGCCACCAAGTCAAACCTCATCGGGCACTTGGAATTCTCTTGTCAACCGATCTAGGTCAAAAACTCTGAGCTTCTTAATCTAAAAAAGTCAAATAATTGGTGATTGGTTTTTCTTCATAATTGGATTTTCACTCATTAATTAATAAATATTTTAAAAGATTGGTGTCCTGTAGCTACCACCAATAATTTCACAAGTATGCTTCACATTATTAGCCTCTTTTCTTTTCCTTTTTTACTCCCTTGCAATTCAAAATGAGATCCCCCATTTTCATAAACCTGACATTTTTTCAAATCTTTTAACTAGAAAAATATGTACTACGTTAGGTTAAGATATAGCATTTCTTTGTATTTATAAAAAAAATTCAACTCCTGTAACCAAAAAGAATGACAATTCCACTTGCATGTACCATTTTTATTCATTCAAATACTACTACACATAGCATCCATCAAATTACCAAAAACAGTAGACGGCTTAACACGTTTTCATGGCTATCTGCTAAAAGAAGCACCAGAGAGAAAAGTCAAGTCAAGAGAGGTGCAACATAAAAGTCCAAGACAATAAGATGCTAATAATGAACAAACAACAAAGTATAAAGTATATTACTTTATTAATCAAATAAATCATGCATGCAAAAGGCGCAATCGAAAACCACTACGAAGATCCAAAATAGGATAAGCGTCTGCATGTAAAGCATATCTTAATCCCAACAACTCAATCTTCACCTCTTCTATATAAAGGCACCAACTCACAACATCAAAAGCCATCGAAACACCAAAAACAATTCCCCCTTTAATTGAGTTTGTTCACAGTCAAAATATTTATAGAATAGTACAGAAGCGCTAAGTACGAAAGCTTTTGGCTTATTTTTTTTCCCAAAATAGATTTAAAAATATATGTAACTCTTTTTGAGAAAAAACTTCTCCATAAACTCCTTTATTTTCCAAAATAGCTATCTATAATTTCTCTCTAATTTTTTTGGGCCTTTATATATTTTTAATAATTATCCATTCTTTAATTTCCTGAAATTCTGGCCTAAGACTAGGCTTTTCGCCAAATAATTTTTTTTAGGCTTTTTTATTTTTATATAGTATCCCTAGGCCTCAAATATGCTTTATAAATCTCTTCTAAAATTCTTGAGATGTCACACATTCTCTCGTAGAACTGATATGACAATCTCTTAAGCCTAATGGACAAAGTTGTATGTGTGTAATATTCTCTTTTACAAATTTCCCAATATATTCAATGATCTCTAATTTGTTCTTCAATTCATCTCCTTTTCTACTTGGTTGATCTTGATCTATCTATTAAAAGTGCATCCCATCACCCCAACATAGATTCATAGTATAAATTATTATAATTTAATTAATGTAACTATATTAAATCATCTGCACACTAACAAAAAAAACCTCCTTTTAGTAGCGGTTAACTTGTAGTGGTTAAAAAAACCTCTACAAATATAAGGATTTGTAGCTGTTTTTCACAAATTTGCAACGGTATGACTCGTGCCAAATGGCACGCTAGTAAGTATCCATAATTTGTATCAGTTTGTTCAAATAAACACCTAAAAAATGTGGTGCCACATTTGTAGTAGTTGGATTAGACAAACCGTGACAAAATGTGGTGCCAAGCTGGCAGCACATTTGTAGCAATTTTTTTGTAGCAGTGTGTCTGATCGAACCGCTACATAAGACAAAAGGTTGTAGGTTTGTAGCGGTTTCTATAAACCGCTACAAAGTAGTGTTCTTCATGATTTTGTAACAGTTTGTGAGGCAATAACCACTACAGAAAACAAAAGGTTACAGGTTTGTAGCAATTCCTAGGAACTGCCACAAAGTATCACATAGATCGAGATAGGGTTTCGTGATTTGTAGTGGTTGATGTAGTAGTTTTGGGGTCAACCACTACAAATTACAAGGCTATATAAATGCCGCCACCCCTCATTTTACCACTTTTGGTAAAATTGTTCTTTGTACACACTCTAAGAAGTTTTCATCAAATCTAAGGTTTTGCTAGAAGTTTTAAGGAGCTAAGCAATCTAGGTTAGTAAAGTTACTTACTTTATTTCATTTTTGAGCTAAATAGATTTGTTCTTAGTAATTTTATTGTTATTTAAATATGGTTTTGTAATATTCACTACTACAAACTAGACATTTTACTACCTTAAATTAAGGACGTCCCTTTTTAAGTTAGGGACGCCCAAAGTTCAATATTTGGCGAGAGGCTTTAGCGCTGGATGAATTTAGAAAAAAAAACTTCCACCACTTTAGACGTCCCCAGAAAAACTGGGGACATCTAAAGTAGGATTTAGACGTCCCCTGCATAAATGGGGATGTCTAAAGTGAGCTTTAGACGTCCCCATTTTGACTGGGGAGGTAGAAACATCACGTCATGCAACTGTAGAGTTGTAGCTTTACCTTCTCTGCATTGTCTTCCTTCTTTTCCCATACCCGTGAGTTGTTATTGTCTTCCACTTTCCCTGCTGCATTCGTTTTCCCTCTTCTCCCATACCCGTGAGCACACTGTCATAACTCCTTCACTGAACAAAGCCACACCTCCCCTTCATTTGTCTTCCCTCTTCTCCCATTCCTGTGGCCGTGGTCTTGCTATTTGCTGCTACAGTTGCATTCTTAGAATTATTCAGGTGCGTTTATGGGTTTCTTAAAATAGCTTGGTTAATTGTTTTTGCATCTTCTGCTCTACCTGAAACGAGTATTCTTTCTTAAACTAGCTTTCTTTTTGAGACGTGATTCTGCGTTAGTTGCTGCACTTGGATTCTGAGAAAATCAGGTGTGTATATCAAGCGTGACTCTTGTTTATGTAATGCAATTAAGAATTTACAGAAAAGCTTTCTCACACTTTCTGAAATCATAGAAGCAATTTATAATTGTATCATTGAATTATTATGGCACCAATTTTTTAATGTTTAGTTGAACTTGGTGCTTCCTTTAGCGTTCAAGAACATAGGAAAATAGGTAGAATTTGAATTTGAATTCTTGAAAACCATAATCTTGTTCTCTATGCTTTATGGTGCATGAGATTAAGAATCACAAGTCCATTCTCTATTCTAAAGTTGGTGATCTTAAACCCCCAAGGCAAGATCAATTGTTGTATTTCATATCATTTCTTTTTTGTTCTTTTAATTTAAACATATGGGTATTTTGTTACAGGAGAGCCATTGCTTTCCAACTCCATGGTATAATAAATTCAAAATTTATGTCCATGTCTATGAATGTGAGTGTTGTGAAGCCTAATTCTGTGTGTGTGTGTGTGTGTGTGTGTGTGTATGTGATAATTAGTGTGATTCATGCATTTAGGGATTTTTTTTTTGCCTCTTGATCATTTCATTTGAGTCGTTTGGATATATGATATATCAATTAGGGGGCATGGAGGTAATTTGGTTCAATTTTTAAATCTCTAATTGTGTCATACAACCTAATTTATAATTTATTAAGTTTAGTGACCCAAATTAAAAATTGATTTATTCAACCGTCCTTTTATAGGATTTTTCCTTTTACTTTTCAAGAATGTAATCCTATTATATTGATCACTCTGAAAAGTTCATTTTCAATTTGGTCCTCAAATTAATAATGTTTTTTCACTTTAGACCTCCTCTAAGATTAATATACATGATTCATGAATCAATTTGCACCCACATCCTTTTAGAATATGAAGCATATCCTTACCAACTAGACCAACCTCAAAGGTAACATGCAAAGAGAGAAAGACCCATGGAAAATTAGAGATGGGTGGCTCAACATTTAGAGGCTATTTGGTATCAAGAGAGGGAGGGAAAATGATGAGAGGAAAACTTTTGTTGAGTTGGATTTACAAAGTTTAGAGAAGTGGGGTTAAAAGTTTTTAATTAATTGTTCTTACTCTCTTATCTTACATTTTATCTTTTAAAAAAGTTTATAACCCCATGCATCTCTTTTATATCTAACTCACAAAAATTTTCTTTCCCCTCCAAACCCCTCATACCAAATAGCACCTTAAAGTGGGACCCACCTTACCTTATAGTACTTTCTTTCCTTGCATTTACCTAATGCACCGCAGTAGAGAAAATGAAGCTATGAATTTTTGTTTGGGTTAGAAGAATTAGTGCTAGCTTCCTTCTTTTTACTCTTGTTTTAGTGCTATGAATTTTTATTTTACTCTTTTTACTCTTGACTTAAAAGAATTATTCTAATTTATGTTGATTTTCATTTTAATGATAGGACATCCCAGACGTATTGAGCACTTGGCGGGCCACGCGATCATAAAGGTGGCAAAGACCCGAAATGGTTATTTCCAAAGGTACATAATTTCAAATCAAGTTCTTTTGATTGATGGTCATTTTAGATATGCCTTTATTGATTTCAACCATTTTCTTTTTATTTATAATGCCCTTAACAACCTGGCGGCTGGGAATGTGGATACTATGTCTTACTTTATATGTTTAACATCATTCAGAGTGGTATTACGACAGATTTCGAACAAGTAATCACTTCTTCATTCTCAGAGGATAATATTTTTGGTGTTGTAATTCAATGGCAATCACTTGATTCATTATTTCATCTAAGCTTATTTTCTAATTTACATATTTTTGACAATGAACATGCCTACTCATATGAAGACATAAATATGATCAGAGACCTTTCGGCTGGACATCTTCTTCAACGTATACCAAAGTAAAGTTTTTAGTAGTTTGTGTAGGACATACTTTTGTGGTGGTTCTATATATTGTACATTTAATTAGCGTTGTTATTGTTGGATATAGATTGTTGTGTAGTTTGTGTGGTTTGTTAGTTAATTAGTTTGCTACTCCTTAAAGTTATTGCATGTAGAGCCTTAAGGTTGATCACTGTGTTTCAAGTTGTTGTTTCCATTCTACTAAACTACTGTTGTTTTATTCTGTTTCCATCCTATTTCTACAGTTTACATTTTCTAGACAGTTAAATTTATATAAAAAGGCCATTTAAAAAAAACTTTTAACATCCTTAAAATAAAAAGGGACGTAGGAAAGGTTTTCTCGTCAGTTTAGACGTCCCCAGTTTGGACTGTGGACGTCTAAAGTACACCTCAGACTCTAGATGTCCCCAGCCTGAAGTAGGGACATCTAAAGTCCTGCCTATAGACGTCCCCTATTTTATGAACGTTATTGACATTTTTTTCTACGACCCTCAAATAGACATCCCTATGTTTTCAGACGTTAAAAAGCCAAAAAAAAGGGACGTTAAAACCATTTTTCTAGTAGTGATTTATGAGTTTCTGAGCCAATTTTAGTGAATAATTGTTGTTATAATATCTTCTAAGAGAGACATAGGGAAAGCGAAGGCGGTAGATGAGCGTCCCCCCAGAGGACCTCTTCAGTAGAGGGACAATAGTCGAGTTAGAGAGCACCCCACAGGGTAATAGGACCCCATGCCACCATAGCAAATGACTTAACCAGAGGTGCTTATTCCATACAACTTGCCTCCTTGGATGTGTATGAAACAGAGCTCCTTCATTTTGTTTATGATCATTCTAGAGAAAAAAACTCCAGGTAATGATATAGATGTGTACCTTCAACTACTTTTTGAAGAATTGCTGGACTTGTGGAATATTGGCATCAAGACATATGACATGTATGAGAAGACACTATTCAACTTGTGTGCTGCCTTGATATATATGGATGACAAGTGACTTTCTTGGGCTAGGAACATTGTCCAAGTGGAATGTGCATATTGGGAAGGCATGTCTAACTTGCAATTTTGACTCTAACTTAGTGTGCCTTCCCCACAGTCGAAAGTGGACCTTCATAGGTCATCAGAGGTTTTTCAATGGGAAGCAGGAATTTAGATTGCAATAGAATTGTTTCACCAGGAAATCAGAAAAAAGATTACCTCTTTAGACTTTATCTAGTACAGATATCTTACAATAACTTGAGGATGTTGAATTTGAGTTTGGAAAAAACAATGATTCAGCACAAGTAGGGAGAAAGACTAATAGGACTTCTGCTTTTTATCCTCAGAATGGCAAAATATAAGTATCTTCTTCACTCTTCCATATCGGAAATGTAATTTACTATGCCATAGTCATGCACATTAAAAAGAAGGTGTGTGATAATGTTCTATGCACGATGCTAAACGAATCCAGCAAGTCAAAAGATCATTTTTCAAGTGAGAAAAGATTTATGGGCCACATGGGAGTTCGTGAAGATGCATGGCCAAATGAGAATGACAAATTTCAACCAACAAAATTCACCTTAACAAAACTATACAATGAATTCTCCTTGCAACTTTAAATAAAATAAAAGTTCTTGATGGGTATTCAAGCAATATTTCATGATGTATTGACATACAGGCTCAAAAGGTTGTTAGGCTAAGAGTCATGACTCACATGTTCTTATGCAACAGTTACTTCCATTGGCAATTAAACATACATTGCCTCCCAATATATCCATTGTTTTGGTGGAGATGTGTTCTTTCGTTTAGAAACTTTGATCCAAGGTTTTGATCGTTGAGGAGGTTGATCAACTGTGACAAAAATCATTCTTATACTTTATCATTTGGAGATGATATTTCCTCCATCCTTTTTCACTCTAATGGTTGACCTGACAGTCCACCTTGTTTATGAAACAAAGCTAGCTGGCCTAGTTCAATATCGATAGATGTATCTTATGGAGAGGTACTTATTGTATATATGTTCATTAGCATTAAATTCTAAATTTGCTAGCTGTATATTTTCAACATCAATTAACATTTTTCATTATTAAATTTATAAGTTTCTTATGAAATTGAAATCTTAAGTAAGGAATAAGGCATGGTCAGAAGGTTCTATAGCTAAAGGTCATATAGGAGATGAGGTCTTGTATTTCAGTTCAAGGTTCTTTGATGACATTAAGATGTCTTTCAGTTGACCACCTCATGCAGACATTGTCCTAATCTTGAGGCATCATCAAGAGAGTTGTTAAATCCTCGTGTTGGTAAACCAATTGGAGGAAGTGAGAACTTCAAACTAACTGCAACTGAGAAGTTCCAAACACAAAGACATATCTTAATTAATTGCAATCAAGTTGATCCCCTTCCTTTTGTAAGAATTGCACATTCATATGTTATTCTATATATTTCCTCACCTTTTGTTTACATATGATTATCACCATCACTTACAACATTACTTGCAAGGAATTCAGAAGTCATGTGAAGTGTCAACTCAAGATCCATTCACAAACATCCTTTGAGATTGATAAAAAGGTCTATAGAGAATTCCCAAGTTGGTTTATGTGTCGAATACTAAATGGCCGCAACCCACACTCACTAGATTTCAAAGCTCTCACAATCAGACCACTTTACCATGCAAGAAGGTGTACTGCATACAATGTCAATGGCTTTAAGTTTTCCACGGTTTCACGAGATCAAGGATTGCTAACCCAAAACTTGAGAGTTTATGGCACCTTCGAGAGAAGGAGTTACGCAAGCAATAGGGACGGAAACATGTAGTTTGGAGACGTCCCTTATTATGAAAAGCTTGTTGACGTCATCAAACTAAATTACCAAGGCCATTTCACCATGACACTCTTCAAGTGTTTGTGGGCAAATATGAAAACTTCACAGGGATTCACAACTTATAAATTAGGCATCACATTAGTAAACTTCTCCTGGCTAATTTACATCGGTTAATATGAAGATGATGAGCCATATATTCTTGCTATGAGGCAGACACTACTACAAACAACGCTTTTAACATCCATTTTTTAGCCCTTTTAATGTCAGAAAAAAGGGGGACGTCTATGCCAGGATCGTACTACAGTAAGGATACAGTGTCCGTTAAAAAAGGGACACTGTAAGTGACTTTAGGCATCCCTTTTTTTAAAAAGGGACATCTAAAGGTTCTTTTATTTAAAAAAATCGCTTATTACAGACCTGGACTAAACATTATTTGAAATCATAAATTATAGTTCATAATCAATAAAATTACAGATCTAGTATCTAAACTCCAAATCCAAAATCTACACAATAAATACTCCGAAGTTGAAATCTCAGGAAGAAGATGAAAACAATAAAAAGAATCTATTGCAAAAAACTCATCTGCTTCTATTATTGAAATTCATTTTCTCGTAATAGAAAATAGAGAGGAGCGACAGGGAGAGATGAACCTTGTCTTCTCAACCGGAATATGAGCCAAGATGCATGTGTTCAGAATCTTGATCTACAAGCCATAACAACACAAGTTAGAAGATAAAATAGAAGGGAAACCCAAAAAAAGAGAGAGAAGATACAATAATAAAAAATGGTGAGAAAATAGAACATATTTGGAGGCCAAAAAAGAGAGAGAGAAGAGGAAAAAGCAAGAGTTAAAGAGCAAGAAGAAGCAAGAAGCACTACTACAAAATGGTTGAAAGGTGGCGCACATTTTGTGGCACTTCTTTAAAGAAGTGCCACAGCTGCCCACTTTTCTGTTGTTTTCTTTTTTTATTTAATTTTTTTAAAATTTTGGGGACCAGTTGTGGTGCCTGGTGGACCAGGCGCCACAACTGGTGGGGTCAACTGTGGTGCCTGTCAAGGCAGGCGCCACAATTGGCCCAATTGACCCAGCTGTGTCGCTTGGTCCACCAAGCGCCACAGCTGGTATGTACCCAAGGGTGGCGCTTGCCTTTGGCAAGGGCCACCCTTGGTCCCCAAAATTTAAAAAAAAAATAGAAAAAGAAAAAAAAATTTAGTTGTGGCACTTCTTTAAAGAAGTGCCACAATTGGCTGGATGTGAATTTTCAATTCTCCCGCCAATCAGATTTCCCTCATTTAACTTTACTTTTTATCTTTTCCCTTCCTTTTACCTTTTTATTCCCTCTTCCTCAGCTCGCGTTGATGCCCCTCCCCCTGTAAAAGATATTACTTTCTCTTGCACAACAAACACACACACTCGTCTTCTTTATTAAATTCTCTTATCCCTTTTTCCATTTTTTTTTCGTTCGTCCCCACTCCTCTCCCTAGTTGTTTCCTTTTCTTCATACTCTCTGTCTCTCTTCCTCTTTTGAACCCCACTCCATTTGATCCCCACTACATTCCACAGCTCACATTTGCTCATCCTCGTCACTCAAGATAGCGTCACCAACGTGGTCCCCCACTCCCTACGCTGGTCAATTAATAGATTTGTAAGAAGAAGAATGTTTCATTCTAGCTTGCTTTGTTTAATTTTTTTAGTCAAGATAAACTGTCATATAACGTTTCCCTTTTTGTTCCTAATTTAATAGGAAAGAGTGAAAACCTAGCTTGTTTCGTTTGCCTTTTTGCTTTGTTTAATTTTTTTGGCCGATAAGCTTGTGTTTTTTAGTAATCTTTTAATTTACTTAATTAGTTGTTGATGTACTATGTTCACATATCAAGTTCTTGTATTGTGATATTTTTTATGTTAGCTTTGGAGACTATTAATGTAAGAACATTATTGTTGGAGAAATGACAATAAATATATTATTTTGTAAGAACATTTTTGTTGGGGAACTTGAATTTTAAATGTGAAAATCATATATATATATATATAATAGGTTGAAATATAAAAAAGAGCCACAAGAAAGAAAGAAAGATTAAATAAATAAATAAAAGGGACCCTACTGTGGTGCTTGTTAGAGGAAGTGCCACAGGAGGGGGGTCTCCTGTGGCGCTTGCTGACATAAGCGCCACAGTAGGTCCCCACTCCTGTGGCGCTTGCGTCACAGGAGACTCCCCTCCTGTGGTACTTCCTCCACCAAGCGCCACAGGAGGATATTTTTTAAAAAAAAAATTTTAAAATGTTGTGGTGCTTCCAAGCGCCACAGCTTTTTTTAGTAGCGTCCAGATATGTGGCACTTCTCTAGCGCCATAGCTAATACAATTATAAGTGCCACAATTTTACTTTTTTGTAGAAGTGAAGTCTCGGATTAAAGTTAAAAGAGAGAGAATTGGTAGTGCTGAGGGAGGTGGTGGTGGTGAAGGCATGGTGGTAGTGGTTCTTCTTGTGGTGGTAGCAATGTGAGGGGAATTCTATTTGAATCAAGAAGAAGAGGAAGATGAGCATGAGAGTGTGAAAATGACAAATAAAAACTGTCAATTTTAAATTCAAACAGTTTTTGGCATTCCAAATTTAATTTAGGTACGCCAAAGGTAGACCTTTGGCATCCTTAAATTAAACAAGGATGCCAATACCTTATATTAGGGATGCCCTATAAGGGACGCCACTAATATATTAGGAACGCCAAAAGTGGGCCTTTGACATCTATTTTTGAAATTGGGACGTCTAATATGTCAAATTTGACACACATAATTACAAAAATGCCACCGCATTTATTTTTTACTTCCCTTTTTGAAAAATAGATGTCCTTTAGGGTAGTAAAATCTATATTCACTATTACAAAAAAGGCTGAAAGGTGGCACGCATTTTGTGGACCTTCTTTAAAGAGGTGCCACATCTTCCTCTCTTTTTTTATTGTTTTTTATATTTTAATTTTTTTTATTTAATTTTGGGTACCAGCTGTGGTGCCTGGGGTCATAGGCTCCACAGGAGGTGGGGCCAAGTGTGGCGCCTGCCACAGGCACTACACTTGGTCAGTGCGACCCAGCTGTGGCGCCTGCACAATCCAGGCGCCACAGCTAGTGATAGGCCACGTGTGGCGCCTTCCAAGGAAGGCGCCACACATGGGGCCACGTGTCCAGTTGTGGCGTCTGGACAAACAGGCGCCACAACTGGTCTCCCCTACTGTGGCGCCTGTAGTCTTACAAGTGCCACACTTGACTTAAGAAATAAAAAAAATTCTTTTACCTTTAATGTGGATTACATTATCCTTTACCCACCAATCACAACTCTCCCAACCCCTACCCTTATAATTTTTTCCCTTCGCGCGTGGTGAATCCCCTCCCTCTCTTTTATTTTGACTCCATCCTACTTTAATTATTCCCTTCTTCTCTCACTTTCCCTTTCTTATCTTCTTGCTGGACGACTATCGGCCCCCACCCTCCATTTCCTGTCATCTTCACACTTAAAAACACACTCACACACATGTCTTCATCATCGAATCTACTTCTTTGTTTTATTCCAACTGTTATCCCCACTCCTGTTTCAATTGTTCCCTTTTTTTGTCTCTTCCACTTTTGGTCCCTACTCTAGTTGGTCCCAACTGCTTAAATTTCCTCCTCCTCCTCGCTGAAGATTGCACCACCAACAGATAAAGGTGGTCCCCCACTCCACTGCACTGATCAATTAAACTGTAAGTTCAACATGCTTTCTTTTTTAATTGGCATATAATTTCTGTAATTTTTCATTACAAATCAATATCTATGTTTTAGCTAGCACGCAGTACACACGAATTGAATAGATGTTTTTCAACTTTCAAAGGCATATATACTGTAAAGTTTGACATAGCTGGGTTTCTTTTGGCCAAAACGTAGTTGCTGTTTAGTTTCACAACGTTGTACATATTTATTTTGGTTAATATAATACCTTTCACTAAAAAACAGTAAAGTTATCTCATTAAGATATCTATATATCCTATTTCTAATATATGTTAGATCTCATGTTTTGATGATAACAAAAGAATGGTTTGAAAAGGAAATGTTTAATAATCAAGTTTGAACTAAGTAATGACAGGAATAAGCTTTACTTGAGGTAAGCATGGAAGTAGTGAAGATTGGCCAAGAGAAAATGCTGAAGAACTTGATATGAAGTACAATTTCTAAGGCATTACTCGAGGCGCTACTCGAGTAATGAGCCAAAACATGAAGTAACCAAGCAAAACTTCCAGTTACCTGCCACTATTACTCGAGGAGCTACTCGAGTAACCAGGTAAAATTTTAAGGTTGCTCTCGGCCTGCTAATGTTACTCGAGGAGCTACTCGAGTAACCAGGTGAAAACTTCCAGTTGCCTTCAAGTTTTCCCAATGATACTCGAGGAGCTACTCGAGTACCAGTGTTTGTGAAAATATGAACCTCTCGGCATTTTGTACCACTGCTAATGTTACTCGAGGAGCTACTCGAGTAACCAGGTCAGAAACTTCCAGTTCTCTTCAAGTTTTCCATGATACTCGAGGAGCTACTCGAGTAACTCTGTTTGTGAAAAGATGTAACTCTCGGCACTTTGTACCACTGCCAACGTTACTCGAGGAGCTACTCGAGTAACAGACTAAGGTAAGTGAAAACTTGAGGTTAGTACCCGAGTGACTTGATCTTTCCCTATTTCATCTTCCTCGAGTACTTACGCTAGTATACAAGTTTTTCATGGTTTATTTTAAGGTGATTCCTCGAGTAAGTACCCCAGTATGCACAAATTTTTCAAAGAAAACTTCAAGTCATTACCAGAGTAACTCATGCTTAAAAGTCATAGTTACTCGAGGAGCTACCCGAGTAACCTATGCAAAAATGAATGCATTACTCGAGTCCCTACTAGAGTAACAAGGTATTTGCTCTCGGCCTTGAAATCCTGCCAACATTATTGGAGTAGAGCATCGAGTAATCAAAAGGTTTTTAATGAATTACTCGAGGTGTTACCCGAGTAATCTATGAAGTTGCCAAAGCATTACTGGAGTAGCTACCCGAGTAAATAACTATTCCCAAAGGTATGAAATTTAGTTTACTCCATGCACTACCCGAGTAATCTTATATTTATTCATTGACTTGCAGTTGAACAATGATTTCACGATGTTACTCGAGGAGCTACTCGAGTAAACTTCAAGGATTACTCGAGGAGCTACTCGAGTAAGCTAATCCAGAAAGTTTGAAATCATTCCAACGGTCATTATTCTATTTCCTATTTGATTAACTTTTCATTATATTAGTGTACTTAGTTTTTCAACAGGAAAATAGTGAAGAGATCTTACCAAATAAGGAAAGTCCAAAAGCAATGCTCAAATGTCACCGACCGTCACCTACTGCAACGTATGTTTTTCAAAAACTAGAAAAGTCAATTATGGCTGCGCACGCTCCAACGGACATGAAGAAATATGTTCCAGAAATCATTACCAAAGTATCTATATATATGGGAACATCTGAACAGAGAAACATACAAGAAAACACAAGAACTCACATACGAACATATCATTAAGTTCATTGCTCTGTTTTCACGTTGAAATTGTATTTCTATGCTTCAGTGATTATTATTTACTCTGTAAGAGAGTTATTTCATTCAAACTCAATATTTGTTATTGAGATAACTTAAGGTTGTGGAACCTTGAGTTGGGATTGGATTACAACCTGTAAGGGGGAGCGAGTGTCCAGGTGTAGGAACTTGCTTGTACTGAGGTGCCAAGAACCCACTGAATCTTGGAAGCTATAGTGAAACTCTCAGAGAAGCTCTGAGGACTGGACGTAGGTCAAAGTGGTTGTGACCGAACCAGTATAACTCCCGGTGTACACTTCGGTGATATTTCTCCTTACTCATTACTGTTTTAATTCTTTTGTCAAAGTTTTATATTTTCGAAAGAAATTTCAGTATCACCCAATTCACCCCCCTCTTGGGTGAAACCCTTGATCTAACAATATATTCTTACAAACTCTTAAAGGGATATAATTTAAAATTTTTTTAAAAAGAAGGATAATAATAAAAACATTATTTAGATTTAGTAATAACCCTAGAAAGCCCAATATTTGTGTGATGATCCTTTAAGCTTGTGCACTTGTGTGAATGTGATGATCCTTATTAATTAGTGTTGATATTTCAATCGGTGTGATACTTTTTTATTCTCTCATATATTTCCATCAATTCCGTTAGTGTAATTTCTTATATATTTTTATTTTTATAATTAATTTTGATTCTAATTTTTGTATTTCCAAAAAATTTAATCATTTTTTTATTTTTAATAGAGAAAATATTTTATACTTCAATTATTTTCTTTTTATTTCATCTCCCATTCATTAAACCGCATTAAATTAAATATTTTAATAAAATTTTTAGAAAATATCTATATCTATATATTATTCTTTAATACTCATAGTAACATCGTTAAATTCCATTTTGTTTTTAAGTAATTATCTCCATTAAGTAACACCGTTTTATTTTTATATTCCATTATATTGAATTTTGTTTTATCTCTATATAAATCTTGCCAAAACACATTATAAATATTAGGAAATTTAGTTTGGATCCACTAATCAATAAATACAATTTATTGATAAATATTTTATAATTTATTTTTTTTATCTTCATGTTAAACAATAAAAATAATTTATTGATGATTATTTTAGATTTTTTTGCAAGAAAATAATAAATACTAGTGGATTAGTTTAATAATAAATACCAGAGGATTTAGTGTGGATCCATTAATAAAAAAATATAATTTAGTTATGATTATTTTCTAACTTTTTTAGATCCCTAATTTAGTTCTAATTTATTTGAATTTTGTTTTTGCATTGTGATTCATTATAGTTCTAATTTACCTATGATATGTTGTGGCAAATATGGTTTCTTTTGTTATAAGTTGTGAAAAATTATTAGAATGCCTGGGAATAATAAATGGATTATTTTTCAATTAAAACATAGGGTTTAAGACTTAGAAAGCTTCAATTTTGAAGATTTCATGTTGGGAATTAATTTTAAAATTGGTTAGAGAACATAAAAGTAATTAGTAAATGCAATAGTCATACAACTAACCAAGTACTTTTTAAAAAAATAGATTGAAGGCATAGATGGATCATAAATGGATGTCATCTAATTGGTGTTCAAGGGAATATATAGATGGGGTGAAAGATTTTATTACATTTGCAATTGAGCACACAAAAGATCCTGATAAAATCTTGTGTCCTTGCTTATCTTGTTGTTTTGGGAAGCGGATTAGTCCACTTGATTTACTAGATCATTTAGTGTGTTATGGTATTGATCTTCTAAATCATTTTCAACATATTGATCATGTAGCTCAAGCATCTTCAACATAGTTTGCTTTATCTCAAAGTTGTTAGCTTTAAATTCAGGCATTTAGATTCTTGATTGATACGCACGAGATTGTCTTCCCAAGAAATCATTAACACCCAAGCAATCATTTTCATCCTCAGCCATTACTATAGTCTTAATGTGTACACCTTCCTTTGGTTGAGTATGAGGTTTTGTAGCTTCCAAAAGTTCTTGGATGCTCCTTGTTTTTTCTGGATGCTTCATTAAGAGTTGCACCATGTTTCCAAGAGAGATTAGGATTTTTACGCCACCCAGAATTATAGGTATTGGAGTATGGATTACTCTGATTATTGCCACAGTAGTTTCCAGCATAATTGACTGGTTTTATCTGTTGAGATATAAGGCATTGTCCAGTAGCATGTCTATCTCCACAATAATCATAAGGATCATATATAGCATTAACTCCCACGTGTCTACTATTGGATCAGTGTACTTGAGCATCAATATTATCAAACCTCTTGTTGAGAGCATGATGAAGTGTCCTCATTAACTCTTTCAGTAGACTTCACACATCTTCTGTCATTGTTGTTCTGAATAAAGTCAGCTGATAAGTCATCTAAGCATCCCCAAACATAATTCACCGGTTGCTTTGTAATTCCTCCTTTAGTGACAACATTCAATTCTGATTGAGATTCAGGAGTCAACCAGGTACTGAAGATTTGAAGTAAGACCTATTTCTCAAAATTATGGCCAGGACTCTACCTAACAAGCAACTTGAACCTCTCCCAAGCTTCATATAGGTGTTCTCCAAACTGTTGGCAAAAATTAGTTAGAGCAGCTCTAGCATCCACCATCTTGTTATGAGGAAAGAATCTTGATATGAACTTTTCCTCCATTTCAGCCCAAGAAGTGACACTACCCTCTTCTAAATTGTTGAGCCACTCTTTAGCTTTTCCTTGTAAAGAATAAGGAAAAAGCCTAAGGCGAATCACATCATCAGGAACTCTATTTTGCTTGAATGAATCACAAGCATCAAGGAATTGAATCAAGTGCTAATTTGGATCTTCTAAATCATTTCCAGCATAGTGATCATGTAGCTCAAGCATCTTCAATATAGTTTGCTTTATCTCAAAGTTGTTAGCTTGAAATTCAGGAACTCGAATTCCTGATTGATACCTACGAGATTGTCTTCCCAAGAAATCATTAACACCCAAGCGATCATTTTCATCCTTTGCCATTACTATAGTCTCAATGTGTACACCTTCCTTTGGTTGAGTATGAGGTTTTGTAGCTTCCAAAAGTTCTTGGACGCTCCTTGTTTTTTATGGTGTCTTAGGTGCTTTATATCTGCGGGGCATAAACTAAAGTACCTGAAAGGCAAAACAGATCTCAAGAGTATCACACTAACACAAAAAAGGAAATAAAATAAAATAAAATTGCTCAAGCTAAAACTACTAAAGGATTTCTAATTCTAATCACCAATTGCTTTGAATCCCCGGCAACGATGCCAAAAACTTGATGCTACTAAATTTTAAATAAGCACCACAAGTGTATAGGTCGTTGGAATAGTATAGTAGCAAATCAAGGTCATCCTACAGAGATTCAAGTTAATAGATAATTAGGCATTAAAATTCCCATTTTCATTTAAGTTGAGCAAATCAAAGGAAGAGATTGAAAGACCATTTAAACAAATGCAAAAGAAACAATTATAATGATTTAAATATTTCAATTGATAAAAACAACCTAGAGTGGCTAATCCCTTCTTTAAGTCTTAGAGCATGTATTTACCCAATTAAAAGCACTTAATGTTAATTTGTTAATCTAGAGTATTAATGGATATAAGTATCTTCCAATCACTTATACCCCTCTCTCAAGTTAAAATTGTTATCCCTAACTAATTTACTCAAGACGCAATAAATGTTCAAATTCACTCTAATATGATTATATGGGTCCAATAGGTATATTCCTATCCTATTGACAAATTAGAATAAATTGTAATCCCACATTACTTAATCCTATGGGCTAATTAAGATCCCTCTCCCAAGGATAATCTAAATTTCCCAAATTCATACTTAGTGGTGATCAAGCACAAAGTAGATAAATTAATACAAGATTAAGTAGACTAAAATTAACACTAACCACGATTAATTAGTTCCTACATGCTCAAATCCTTAAATCAGTTCATAGCTACTATAGGTTCAAAAGAAATTAGCCAAACATGATGACTATAGATAGAATTCTCATCTTGGCAACAAACCAATATGATCCAGAGCAACAACAGAGCAAAGGAAAATTTAGTGTCATCTCAGCCAAAATCAATTTAGATTCAAACAACAAAAGGGAAAAGATTAACAAAGGGATGTAGAGCACGACATCTTATATCTCCAGCATCAATCACAAAATGCGTAACTTCTTCTTTGATTCCTTAAAGCTTTTGAAACTCCTAGCTTCTGGGTCCGATGTGATTGTCCTTCGATTGAGCTCCAGTCGTAGACTCCCAGTTCTTGAAGATGATGCTCCTCTGATTGCCTCTTGTTTCTGATTCAGCTCGAGGAAAATGGTGAGGAGTTGCTGTTGGAGAACAATCGTTGTCTCTAGGTTTCTCTCGCTCACTCTGGTTCTGCAATAAAGGATGAAGCTAACTATCTAAAATGGCGCCTCCCCTTTAGCTCACTTCTTTCCTTTCTACCCGATCTTCCTCTGGTTCACGACAGCTGATGCTGATCCCTCCTCATAGATATTTCGGCTGCATCTCGCTTGCTGCTCTCACAACTCTCCAATACCCAACTCTCGATCCCTGGCTCTCTCAATAGGTGAAGACGATGATGAATAGTACGCCCTCTGTTTCTTTTCGATAGATGAAGATTATGATCTATTTATTTCTTTTTCTTCCACTACACTGTGTGGCTCTGCCTCCCTCCAGCTGCTCTCACAACTCTCCAATACCCAGCTCTTGATCCCTGGCTCTCTCAATAGGTGAAGACGATGATGAATAATGCCGCCTTCTTACCCATGACCATCCCGTAGCTTTGTTTTTTCTTCAATTAGGTTAGCAATTTGTTAGAAGCCTAAGCCCAAACGAGATGCTCAACACATAAAATAAGATAAGATAAATAAAAATAACTAAATTTTTTTTCTTTTTAGAAACTTTATCTTATTAAAATTAATTATTTTATACTAAATATTTACAATCTAAATCCCATAAATAATTCACCACTTTGATTTGTTCTTTTCATAATAAAATCTCATTGAATCTTCTAAAATTGCATACATAACTCTCCAATTATCTTCAAAATATTCTTTAAATGTACAAAATATGAAGAGTTATCAGCAACCTGGGAATGATATAGATGTATACTTGGCTCCTTTAATTGATGACTTGAAGTTGCTTTGGGAGGAAGGCGTCAGTGTGTATGATGGGTACATGGAACAAAGTTTCACTTTGAAAGCCATGTTTTTTGGCACAATTAATGATTTCCCTACTTATGGTAATTTGTCGGGATATAGCGTCAAAGGATATGGTGCATGCCCTATATATGAAGATAACACTCATTCAGTGCGACTTCATCATTGTAAGGAAAATGTTTACATAGGGCATCAAAGATTCTTACCATCACAACATCGTTAAAGGAAGTGGAAAAAACCTTTCAATGGTGACTCAAAAAAAGGTAGCCCACCGAAGATGTTGACCAGTGCCCAGGTGTATTCCAAGGTAAAAGACTTGGATAACAATTTTGGCAAGACTTTAGCAAAAACAAATCGAGACAAGTGGTTGGAAGAAAAAGTCTATTTTCTTTGAACTTCCATATTGGAAGTCTTTATATGTGAGACATTTTCTTGATGTGATACACATAGAAAAAAATATCTGTGATAGTCTAATTGGCACATTGCTCAATATCCAAGGAAAAAGCAAGGATAGTGTCAATTCAAGGTTGGATTCGGTGAACTTAGGAATTAGAGAAGAGTTGGCACCGATTGAGCAAGGGCATCAAACCTACCTACCGCCAGCTGCATACACTCTATCGAGGAAAGAGAAGAAATTGTTTTGTGAGTTTCTGCAAGGAATTAAAGTTCCCAAGAGCTACTCTTCAAATATAAAGAACCTTGTATCAATGAAAGAGTTGAAGTTAAAGAACATCAAGTCTCATGATTGTCATGTGCTCATGCAGAATTTCCTACTAGTTGGTATACGATCCATTTTACCTAAAGATTTAAGAAACACCATCACTAAACTTTGCATGTTTTTCAAGTTGATTTGCAGTAAAGTGGTAGATTCAACTAAATTATAAGATTTTCCAAGGTTGATTGTGTGTACTCTATGTGAACTTGAAATGTATTTTCCACCTTCTTTTTGTGACATTATGGTACATCTAACCGTACACTTGGTCAAAGAGATTCAATTGTGTGGTCCAGTGTACTTGAGATGGATGTATCCAAATGAGCGATTCATGAAGATATTAAAAGGGTATGTGAAAAATAGATATCACCCAAAGGGTTGTATCACTGCAAGGTATATGGTTGAAAAAGCAAGTGACTTTTGTGCTGATTTTCTATCAAATGTTGACCCTGTAGGGATCCCCAAGTCCAGTTATGATGGGCGAAGATTAGGGAAAAGAACAACTGGGAGGGATGTAATAATGATATTAGTGACCGAATGAGAGCAAGCCCACTTGTATGTGCTACATAACACTGATAAGGTCAAACTGTTTATAGAAGAACACAAGGATGCTCTTCGATTGGTACATGGTGATAGGAATGAAAATTTGTTAAAAAAATAACACAATAAATAATTTTTAGGATGGTTGAAAAATGGCATTAATGATAAGCTAGAGCGGAATCCTGATTCAGTTTCAGAAAAATTGAAGTGGCTGTCAAAGGGACCGAGCTTAAATGTATTATCTTACAATGGTTATGCAATCAACAGTTACACATTCAATACACAAGACCATGATACACAGAGCACGATGCAGAATAGTGGGGTAACACTTGTTGCTGATTCTTGGCATAGATCCAGTACTAAAGACATACACCCTATCTATGCCTCAATGTCATACTTTGGTGTCATTGAACACATATAGGAGTTAGATTACTCTATGTTTAAGGTTCCTGTCTTCAAATGTAAGTGGGTTAACAACAACAGTGGATTACAGATAGATGACTTAGGCTTTGTTCAAGTAAAACTTTCTAAGGTTTAGTATGAAGATGATCCTTTTATTTTAGCAGCACAAGCAGAACAAGCATTTTTTATTCCGGATCTTGCTAAAAAGAATTTGTCTATTGTACTCCCATACAACAAGAATTGTCAAGAACAAGTTGATTTTAAAAGTAATGAAAATTTGAACATCAATGATGATGATCCTTCATTTGAGAATTTGTGGTCAGTAGAGATTGGTATAGATGTAGATGCAGATGAAGATGAAGATGGAGATGGAGATGGACACGTATAAGTGAGACATGATCATGAAAAGGGAACTTGGGTCATAAGAAAAACATTTCTCAATCCAACACGAATTCTGAAGAATAAAATTTTAAATCAAAGCAGAAAAAGGAAAAGATAATGAGTGCATTGGCTTGTTTTACTTGTACGTACATTTTTATAAATTTCAAAATAATTTGCTTTCGTTGACATGTTTGACATTATACACTGATGTTTTGTTTTGGTTTATTTCACTTCCAGGAGTATGGACTCACCACAGAATGAAACTGATAATGTTCCTAAGAACATTGGTAGACAAAGATTTGAGGCAAACGTAAGACGTGGCAGGACAGTTATGGCGATATTGATCAAATTGAGAAGTAAGGGAATCAAGTTACAACTGGAGTGGAGTGAAAAAGGAAACCCATTCAGTGAGAATGGTACCTCATTAAATAACTTGATTGGGACTACAGTTCGGGACAGAGTCCCTATTATAGTTCAAAACTGGAAAATGGCAAAAAAACGTTATGAGGATGACATCTGGGATGAAATACAGGTAACACATTAATTATATTATTGTTTGGTTTACTTTATTTCACTTAATTTCAATCTTATATATTATATATGTTTCTTATTAATGTTACATATTTAATTCGTAGTGAGGAAGCAAGAAAAGTAGCCGAATATTGTGTAAGTATTGGATTATGCGTATAATAAATAACTGGCTTTACTTGTATTAACTTGATTTATGTAATAACTAATATTGTTGTAATTCTTTTTGTGATAGTGACAAATGACACAAAAGGATCCTACGTTGGCGAGCTATGTTGGCTGGGACAATTTGTTGAGCAGAGCGCTAGGAGTACCCGAGTATGATGGTCGTGTTCGGGGTACTGGTTTTGCTGTCACCCCATCAGCATACTTCGGATGTCAGAATCGCTCTAATAGAAGTGACGTTTCCCAGCTGCGTGACGAGATGACTAGTTTCAAGCATCAAATTCTAGAACTTCAAGAACATATGCGCTACAAGGAACAATGAGAAGAACAATTCTTAGAACAAATGCGTTTGATGCAAAAACAGAATGCACTGTTAACAATGCAAATACAACAGTTCGTCCAGTGTAGGCCAACATAAAATATTCCCTTCTGTGATAGCCTAAGTGTTAGAGATAGTTGTACTTCCATGCCTAAAGTCCCTTTTCCTTTGGTAATTAATTGCTTCTCTACTTAATTTTATGTTACATTATAATTTAGCGAAGTATAACATATTAACTATATTTTCTATAAGGCAAATTTCAATATAAGTTATATGCCGATCAAGCTTTCAAGCACGTGGTTGCAGTGGGTGCTGCCTACAACACTGATAAGGACACGCTGCACAATTCACCGTTGCCTGACAACACACTCCAAGTAAGGGTTGACGTTTGCACGAATGAAGACACCCTCTTACCGATCCCGTCTCGGGATGAGCAAATAATGGTGAAAGAGATTGTAGGTGCTATATTACTTGGCCAATAGGTCTTATTGAGCCATATGAAAAGATTGTTCATTTACAATTCCCTGCATTTTTCATTCATACTTCCATCTAGAACTGTGATTTAATTTTATGATTTTCATAGGGTGGACGGTCTAGAGAGAAACAAATCCAACCTTATGGTAAGAGCTCAAAGTGTTCGACAACACAACCCAAGTCAAAAGCATCGGCTAGCCAACAGAGCAAAAGAAGAACATATGTTATTAAAGTATTGTCACAAGTAACTTACCCTATATTGTATGGCAAAAGAAAGAACATATTTAGGGTTGCTCTCTGCATGAATATGTCCTTAAGATTGTTAGATTGTCCTTCCAAATCACTCCCCCTTTGTTGGCCAAAGAGGTGTGGATTGACTCATGACTGATGTTCATACTAATAGATCATGGTACAAGTGCCTTTATAGAAAACAAATAATGTCATTAAAACCAAAAATAAAATTAAATGATAAATAAAAACAAGAGTGATAAACGATGATGATAAAGTACTTAATCCACATGCTGATGGTTGTTGCACTATCCCATCCATGACCAATCACATCATTCAGTACACTACTATCAACATGATCATCTATCTCTGTGTGATAGATGTCCCTATTGATAGGTATTTCCTAACCTCCTTGTCTGCTCAAATTTGGTGCCAATAATGCCAATTGTTGGCAATATGATGAGCCCATGTGTCTGTTACTTCTATTGCTAGTTGAGGGCTGGGATTTCTATTGGGCTGCTGAACAATTAGAGTTTTTCCCAAGTCCTTCAATTCTTTTTCCTTTATGATGACCAACAACCTACAAAATTGATCATGAAATTAAATCATTTAATTGTAGATAGAAGAGCATAAAAAAGTAGAAAGAATTGTAATTAACTACTTATTGATATGGCCCAATTAGACCTATTGGCCATGCAATATAACCACTAACAATTTTGTTCACATCTTGAGAAGGGATTGGTAAGAGGGCATCATCATTTATACATACATCAACCCTTACTCAGAGTGTGTTTGGCAACAACTGTGAATTTTGAAGTGTATCATTATCAGTGTTGTAGGCCACGCCAACAGCAACTATGTGCCTGAAAGACTTATTGACAAGTAGCCTGCAATCCGACTCATCCTATAAAATGTATAATTAATATATTCAGGTACGCTAATGTATAACGTAAGAAAAAAGTTAACTATAAAGGAAATTATTTACCAAAGAAATGGGGACTTTAGGGGTAGATGGGCAACTATCCCTCGCACTTGTGCTAGCACATACTGGACTAGGTACTAGCCTAGATTGCAGTAAGGCATCAAGTTGAGCCTTCAATAACGCATTTTGCTCTTCCAGCAAACGCGTATGTGTACTTATCTCCTACTTGTTGCTAGCAACCTCCTCCTTTAGTTACAAGAAGTCATTTTTGGTGGGTTGCTTTTGGAATCTAAAGTAAGATTTTTGGGTTACTGTAAAACCAGTACCCCGAACACGACCAGTATACTCATGAGCTCCAAGAGCTTTGCTGAGCAAATTGTCATGACCAATGTAATCCAGCAACTTTGGCTGCTCTTGCGATAATGGGCACTATCACAAAAACAATTGGAACAATAGTAGTTATTATAAAAAAATAATTTAGGTAAAGGTAAATATTTATTATATGTATAATCAACGACTTACACAATATTCCGCTACTTTTCTGGCTTGTTCGCTGGGAATGTCACCCTTTTTATTTGTGAAGCCGGCCGGCCACAAATCATGTCGTGGTATATGTGTGACATCAGAGTGTGAGTCTTCTATTTGTAAATCAAAGTTAGTTCTAGTTAAAAATTAGTCACAGAACTTATATTCATATGAAATAGTGATTAGTTCTTACTAATTGTTTCTCCAACAATGCATACGATACTGTTCCTTTAATATACCGGTATTGCATGTTGGACGCATTTACACGATTTCGCTCACTTCTTTTCTGTTTACATCCAAATGATTTACATTAGTAAATATTAATTACAAGTACATTACATGTACTCCATAAAAGGCTAATAATATATTATCTTAAATTCCGTAGTAGTATGTGTGCTCACAAACTCATCCCACTACTCTTGAGTTATTATTCCATTGTATATCTGCGGTGGTGAATGATTGATATTATCATTGTTATCCCGCAAGTAGAATTTGACAAGAATGGAATGAAATTCTCTCAAAAGCTTTCCACATTTTTGCAGCACAAAGTTGTCTTTATCTTCATCGATCAAGAAACAAGACTATAGATAAAAAAGGACACATGTTAGATTGTAATTTCATGAAACAAAAAAAACTAGAATAATACAGTAAATAATGTTTAACCTTAACGGAACCCGAGCAGATATCAGAATAATCTTTCTTTCCCCGTCTCCAATTTGAAACTATAATGGGGAGTCTTTCTCTGACAACAATCCCAAGGTAATTAATGAATGTGCTAGCATTTAGTTCAATTGGGATTCCTTTTTCATTCTATTGCAGATCTAGCCTAATGCCTTTACTCCTCATTTTGATTAATTTGGACATTACAGTCCTACCTCAAGCTATATCGGCCTCAAATATTGGCTGGCCATCATTTTCAAGATGGGGAACTTCATCTTCATTGTGTGGATCCATTTTCCTACAAGTTAAATAACCAAACAAAACATCAGCGCACTGTGACAAACATGAAAATAAAAGTAAATTAAGTTAAAATATATGAATACGTGTAATAAAACATACAAGGTAAAAAATCAAGGTACTCATTATCATCTTTTCCTCTTTCTTGTTTGATTTAAAAACCAAGTCCCCTCTCCATGATCATGTCTCATGTATAAGGGTTCATCTTCATTTCAATCTTCATCTATATGAATATATTTTGGCCACAACATGTTAAAGGAAAGATCATCATTAGGAATATTCAAACACTCATTACTTTTAGTATCAACTTGTTCTTGATGATTCTTATTTGATAGAAGTACAATGGACCAGTTCATTTTAGTAGGATCCAGAATGAAAAACACTTGCTTTGCTTGTGATGCTAAAATAAAAGGATTGTCTTTATACCAAACTTTAGAAAGAGTCACTTGAACAAACCCTAACTTATTTGTCCGCAATCCACTGTTGTTGTTAAACCACTTACATCTGAAGACAGGGACCCTCAACATAGTGTAATCTAACTCCCATATTCATTCAATGAAACCAAAGTATGACATTGTTGTGTATAAAGGATGTACGTCTTTGGTACTGGATCTGTGCCAAGAATCACCAACAAGTATTATCCCACTATTCTACATCATGCTCCTTATATCATGTTTTTGTGTGTAGAATGTGTAAGCATTGATTGCATAACTATTATAAGATAATACATTTAAGCTTGGTCCATTCGATATCCATCTTAAGCTTTTAGAGACAGAATCAGGATTCCTCTCCACATTATCATTAATACGCCTTTTTAACCAAGTTGAAAAATGTTGGTTGTGCTCTTTTGTTATCAAATTTTTATTCCTCTCACCATGCACCAATCGAAGAGCATCCTTATGTTCTTCAACATATGGTTCAACCTCATCAGTGTTATGTAGCACATACAAGTAAACTTGCTCCCATTCATTCATTGATATACTGAATACAACCTTTCCACTTATTCCTTTTCTTGATGTTCACCCATTATGACAGGGCTTTAGGATCCCTATAGGGTCAACATCTGATAAACAATCAGCATAGAAGTCACTTGCTTCTTCAATCAAGTAATGCTCAGCTATACACCTCTCTGATCGATATCTAATTTTCACATACCCTTTTAAAATTTTCATAAATAGCTTATTCAGGTACATCCATCTTAGGTACACTAGACCACACAATTAAACTTCTTTCACCAAGTATATGGTTAGATGGACCATAATGTCAAAAAATGAAAGTGGAGAATTTATTTCAAGTTCACACAGAGTACAAACAATAAGCCATTGTTAGAGCAAGCGTTTCACCCAAGAGGGGGGGTGAATTGGGTGATACTAAAAATTTCGTTGCAAATATAAAACTTGACGGTGAAATTGAAACAGTAAAGAGTAAGGAAAAATATCACCGAAGTGTACACCGGGAGTTATACTAGTTCGGTCACAACCACTTTGACCTACATCCAGTCCTCAGAGCTTCTCTGAGAGTTTCACTATAACTTCCAAGATTCAGTGGGTTCTTGGCACCTCAGTACAAGCAAGTTCCTTTACCTGGACATTCACTCCCCCTTACAAGTTGTAATCCAATCCCAACTCAAGGTTCCACAACCTTAAGTTATCTCAATAACAAATATTGAGTTTGAATATATCTCTCTCTCAGAGTGAATAAGAATCACTAAAGTACAGAATTACTAAAAATGAGTAAAACAGAGTAATGAACTTGATGAAACTTTCGTGTGTATTCTTGTTGTTGTTTTTTATCTCTGTTTGGATGTTCCTATTTATATAGATATGTTGGTGATGACCATTGGAACATTTTCTTCTTGTCTATTGGAGAGTGCGCAGCCACTGTTGACTTTTCCAGTATTTGAAAAATAGCCGTTGGCGGTAGGTGGCATTTGAACTTCACATTTGAATTTCCTTATTTGATAAGATTTCTTCATTGTTTATCTGTAAATATGCTAGGAATACTAATACAATGAAAGGTTAATCATTTAGGAAACAAATCAATGAACGTTTGAATGATTTCTAAGTTTTTGGGTTTACATACTCGAGTAGCTACTCGTATATTCATTAAAGTTTACTCGAGTATCATCGAGAAAACTTTGATGAACTACAAGTCAACAAACAAATATAAGATTACTCGGGTAGAGCATGGAATAAACAAAATATCAAACTTTTGGAAATGCATGTTTACTCGGGTACCTACTCGAGTAATGCACTCTTTTCTTCATAGATTACTCAGGTACCAACTCGAGTAAACCTTCAAATAAACTTTTGGTTACTCGATGCTTTACTCCAATAATGTTGGCAGGATTTCAAGGCCGAGAGCACTTTAAGTTTGATTACCTTGTTACTCAAGTACATACTCGAGTAAACTCAATTTATGTGCATAGCTTACTCGGGTAATGACTTGAGGTTTTTCTTTAAAAATAATTCTACATACTCGAGTACTTACTTGAGTAATCCACTTTAAATGAGTCATTGAATACCTGCATACTTGAGTAATACCTCGAATGAAGTGTAATAAAAATAGAACAAGTTATTCGAGTACTACCTTCAGGTTTTTGCTTACCACAGTGACTTACTCGAGTAGCTCCTCGAGTAACGTTGGTAGGGTTGAAAATGCCGAGAGCAACATATTTCTTGAAACAGGGGACTCGAGTACATACTCGAGTATCATTGGCAGGCTGAGAGCAACTGGAAGATTTTTACATGGTTACTCGAGTAGCTACTCGAGTAACTTGGCAGGCTGAGAGCAACTCCAAGTGAATTATCTGGTTACTCGAGTAACATTAGCAGGTCGAGAGCAACTTGAAATAATTTACACTATTACTCGAGTACTTACTCGAGTAACGTTGGCAGGTTACTCGAAGGTGTCTCTAATTACTTCAAGTTTTTGTTCCTTTACTCGAGTACATACTCAAGTAATGCCTTAGAAAACTTTCTTCTGATCAAGTTTCTCAGCTTTTTCTCTTGGCCTTTCTTCATTACTCCAATGCTTACCTCAAGTGATGCTTTTCCCTGTTATTACTTTGTTCAAACTTATTTATTAATCAAATCTTTTTCATAATATTCTTTGTTATAATCAAAACATGAGATCTAACAGCCTTTGCAAATCTTGTAACTTTGTTGAATCAACCAGTTTACTACAAATCAACTTGAAGAACATGCAAAGTTTAGTTATGGAATTCCTTACTTTTTTGGGTAAGAGTGACTGTATACCGACCGGTACGAAATTCTATATTAGTACAGGACAATCATGAGATTTAAGGTTCTTTAGGTTCAACTCTTTCACTAATACAAGATTCTTTATATTTGAAGAATAGCCTTTTGGAACTTTGACTCCTTCAAGAAACTCAGAATAACTTCTTTTCTTTCCTCGATAGAGTGTAAACCGTTGGAGGTGGATAAGTACAATGTCCTTACTCAACCGATGCAAACTCTTCTCTGATTCTCAGGTTAACCAAATCCAACCTAGCATTCACACTGTCCTTACTCTTCCCTTGTTTATTGAGCAACGTGCCAATTAGACTATCACAGATATTTTTTTCTATGTTCATCACATCAAGAAAGTGTCTCACATATAAGGACTTCTAATATAGAAGTTCAAAGAAAATAGACTTCTTTTTCTAGCCGCTTGTCCTGATTTGTTATGCAAAATGCTTGCCAAAATTGTTATCCAAGTGTTTGACCTTCTCAAAAACCTGAGCACTGGTCAACATCTTCGGTGGGTTACCTTCTTCTGACTCACCATTGAAAGCCTTTTTCCACTTCCTCCATTGATATTTCTATAGTAAGAATCTTTGATATCCCATGATCACATTTTTCTTATAATGATCTAGTCACACTGAATGAGTGTCATCTTCACATATAGGGCACGCAAAATATCCTTTAACGCTATATCCAGAAAATTACCATAAGCAGAAAAATCATTTATTGTTCCAAACAATATGGCTTTCAAAGTGAAACTTTCTTCCATGTACCCATCATACACACTGACACCTTCCTCCCAAAGTAGCTTCAAGTCATCAATTAAAAGAGCCAAGTATACATCTATATCATTCCTAGGTTGCCTTAGCCTAGAAATTAATATGGACAGTACCATAAACTTACATTTCATGATTAAGTGCAGAGGAAGGTTATAAATCATCAATATCACCGGGCACTTACTGTGTGTACTACTCTGAACCCCTGGGGATTGATTGCATCAGTTGAAAGTGTAAGGCATAGGTTCCTTGCTTCATTTGCAAAGGCAGGGTAGTCATGATCAACTTTTTTCCATTGTGGGGCATCTGCAGGGTGCCTAAGGTTCGTGTCTTCAACCCTTTCATCTGTATGCCACATCAATAGCTTAGCAATCTCCACATTACTGTACAGTTGCTTAAATCTCAAAATAATGGGAAAATACCATACGACCTTCAACAGACTTTTTCCTTTCTTCTTCCTATATCGAGACGCATTGCATTTAGGGCACTTCTCTAATGTTGCAAACTGCTTTCGGAAAAAAATACAATCATTAGGGTATGCATGTATCTTCTCACAACCCATGCCAGTTATAAAGCAAAGTATTCGCTTTGCCTCATATGTCTTGATAGGAAGTGCATTTTCTTCTAGGAGCATATCTTGCACAAGTTCAAGCAGTGTAATGAAACCTCAATCACTCAATCCATATAACGCTTTAAAGTTGTATAATTTCAACACTGCTAGCAATGTTATGTATTTAGTACTACCAGCATATAATGGTTTCTCTGTTTTAGCTTTCAACTCTTCAAATTCTTGAGGACAGTCATGAAGCACCCCTTCGACCGCATTTAGCATTTCTTGAAGACCATCATCATTATCATCACACATGCTTCGATCAAATCATTCGAAGGATCAATCGTGGTATTCACCCGATCACTACGTGTATCATCTGTCTCACCGTGCCTTATCCATCGTGTATATGATTGATCAATTCAATGACATACTAAATGATCTAGCAAGTCAAGTGGACTAATCCGCTTTCCATAACAACAAGATAAGAACGGACACAAGATTTTGTTAAGATCATTTATATGCTCGCTTGCAAATCTAATAAACTCTTTCACCCCATCTATATATTCCCTTGAGCATCGATTAGATAACATCCATTTTCGATCCATTTGTACTTTAAACATATTTTTAAAAATGGTTAATTGCTTGCCTCTTGTAGTTACTAATTACTTTTATGTTCTATCATTTACTTTTTTTTAAAAAATCGGCAGCATAAGGTCCTCAAATTTTAAGTTTCCCAAGTATTAAATCTATTAATTAATCAACCAATCTCTCAAGTCCAATCTAATACACAAAATCTAAGAAAATAGAATAATGGCAATACAACATGTGAAACTATGGATAAATTGCACAATTTTGATAATAATTTCAGCATCGAGAATAAAAAAACATAATTTCCGCATCAACAATTTTGACAATAGTTGCTTGCCTCTTACAGTTACTAATTACTTTTATGTTTGCCGTTTATTTTTTACAAAAAATTAGTAGCATAACGAACGTCCTTAATTGAATACACAAAATCTAAGAGAATAGAATAATGGCAAAGTAATATGTGAAACTGTGGATAAATTGCACAATTTTATCAACAATTTCTGCATGAACAATAAAAAAATATAAAGACTTATAAGCTAGAAACTTCTCTAAGCTGAGACAGGGAACAAACACAGACAGGAACAAGATTTAAGAAGACAGTTTAAACTTCAAATAAAAACCTGAAAAAAAAATTATAAGCACACATAAGATTTATGAAAGATTTGAAACAAAAGAAAAGAAAAGATATGTTCTTAAACTTTTATCTAAAAAAATACTTACGAGTTGGCGAAAATTCTTGTAGGTGGTTCAGACAAAGCAAACAGCATGTGGGTGTACTGTAATGAAAGTGCAGTGACAAAAAAAGATCTGAAGATATATGCACGAGAAGACAAGAGAATCAAATAGTAGGGACCAATGAAGCTTCTAATTCCTACCGTCGAAGAAAGAAGTGAGTGGGGACAATGGATAATGAAAGGTAGAGTGGGAACTAAACGGAGATAATGTGGTAGACCAATTAGTTCTCTGGAAAATGGCTGGAGAGCTAAGGACGCGCGAGAAAGACGAAAATGTAGGAAAAATGGCGGGATGTGAAAATTTATATCTCCTTGTACGGCGCTTTCAAAGAAAGCGCCGGTTAAAGTATTACCTTGTCGACGCTTGAAATAAAAGTACTGGCTAAGGTACCTACTTCCTATGGCACTTCCTTAAAAAGAGCTATAGAATCCATCAACTAATAAAAAAATATATACAAAGCTAAAGTGCTTGCACATGAAGTGTCGTTGCATCCTTACAAAAAAAAGATAAATGAATAGTTATATTAATTATTACTATTATTATTATTATTATTATTATGATAATGTAAAACAAATATAATGAATAGTGATAAAGTAAGATTATTCACGTGAATTGAAAGTGATGAATTGAAATTGAAGAAATGAATTATTCACATGTAATGCCAGAGAGCTCCTCCTTCTTGCCTTCCAAGCAGAATTAACTCCTTATTAACTTATTGATTGATTTCCTCAATCAAGAGGCTCCTCTAGCAAATCAACATTAAGTGCGATTTGCTTGACTAATCACACATAAGTGTAATTCCCTTAACAATAATTGCTGACACAATCTCTTCTTCATGTGGCAGCAGAGGAGGAGGTAGTGAACCAGTGATGGTGGCGATGGGCGGGCGGGCGGGTGGCGGCGGTTGTGACGGAGGAGGAGGAGGCAGTGGTAGTAGTGGTGGGGGGGTAATGGCGGCTGTAAAAGATGAGGTGGTGGTGGTGGGGGTAGGCGGCGGTGGCAGCGGTAAAGGTAGTGGTGGTGGCAGTGGGTGGATGGCGGTGGTGGAGGAGGTAGTATATGGTGGAGGTGCGTAGCTGCCTGCTGCCGGAGGAAGTAGTGTGTGGTGGCAGTAGGCTGGTGGCGGAGGTAGTGGTAGTACTACTACAAAAAGGGGTTATAACGTCCCAAATTTGGCACCTTTAACATCCAAAAATGGGGGGACATATATGTTGGGGGCATAGTATGTTGTAAGAAAAGACGTCCCAAAAAAATGGGACGTCTAAAGGTTAGGTTTTTTTATATCATCATTTACATTCTGTATTACCCAGCGAATTCAAACTACAAAAACAGAATAGAAGATGGATTCATAAACCACAATGTCCGTTACAAAATGGTAAGGACATCTAGCACTACAATCTTTACTATATATACATACAATAACAACTAATACAACCTACTACTCAACAATAACAACCAGAAAGTGTGAAAACGCTATCATCACACAACTACAAATTGATATAAATAAAATGTTTACTGCTCTATATGTTGAAGAAGATGTCCAGCCAAAAGATCTCTGATCAAATCAAGGTCTTCACGTAGGTAGGCATCTTCATTATCAAAAATCTAAAAATTAGAAAGTAAGCTTTGATGAAATGAATCTCTAGCAAATGAATTAATTCGCATTTCGATTAAAACACAAAAAATATTATCATTTGAGAATGAAGAAGTGATTACCTTTTCAAAACCGCTAGTAATTCCACTTTGAGTGATGTTATACATATAAAGTATAAAATAATATCCGTATTCAGTGTTGCCAGGTTGCCGAGGGCACTTTAAATCAAAGGCATGCAATTAGTTATTAAAATCAATAAAGGTATATGTAAAAGGACCGTCAATGAAACAATTAGGATCAAAACTACTTACTATCGGATAAAACCATTTTGGCTTTTTAACAACTGTACCCTCGTATGACTCGCCTAGGACTCTATATGTTTGACAAGCACTATCATGAAAATCAAAATGAACAGAAATTAGAACTATTCAATTTTTTTAAGAGTCAATGAAATATAAACAGAATAACTTACATGTCAAAGACGGATTCTGTATCGTTGTCTGGCTTTTAACTCAAGGGATCAAACCAATAGACTATGTTACGGCGAGGACATATAACACACAAACTCTAGTGGTAACTTTAACAACATGTACACATTAAAATGAAGTTAGATGACAAGACAATTATTTATTAAACTTCTTAAATTGAAAAAATAAAAATACAAACCTTTGAACAATAGGTGCTAGAGAACAATGAAGTTTGGTCTCTCCTATTACGTAGACGACATAGTGAGTCCTATGCGCCACAGTACAAGTATCCCTTGCCGTATTCGCAGGACATAAGAATCCATAACCAATCACGTCTTTCCATGTTTGTGCAGAGACGGTGGAAGGTGCTATAATAGAATTAAAATAAGGAATGAATTATTGAATGTATGAAATCAAAAAACCACTAAATGAATTCTATGGGAAAATTGAAAAAAAAACTTACCAGACTGCAAATTTCACCCAGCCTGCATCTATCTCCTCTAACCTGATAAACTGCTTGAGATCTGTATTGTCAATCGTGTAGGGATACTCCAATGTAAGGCCCACAATCCCTGGAGTCATCTTCAGGTCAATCTGTTTAATGCCCTTGTAGATCTGTTGCAGCTGTGCTAAGTAGGGCCATTTCCTTGCACCTTCGTCATCCTTTTAGAACATCAAAAAACAAATTGTTATTAGGATGCCAACAGATTTTCAGAAATAGTAAGGTAATTCCTACCATTGGAGGTGTTGCGTCTAAACCAATAAGATTGTGAGCCCAAAGGATGAAAGATCCTATCGCTTGACCTAACATGCGAACATTTGGATCAGGAACAGGGATGGCTGTACCTTCTTCCCCCTTTCTAACACTTGTCACATTCACCCTACGAAAATCCTACGGAATTTACTGATGATAGTAGGTGGTAGCACGGTGTGAATGAGAGCATCAGCAACAACACGCAACAGTGGATCATCCAAATAGAGGGTAGAAGGGTCTCCCGACACTGGAGTGGGAGAAGGGTGGCCAAGTGGTTCCTCCAGAGGGTTGTAACTTCCTTTGGTGCTATTGAAGGCTGGGGATTCCTGAGTTCTATGCTCGTCCCTTGCCCTTTGCGCTTTGAACATCTTTGCCATTTCAAGTTGAAGCTCTGGCAACAGCTCTTGTCGGAGCTTGTTGCGAAGGTTGGCCTCAAGCTCTCGTTCGATGTCCTCTCAAATCTTGGCCACAAGGTCCTTACTAGGTCCAGCTTGTGACGAATAACGTGAGTCTCGTCCAAAATACCTCACGGTACTAACTCCCCGTGTCTTTCCTCGAACAAGACCAAGGTTATCTTCCTTCCTAATAGCCGTTGACAAGATGTCCATCCATCTACTTGGATTGAATGAACCTTGGCTACTCTGATCTTCCAGTTCATCCTGTAGCATACAGTTTATCGTAAATGTATCGAAACCACTCGCGATATGCAAAAAATTAGGTACTTATGGTATAACTACTTACAATCCTTGCAGTAACCTCAGCAACAGCCAGATTTATGTACTTCCCGGCCTTAATCCTCCCTGCTTTCCTTTTTTTGTGATGTGGAGTAGGTGCCGGTGGCTGGATAACAATGCTAGGATCAGATTCCGCTGCTTCCTTCATTTTCTCTAACTCTTCTTTCATCATTTACCGCTCAAGCTTCTGATATCCACCACGAGACATGTAAGTTGATATTTATTTTCTGATTGCCTCTGTGCATTTGCTGCACTTAATTTCTATGAATGAAAAACAACAAAAAATAAATCAACGCTATCAAGTATATGAAAATTAAAAGCTTTATATCATGATGACAAAAATCTTACCAAAAACTCAGGATCTGCTCGTGATGCCGCAAACAACCTCTAGTCCTCTGGAGACAAATAGGAATAATATGTACATGGATCCTGACCCCTAAAGGCCCCTCTAATATACCATGCTGTAAGGTAAAACATAAGATTATTATATTTGAAACAATAAGAATAAAGCTACAATTACCATAGATGCATCAAAACTTATATACCAAAAGTTGTTGCCAAATCATGTCTTTAATTTGTGGGGGAACCAATCTCCAATTATCGTAGGTAATATACACTTTGCTTCGACTCAAAAACCTTACGTAGCTAATGAAGTGGTCTTCCTCATGACCAACTAGATTCAGATTGTCATCGAAGTCTATATGCAACCTCTCCTATTGATGTTCATGACGTGCAACTAATGCTCCCATCTTTGTACAGCCTCTAACCCTCCTTCTTGCAACGGGTTCATCTCTAGGCCTTTCGTCATTGCTAGGGCTTTCGTCATCTCTATGCCTTTCGTCATCACTAGAGTTGTCCATATTCCTGTTAACACAAAAAGCATCGTCAAAAACATAAATAAATATCAATAAAAATGAAATAAACTAAGCGGGAAGTAAAATAGAAAAAACACACAATTCTCGTTTATAAATTAAGGTCTTACTCTATATTGTTTCCTAGAGTCCTTCACCATGGTCATTTCTTACAGCATATTCGTCATCATATACCAATTCTACTTCATTTGTTCAAAGTGGAGTTGTTGTGAAAGGTGGTGTGTCATCAAGGTTGAAGGTCGGATCACCATACTTCTGTATTTTACTTTTAAGGACAATGGACATGTTTTTGCTTGCAGGATCGGTGACATAAAACATTTGTTTCGCCTGGCTTGCTAAAATGAAGGGCTCATCTCTATAGCCAACTCTTCAAAGATCGACTGAGACAAATCCAATTTGTTTATCTATTACCACAGCATTATTACTAACCCACTTACATTTGAATAAAGCAACTTTAAACTTGTTGTATGTCATCTCCCATATTTCTTCTATAACTCCATAATAGGCCATAGATGCTAATATGGGGTTTTTGTCTCTCGAACTGGAAAAGTGCATAGCTTTAGCTTCTACCATGACCCCACTATTATGCATGGTACTTCTGTCATCTTGCTCTTTCATATAGAAAGAATAGCCATTTATCCAAGTAATGACCTGAAACGAAGGCCCCCAAGCTAGCTGTAATATCCTGGATTTTAATCAAGGATTAATAACTTCAAATGATGTAATTAATGTTAATTAAGCATACTTGAAGTATATATATGGTGCAATGTGATATAAAGATGATTAGTGATGGTTTAGTGAGTATTGTGAAAATCAGGGGCGAAACGGTAAGTTTACCGATCGATTGGTCAGTTATTGGAGAGGAAACTCTTTAGTAATCATGATCAATGGCTGAGATTGAAAGAACATGGGGTGGAATTTTATGCATGCAAGCTTATGTGAAATCATAGTGGGAGGAGTGAGATGATGACAAGTGGCTAAATAAGGACCCTTGGATGAAAGTCAAACTTTCAAACCATTTTCTCTTCCCTCTCTCCTTCCCTAGTCGGTTTGGGTGTGTGTGGAACCAAGAGAAGTGATCATCACTTTCACCAACTCACTTCTCTCTCCATTTTCTCTATTTCCGGCGAGCAAGCAAGAAAGAGAAAAGAGGGGTTTGAAATTTGTGAAGGTAAATGGCTTCACAAGCTTAAACACTTTTCATTGATATTGTGCAAGTAGTTAAGAGCTTAACTTCCATGTTTTCAGACTTTGGATTGGTGGTGTGTGGCAAATTGAGGGAATTTGAAAGTTGAGGAATCAAAGTTCTGAATTCAGCAAGTGAAAGAGGTGAGTTTTTGATGTAAATGTTATGACCATTGGGTTAGTTTTGTGAATTTTGGATTTTTGCCCTGATTTCTGGTAATTTCAGAAAAGATGAATTAAGTGATGTAATGTGTGGGAATAGATGTTAAAAAGTGTGTAAATGTCAGTGGTTTTGGTGGGGATTTGAGAAGAGGAATTGTGTTAAGTTATGGTTTTGGTGAATTTGTGCTTTAGAGATGAGATTTTGTTATTTGAGTGAAAGTTTGGTTATTTTGGGTTACCAATGGGTTTATGGTGAAGTTTTGGATGAGAATGAGTAATGGTATGAGTTATAGGACCATTGGAATTCAATTGGTGAATTCTGGAAACTCTTATCAGTTGCTGCGTTTTTGGGCATCTGTTAGGATCTCTCGAGTGAGGGAAGAACTCACTCGAGCACAAGATGAACATGCTCGAGTGAGCATGTGTGTGATCGAGTGAGGGTGCATGAATCACTGGGGGTGAGCGTTTCAGGTGATCACTCGTGGGTAGATTGCCAAGAGTGCGCATGGCACTCGCGAGCATTGGGAGATCACCCGAGCACTAGGGCTTGTGCCGGAGTGAATCTGTTACCTGGGAGTTGAGTTGCTCTCGGGAAGTCACTCGCTGGACCTCACTTCTTTATGCTCGAGTGCACTGAGGGTCAGTGCTCGAGCACAGGGGTTATGCTCGAGTGCACTTGTGGTTGGAGATTTGGGATCACTCTCGGGTTGTCACTCGCGGGGTCTCACTTCCGTGGTGCTCGTGTGTTCCTGGGGTCTCTGCTCGAGCACAGCCTCTTGTGCTCGAGTGAGAGTGTAGGATTGTAGTGAAGTTTGCTCTCGGGCAAGCACTTCCTGAAGGTCACTCGCATGTGCTCGAGTGCTGGCGGGGGTATCACTCGAGCACAAGATGGTCATGCTCAAGTGAGCCAGCCCAGAATTTAGAAAGTTCCTCCAAGAAAGAGGGTCTTTGGGGTAGATTCTCCTAAGCCTTTAGGCATATGTTTAGACCCATATTAGACATCTAAAGAGTTCAAATGATAACCAACTTAAAGAATTATAGAGGTAAGAACTTGGAAAAGTAATTGACGGGTTGTCCCTAATTTGATTACAGGGTTTGATATTTGCCGTCCTCGTGAGCCCATAGTGCCCAAAGACATCAGGAAAGGATCAGGTAGTGACTCTCTCTCTCTCTTATACTGTGTGTAATGCTTTGTATGTGTGTGTTATCATGGTTCTGTGATGATTTCTTTGATGCTGCTGCGGTTACAGCTGGTGATAGCTGTCGTTTACAGCGCAAGCTGTCGTTTTCAGCGAGAGCTGTCGTATTGTGTATTGTGATTATAGCGTAAGCTTTCGTGATGAAGATTACAGCGAGAGCTGTCGTATTGTGTATACAGCCGTGAGTGCTGTCATTTGTGGTGAAAACCATGTATCTTTGATATTGATGTTGCTGTTGTTGCTGGTTGTGATTTATATACATGCGTGGTATTTATACATTGTATGAGTGGTCTGTTACTACTGAGATTCTCTCGAATCTCATTCCTTCCTATGACTAACCTTTCAGACAGGGCATGTGGCTCAAAGGAGAAGAGGCCGACCCGGAGCACTTAGGACCCTTAGGGGTATAGTTGATTTTGGAAATGTTGGTTATTTCTTTTGAATTCGGGATTACTGTATATTCTGAAATATGAATAGTATATTCGATTTTGGATGTAATCCCCTAGTGGATACTTAAATCTCAGGTTATATATATATATAGAACCCGGGAGTTGCCGGGGATTTGGTTTTACACTCTGTCATACGTGAATGTAGATAAACTGCACAGGTGATTATATTCGAATTTTGAAATAGAGACCAGGAACAGGAAAGAGATTTTGAATGATTTTGTGAAAACCCTACTACAAAGTAGGAGATTGAAATCAGTTTAAGTTATCTGAAGGTCTCTAATCTACTTTAATTATCTAATATCGAATTATAATTACATGATTAAAGGTAGGGTGTTACACTAGCAACTCGATTGTCTCAGACACACCGGTCTCATACAAAACCATTTCCTTGAACCACTGCATGAATGTCTTGTTTTGCTCAATAGCAATCTGCATGTCATTCTTCCTTGGATTCTTGTTCTTCAAAGTCTTTCTGTGTTCATCTATGTAAGGTTGAACTTCTTCCATATTATTCAGGATATACAAGTGGGCTTGCAACACCTCTTCACGAGGAACATTCTTCACTTTCAGTCCTCATGTTCCCTTACTTCTCCCCTCTTCATGCAGATATTGTTCCTTCTTCCCTGACATATAATCTTTGCAAAACTCCATAGCCTCCTCAACTACATATCTTTCTACTATTGAGGCTTCTAGTCGATAAGGATTTTTAGAATACCCTTTTAAGATCTTCATGTATCGCTCGAAAGGGTACATCCACCTCAGGATTTTTGGAAGTGTGTGTTTGCTTCACATATTGGGCATGCTTTATGACCCTTCACGCTGAACCCTGACAAGTTTTCGTACGCAGGGAAGTCATTTATCGTTGTGAAAATCATTGCACGTAGCTTGAAAGACTCCTTCTTATAAGCATCAAACACATCTACGCCTTTCTCCCATAACTTCTTCAAGTCCTCAATCAAAGGCGCCAAATAGACATCAATATCGTTCCCTGGCTGTTTTGGTCCAGAAATAATCATAGATAGCATCATATACTTACATTTCATATATAGCCAGGGAGGCAAGTTGTATATTACAAGGAGAACTGGCCACGCACTATGTGTGCTAGTAAGCGTTCTATACAGATTGATGCCGTCTGTATAAAGCCTAAGTCGAAGGTTTCTCAGTTCGCTACCAAATTGAGGGAACATTTCATCTATTTTTTGCCATTGTAGAGAGTCAGCTGGGTACCGAAGATATTTCCCATTAGATATTCTCTCATCAGAGTGCCATCTCAACTTCTTCGCTTTTGTTGCAGTCGCAAACAAACATTTAAAACGTGGTATTATTGGAAGATACCACATAACCTTTAAAGGTTGCCTTTTACTTGTCACATCGCCACAACCACCATATTTTTTCTCTTTGTATATCGTGTAGTTTTACACTTAGGACACTCACTAAGACCTCCATACTCATTTCTATACAGTATGCAGTCATTAGGGTAAGCATGTATCTTTTTATACTCCATACCCATCGTAGACAGGATTTTCTTGGCCTCATACATACGATTGGAAGTACATTATCCTCTGGAAACATATCACACAATACTTCAAGCAGCAATGTGAAACTACTATCGGTCCACCCACAAGTTGCCTTTAAGTTAACCAGATGTAATGTTCCTGTCAGCCGCTTGTACTTACTCCTACGGTACAATGGTGTCTCTACATCACTCTGCAGGCTGTCGTACTCCTGCGACTGCGCAAAGGATTCTACCTTAACATCGTGAATCATTTTCTCCATTCTATCTTCATCTATGATATCCACATCTTCCTTCTTGTGCGACGAACAATCCGTTACTTCCTCACCATGCCATATCCACCTTGTGTATCGCAGATTTATTCCATCACAAAGTAGGTGATCCTTTATGACATCAACATCCCATTGACTCTCATTCAAACAATTGACACAAGGACAAAAATACTTCCCATTTTTTGCAGGAGCATTCTTTTTAGCGAATTCAATAAATTCTTCCACCCCTTTCTTATATTCTTCACTAGTTCTCAAAGCATTCATCCAACTATGATCCATTTTGTTACCACCTAAGCCATTCCCAATAAGATTCACATGTTTAGTACAATTGTCAACGACATATGATGGGATTGCCTTTTTTCACATTTTTCAACAAAAATTTCGACAGCATTTCCCCTTAAAAGTAAGACATCCCAAAATTTCAAGCAACCCTATCTCTCCACTACACGAATAATAATCATACTACTTACTATATTATTATATTAAGGAAACTACATTAATAATCTTACCAATCTGTTTAATTGTTGTTAATTTCATCAAAATCATTCAAAAGCTTCATTTATTTATAATAATATATATACATTGCCTTTAAATTACATAGAATGGCTGTGTATGAAAAAAAATAATTAAAACCATGAATAGTAGCTTATTTTAAGTTCTATGCAAAACATGAGTCCATATAATAATTTTCTATATAAAACAGAATAATTTTTTCCCCAAAGATGACAAACAAAGACATGAAGATAGAACATATACATATATATAGTTGCAGTTTTGTTATAAAATCCTCAAAAAAAGGGTGATTTGATTAAAATTAAAATAACCCCTACTCATTCTATTTAGGTCATGTTAAGTCATGAGACAATAATCATTAATATATCACACTATTATAAAGTTTATAAAAAGCCACACTATTGATTTATCTAAAAATGTTCCGTTTGCAGTACACCAAGAAAAATATCATGTTAACTTTTGTGAATGAGAAAGACTTGAAAATTTAAATTAGTAGAAGCATCATTAAAAAAAAGTAAAAAGTATTGCAGTGGAGTTCCTAAGCAATATATAAGCACACCAATCTCAACCATCTCAATATAAGCAATATATAAGCACAATTAACGTGATATTTCCTATTGCCTACGCTTTTCACATTGCAAGTTTTACTTTAATTTATTCAAGTAAATTTATATTTCAAAAAGAAAATAAACCATTGCAGTGGAGTTCCCTAATACAATTTAAGCAATATATATAAGCACACCAAACACACCAATCTCAACCATCTCAATATAAGCAATATATAAGCACAATTAACGTGATATTTCCTATTGCCTAGGCTTTTCACATTGCAAGTTTTACTTTAATTTATTCAAATAAATTTATATTTCAAAAAGAAAATAAACCATTCTATTACAAAAAAAAGAAGAAAATAAACTAATCTGATGAAGGGGGCGCCGACTGCTATGTATGCTGGAGAGGTAGTGAGAAGCACGGTGGGGAGGTACACCGGAGGGTGGAGAAAGCAAAGAACCACGGTGGTGTGGAGGTGTGGACGACAATGGAAGGAAGGAGGTGGAGAAGAGCAAAAACCTACACTGTGGAGGAGGTGAAGTTGCAGAAGGGTGGCCTGGTGCGTGCGTCCTTCAATGGATTTCAGGTGGAGGAGGTGAAGTTGCAGAAGGGAGGAGTTGAAGAAAGAAAGAATGTAGGCGACGGACAAGCAAGGAGGGAGGAAGAAGAGTAAAGGCACGTTGGTCAAAAAGGGAGGGAATGGGAGTGAAGATGGAGAAGACACATGTCAGACACTTGTCTGACATGCGCAGGGATGCCTTTAAGCATCCCGAATGCCATTTGGGACGCCTAAAGTCTAGATTTAGACGTCCCAAAATTATTTTGGGACGTCTAAACCCAGCTGCTGGCTTTAAAAAAAATTTACAAAATTTATATTTCGCGCATGGAAGAACTTTAGGCATCCTAAATTCAAATTTGGGACGCCTAAAGGTTTCCATACATACAAATAATTACAAAATTGCGACCGCCTGTCTTTTTAACTACTCAATTTTAAATTTGGGACATCTTTTGGGGTGGTTATATCCTAATTCTGTAGTAGTATAGTGGCAGTTGGCAGTGACAGGGGTGGAGGAGGAGGAAGTGGTGGTGCTGGCAACGGTAGGGGTTGTAGCTGCAGCAATGGAGGAGGAGGAAGAGGTCATGGTGGCGACAGGGGGTAGAGGAGGAGGTCGTATTGGCAGCAGCGGGTGGAGGTGACGGCTTTGGAGGAGGAGGAGGTAGTGGCGGTAGCAGTTGTGGTATGATATGGCAAGTGAAATGAGATAAGTGAAACAAAGACACAAGAAACTAAAGGGTAAATTAGACTTTTTTTAACCATGCAATGGGATGGTAATGAGGATTCATAGGGGTAGAGGTATGAATGAGGATTACCAATTTTTTAGTAATCATAATTACCATGGTAAACCATATTACCATGATAAAGTGCAACCAAACACTTTTCTCTTGGTAATGCAATCAAGATTACCATTGCAGGCATGTAATGAGGTTGAACCAAATGAGCTCTAAACATGATTTGCTTGATTAATCACAGGGCAGACTGGACCTAAAGTCCAACAAAAAGAATAATATGTATGCCTCTAGCAAAAGAAAAAAAAACTTCATTCTTTTCCGTCTATATAAATTTTCAAAGTGATTTTTTTTTTCATTTCAACAAGACCCCATCACTTAAGTGAGTAATAATATATACATATTTCGTAATTTTCACTCAAGCCCCATTGTAAGGGTAATGGATGACGATATTATTCTTTCAAACTAAGACGTTGGGTTTATCATCGGGATGTCAACAAGCGCCCAAAACATAAAATAAAATGAAAATGAGATGAAGTTATCATCTTCAACATAATGTCGTTTTCACTTGTTTTCAATTACGTCATTGAGACTCTGCTGAGTGTTGAGTCAAAAAAACAAAAAACAAAAACCTATTGAATTCCAAAGTGTTTAATTTTTTTAACAAAAAGTTCAGGTGAGTAAGATCCTAGAGCTTACTAAGGTCAAAACATGCATTCGAGCTCAAAGAGCACTTATAAAGATACTCATGGATCGCTCATCAATAAGGTCTCACATCGGTGGGATTTGAACTCTCAACCTTATGTTTATAAGCCAATCGCCTTACCAATTGGACCAACCTTTGTTGGTTTCAAAGTGTTTAATTTTGGTTATGGAGACATGTAGAAAACTCCAATAATTGGCTTTATAAAAATTATTTTTATTTAAAAGAATTATTATCAACTCTGACAAATTTTAATTAATTCAATATTGTACATGGACAACGGTGATCAATAGAGTTATCATAATGACTAGCAAATCCATATCACCTTACTAATAAACATTGTTGTAGTTTTGCTAGCCAAAAGATAATAATAATAATGTTGTTGTTACTAATTAGTAATTACCAATACATACATTAAAGTAAAACTCCTCAAATTTGTTCATGGAAAAAAGAAAAATGTTAGAAAAGACTTCTAAAATTTCAAAATCTCAAATCATGTTTGCTTTAATTTCTATAATTGATAAGGGAATGACTAGACTTGATAAGAAATTTATAACTCATTTTAGTATGAAATCACTAATTTAGGATTTTGAAATATGTTGGCGGCTTTTTCTGAGATTTTCCCTAAAAGAACTCCTCAAATTTTAATATGTAAAATTACGAAAAGTCGAACAGTCATTACAGTGTGGCTGAGAATTTTAGTGCTAGATAAATTTTAACAAGTTCAAGAGATCATACAACATATATATGAGCATATACGTAACTTAATAAAACAAAGGAAAAGAAAGAAAAATTAAAAAATTTTATCAACTATAATCAAATTCAATAATAGCTCTTGCTATTCATAAAACTACAGATAACGCCTCTCATTTCTTAGACAACATATAATGCACATAGAAACAAGCCTAGTTTTATCTTGATAGTGACAAACAAGCCTAGTGTGAGGAAATGTTTATTTTTAAGTGTAATTTTATTTTTAAACTTCTTTGGTTTGAATTGTTTTTTTCTTCTTCATATACTAATTATTTCTTTACTTCTGTAGAAATTCAAGGGTGTCTTTCTTCCTTCCTCCACAATTTCAACATTACCTCCACAAACAAATACTTTTCCGGTTTTTAATATAAGACATATTTGATGAGTTGATCTTGGTCCTAACTATAAAATATAATTTTTATATTTGTCAATCTTTTCCTAATTTACCCCTATTGATACTAACAATAATCAAAGATGAGAGAGAAAGAAGAAATTAAGGAAGATGACTAGGATATTTTAGAAAATATATGACATATTAACTAACTCAATTAATTTTCTTAATCTAATCAAATTAGGTAAATATGTCTTATATTAAGGACCAGAGGAGTATATCTCTTCATCTTTCATTATTCTTCAAGTTCAATTACATAAAGTGAAGAACTTAAATCATTTTTACCTCTACATTTCATTTCTCAATGATAAACATAATGTTCATACTTATCTAACTTAATTTAATAATTCTCACCAATTAATAATTATTATATTTAAAATGTTATTTATTATACAAACTTTTAAATAAATAATGCAGAAATTTATTGCAAAAATTAATCATGCAAATTCAAATTTCAATTACTGGGGCTATAATTTCAAATTTCCTTCAAAATTAGTAGCAATTTCTTCAAAATCAGCTCCACACTTATATTTTTCTCATAAATCTAACGCATAATGCAACCCTTCGTTTTACCAATCCCCATCCCAACTTCATCATAACCCATAATACATGAATGTACCTTACTAGACCTCTCAGAAGAACCCCAAAGGAAGTTGCATCACCTTTTATCAATATCTTCCCAAGTTTGAGCAAGCAATATAGTGGACTGCATAGTTTAAGACGGTATAGCAGACACCACAGATGATACTAACGTATGTCTTACAGCTAGAGACAAAGTAGGTCGATAAATGCTTATCTGTCTTATCTAAGATGCCTTAGTACATTTGTTTGGTCACCCTTTTATGAATTAAAGGAACTCCCAAGTATTTTTCCAAGTCCGTTGTTGGAGTAAAACCAAAGAATTCACTAATCTGCTAATTCTTTTAAGTAATAATCTACTTTCATTTACTTATCACTTCCTAGTTGTTCAGCCTCACTGACTCTTTTAAGTATTAATCGAAGCTAAGCAATACGTCATGATACTTTGGCATGGATTGGAATGGAACGAAAAGAGATATGGGCTAAACATGGAATAAATGGGCTGGAAAGGATGTTAAAGGGGGTTTGAAGAATTTAGTTTATATATAAGATAATAAAGGTTGATCTAATTGGTAAAGGAGTTGGCTTATAACTAGAACGTTATTAGTAGATGATCTATAACTACCTCTATAATCACTCTTAGAGTCTAGAGGCATGCCTTGACCTTAGTGAGCCTCCAACCCAACTCACCTAAACTTAAATGTACCAAAAAAAATGTAGGTTATCTAAGTTAAGGAGGCTATGAGTAGAGTTTGAGTGTGGAATATCAACGGAAAAGTTTGAGCTTATATCCCCCATGGTGGATGTGGAGAGATGCTCATATTCTAGTGCTGATCTACTTATCATCGCAGCGATTAGAACCTTGATTCGGTCAAGACGAGAAGAATTCACCGATTCCATGTGATCCATATATATTTGCAGTCATGTGAGAAGCTCATCGTTTCCATTGTAGTAGACAATTCCTTGACTGCAACTTCAAGCTCGTCCATTTTATCTTCATCAAAATCGCTGGTCGTCGTAGAGGCAGTCACCTAATATGAAAGCACCATATGTAATAATCTAATCTAAAATGAACAGTACATTTAGAGGAAACTCTTGGCACAAATATACAGACAGTCTCAAAATAAGATAAAGGAGGAGGGCTGCAAAGCTAAGGAAATATAAACAAGAAACATAGAGAAAGGATAAGGGATGACAGAAGTTGCAGAAGAGAAGAAACTACATAGTGAACATGACCATGACGGAAGCCACATAGAGAGAGAGAGAGATTGAGAGACTTCATCCAAAATTATCCATATTCTTTTCATAGTCTTCTCGACTTATAGAACCTCAATTCTTCAAACCCTTTAACATTCTTTCGACCAATTTATTCCATATCTAGCAATTGAACCAACAAAGGTTGACTTTAATGGAAGGGTTAGTCCTTTATAATGTGATGAACCAAAGTTCAAATCCAAACTGGGAGAAGTGCCCACATTTAATGCCTAGCAGTGCCTTGAATACGATTGCCTCCAATAGAAGGATGCACGTGCTAGCAAAAATATCTAGCAACTAACTGAAAGAGAACAATAACATTCTTTTTTTGCTAGACATAGGAATCCTCCTATTGGAGGCAATCTTGTTTGAGACACTGTTAGGCACTGACTCTGCAAACATGGTATATACTTAAAAGGCATGCATCTACATACTACATTATGTTAATTAATATTTAGAAAGTGCTCATCGCAATGATGAGCAATGAGAGCTCTTTACCATTGTGGACCGTTCATATATAGTTTGAATGGTTTATATTGATATTTTTTACTCTTACTTTTACAAAAAATTTATTTCGATGTGTACATAACATAAAACAAAGATAACCTTTTGACTATCAGCTTTGCAAAAAAAAAATTATTTAAAAATCACCAGTTAAAAATTTTAAATCTGGACCATTAACATTTTATCCAATGCAGTTTGCTATATAATTACAATTAAGTTACAACAATAACATTATCCCATTAGGTGGAGTTGGTTACATGAATTGCATGATACTATTATTTTGGTTAGTGAGATTTTGTGATACTATTTGTTCTTTATTAAGAATCAAATTTTTTATATAAATTATTAACCTAAAGGTCGCCTCAGTAACATGGATCCCACGGCTGCATGACAATTGCATTGAATAGTTATAGCATTGCCACATTTTTCTCTTTTTTGCATTATGGGGAAATTATGTGACGAAAAAACCTCCAAGCACTCACCTAAGGTTTAGTTTAAAATATTTGAGCTCATCACATTGGCACACATACGCGACACATCATTTGTCAGGAAAGACCAAGAACACACATACACACATTTTTAAACCATCATTTATTTTTGTAATTTGTTAAAATTAGAAAATAAGAAGGGAAAATTGGCTAAAAGTCCCTTATTGGAAAATTAATTGGTCATTAGTACATAGAATCTGTGGTCCATTAGTACATAAAATTAATTGCACACCATGAAAACTCAGTTGCAATTATTGGAAGCTCACTTACAATTCATGGAAGGTTATTTGCATTTGCACTCTAACTTAAATTTCACACCTTGGAAGGTTATTTGTAATTTATTGAATATCATTTGAAATTTGTGGAAGGTCACTTACATTTTACCTTAATTTGCACATCACAGAAACTCAGTTGCAATTCCTAGAAGTTTAGTTGAAATTTATTGAAGGTTATTTACAATCCATAGAATGACATTTGCATTTGCACCCTAACTTAATTTTCACTTTACGAAAGGTCACTTGCAATTTGTGGACGGTCACTTGCATTTTAACTTAATTTGTATACCATGGAAGCTTAGTTGCAATTTGCGGAATGTCATTTCCAATTTGTAGAAGGTCACTTGCAATTCGTGGTTCATCTTTTATTCTATTGATCTGCATGCCATGGTTCACCTTCATCCCCTTCTTCATCTCCCTCCATCTCCAAATTTGCCATGGCTTGCCACTACACAAGATCATCCTTTTGAAATTTGATTTTTTTTTTCAACCAAGGAGGTGGAGGAGGGAGGTAGCAGTAGCAGAGATCAAAGAAATGGAGCGAATGAAGAAGGCTAGTGCAGCAGTGGCAGGACAAGGTCGCTAGATCTTATGTGATGTTGTAAGATGGAGGTCATCATCATTGGTTGCCAGAGTCATTTGTTGCTGGAGTTTGCTCGAAGGGGATATGGAGTATGTGAAGGGTGAAGTTGTAAAGAGAAAGCACACGATGAGGGAGTGAATGGTAGTGAGGGAACTGATGGGCGCAAAAGATGAAAGGGTAGATCCTTATTTCATCAAGGGTAGAGTAGTCATTTTATATGGTTACTCATTTCTCCTAAAGGACCTCAAGACTTTACTTTTTTTTAGGTTGTATTCCCCAATTAATTTCTCAAATGTTATCCCCAATTTTCCCAAATATGAAAATGAAATATTGTCAATATATTAACATATTAAATATATGAAATTTTTTCGATTTATAAGTCATGTTTTAGCTATACCTACTCTAATTTTAATCAGAGTATGATTCCACTACCAAAAAATGACTTGTTACTTGTGGCAAGAATGAAGTACTTCCTAACGATATAGTTCATAAAAAATTAATAGCAATAAATGTTTTTTATAAAGGGTAATAATATGAAATGAAAATATAAATTTAAGAAAAAATTCATCCACATGTTTGATCCGATCGATAATTTTAATTTAATTACCAGTCTTTATAAAAACTTTATTTGTAGGAATGCACTAGTGTTAAAACTGTGTTAAATGAAACGAACGAAAATTCATAAAATTATTATATAAATTAAAATTAACGATTTTTATAATAAAGGATGAACACTTGTAATAGATCAAACTATACGAGTTCAATTCGAACAAAAGAAACTAGAAGGAAATGATTCAAAATTTAGCTGAACTATAAGTACTTGCAAATTAATTATTTTCCCTAAATTTAAAGTCCATAGTCAATATCTCAAACAAACACAATCTCAATATCAGCAGACAAGCTTTTGAACTATAATAGATCAAAGTAGTTTATGGATCGGATATGATATAACAATATTAGCGACAAGAAATAAAGACACAATACGCTACTACAAGAAGTGGACCTGAAAGACAACCAAAAAAAAAAAAAGAACAAAACAAAGGATTTAAATCAATCAATCATATATAGAATACAAGGCAATAAAATGATCTATAAAGTAGAAGTGAAAGGAACATTGGTGGCTGGAAGCCATGAATTTCCTCCAATGAAGTTTGCAACAGTGAACTTTGAAGCTTCTGAAGCACTGGTGATTACGTGGTAACCTGACCACTTAACACGATTTGAAATGGATGAACCTGGACCATTGTTCATGTACTCTCCATAGTACAAAGTGTTTAAGGCAAAGTTGCCACTCCATTCCAACCAACCAGCCTGGTTTATCAAACTGTCCAAGAAAGTCTTCATGAAAACTGTTCGAGAATATTGTTGCCATGGCCTTCCAAGATAGGTCTTCACCGAGTTTTGAACTGGCTTTAAATCTAAAGCAGCTGTAACCCTACAATTGTGAATAGAAATTCCTGTGTTTTGGTTTGGATCGGTTCGACCTTGGGCTGTGATTGTGTTGACTTTGTTGGGAGGGTTTCTTGCAAAAATGTTGCAGTTTTGGAAAACCACTGCTGCATTACCAAAGATGAAATCAACGGTGCCGTAAATGTCACATTCTCTGTAGAATTGCCGCTCAGAGTGCACATATAATGTGTCTTGGTATCCTTCAAAGCTACATCTGTAAAAGACTGATAAATCTGAACCAGAACGTAATGCGACAGCTTGATGGTTTGAAGCTCCAGCAGTGTTTCTAAATGTGATGCCTTGAGCAATAAATCCATCCCCAACAACACCTGCAAAAATCCTTAACTAGTTCAGTTTCATTCCTGACCTATTTTAATAACCAGATGCGACTTTGATCGTTGGTGTAGAAAGTCCCATATCTGATAGAATTAGGCTTAGGAAGACATTTATATATATACGTTGGAAACCTACATTTAAACTTTAGAAATATGTAATCTTGATTTTTCAATTTACAATCCTAATGCAAAAGACATTCTAATAAATTTGAAAATTGAAAATATATTAAAAGATTAAATTTTATATGACTTCCAACTTACCAACAGTGGCTGACCGGAAGGTTGTAGTGTCTCCTCCAACACTTTTGCTTCCTGTGATTATAGTCTTCCCAATACCATCTCCAACTAACATTATATTCTTTGCCTTTATCTCTACCTGTTCATTGTAAACTCCAGCCTTCACGTATATCACATATCTCCCACTACTACTCTCTGGTGCTGCATTTATAGCTGCACTTATAGTTGTGTATTTGCCAGATCCATCTTTAGCCACAACCACGTTGGCCCTAGAAGATGAAGAAGAAGACTGCAACAACTTCCTATCCCCAGGCTTAACCCATGTTGGAAACCCATCTTTATTACTTGGCTCTTTGTATTCAACTTTGTTCAAAGCCAAAGTGTTGCTCAACAACTTAGTGACGTTGTTGGACATCAAAGGCAACACGTAGTCTTGAACCCCGAGCTCATAGAACCCGGCTCGGCACGTCTCGAGGTTGGTGAGAGCTGTGCTGAGCCATGTTTGAGCATCTTCCTGAGAGAACATGGTGTTGGTGGGCTCTAGGGTTTTGTTGAGCTTATGAATGGCTTGCTCGTAAAGCTCAACGCAATCAGCCCATGCAGCTTTCTCACTTGAGTTCCTGCACTTGGGGCCTAATGAAAGAGTGTTAGCATGACCTTTTAGGGCTCGCTCTTGGGCAAGTTGAAGAGAAAGATTGAGAAAATCATGTTTGTGTTTGATGATCTTTTGGCTGTGAATGGGATTGTTGTTGAGGAAGTATTCACATGGCTGAGGATATGGGGTTTGGTTGCACCAAAGCTTAACCTCATTCCATGAATACCCAGAAACAGAAGAGCAAAGTAGAAATAAGGGAACAAATAACACAAAGGCTATGCGCAATAAGCCGAAAGCTTTCATACTTAGAGCTTCTGAACTATTCTATATATGGCCTGTGAACAATATAATCTCGATGAAAGGGGAAATTGTTCTTAGTGTTTGGATGGGTTTTGATGTTGTGATTTGGTGCCTTTATATAGAAGAGGCGGCGAAGAATGAGTTGTTGCCATATTGATATATGGCTGATCTTCATGCACACGCTTATCTCTTTCTGCTTTTGGTAGTGGTTTTTTATTTCGCCTTTGCATGCATGCTTTATATGATTAAGAAAGTAATATACTTTGTACTTTGTTGTTTGTTCATGATTAGCCTCTTTTATTTGTCTTTGACTTCCACGAGGTTGCACCTGTCTTGACTTGACGGTTCAGTTGTTTCTTTAAGCCGTCTATTGTTTTTAATTGGTAATTTGACGGATGCCATGTAATAGTATTTGAATGAATGAAAATAGGTACAAGCTCATGGAGTCGTCGTTTTTATTTCTTAGAAGACAAGATATTTAGTTATAGAGACAGGTTTTTTTTTTTTTTTTTGTGGTCTTATTCATATGTCACATGGTTACATTTTTCATACAAATGCACAATTTTACCATTCATTTATTGTTATGTGGATTCTGTTTTCATAAGGTATAATATATATCAAATTAATAGGGGTACAATTGGAAAATTGTTAAACATTAAGACAAAATTAATAAGGTTTAAGTTTCTTTTTCTCACAATCATGTTGGAATTGATTTATAAATAGAACTAGATAAGTAAAAAAGATTAAAAAAAGAAGAGGAAAGAACTAAACTAAAGGAAAGAAGGATAAAAATAGGTATCAAGCTTGTGAAAAATAATTAATGTTGCTAGCTAGCACATCAATTTCTCTAATATTTAGTTGAAGATGTTGGATTAATTAATGAGTGAAAATCCAATTTTGAAGAAACAAATTAGCAATGATTTGGCTTTCAAAACAAGCCCAGGGTTATTGACTTTTGAATCAAGTGGCCCCATCAGCTGATGAGAGAATTCCAACTACGCAATGGGGCTACTTGCGGATACCATTTAACTAACTTTGGTTTTATTTATTAATAGTATTATTGATATTCAAAATCTACAATGCACGTTAAAAACGAATATATGATTCTAAATATAAAATACTAGACTATGAAACGAAGGCTATTTTAATAATTGAAACTCAAATCCAAGAAGCGGCCGATTGAGAATGTGATGACTTCTTTCCGGGTAGTAAAGCTTTTGACTTTTAAATCTCAAAGCATTTCATGCAAATCCACCAAAGGATACAAGTAACTGTTTCACTTTTGTTTTTCGGTAATTATTTTTTTAATCATCATTGTGGGCGACGTCATAACCTTTTTTTTTCCAAGCAAAACATTCTAATGCCATATAAAATTGATCTGAAAATTATTAAATTGTATTTTGGAATCATAACTTCCCAAAACTTTCGAAATCTTAAATGAAATGCTAAAATTAAAATAAACAAATAGCCCAGTATATTTACTAGGGCAAAAAAAAAAGGTCTTTTCACTACTACAGAATATACATATTACTACCCTAAAGAATGTCTCTTTTTTAAAAGGGGACACCTAAAATATAGACAGTGATCTAAAACTTTAAATTTCGCTTTAAAACGATTGATTTTTGCGCGATAACGAACCTATAGATGTCACCAATTTGACTGAGGACACCTAAAGCCATGTTTAGGCATCCCCAGCCCAACTAGGGACACCTAAAGCGAACATAAGGCGTCCCCAACACCAGTGGGGACGCCTAAAAGTTTTTTCTTTTATTAAAATATGTTAGATATGATTAGTTTTGATGATGCCAAATATAAATGTCAAATGATAAGAGCAAAAAGTTTATATAATACTTTGACTAATTATTATGTTTAATATTGCATACCTTGTATATTAGTCAAGCAAAGATTGAAGATAATCAAGAAAATAAAGAAGTTGTCTTGTTGGGTTATAGAGAATGATCATCAAGAAGGAAATCAAGAAGAAAGATTTTGAAGAAAGAAGAAATTATAATATCTAGTGAGAATATCAAGGTTCAAGCTGTTAGAAGTGACACTGGAGGTTTCTATGATGATACTGGAGGCTTCTATGATCAAATGATGGTTGGAATAGGTTAATACGAAGCTAAGATGACTTATATATGAGTTATGGCACTTCTAGAGGAGTTTTACTCGAGTGTGAGCTCAACACTCGAGTGCCAGAGGTGTTGCACTCGAGCACGGGATGAACACACTTGAGTGTCGGGGGGATACTGTGTTCTACTCTGTTTTATGTTCAGCCTGACAGAGGTCCGGTATTTTGGCCATATCTCTCAAACCACACGTCGGATTGACCCAAAACTGGTGGCATAAGAAAGAAGACTCACAACACGTACAATGTACACCAAGATCATATTTAAAAAAGCTCAGATGAAGGAGATATGATCCGTGGAAGTTGACAGTGAAATCACCGTCACTTTCAACACAGGTTCGGTATTTTGAGCATAACTCATAAACAACACATTGGATTGAGACAAGACCAGTGCCATATGAAACTAGACTCAAAGGGCTTTCCATGGATAGGTAATTTTCATAATTTTAACTTATATTCTAGGAGCTATGCCTTCTGGAAGTTAACGCTTGTGCAGTCTAGTGCGATAGACACTCTTTCGATCATAACTTGCAGAATACAAGGAGTATGGAGCTGATTCTTTTTGCTTTGGAATGCATATGGCAAGAGATTTCTTATGATACATCATTAGAATCAAATAAATAAATTTTTTCTAATGTGGCCCCACATCACTCACCAGTGCAAAACTGCACTCTTGAAAAATGCCATGCGAGTGTTGTCCAGAAGCGGCTGAAGTGTGGAGAAATTTACAACACTCGAGCACTAGGATCCACACTCGAGCATCAAGTTGCTTTGCACTCGAGCACATGCAAGTGTTGACATGAAAGTGTTAACCCAAGAAGAAATATGACTAAAGAAACGTGAGGTGCACTCGAGCAGGACTAGTTGCACTCAAGTGATGACCAGAATTGCACTCGAGTTCCTGCGAGTGAAGAGCAGCAAGTGTTTGCCCGAGATGAAGCCATAACATGAAATTGTACATGCACTCGAGTGAGGCTTCTTCGCACTCGAGTAAAGTCCTGACAGAACCAACGTAGAAAGTTTAGACTCTCATAGCCATCAATCCAAACGTGGTTAAATGTTATACATTCATTATATTTTCACTTGTTATTGTTTCTAAACATTAACTAACATATATTTCAAGTGTAGAACAAGAGATTAAACATTTGGATTGCATCTTCAAGAATGGAGGTTATTTATGGCAAATATTGTTACTCAACGTGATGAGTCCCTCAAGCCAGAAATTCAGCTTTTGACCAATGATCCAATATACCCATGACTAACACTTCATCATATTAGTGATTAAGCATTTTGCTGGGTGAAACAGGAAATGTAACATTGGGATTACATACTCAAATGAGAGAGTCAATTATGGCAGGTGGCATCATTACACACCGAATATTGGCCACCTACAACGACAAAAGATTTACCCACTATGAACGAATGTCTAAAATGCCAATGCTCCACAACGTGACGTACAACTCATAATGAAACATCTCACTCTTCAACGGGATGCTCTGCTCTGCAACGGACAGCGGCTAGTTGTTTAAATACACACAATGGTCAAACGAAGCAATGGGACTCCAATGGGCGAATGCTCATAACGGTCATCATCTTCATCAACTATAAATGGGAGAGCATTCAAAGTCGATGGGTAACAGAGACAGCAAGCAACTATGAGAAAATTGATAGAAATATGAATCCTCTGCTTCTACCCAAACACTCTTTGTTTTCCAGTTTCTATATTACTTATCATTGAGAGAGTGATTATTTATATTGTACTTCAGTGAGTATTATATCTACTATGTGAGAGTCTGTAAACACTTTCATCTGTATTTCTGAATTGATCTCAAGGTAGAGGGACCTTGAGAGGGTTCATTTCCTTACGGGGGAAGCTGTAGAGAGAATTGCCAGTAAGACATTCTGCTCGTAAGACTTATAAGGTGCAAGTAGTAGAGAACATTGCTGCTCATAAGACTTACAAGGGTGTAAGCAGGAGAGAACATTGCTGCTCGTAAGACTTGCACGAGTAAGCAGGAGAGGAAGATCTTCGGGATTGCTTTGCTTGTAAGACTTGCCGTAAGGGGGAGTATTTCAGTGAGAGATTTGTAAAAGGTTTCACAAGTACCCAGCTGAACTTGTGGGATTGTAAAGGCTTTTCTTGTGCCCGGATTAAACAAGAAGATAATGGATTTGAAAATCTGAGGAGGAGCCTGGGGACTGGACATAGGCCATCACAGATTGGACTGAACTAGGATAAATCACAGTTTACATATTCTCTTCCCTAAGCTCTTATATTTCCAGCATATATTATTTAATCTAACTATTGATTTATGATTCATTACCTTTATACTTATTGCTTTTACTAAGATCCGAAAAGATTTTCTAAGTTCTTAAGTTTTTATCTTACACCCAATTCACCCCCCTCTTGGGTGTCAGCCGGTTCTAACAAAATATTGGTTTACATATCCCCAACTTGGGTGGGGACCCGTAAACAATCACATACACTGGTCTGACATGACCAGTGCATGTGAACTGTCAGACATTTAGGCATCCCCAACCAATTTAGGGACGCCTAAACTAATACTTTAGGCGTCCCCAGTTTGACTGGGGAAACCTAAACTGATACTTTAGGCTCAGCGCTGAACTCGATCACTCTACCTCAACTTTTATTTCCTTTCTTCGTCTCTGCTTCACTCTTCTTCACCCTTCATCTCTGCCTCACTCTGCTTCATTTTTTTATTTCTCCAAAAAGGTCGATACCTCCTCTCTTCTTGCTCCTCCATTCTCTCTTCTTGGTCCTCCATCCTTCACTTCACCAACTTCATTCTGCCTCAACTCATCACCAACCCTGCAACGGGGCTTGCATTGTCAGTTTGCTCTCATTGTGGACATCGTCGTCCTCCCTCTCACCACCATGGGTTGTCTCCTTCTAAAGCGTCCTCTACAGGTTTGTTTCCAACCACACCTTCATCATCTTCATTTTGTATCTCTCACACTAACCATACTCGTGTTTGGTTATAAATGTAGTCTTTTAGATTTTCTTGTTAGTTGTGAAACTTTAAAATTGTGCTTGTTATAAGGAAAGTGTTGCCAGAACAAACTATTTAACCAAACAATTCCTAATTATGATTCACACATAGGATTTGAAGGCAGTGCTAGTTCTCAAGTATGGGAATATTTTGAATTATCTCAGACTTTCTTTCCATCCTATCATTGTTTTTTCTTAATTTAGTATTTCTTTTGATTTATTGATGAGTTACGATATAATTGAGCTTCTTAACCTGTATTGTTATTGTTATTGCCGTGATTGGTAATTAGATGTGCTTTATCTTGCAAGACGTTGGAAGATATGTGTATAAAGGCTTAAACTACTTTGTAGAAACATAAAAAGAGAAGCAAGGTGCTATAAACCCAAGTCCAAAAAGAAAGCTTAATCATCTCAAAATACTAATCTATTGAGTAGAAGAGCCCCTTGAACTCTTAAACTTCATTTGCATGTGAAGCTCTCCAATGTGAGACTCATAATACTAAGTCATTGATGAAGAAAAATATTTTAAGGAAATTAAGGAGGGCATTTATACCAACATAGTATGTAGAAGTTAAAGAGGGCATTTATACCTGTCATGAATCGATCATTCGGTACATCCATCTTGTAATATCCCAATTTTTGATTAAGGGCAAATCATGACTATTGTGGATAATTAGAAATTTAATTTGAATTATTATGTTTTTTATGGTAAAATTAAGTAATATGTCGCAATTAGTGGAAAATTAAAAGAATGACCATAAGTTGGGGATTAATGGAGAAATTAATTACTAACTAAGAGAGAAATGAGAAATGTAATTAGAATGGTTAATGGAGGGATTAAGGTGATTAATTGGGAAATTACTTTATGTGAGCAAATCAGAAATTGACAAGTGTCAATGTGAGATGAAGCAAGGGAGTGTGTGAAAGTCAAATGGCATTGGAAAATGATATTTTCTCTTTCTTCTTCTCTTACTTTCGGCTAACAAGGAGGGAGTAGGATTATCATTGTTTCCTTCATCTACTTGCTCCATCTCTCTCGTTCTCTCTCTTCTCCCTTCTTTAGACACCATTGTTGCAGAAAAAGGGAAGGGAAAAGCTTGAAAAAAAAGGTAAGCAAATGCCCTCCATTGCTCAAACTCACTTCATGAATGTTGTTCCTTGGAGTGAGAGCTTCATTTTGGTGTTTATAGTGTGCCCATTGGTGTTGGTTTATGCCTACATGAAATTTTGGGAAGTGGTGAATCAAGAAGTCTCTTTGGCAAAGTGAAAGAGGTAAGTGAGACCAATCTATCTATCTAAGTTTTATGCCAAATGATTGAGTTTGTAATTTCTGGAAATTCTAGCCTTGAATTTGAAAATGAGAGCCACTGTGTGTTTGGTATGTTATTGGCATGAAAATGGTGTCTTGTGGGAAGTTTGGGATAGATAGAATTGATTGGTGATTGAAATGGTATGTTTGGATGAGTTTGGAATTTTGATGTTTGTGTTGCCCAAAACCAAAGCAAGATAATGGAGTAGGATTTTGGTCATTTTGAGGTTGCCATTGTGTTCCTTGTGGAAAATTGTGTGGGAGAAGTGTCAAATGTGAATTTTTAACCATTGGGAACTTGGTTTTGAAAGTAACAAGTTTTGGTTAGTAAGAAACTCTGTTCTGGCAGTGATCTTGCATGGACGTTTTAAAATAGCAAATGGTGTTGGAAAATTATGAAACTTTCCAGGATTAAATTTCACCTTTCAAGCTTCAAAATGGACATATATATCATGTCATTCCGATTTATAAGCTAGGAGTTATGACAGCCCAAAGTTTGATGTTAAATCTGGGATCAATTCTGGAGCAGTATGGGCATTTCTTAAATTCTGTATTTGTGTGGTGATTTCTAGTATTGGTCCATATTTTTCTAGTAAATATGACTTAAATAGCTTTCATTATGCTTTGGTATCACCTCATTTTGTTTTTTCTAGAATTAGTTATGCTTTTTGGAAGTTCAGCTGTGAAACATAATTTTCCTGGCTACAGCCAGAAGGTTCTTGGCTACAGCCAAGAACCTTCAGACCACTGTCTGGCTGCAGCTAGAAAATTTTGGCCTGCAGCTAGAACACTTCTGGGCTTTTTTTGGCCACAGCCAGAAAAGTCTTGGCTACAGCCAGAAACTTTCTGTGATGTTTTTGGCCGCAGCCAGAGATTTCTTGGCTACATCCAACCCCTTGTTTTCAGCACCTTATGATTTTGAAAAGTGCTTTCCAACCCGGTGTTTCCCAATCGTTTAGGGCTTTTATTATAGCCAATTGTAACTACTTAAAGGACATAAATGATAACCAAATCTAAGTATTGTGAAGTCAATTGAGTATTGGAATAGAGAATAACTCCTCGTCCGTAATTATAATTATAGGATATGATATTTGCCCTCCTCAAGATAGACCTGCGACAAAGCACGCACGGAACGAACCAGGTAGTGACTCTTCTGTTATATATTGGGATATATTGTATAGTTTTGTGTAATCCCTAAGACAAGGGAAAAGTATGTGCGCTTTGTGCCTTTGTATAAACCCTTATTTAATGAATAGAACCCGAGTGAGTCGGGAATTTACTTTGCACTCTGATATTTGTAAATGGAATCCACCTATACAGGCCATTATTGTTTTGTATTGTGAATAAGTTTTGAAAAAAGTATCCGATTTTTGGGCAAAAGATTACCTTAATAAGTCCTAATTTGAAATATGGTCTCTAATTCTAACTTAATTATGTGTTTAAGAACTTAATCTTGGCCTAAGGTGGGAAGGGGGTTACACATCTCACGTACACTAGACTGCACAATTGAATCTCTTTCACCAAGTGTACGGTTAGATGTACTATAATGTCAAAGAAAGAAGGTGGAAAATACATTTCTTCAAGTTCACATAGAGTACAAACAATTAGCCTTTGTAAATTTATAACTTAGTTGAATCTACCACTTTACTACAGATCAACTTGAAAAAAATGTAAAGTTTAGTGATGGTGTTTCTTAAATTTTTAGGGAAAATGGATCGTATACCAACCGGTAGGAAATTCTGCATGAGCACATGACAATCATGAGACTTAAGGTTCTTTAACTTCAACTCTTTCACTGATACAAGGTTCTTTATATTTGAAGAGTAGCCATCAGGAACTTTAATTCCTTGCAGAATTTCACAAAACTATTTTTTTCCTTTCCTCGACAGAGTGTATGCTACTAGCGGTAGATAAGTACAATGCCCTTGCTTAGTTGGTGCCAACTCTTCTCTAATTCCCAAGTTCACCAAATCCAACCTCGAATTGACACTATCCTTGCTTTTTCCTTGGATATTGAGCAACGTGCCAATTAGACTATCACAAATATTTTTTTTCTATGTCCATCATATCAAGAAAATGTCTCACATATAAAGACTTTCAATATGAAAGTTCAAAGAAATGGACTTTTTCTTCCAACCACTTGTCTCGATTTGCTTTGCAAAAGGTCAAAATTGTTATCCAAGTCTTTTACCATTGAAAACACCTGGACATCGGTCAACATCTTCAGTGGGCTACTTTCCTCTGAGTCACCATTGAAAGCCTTTTTGCACTTCCTCCAATGATGTGTGATGGTAAGAATCTTTGATGTCCCATGTAAACATTTTTCTTTCAATGTTCTAGTTAAACTAAATGAGTCTTATCTGCACATATAGGGCATGTACCATATCCTTTGACGTTGTATCCTGACAAATTACCATAAGTAGGGAAATCATTAATTGTGCCAAACAACATGGTTTTCAAACTGAAACTTTCATCCCTATACCCATAATACACATTGACGCCTTCTTCCCAAAGCAGATTCAAGTCATCAATCAAAGGAGCCAAGTATACACATATATCATTCCATTGAGGAGTATCTACAGGGTGCCTAAGCTTCGTGTCTTTAATCCTTTTATCTGCATACCATGTCAACTGTTTAGCAATCTCTGCATTACTGTACAGTCCCTTGAATCTCAAAATAATTAGAAAATATCATAGGACCTTCAAAGAATTTTTTCCTTTCTTCTTCCTATATCGAGATGCGTCGCATTTAGGGCACTTTTCCAACGTTGCATACTGATTTTGAAATAATCCGCAATCATTAGGACATGCATGTATCTTCTCATATCCCATACCGATTGTAGAGCAAAGAATTCACTTTGCCTCATATGTCTTGGTAGGAAGTACATTTTCTTCTAGAAGCATATTTTGCAATAGTTCAAGCAGTGTGGTGAAACTCGAATCACTCTATCCATAGCAAGCTTTAAATATAATGGTTTCTTCAATACTACTAGCAATCTTGTATATTTAGTACTACCGGCATATAATGGTTTGTCTGCATCACCTTTCAACTTCTCAAATTCGTTAGGGCAGTTATGAAGCACCCCTTCAACCACATTTAGCATTTCTTCAAGACCATCATCTTCATCAAACATACTTTGATCAAATTCAATTGAAGCACCACTCGTGGTATGCATCCGATCACTACATGCATCGTTCGTCTCACCATGCCTTGTCCATCTTGTACATGTTTGATCAATTTCGTAACACATTAAATGATCTAGCAAATCAAGTGGACTAATCCGCTTTCCAAAACAAGATAAGGAAGGACACAAGATTTTGTCAGGATCTTTTGTATGCTCGATTGCAAATATAATAAACTCTTTCACCCCATCTATATATTCCCTTGAACACCGATTAGATGACATCCATTTACGATCCATCTATACCTTCAATCTATTTTTAAAAAAGTATATGGTTAGTTGTATGATTATTGCATTTACTAATTACTTTTATGTTCTCTTACCAATTTTAAAATAAAATTGGCAACATGAAATCTTAAAAATTGAAGCTTTCTAAATCTTAAACCCTATGTTTTAATTGACAAATAATCCATTAATTAATCCTACAACATCATAATAATTTTTCACAACTCATAATGAAAGAAATCATATTTGCTAACACATATCATGGATAAATTAGAAAACATTACAAGTCAACAAATAAAATACAAGTGTTAAGAATATATAAATAATTATTTTACTTATGCAACTAATCCATAACAATCATTAGAACACCTACAAATTATAACTAACTACATATTTTCACATACAACCAATACAAAATAATATTTAATTTTATCTCTTTCATTTTTTTACCATATAAAAATGAGAGTAATTTTTCAAATTTCATAATAAATTAAATATAAAATAAATTTATCAAATGAAACTATTATTAACTTCTAATAAAATCACATTTGTAAGCTCTAAGTTTAAAAACTTACCGTAAATAGAAGCTTTAATAGACTAATGAACTAAAACTACAAGCACAAATTAAACATGACAAAAAATCAATAAAAAATTAGTGGATGTAACTTATTTTTTTAATAATAATAATGTGTACAAAACATCAATATATAAAAAAATAAAATATGATTAGCTTAAATCAACAAATATGATTTAGGCAAAAAACAAAAAGAAAGAAAAAAAAATAAAACAAAAAGGAAAACATAACCCCAACATCAATTAAATTATTTTCAGTTCAATGTTGAGAATAAAAAAAATTATTTTTTATTACATTACCAAGTATTCTTAGGTCAGTCATAAAGATGATGTATATATACATACATATATTTATTTATTTATAAAAAGGGAACTAGACACACACATGTAATTAAATATTTACTTTAATTTCTCTTGAATATTATAATTTAATAAGATAATACAACAACTTATTTTTCTACCTCTATAAAATGGAACACAAAAAATAGTTTGTTGTATGTGTGAATTATCATAGGAAAGCAAACTAGATATTTCACAATGCTTGTGTTCTTTTAATATTTATATATACCAACAAGCAGCAAGAATATATATATTCTCTAGTACAGAATGCCAATTCATAATCACATGGTCTAAAACTCAAAACTAACCCCACGAGTGAAGCTATAAAGATGAGCTTTTATAAAAGAAAATAAGAGACCGCATGATAACTTATGATTCCTAAAAGTGAAGTGTAATGACCCCAAAATGGGATTAAGGGCTAATGACTTCAAAAGTGGATGTAATTATTGTTAATAAACAGTTTTGAAGAGCATGATGTGAGATTGTGATTCGAATGCATTCTGATCGGTGTCTAAACCTTGCATCTAAGATTAATTGTGTGATAAAGTTCAAAATGAATCTTAACGTTAGGGGAAGGCGCATGAATGGTGATATGAATGATATAAATGTGCTTAGTAGTGATTCAAGTGGAATTATCATAATCAGGGGCAAAATGGGTAAAAAAGAAAGTTACCGACCAATTGGTCAGTTATCGAAGAGGAAGCTCCTTGGTAACTTAAAGATCAATGGTTGAGATTTATTGTTAAGAGAGTAAAATCATGTGTGTGTGAACTCATGTGGGCCATGGAAGGTGAAATGAGATGTTTACAAGTGGCAACATGAGAGCTATGGGATTAAGTCAACTTTTCAAACACATTTCCCTCTCTCCTCTCTCCTTCAAGGTCGGATAGGGAGCATGGAATAAGGGAAAAATCTGTTTCTTCATCATCATCTCATTCTCTCTCTGCATTCTTCATTTTCATGTGCTTAAGGAAGGAAAGAGAAAGTGAAAGGTGAGGTTTAAACTTGCTTAATGTCTCCTTTAGCTCCATTAATCTTCATTAATCTTATTCATGGTGATGAGAGCTTTATTGCTATGATTTTAGATTTTTGAAAGGTGGTGTTTGAGTGGTTGAAGAAATTTGGGAGTGGTGGAATCAAGGATCTAACCTTGGGAAAAGGAAGAGGTGAATATTTGGTGCATTTTGATATATTTATTGTAATGGTTGGTTAAGTTTTGGGATTTTTTATTTTCCCCCTAATTTTGGTATAATTTGAAATACATGAATTGGCTAGTGTATTGTAGTGGAATTGGTGGTATATTGTGCCTTTGTGTCATTAGAGTTAGTTTGGAATTTTGGAAGGAAAATTAGTGTCATTGGCTAATGTGTGGGAAAGTGATAACCAAAACCAAAACTTGTTGCTAGAATGAGAATTTGGTTTCTTTAAGATCTCTAAATAGGTTCCTTATGAAAAATTGTATGGGAAAAAGTAGTTTGTGGATTTTGGGAGCCATTGGACACTTTGGCGGGAAGTTTGGAAAATTCTCTTAGTTGCTGCGTTTTGGCTACTGATAAGCCTCACTCAAGTGCATAGGGGTATCACTCAAGTACAACATCCTATTTTCCCTTTTCCTTCAATTTTCGGTTACACTTCCATGCCAAAATGAAAAAGTGTATTTTCTCACTTGCAAGTGATATGGGTGATCACTCGAGTGAACCTTGTCCCACTCGAGTGCAAGAGTATTATACGCTATGGACTCTCAAGTGTTGTGCTATCACTCGAGTGCTAGAGCCAGTGCCTGAGTGCACTTCTCATTCTAGGGTTTCTGTTGCTCTCAAGTAGTCACTTCTTGTGCCTCATTGTGTAGGACTCGGGTGAGCATGAGGCTACCACCCGAGCATTGTAATTGGGACTCGAGTGAATGAGTCAAGAATCAGTGTTTTCACTTCTGAAAAAGGGATTTTTGGTCAAGTGTTCCCAACCCTTTAAACATGTGTCTAGGCTTCTAGTAGCCACCTAAAGAGTTCAAATGATAACCAACATTAAGTGTTATGAAGATAAGAATTTAGAATAGAGAATAACCTATCATCCTTGATTTTGGTTATAGGGTTTGATATTTGCCCTACTCGTTAGCTATCTGTACCGGAGCACACTCAGAAAGAATAAGGTAGTGACTCTTTCCCTTATACTATATGTAATACACGGTATGTTTGATTTATCATTGTTTATGGGTCTAACACCTGCGGCCTATTGCTGTTGACGGTGGGAGGACCGTGCCTTCAGGGTGGTGGAGTCCAGGGGATGAGACTATGTGAAAGCCAAAAGGCTATATGTGAGAACCGAAACGCTATTAGTAAAACCTTCACCCGCGGCCCATCAGTGTCACAACTACAAAATATACCTACAACTACCCTAAAGGACGTCCCTTTTTAAAAAAGGGATTACCAAAATATAGGCGGGTGGCATATGTGTAATTATAGGTGAAAATTGGAAAGGTTTGCGTGTCTAAAATAATTAAATCTCGCGCTAAAAGGTGTCAGGAAGTGTTTTAGACGTCCCCAGTCAAAATGGGGACGTCTAAAGACCCCTAAATCCAGGCAGGATATTATACTAAAAATAAAAAAATATATAAAAGCTTTAGATGTCCCCAAAACAGTTGGGGACGCCTAAAGATGGGCTGACTTTAGACATCCCCTGCTATTTTAAGGACATCTAAAGCTTGATCACATGCATTGGTCGACATGACCGGTGCATGTGATCTTATCAGAAAAATGCTTTAGGTGTCCCCAATATTGGCTGGGGACTCCTAAAGGCTCCTCTACTCACCATCAATTAACTCTGCCTCGCTCCTCCTATCTTCACTTCCCCATCTTCGTGCTCTCTTCTCCCCTTCTTGTGTTTCTTCTTTCTCCAAATCTTTCTATTTGGCTATCCCTTATTTCTTCTTGGTCCTCTATCTTACCCTCTATTTCATCTATAGCGTGCCTGCTCATCTGCGTCTTTGCTCTGGGTTTGCACCGTTTCTCTCATTCTCACCACCGTCGTCCTCCCTCTTACCACCGTGGGTCATCTCCCTCTAAAGTTTCAGCTACAGGTTAACTAACTAAGTTTATTTAATTTATGATAATTAGGTAGATTGAACTTTAAAAAATGACTATAGTAGTATTGCACACTGAACTTGTGAATTCTTATCAAAATGCATTTGATTCTCGGCTAGAATTTAAGTGTGATTTTTGCTTAAGCTTTATCTTTACTGTTTTGGTGGTAGACTTGCTGAGACAATTGTTGTCAACGTGAGTACTTGAGTAACTGTTATTGGTTCCTAAAATTTTTCAGTTATGTGGAGAGTTTTTGCTGAATGTGAATCTGAGGAGTCATTTTTGCTATCACTTTATCTAAAAACTTGTGCTGGACTTCTACAGCTTGCTTGCTATTGAATTTATGGACTAATTTGTCTACTATGAATTTAAAGTTTGACTTGAAATTGACTGTGTTACTTGCTTGGATTGTCAAATCTGTGTGCTGAAGTGCTGTCATAAAGTGTGACTGTTGTTGAGCTTAACTTTGCTATCCTCAATTGCAAATATTGAGTTTAATTGGTGATTAAAAGAATAAATTAAAGTGTGACTGTGAATGGCTTGCTGCTGTCATTTGGCTAAAGAATTTGGAACGTGCTGTTGATGGTATTTGGAGCTAAACATTGCTCGTTGTAACTTAGTGCTAGAACTTTCTTTCTATCATTGACTCTTGGAGTATGAATTAATTGTTCAAGTTCCACTTTGTTGTCATAAACCTATTCCATTGTGATTTTGGATTTTTGGAACTTTATTGCTGTGATCAATCTTGGAACACTTTTGAATCAAAAATTGTTGTGTGGAAGAAAAATATAATATTGATGTTAATAATTTGGTTGCTAAAAAATAATTGTATTATATTTGTGCTTGGTGCTAGAAGTTAAAGGTTAGTTTCATTTAAATTAAACTTAGATAGTTTGTTATTTTGATTTTGGGATGCCTCACTTTTAAGGGGAAATGCTGCCAAAATTTTGAAAAACAAAATAGTAAAAGGCAATCCCAATGTTGACAATTATTCTTAACTTGAGTGTAAATGGGAATGGCGTAAGTGGTAATAAAATGGATTATAGTTGGATGAATGCTTTGAGAACAAGTGAAGAATATGAGAATGGGGTTGAAGAGTTTATTGAATATGCTAGAAGGAATGCTCTAGCAAAAAATGGGATGTATTTTTGTCCTTGTGTCAATTGTTTAAATGAGAGAAGACATGATGTTGAAGTTATAAGGGATCACCTACTTTGTGATGGAATAAATCTTCGAGATACAAGGTGGATATGGCATGGTGAGGAAGTAACTGATTGTCCATTCCATAAGAAGGAAGCTATGGATGTCATAGATGAAGATAGAATGGAGAAAATGATTCACAATGTTGAGATAGAATCTTTTGTGCAGTCGCATGAATATGACAACCTGCGGAGTGATGCAGAGACACCGTTGTACCCTGGGAGTAAGTACACAAGACTGATAGGAACATTACATTTGGTTAACTTAAAAGCAACTTGTGGGTGGACCGATATTAGTTTCACATTGCTGCTTGAATTGTTGTGTGATATGTTTCCAGGCGATAATGTACTTCCAAATCATATGTATGAGGCCAAAAAAATCCCATCTACTGTGGGTATGGAGTATAAAATGATACACGCTTGCCCTAATGACTGAATACTGTACAGAAAGGAGTATGAAGGTTTGAGTGAGTGCCCCAAGTGTCAAACTGCATGATACAAAGTAAAGAAAGATGGTGGTTGTGGCGATAGGGCAACTAAAAGGCAACATTTAAAGGTTTTGTGGTATCTTCCAATAATACCGTGTTTTAAGCATTTGTTTGGGACTGAAAAAAAAAAAGCAAAGAAGTTGAGATGGAATTCATATGAGATAATATCTGACAAAAAATATCTTCAGCACCCGGCTGACTCTCCATAGTGGAAGAAAATAGATGAAATATTTCCTGAATTTGGCAGCGAGCTGAGAAACCTTCAGCTTGGGCTTTGTACAGATGGCATCAATCCTATGGAACTCTTAATAGCACACACAGTGTGTGGCCAGTACTCCTTGTAATATCAACTTGCCTCCCTGACTTTGTATGAAACGCAAGTATGTGATGCTTTCTATGATGATTTATGGACCAAAACAACTGGGGAACGATATCAATGTCTACTTGGCGACTTTGATTGAGGACTTGAGGAAGTTGTGGGAGGAAGGCGTAGATGTGTTTGAAGCATATACGAAGAAGTCCTTCAAGCTATGTCCAATGATTTTCACCACGATAAATGACTTCCCTGCGTATGGAAACTTGTCAGGGTATAGTGTGAAGGGGCATAAAGCATGTCCTATCTGTGAAGCAAACACTCACTTCCACCAACTTAAGTATGGAAGAAAAACAGTCTACCTTAGTCATAGGAGGTTCCTTCATAGGTTTCAACCATATTGTAGGTTAAGAAAGCATTTTAACAGCTTACTAGAGCATGGAATAGCTCCAAAGACATGAACCAGAGAAGAGGTATACAGTTAGGTCGAACGTATCAATGTCTTATTCAGCAAGAATCAGAAGACTATGGGTAAGAAGAACATATAAAAGAAGAGATCAATTTTCTTTGATCTTCCATATTCGTCTACGATGGAAAGGTTTCAAGAATAAGCTTCCAGCAAAGTACATTTGAGGGGACCTGAGGGGTCAGGATCCATGTTAGCATTATTCATATTTGTCTCTAGGGACTGGAGGTTGTTTATGGCATCACAAGAAGATCCTAACTTTTTGGTAAAATTTCTTCCTTCATAGTCTTTTATTTGAACATAGTTGACATTATTGATTCGGTTTTCATTGTTTTCCTTTCACAGGCATTAAGTGCAGCAAATATAGAGAGGCAAACAGCTAATAAGTATCAGCATTATATGTCTTATAGTGGTTATCGAAAGCTTGAGCGAAAGATGATGGCAAAAGAGTTGGAGAAAATGAAGGAAGCAGCCACATTAGATCCTAGCATTGTGGTCCAGGCCCCTCTACCTCGTCCACGTCACAAAAAATGGAAAGCAGGGAGGATTAAGGGTGGGAAGTACGTAAATCCGACTGTTGCTGGAAGAAGGCCCTAAAGCAAAGAAGGAAAAAAAGAGAGAATAGAACACGCCCACAAAGGAAGCCCAGACCCGGCTGAGATCTGATAACTTGGACCTAAACTTGATGGATATGGGAAGTGGATATGCGAGAAACCCAACTGATTGGAGGGAATGATATAGATCATACAGAGGCGCCGCAAGGATCATCGAGCTGGACATCATCGCATCACCTTGACCTTTATCTTCTTTCTCCCTTCCCTTTCTTATGTCACCGGCGGAACGAGCCTCTTCTCTTCACCATTGCCGCCGGTGACGCCCTTAAACCAGATCTGAGAAGACAGAAGCTCACCACGAGATGAGAGACGAGGGAGCCGTAAGAAGGAGCTGTTAAAGCGTGACTGAGAGAGCTGGGGAATTGACCGAAAACTGAGAGAGAATCAGGGAGGCCAAGAGCTGAGAGCGAGGAGCTCATCCTTTTCACCACTTCATCGCCGTCACACCTCGCCACTATTCCACTCTTCATCGTCCTCCACCTCCATCCATTTTCTTCACCGTCAGAACTCCATTTTTCTAATGAGCTCCTTCCACAATCTTAGGCTGTGACTCCTCTGTCTGAAATCACTACCGCCGGCAGCCTCCCCTGTTCCTGAACTGTCTAACCCATGGCTTATTTTCCTCTTTTTTGGTTCAAAATCCAGCACTAATTGCTCAATTGATTAAGTGCTGATTTGTCATTTTTAATATGTGATTTTATGGCTGGGTGTTTGAATCAGATTGGGATTATATTTCTTGAAGTTATTCGCATGATTGGTTAGGTAATTTTGTGCTCTTGGGGATGAATTGGAGATGACTTGAGCTCAATTGTGCTTCAAAGGGGAGTTTATTTTATCTATAGTTCATTATATTTGTGATTTCTTAGGTTTAAGAATTTATTTATGTAATGAAACTATGATTTTAGTTATGATTTCTATGGATTGAGTTGTTGTGATTTGGAATTTGTAATGAGGATTTATGCTCATCAATATATATGGTTATATATATGTTTATCTATGATTCTATTGTTTCTCTCTATTTAACATGGTATTGTTGATTGGTTTGATTGAAACAGAATTATAGTTAAACCTAAATGCATTGCTTATTCCGTAATCGCTCTCTAAGGGGTTTTAATAATGCTTAAATGAATGGGTTCATGAGTTTAAGCATTAGACTCAATTGTAATTGAGGTTTGGTATTTTAGTAAACTTAGAGAAACTCATTACACTAAGAGGGCTTAATAGAATTTCAAGAGTAAGGGTTTCTCTCTTGTGATGCTATACTCATTGGTTAATGAGGTTTGGTATATTAGAAGCTTAGTGCATTAACTCCCTAAATATTTTAATTGAGCATGGATAGCCATTGAAAATTATTTCCAAGAGCATATTTATCACTTGCATTTCTAACCAATTTCCATTCCATATCAATTTTATTCCAAAAATCCAAAAATATTAGTTTTAAAAGCATTTTAGTTTAATTGCAATTTAGTTGTTAGATAAAAAGCTCAAAGATCATTTTTAACTCATTTCTTGTCAATCATTGCACTTAGTTTCTAGGTAATTAATAAAAGGCTCTTCGAGAGACGATCCGGGATTGTCCCTATATTGCAATCCTTGGTTATTTTTGAAGTGGTTACCAAGGCACAAAGCCGACAAAGCCTTATTTCTTCAAGTAGCGCCGTTGCCGGGGAGTCGAGTAATTAGTTCCCTAGTTGCTAAGTGTCAATCTTTGATTAATTGGTACCTTGAGCCTTTAGGTTGCATTTTAGTTAGTTTTGGTAGTTTTGCTTGTTTTTCAAAGCATATTACATCTTTTGTCATTTTGAAATCCTTTTCCCCTTTTTCATTTGCATTTGTGTTCTCTTAGATTTTTTTTCCTTAGTTTTTTGTTAGATAATCCTCTTTGTGATTCATTGGAATTTATTGTGATTGGATTTCATGGCTTGGTTTAATGGTAATCAAGGCTTATCCGTTCACTCTCACTCTTCTGTAGTAGATTTGACTGAAAGGAAAGAGTCCATCTCTGAAAGCATCCATGCTATTCAACAAACATTGCAGCTTCTTCAAGCCAAGATAGGATGTCAAGATAGTCCAATTGGTGAAGAATGTAATGGTCCATTCCACTCTCCATATCATGAACCATACCAACAACCTTCATTCCAATCTCGTTACTCACCACACCCACCCCTATAGATCATACCATGAACCCACCTTTCAACCACCTCAAACCCACTTCAACCATACTTCTTCGCCTTACCCATTCCATCAAGAATCACCCACTCTACTCTATCAAGAACCATCATATCCATTTCATCTTCCCCTATTTTCCCCTACTTCCATCCAATGTAGAACTCCCTATGAACCACTTTCTCCATCATTCTATGAACCTCCACCATAATCTCCTACCCCTCAACCTAGTGGATTAGATGCCCTCTTCTCATCCCACAACATAGATTCCCTAACAAGTGTATTGACAAGGAAGTATGAAGCACTCCAAGAGCCATACCTTCAGTTACTCTTCCATCAAGGTACAATTGGAAGCTCTAGGAAGATAGAAGAGCAATTAAAAGACATTGATGAGTTTTTCAAAGCATACTTTGCTCATATGCTATGGTTAAAAACAAGAGGTGAAGATGGAACCCTTTGGCCCCATGACCTACAAGAAGAAGCACAAGGAGTCCAAGCTCAAGGGTCAAATGCCACTTCACAAGTGGAAGACTTTAAACCTCAGGTGCCTATTCCCACACAAACATATGAAGTGGAGCAAGTTCAAAATAGTATTGAAGAGTCTTCCTTACCATTCGATAATGATCCTATTGTTATAGAAGCAGACTCTCCTACTACTTTAACTAGTGAGGCAATTCACGATTTGAGTGATGATGCGGTGGATGAGGAAATCATTGTTGAATCCCCTCAACTGTTTGAAAATGTAATTGCTCCACTACCCTACTTAATTACCATTGTGCCTTGGATTTCAACTTGCTCAACATTCTCTTTAGAGTGTTTTTCCATATTGAGGACAATGTGTTGATTAAGTGTGGGGGAGAGAAATACGTTTCAAATCCCACTATTTGGTTGTTTTTAAATGAAAAATGCCATTAACTAGAAAATTTTTCAAAAATTTTTCAAGAATGACTTGCTTTGATACATGTCTTAAGTGGTAAAGGGTCGCATTTGCCACTTTGGAATGTGATTTGTGGGTAATTCCTTGAGTTTTCATATGATCTAGTGTTTTGGCAACTTGTTGAAGCCATGTTTTGTTCTTTTTAAGTGAATGGTGAGAGAAATGAACCCACAATTGGATTTTTGTTTACTTCACTTGTTTTGAGAAAAGAAAGCTTTTACATTATTAGTGCATTTAAGAGTTGAACATTCTTATAATTGATTGCAATGTTTTGATTGATTATGTTTGTAAGGTTAGCATTAGGAATAGTGAAGTAAATGTATTGTGGTTAGTTTGCTATGCAATTGATTATATTGGAGTGAGCACTAGGGAGAAACCTTGTTGGAAGATTATTTGGGCCTTGAATCCTTTCCATGTGTGATATTCATTTAGTTTTTCACCTTCTAGAACTTGTTTCCACTCTCATTCAAAACAATATTGGCATTAGTGTGATGGAAATGAAAGAGGCATTCAATTCTAAACCCTTTTAACCTAAACACAAACCCTCATTCATCACCATTTTTTTACGCCTTTGAGCCATTCCTATGTTGTATGCATGTCTTGTTATTCATAGTGTTCATAGTATTCTAAATCAAAGTGGTTTGCCAATAGGAAGTTGAACATTGTATATAGTGGAATGCCATGTATTAAAAAAGAGAATTAAAAAAAACAAGAAGAATTGAATTGAAAAAAAAAGTATTGCAAAAAAGAAAGAAAGAAAGAAAGAAAGAGAATTGGATTGAAAATAAAAAGGCAGAAGAAAAGAGAAAAAAAATTGATTGAATTAAAAAAAAAAGAGAGAAAAGCAAAAGAAATACCAAGAAGGCATTTGTTCATGAATTTAGAAAAGAATTGGCAAGAGTTTTCAAGTTATTTAGATGCTATGAATTTATTCATTAACTTAAACTTGCATATCAACAATTTCTTCTTCTGTTTAATTCATTCCATCTAGCCTTTATCCATCATTACAACCCTTTTAAGCCCTCTTGATTCATTGCATTTAGTGTTATAAGTAGTAGAGAAGTTAGAGTTGTTACAAGCCTATGGTAAGGTGTTGATTAAGTGAACTAGAGTGAAATGACCCTAATGAGGTGAGATGAGTTAAACACTAATACCTTGAGAGTCTCTTGTGCTTCATTCTAATATTTTGGATTGTGTGGTTAGCTAATTTCTTTGCATTACTTGATTATGATTAGTGTTGACTTGAGGAATTTGATTAATTGATACATTGCTTTCCAATTATGAAATTGCTCGTCATTTAAATGCATTAGTGATTTGAATTTAGAAACTTGTGCTTCATTGCCTTTGTTCAGCAGTACAAAGGTCTAAGTGTGGGGGAATTTATTGAACTATATTTTTACATGATTTTTCCATGATTAATTTGGGATTTTAATGTATTTTCTGGGACATTATTGCATTATTAAGCATGAATTTTGGCTAGGAACAATTGTTTTGAATTAATGGTAATTAGGGGCAAAATGATCAAAATTATTAATTATTTTGTACTGTTGTTTCTTGGAATTTAAATGCTACTTATGCTTAAATTTTGTATTGTAGGTATTAAAGAAGAAATTGAAGATTTTGGAGTTTCAAACTATTGGGCCAAGTGGAAAAAGGAAAAAAAATTGAGTTGGGCTGCTATTTTGGGCTTCTTGTAGCTGAATGAAAAAAAAAACAGATTTGGGCCCGCAAGGAGAAGAGGGCCCAAAAGCAAAGAAGAAGAAAAAAGAGAATAGAACAGGCCCAAAAAGGAAGCCCAGACCCGACTGAGATCCGATAACTTGGACCTAAACTTGATGGATATGGGAAGTGGATATGCGAGAAGCCCGACTGATTGGAGGGAATGGCATAGATCATACAGAGGCGCCACAAGGATCATCGAGCTGGACATCATTGCATCACCTTGACCTTCATCTTCTTCCTCCCTTCCCCTTCTTGTGTCGCCGGCGGCACAAGCCTCTTCTCTTCACTTCCCTTATTCTCTAGGTTAAAAGTGAGTTGTGCATTGTTTGGATGAGGAGGTGAAAATATGTTTTAGCATGAGGCATAAAATTGCAACCACCAAACAAGGCCCTTACTCATTTAACCTCCTCTTAGAAAAAATATGAAAATAAATTCTGCACTTGTGATGTTCCACTTTTGTCCTTCATTAAGCTCCAAAATAATATCTTTGATCTTGACCACTCAAGTTGTGCCACATCATCACCTACAAAATTATATTCACAAAGGTAATACCTTTTGCTCAAAATTAAAGAACATTGGGAATAACAAATATTAATTAAAAATATAACAATTTAACTAATATAATTCCCAAATTATTCGTTCACTAAAATCTCACATTAACACTTGATTACACTCAAAATATTCAATTAAGTCTCACAAAAGCCCAAGATTAATTACTAAAAATATATAAATATTGAGCTCTATCACTGAGGTTGCAGTGAGGATTGTAAGTAGTTAGAGCATAAGTACAAAGTTTTTTTCATATTGGGAGTGCTTAATTTTCATAACTTTTATACTGCAGGATGAACTGGAAGATCATAGTAGTCAAGGTTCGTTCACTCCAAGTGGACGGATGGACATCTTGTCAACAACGATTTGGAAGGCAAATCACCCCAAACATGTTAGAGGGGAGGCGGGGGAGTTCATGTCGTGAAGTATTTTAGCCGAGCCTCACATTCTTATTCGTCACAAGCTGAACTCAGTAGGGAGCTTGTAGCCAAGATTCACCAAGAAGTCTCACAAGAGCTAGAGGCCAACCGTTGTGACAAGCTCTGACAAGAGCTGTTGTCTGAGCTACGAGCTAAAATGATAAAGATGTTTGAATCACAGATGGCAACTTCTGAGAGTAGAACCTATTCATCCTCGGCCTTCCATAGTACCAAAGGAAGTTACAACCCAGTGGAGGAACCACTTGGTGACCCTTCTCACACTCCAAGACCGAGAGAACCTTCCATTCTCTATTTGGATGCCCCACTGCAGCATCCCATTGTAGATGCTCTTGTTCACAAACAAGCTACTACCCACTATCATCAGCAAATTCCACAGCATTTACGTAGTGTGACTGTGACGTGAGTTTGAGAGGGGCAAGAAGGTACAGCCATCCCTATTCCTGATGACGAGGTTGCCAGATAGCTCAGGCAAGAGGATCTTTCATCCTCTTGCCTATAAATCTTATTGGCTCAGCGGTAACACCTCAATGGTAGGAACTACCTCACTTTTACTTGAGATATGTTGGCATCTTACTAACACTATGATTTTTTATGTTCTAAAAGAACAGCAGGAAGCAAGCAAATAGACCTTCTTAGCACGACTGCAGTAGATCTATAAAGGCATTAAGCAGATTGATTTACATATGCCTACAGGGATTGTGGGCCAGGAATTAGAGTATCCCTTCACAATTGATAAAGAAGACCTTAAACAGTTCATTAAGTTGAAGGAGATAGATGTAGGATGGGTCACATTTGCAATCCTGTAAGTTTTTTATTTCTTATTTTTTCCTTCATTTAGTGAAGTGGTTTTTTGGTTTCATATATTCACTAGCTAATACATTCATCATTTTAATTCTATTATAGTTCCTTCCGTCGTATATGCATTAACAAGCAAAGAGTTGATTTATATGGATTCTTGTGTTCTACAAATATGATAAGGGATAAGAATACAGTGCAAAAAAAACTCACTATACGGGCTTCACAATGGGAGAGAACAACTATCGCTGTCATCTAGCTCCAATTGTTCAAGGGTACGCATTTTAATTTTGTCTATTTAAGATTTTTAATAAATAATTGCCTTACCATCTAACTTCATTTTAATTTGTATATGTTGTTATAGTTACCATTAGAGTTTGTGTGTTCTCTATCCTCGGTTCAACATAGTTTACTGGTTTGATTCCCTGCGTAAAAGGCCAAACAATGAAACAAAACACGTCTTCAACATGTAAGTTATTTTGTTTGTATTTCATTGATTCTTGATTCTTGACTTAAATAAATTGTTCTAATTTCTATTGATTTTCATTTTAATGATAGGCAACCCAGACATATCAAATCCTTGGTGGGCCCCATGATCATAAAGGTGGCAAAGACCTGAAATGGTTGTATCCAAAGGTACGTAGTTTCAAATCAAGTTCTTTTGATTGACGGTCATTTTAGATATGCCTTTATTGATTTTAACCATTTGCTCTTGATTTATAGTGCCCTCAATAACCTGGCGGCTGGGAATGTGGATACTATGTCTTACTTTATATGTTTAACATCATTCAGAGTGGTATTAGGACAAATTTTGAACAAGTAATTGCTTCTTCATTATCAAAGGATAATATTTTTGTTGTTGTAATTCAATTGCAAATTAATTCACTCACTTGATTCATTATTTCATCTAAGCTTATTTTCTGATTTGCAGATTTTTTACAATGAAAATTCCTACTTATATGAAGAAATTAATTTGATCAGAGACTTTTTGGCTGGACATCTTCTTCAACGTATACCAGAGTAAATTTTTTATTTATATTAGTTAATTAATTAGTAGTTTGTGTAGGACACACTTTATGGTGGCTGAACTTCTGTTGTACATATGTTGTTTACCTATCTCTTTTTTTATTTGATTGGTTAGTTGTTAAAGGGGATTCAAAAGTTTCTATATTCCAAGGTGTAAATTAGAGTTATTGTTGTACATACTAATAGATTGTAGGATAACATTTTTATTAGATAGTGCTGAACTATTGTTGTTTTCATTTTGGTTTATGCAATATTTCTTCTATCCAATTTCTGCAGTTTAAATTTATCATACAATGATGTATATAGAAGGCCATCAAAAAACTTTTGACGTCCCCAGTTTGGACTAGGGACGTCTAAAGTCCATACTTTAGATGTCCCCACTTCAAAGTGAGTCAGAAATACTTTAGACGTCTTCAGTTTACACTGGGGACGTCTAAAGTCCTGACTACAGACATCCCCTGTTTTGGGGACATCATTGACAGTTTTTTCTACGTCGTTCAGATAGATGTCCCCCTGTTTTCAGACGTTAAAAGGCCTAAAAAAGGGACGTTAAAAGCATCTTTTGTAGTAGTGTGTTGACAGTGGGAGGACCGTGCCTTCAGGGGCGGTGGAATATGGGGGATGAGACTATGTAATTATGTGCATATGTGGTAGCCTGCGTGCTGTGTTTATGCTGTGATGCTACTTGATGATGTCATTGCATGCTTTGTCATTACATGTTGTATAAGTGATTTGTTACTACTGGGATTCTTTAGAATCTTATTCTTTCCATTGACTAATCTTTAGACAAGGCAAGCAGCTCCAAGGAGAAGGAGACGACCAATGATGGATAGGACTCCTTAGGGAGATTTTTATTTTAGTTATTGGTTATCTATTTTGGATTGGGGATTATTGTATATTATTGGAATGTAAATATTATTTTGGATATGGTAGTGTAATCCCCTAAATGAAAATGTATGAACCCTTAGTATATATATAAAACCTGGAGGTTGCTGGGATTTTTGTTATATACTCTGATATGTATAATTGAGATTTAACTGCATAGATAATTATATTCGGATTATTGAATTTGAGACCAGGATAGGCAGAAATTTTTAAAGAATTTATGAAAACCCTGCCGAAAAGGAAGAGATTGGAAATGAATTTTAATTATCCGTCGGTCTCTAATTCATTCTAATTACGTGTTTTCGAATCATAATTATTGTTTGTAAGGCACGGGGTTACATGAAGGGGTTGGTGAGGCAATGGAATTCAACTTCTAAACAAACCCATATATGAACTTTTAGAACATTTTACACGCTCATAGTAGAACCAACACGTGTAGCAACTAATTATTGTGTTTGAGCATATCATAGAACCACCAAATTATCTCTTACAAAAGCACAGTACAATACAAAAGCTTTAAAAAAATGCAATATTTCAAAAGGAATTGAATAACCTGAAAAAAAGAGCATGACACTTATAGATTAATTGACCAGCGTAGTACGTGGAGTAGGGGACCACGTTGGTGACTCTATCTTGAGTGAGGAGAAGGAGGAAATTTGAGCAGTGGGGGCCAACTGGAGTGGGGACCAAAAGAGGAAGAGAGTAGGAAGAAAAGGGGACAATTGGGATATGAGTGGGGACAATAGTGGGAGCAAAAAATGAAGATGGATGTACCAAGAGAATATGATAGATGAAGACATGTGTGTGTGTGTGTGTGTGTTTAAGTATATAGAAGAAATTGGAGGCAGTGGACAAAAAGAAAGAGGGAAAGATTAATGGAAAGAGGAGGGAAATTGAAAAAGATAAAGAGGGGGGAACACGTTATTGGTTGAAGTGGATTACGCTATCCTTTCTAACCTAACATGGCATTTGCTAAGGCAAGCGCCACCCGTGGCTAGCACCCAGCTGGGCCTTAGGTGGCGCTTGCATAAATAAGCAGCCCCACTAGCTATGTCGCTTTCCCTATTAAGCGCCACAACTAGTGCACAGACTTAAAAAAGAGTGGAAAAAAATAAAAAGAGAATCTGTGGCACTTTCCTGAACAAGGGCCACAAAATATGCGCCACTTTTCCATATTTTTATAGTAGTATGCATAGTGCAGTGATATATTATGTTTGCATACTCGGATACTTTGCCTCTTGTTAGTTTCTTAATTTCTTGTTTATATGAGTACTATGAATTTGTTAGAGGCATTATGATTTAAATATAAGACTTTAAAAAATGATGATGCGACAGTTGTATATTATTAGCATATTTTAGTGAGATGATAGAAGCTATTGGTCATGAATATATGATAACTTAGTTTTTGCATTGGCTCAATATCTAATCACGGCCATATCTTTACTACAGTGTAAACAATGTCCTTTTGGCCACACTAGCTAAGCTGAAAAAGTTCTCTCATTTTCCTTTTATGTGAGACTTTGGTTCCAACCACACTATATCATGTGATTGCAAATTACCATGAATTTGTTTTTAATCTTGTTTAAATTCAATGATAGCGCCTTTTATATCGAAGCCGTACATCACTTATGAATTCATCATGGTTTTCTTTTGTTTCAATGTGGGAACTATCGTCGTTGAAAGGGTTAAAAAAAATGATAGACAATGGATACAATGACTGTTTTTTGAAAAACAATCCTTGTATGTTTAGACATACAACGACTATTTTTAAAAAAACAATCCTTGTAACTTCTATAAATTCAACAACACTCATATATATGTCCCCATGAAAATTGTCATCAAAAGGACATAAAAACAGTCATTAAAAGTGTCTTCCCTACTAATGCATGAAGCAAACTAAAAAGAAAATCCACTTCCTGTGGCGCTTCCTCCAGCACTTCCTTGAAGAAGGGCTACATGAAGTGGCTTTTTTTAAAAAAAACAAACTATATGATGTAGTGCTTCCAAGCACCACAACTTCTTTTAATTAGTGTGGATATGTGACACTTCCTAAGTGCCACAATTAGTCTGAAATTAAGTGTCATGCTCCCTCTGGTTCTTATTATAAGGCACCAACTGCCAACAATTTTTGGTCCTCATTATAAGACACCAACTGCCACTAACTGACTCATTTATTATGTTTTTCCTATATGCCCTCATTTTTAATAGGACTTCATTTTTTTGAATAACTTCTCGAAGGTCATGAATTCTTATTTGATGTACTGTGAACATTGCATATTCTTTTTAGTGACTGTTGCATTTCCAAACCACTAAGTAAGCAAGCATGTTTCTCTCTCCCCCCCATTAAGTTTTCATTTCTTGAGGGGTGTCAACTCTGTATCTTTTGCTTCATTATTTCATTTCTCAGTCATCTCTCTTTATCTATTTCAATGGTTGAAATGTGAGCCTCTCTCACCCAAAAATCAAATATTTCGACCCATCCTTTTTACTCATTTCTCGTATGGTTTTTATGATGGAAAACAATATGGAGTTGATTCAACTTGATGGAGAATATGAGGGTTTGGTTGTGCTAGACTCATTGAAACGTGGAGATATGGCCTATGGCTTTCCGCTCTTCATTTGTTAAAAATTTTCTTTTCCTGCATGGTGGCAAACTTAAATCTCCATTTGAATGTTCTCCTGTCCTATTCGTAACACAAATAGATACATGTATGACAAACTAGTTTATAAAATGCATGGTAATGGTTCATTTCTGCAATTTTTTTGTGTCATGTACATGATAATGATGAAAAGTTTCTTTTTTTTGTGTCATGTACATGAGAGATTTTTTTTGTCATGTACATGAAAATGCATGGTAATGGTTCAGTTCTCCTATCCCATTAGTATCACAAATAGATACATTTATGCAATTTTTTTTGTCGCATGAAAATAACAATAAGCACACAAACTAGACTAAATTATGCACGGTTCAACTTTCAAGTTCAAATGGGTCTATAGCACACAAAAAACAATTTACTTTACATATTAGCATTAGGACATTTGTTATAAGAGTTTGTAATGTATTGGGTCTTGTTCATTTTCAGGCTTATGTCTCTTAGAAAGGTAGTGTCATACCTCTCAGTTAAGTGTTGGAGTAGTCTCTTATGCGTTCAGTTATCTCTGGATATATGCTTTGTTCCTCCTCAAACTCCTTTGGACCTTCGTTCAAGTTCGGTAGAGGAAAACCATCATTGCTAGTCCTTTGGATTTTGTTCAAGTTAGGCAAGGAAATGTCATCACCATTATCATCATCACATACACCTTCTATGTTCAAGTCAAGAGGTAAGTGAGGTTTCAAGTTCTCTATTACAGCTTCACCAAAACAGAGCATGTTTGAATCACCCAACACTACTGCATCTTGATTCTGTGAGCTTGGGTAAATATTTGAGTTCATAATCTCATCCATTTCCTCTTCCCAACATGGCAGTAGGTTTAAGTTAAAGGATGCTTGTGTTTAGTTATTCATGGGAGCATTGAATCTATCTTCAATCAACAATGGCAATTTTAAGCTCTGTTCCATTTTGTCTGCCCAAGTTTAATTCCGTTTTAGGGGGTTTTTAAAAAAATTACTTCACCCGCCACTTTTTTTTGCAGAGTTTTTACACAAAAAATGGGTCCACTTTGTGTATATATTTTGAGAGAAAGATGAATGGGCTTTGAAAATTATGACTTTGCGTTTGAGTAAATTTTGTCATCCATCGGATATTGCATCAAGCATTAGGAATAGAGGTTATAACTTTGTACTATAATTGGGGGGGAGAAAGGAATAGTGAGAGACTATTCTAAGTTGCTAACATATGGCAAATTTGAAAATTAATATTTTTCAATCCACATCATTTAAGTAGGGGCAACGGTGGAAAGCAAGGAAGACTAAAACCTCAACTCAAGGGAATCCCATTCCATCATTATTTTAGTTAATTGAATTTATCTTGTTATTAGTGTTAATTTCAATTCCTTTTGCTACTTTGTTTTAAAAACTGAAAAAAACAAAAATATTGCTTTAGCTTAGATTACTTCATTAGTTTAAAAATCAAATTCTCAAAATGATTTCTCACAACTTTAAGGTTTTTTATCACTTTACTACTTAGAAACTTGGAAATTAATCTCCTCACAAGAACGACCTAGGTTGAGCTACTACGCTAAATTTTCAAACCTAGTTTTATTTTGTGAACTCACACGACATGGGTTCATCAAATTGGCACCGTTGCTAGGGAAGATGATTGCCAAAATTTTAAGTAGTTAAGTGTTCTTTTCTATTGTCATAGTGTGTCTTAGTTTGGTAGGAAGTGTGTAGCACTCATTTGAATTTTGGGGAAATTCTGATTTTCAATTAGCACTGTCTTGCTGGAATTGAAATATTTGTGCCCAAAAAATTCTGAAATTTAATAGGTTAACGTTTTTCAGTATTCTAATCAAGACTAATAGCTAATGCTATTAGGTCTGCTAGAGTTTAGCCAAATTCGAAGGTTTGCTATACTTTTCTGAATTTTCTTTCTTTTTTGGTATTTTTCTAATTTTTTGATTTAGTTTTTTCTTAGGGTTTTCTTTGATTTTTCTTGGTTGCTAGTGTGTTTTTGAGTTTGTCTTAGTTAGTTGTTAGTTGTTAAGGTGTTTATTAGTGGTTTAGGTTAATTTTCATTTTCATAGTTGTTTTGCATTCCATTTGCAATTAAAAAAAACACAAAAAAAATTTGTATTTTGTTGCTTTGCTGTCATGTTCTTAGTGGCCATTATGTGGTTCATTATTGTTTTGTGGTTAGAAACTTTGCATTCTTTATCCTTGGAAATTTGGTGGTTTCAACTTGAGATTTCAGGTAGCTATCATATTCTGTAAGTTGTGCTTCCAATGACTCTACTTATATACTTGCGGTTTGAGGTACTACTTCATTGCTATACCAACTTGTTCCCCTAAAAGGTGAAGTCTTACCTTGTAACTCCTATTTGCCTCTTGTCACATTGTGTTGCACTTGTCTTGTTATTGTTGAAACTGGTCTTACTCTTTAGACACTTGAATTTTGTTGGTTGTGGTTAGCTCTTTTGGTTGTCAAGGATTAGTTAACTTGGTTTCCTACAAGTTGCTAATTTTTGCTGTGTACAACCCTTCTTCAATTGACCATTTGACCAATTACTTTGCTATAATTTGTGTGTCTATATGAGCCTTCTTACTGTGCATGACTAGATCTCAAAAAACTGAACTTGTGCCTTCAGGTAAAGATATTAACAAGACAATTAGGTTACTTAAGAAAGGTAAGAAAGCTGAATCATCTAGTGTAGGGCTTGGACAAGTCGTTGACACTGAAGTTGTTGCACATACTTGTGATAATTCTTCTCATATTGGCTCTTCGTTTATTGTAGATCACCATCTTGCCATGGATCCAGTTCCCCCTCCAGAAGACGTACCTCTACCCATTGGGGAGCATAGAACTATCAAAGATCTTACCTCTTCTACTGATATTATTGATCCTTTCCTCTCTTGTCCTGGATTTAACATTAATTTTGAGTTGAAAGGTCCTTTATTGAGTCACTTACCAAAATTTCATTGTTTACCTGCAAAAGACCCTAACAGGAACTTGAGGAATATGTACATTGTGTGCAACTCCATGAAACCCATGGGAGTTGATCTAGATGTGATGTGCCGAAAAGTCTTTCATTTCACACTGGAAAACAAAGCTAAGGAGTGGTTCTTGATGCTACCTCACCACAATTCTAATGCTTTAGCCTCTTGGGACACCTTGAAGAGTGCCTTTTTGGAAAGATACTTCCCTTCTTCAAAGATAACATCTCTCACTAAGGAAATCTTTGGTGCTAAACAAGGCCTCCAGGAATCTTTTTATGAGTATTGGTGTCGATTTCAAGAACTCCTAGCCAAGTGTCAACATCACCAAATCCCAGAAGCTCGATTGGTGCAATATTTTCATAGTGGGTTGCTTCCTCAAGATAGGAAGAGTTTGGATTCATCTTCTGGAGGCACTATTCAATTGCTTACACTTGAAGAAGCTTGGGCTTTAATTGAGAAGATAGCTAGTAATGATCAATAATTTGAAGGGTTGGATGCTAGATAAGTCCATGAGGTCTCACATGCTTCAAGATCTTCAAGGGAATATGATAATTTGCCATCCCAAATGACAGATATGAGAACCGACCTCAATAAGCTCATGGCCCATCTAAACAATGTGAACATTCATAGGTCACATTCTTAAGCTCTAGTGGCTCCTAGCTGTGACATATATAGCTCTCACATGCATATTGCTCCTAATTGCCCACACCAACTTAGGGAGGTCTCGACTATTTTTCAAGGGAGACAAGGAAATAATCAAAGACCTTGGAATCCCTACTCTAATAATACAATAAGGGTTTGAGGTCCCATCCCAACTTTGGTTGGAGGAACCAGAATCAATTTCAAGGGAGTTCTTCAAATCAAGCTCCAACTCAAGGACCTTCAAACTAATCTAATCCCCAACAAACAGTAGTTGCTACACCTGAATCCCATGCTACTAAAGATGACATCTCTCAACTTCTCAAGTGTATGAACAATGTGTCATCTTCAATGGGTAACTTAGCCTCGAGATTTGATGAAGAGAGAGCTCAAACCAATTCTAAATTTTCTGACATTGGGACTAAGTTTGACACAATCTTCAATAAGTTGGAGTTGTTGGATTCTAAGAATGCTAACTTTACTTCATTTGTCACTCAAATGTCTGATAGCCTCAATGAGCAACAAGCTAAAAGTGGACAAGGGTTGCCTTTCAACATTGTGATAAATCCTAAGGATGTACATGCTATCTCCTTGAGGAGTGGTAAATAAGTGGGTAAACAAGTCCGATTTGAAGAAAATGTTTAGAGTTTCAAATCTGGAATGCATTCTAGTGATAGGCACAATGAAGAGGTTGAGGTTCCATTGCAACCACAAGTGGAAGATATTGATGGCAGTGATGATTCTGATCACAGCACTCACCTTGCTATTGGAAAATCTGAGAGTATGGTTGAACAGAAGCTTCTACAAAGGCATTCTTCTCCAAATTCAAATATGGATTGCAAGCAAGGAGTGTCAACTTCAACAAATACTAAGGTACTTGACCCTTCAACTTCTTCTTCTTCAAGCAAAGGGGAAGGTAAAAAGGTAAATCTCTCTGAAATTCCATTTCCTAATTCATATGTTCCTAGCAAAAAGGTTTTAAATGAAAAGAAATTTCTTGATATGATGGATATTTTTAGTAAGATTGAAGTTAATTTGCCTTTGCTTGATGTGTTGAAAGGAATGCCTGCTTGTGCTAAATTCTTGAAAGATTGTGTACCCAAAAGCGTAGGTGTAAACCCAATGAGTGTGTTCAGTTGAGTCCTAGTATGTCTGCTATGTTTAAACCTCATCTTCCAATTAAGTGTAAAGACCCTGGCTCATTCACTGTTCCATGCACTATAGGTACCATGCCTTTTGATAATGCTCTTCTTGATCTAGGAGCCGCTATAAATGTCATGCCCTACTCTGTTTACACATCTCTTGGGCTTACAAACATCAAATCCACTAGTGTCATCCTACAACTAGCTGATCGCACCACTGAGAAACCTCATGGCTTATTAGAAGACATCTTAGTCAAGGTCAAAGACTTAGTGTTTCCTGCTGATTTTTATGTCCTAGACATGTCTATTGAGGTCTCAATTGAGGAACCATTGATTTTGGGTAGGCCTTTCATGCGTACAGCTAATACTATCATTAGCATGAAGGATGGGTACATAACTATGGAAGTAGGTGATCATGTCATTCGGTTCAATGTTTATGAAGCTATGAATCACCCATTTGAGGACTACTCCCTTCTTGGCTTGAATGTGATTGATTTGGCCTTAGAAGAGGCAATTGATGAGTCTACTTTCTCATTGTGTGTGAAAAATGATTGTTATGATGATATATATGCTACCATTGGTTCAAATTCTTCTCCCTCTATTGATTGTGATGATTATGTGTGTAGTATTGATTACATGTCAATTGATAGCTCACTTTCTACTTCCAATCCTTTTATTTTTTATTTTTCTAACCTTGGTAGTACTATATCTTCATTTGATAGTTATCATGGTGTTGGGAAAGAATTATTGTGTAGCTTTGCAGAATTTGAGAATATTAGTGAAGTGGATTCCACTTGTGGAAGTGAAGCAACATCCATTAGCACTGAATCTGCTCCTATGAACACAAGTGGAGTCATTGTTGAAGATGAGGAAAGAAATCAATGTGCTATTAATGCACGACTGCAATTCATGGGTTTAAGCTTCATATTCCTCCATCTTACAAGTTTCAGACTTCTCCTAACATCAAGGATGATTGTGTGGGTAACCTCACTTCTTTCCAATTATTGAAATACTTACATTCTCCTTTTGGTGATGAACTTAGCAGGTCAAAAGTCATAAATTTCTTTGCTGAAAATTTTGGAAATAATGGACAACCACATGTCAAGACTACAACAAGGGAGAAACTCAGTTCTAATCAATTACTACAATGTTGCATACCATTTCATGATGCTACTTCTCATATATTTCACTCTTTGAATGATGTAGGTGGTAGTCAAGGTTGCTGTGTGAATGAGCCACAATATCAATCCACATCTGAACAAAGGGGGCATACTTTCAATCCAATAATTATTGGGGATCCTCATAAGAAAGGGAAGTTTCTTGGTGCACTTGAGTTGAAAGAACTTTTACCTTCAATTGTGCAACCCCCTGAACTCAATTTAAAACCCCTTCCCCCTAACTTGAAGTATGCTTTTCTTGCTGAACATGATCAATTACCTGTATTATCTCTAGTTCCTTAAGTACATCTGAGGAGTTGAGTTTACTTCATGTGTTGAAGAAATACAAGAGGGCAATAGGGTGGACTTTAGGTGACATTCTAGGTATTAACCCAACTATATGCACCCACAAAATACTTTTGAATGAGGGTTCTAAACTTGTGAGACAGCTCCAATGTAGACTCAACCCTCTCATCTTAGATGTAGTTAAGAAGGAGGTCACCAAACTCTTGAGTGCAGGGATCATATATCCTATTTCAGATAGTGAGTGGGTCAGTCCGGTCCAAGTTGTTCCAAAAAAGAGTGAAATAACTGTTGTGCGAAATGAGAAGAAAGAACTCATTCCAACTAGAGTCTAAAACTCTTGAAGAGTTTGTATAAACTTTAGAAAGTTGAATGAAGCAACTAGAAAGGACCACTTTCCCCTCCCCTTTATAGATCAGATGCTAGAAAGATTGGCATGCAGATCTCATTATTGTTTCCTTGATGGTTTTTTTGGTTATTTTCAGGTTCCTATTGCACCAGAGGATCAGTAAAAGACAACATTTACTTGTCCATTTGGGACGTTTGCATACCAAAGGATGCCTTTTGGGTTATGCAACGCTCCTGGGATATTTCAAAGATACATGCTCTCCATTTTTAGTGACTTACTTGAACAAGGTATTGAGGTATTTATGGATGATTTTTCTATATATGGGAATTCTTTTAAAGAATGGTTGCTGAATTTGGAGAGAGCATTAGAAAAGTGTGTGCAAAAGAACCTTGTGCTAAATTTTGAGAAATGCCACTTCATGATAGATCAAGGAATAGTCTTAGGCCACTTGATAAGTAAGAGGGGTATAGAAGTTGACAAATCTAAAATTAAAGTAATTTCATCTCTTCCTTATCCCTCTAACTTAAGAGAACTTAGATCTTTCTTGGGGCATGCTGGGTTTTATAGAAGATTCATTAAGGATTTTAGTAAAATAGCTTGTCCCCTATCTAAGCTTCTCCAAAAGGATGTGGATTTCATCTTTGATGATGCATGCAAATTGGCTTTTGATGAAATTAAGTCTAGACTTATTTCTCCACCTATACTCGTTGCTCCTAAGTGGGATCTTGATTTTGAGCTTTGTTGTGATGCTTCCAATAGTGCTGTTGGTGTAGTTCTAGGTTAGAAAATTGGTAAGACCTCTTGTGTTATTGCTTATGCTTCTAAAATATTGGATTAGGCTCAAATCAATTACACTACTACTGAGAAAGATCTGTTTTCCATTGTTTTTGCACTTGAGAAGTTTAGGTCTTATCTAGTGAATTCTAAAGTGATTATCTATTCTAATTATTCTGCTGTCAAGTTCTTATCTAAGAAGACTCATACTAAGCCTCGGTTACTAAGGTGGATGCTACTACTTCAAGAATTTAACACAAAGTTTAGGGACAAGGCAGGTGCAGAAAATCTTGTTGCTGACCATCTAAGCCACTTGCCCCTTGCTACACAGGGAGTAGTTGATGCTGAAGTTACTTGTGATGGTTTTCCTGATGCCCATCTCCTTACTATTACACTTCTTGACCCATAGTTTGCTCATATTGTGAATTATCTTGCTGCTGGAGTGTTACCTAATTCTTTGTCTCATTTTCAGAAATAGAAGCTGAAACATGAATCTCAATACTATTTGTGGGATCCTCCTTACTTGTGGCGGCATTGTAGTGATCAAGTCATTAGGAGATGTGTGCCGGATGATGAAACTTCTATTATAACATCTTGTCATTCTTTGTTATGTGGTAGTCACTTTGGGGCAAAGAGAACTGCTAGGAAAATCTTAGATTATGGTTTATATTGGCCTAGCCTCTTTAAGGATTATTATGCTTTTTGTAAAACTTGTGATGCATGCCAGCATTTTGGGGGTTTATCTAGAAAGCATGAAATACTGCAACAACCCATGTTGTTTTGTCAAGTTTTTAATGTTTGGGGCATTGATTTTATGGGTCTATTTCCTGTATCTCATGGATATTTGTACATTTTGTTGGCTGTTGATTACCTTACAAGGTGGATTAAGGCCATTCCTATAAGGAAAGATGATGCCTCTACTATTATAAAATTCCTACATACTCATATCTTTTGTAGGTTTAGTGTGCCAAGAGCAATTGTGAGTGATCATGGCTCACATTTTTGCAATAAATTGATGGACAACTTGCTATCCAAATATGGTGTTCTCCATAAGACTTCTACCCCATACCATCCACAGAAAAATGGGCAAGCTGAGGTGTCTAATAGGGAAATCAAGTATATCTTAGAGCGAATTGTCAAGCCAAGTAGGAAAGATTGGAGTCTCTGGTTAGATGATGCTTTTTGGGCATATTGTACAGATTTTAAAACTCCCATTGGCATGTCTCCTTTTCGGTTAGTCTTTGGTAAGGGCTGCCATCTAATTGTTGAGCTAGAACATAGAGCTTACTGGGCTGTGAAGACTTGTAATATGGATCTTCAAGGTTCTGCTGAGGAAAGGATGCTTGAGATACAAGTGCTAGAAGAGTTGAGGTTGGATGCATAAGAAAGTTCTCGCATCTATAAGGAAAAATCTAAATTGATTCATGATCAAGGCATCTTACGGAAGCAGTTTCATGAAGGAGAGCAAGTGCTTATGTTCAAAGCAAGATTCAAGCTCAAAAATGGGAAGCTTAAAACCAAATGGCAAGGTCCCTACAAAGTAGTCAAGGTGCATAACTTTGGGTTAATAAAGCTCGAAGATTTTACAAGTGGTGTAAAGTTTCAAGTGAATGGTCACTTGTTAAAGCACTACCATGCTAGTCATCAACCACCATAATGCACACGGTAGTCTCTTTCCTTACCTTGTTCCTTATTTTATTTGATGATATATGCAATTGAACAAGTATGGGGGAGGGACTTACCAGTAGTAAAAAGTAGTCTGTTTGTTTTGCATTTTCCAATTGAATAAACTCCATTTTGAATCATACTTTTGTGCTTAGCCTTATCCTACACTACCCTTTTCTCTTATCCTTATGCCTAATTTCTTAGAACTATTTCCACTTATGTCTTGTCCTCTCTCTCTCCTTGTGACGATGATGTGTTATGCTTCAATCTTGAATTGGACTTCACAACATTCACTTCACCCAAGAGATAAGTGCATCTACGTTCTTTGTTTTTGTGCATTACATTGAGGGCAATGTAAGGATTGAGTGTGGGGGAGGGTGTGTTATTCTCATGAGAATTCACTGTGATATCATATGCCTCTATCTCCTACTTGTGTCCTTTGTTGTTTTTGGTCCAATTCACTGAGATTTTTGAAGCCTTTTATCATGATCAAGTATCTCAATTACTCTTAGTTGGATTCATGGTTGAAACTTGTTTTGAATTAGTGAATTGCCACAAAATTCAAGTGTTTTAATGATGCATGGTTTAATTTTGATGAGTTTGTTAGGAAACAAAAAGCCTAGATGGAAGGTATTTTAGGCCTAATTGTTCATTTCATTGTGTGATTTATCCACTTAGATTATTGCTCTCTAGAACTTGTTTTGTTTCTCGCTTGAGGCTACATTTTGCAATGGTATAGATAGAGATGACATTGGCATTCATTTCATCACCCATTTATCAAACACAAACCATTTACCATTTACCATTTACCTTTGTTTAGCCCCTTGAACCCTTCACTTTCATTTCCATTTCATTATACAAATGCTATGTTTGCATCCTTTATCAAGTTCTTATTAGCACTATTGAAAAGAGAGAGAGAGAGAGTACTATTATATATTAGAAAAGGAAAAGAAAAAAAATACCATGTGAATAGTCAAAAGAAAGAAAATAGAAAAAAAAGAAAAAGAAGAGAAAAAGTGTAAAGAAAAAAAAAGAGAAAAAAAATCAAAGAAAGAAATAAAGTCATAATGGTGAAATATGTGAATTAAGTTTAGTTTTATAGTGCTAAGAGATCTAGAAAATTATTTGGTTCAAGCATAGTGTTTGTTACATTTTCCATCATTTGGCCTATTCAACATTACAAGCCTACAAAGTCCTTTTGATTTATTTATGCCATTGTTGCAAGTAGTGGAGAGCCTAGAAATACTACAAGCTTATGGTAGAGTATGGTTAAAGTGGATGCGAGTGAAAAATTACCTTATATGAGAGAAGAGTGCAAACACTTGTCTTAGTTAAGGTTTCCAATTAAGCTCATTGTAATTAAACTTTGTATTGCTTTAGCTACTTCAATTTTTGGTATGTTCATTGGATTTGGATAGGAGGATACCTTGTTATTTGACTAAGTGTAATTCTTGAAGCTTGATCTTGCATATCCTTTCAAATTTCATCCCTCTTTGCCTAGTGTTAAGTTTAATGTTTTGCTCAGGAGTGCAAAAGCTTAAGTGTGGGGGAATTAATAGAGCTCAATATTTATATATTTTTAGTAATTAATCTTGAGCTTTTATGGGACTAAATTGAATATTTTGGGTATAATCAAGTGTTAATATGATATTTTAATGAAAGAATAATTTGGGAATTATAGTGGTTAAATTGTTATATTTTTAATTAATATTTGTTATTCCCATTATTCTTTAATTATGAGCAAAAGATATTATCTTTGTGAATATAATTTTATAGGTGATGACGTGGCACAACTCACTTTTAACCTAGAGAGAATTGAAGAAGCAAAAGAAAAGGATGTAGGGACCATTGTTTTTGAGAGAGTGGCGGCTGAATTGCAACTTTAAAAGGAAGAGGCCGCTGAATTGAAGGAGGAGGAGGTCTGAACCATTTTAAAGAAGCTGGACCGATGTGAAGAAAGGAAAGAAATGCAGCTGAAATTGTTGACCGAAAGGGGAAAATAAAGAAAAGGGAATAAAGGGGTGGATGTGAATAGAAGATATGCGAGTGTTGAACTGAAATCAATAATTGATGATTAACGAGTCAGCTGGACCAAAATGTTTGCAGAAAAAAGGTGAGTCAACCGAATATGAAAAAGGAAGAGAGGTGAGACGGCTTAATTGGGAGATAAAGAGTTGACCGAGTAGAATGAACAATTGAATAGGAGGCTATTAGACCGAATGGGAATGATTAGAGAAAAAGAAGGCTGGACCTAAAAAGAGAAGCAGACAAATTTGTTGACTGGGGAGATGGGCTGAACCAAAAAGCAAATAATGGAACAAGGAAGGAAAGCCCATGTGAAAGGAAAAGAAGGGTTAGGCGGCTGTGCATAAAAGAAAGGAGGGGACCACGTGAACAAGGGTTGGCAGCGCCAAATGAAATAAGAAAAGGGAGGAATAGCGGCTGGAAAGGGGGATGGTTGCAGTGACGCGAAATAGAAAAAGAGGGGAGACGCCCTGGAAGGCTTCGGCAGCACTTAGAGAAGCAGAATTTAAAGAGACTCGTGTGCAACATTTCTATGGCTAAGTCCTGCTCTATTATTCAAGCTGCATCTTCATCTTCTTCCTCTCTGAGTAGCTAAGTCTTGGTGATTTCCTTGAGTTGGGTAATGGTTTGAGCTTCTAAACTTCAATGGAATTCCTTAAGCTCTCTTTCTATTTCATAATTGTATGGCTTGATAAAGTATGTGATTATGATCTAGATTGTTATGCCAAGTGAATAAACTTGGTGGTTGAGCTAGGAGTTGATTAATTAAACTTTGTATGATTCATATTAGGAGTTGGTTGAATTGTTTATTCCAACTTGGTTAAGTGGATTTAAATGATTAAACTGAATGTTTTGAATTGTTGTAATGGTAATTACAATTTAGAATTGGAAGTTAGTTATTTATCTCCTTAAGTCTAAATTATTTGGTGATATTCATTTAATTGCTTCGGTAGAATGAATTAAATGATTATTGCAAGTATGGAGCTAGTGGTATCTTAGTTCCATCCTCTTGACTCATTATGGAATTCATATTATTAGCAAGCAAGGAAGACTAAAACCTCAACTCAAGAGAATCTCATTCCATCATTATATTAGTTAATTGAATTTATCTTATTATTAGTGTTAATTTCAATTCCTTTTGCTACTTTGTTTTAAAAACTGAAAAATATAAAAAAATTGTTTTAGCTTAGATTACTTCATTAGTTTAAAAATCAAATTCTCAAAATGATTTCTCACAACTTTAAGGTTTTTTATCACTTTACTACTTAGGAACTTGGAAATTAATCTCCTCACAAGAACGACCTAGGTTGAGCTACTACGCTACATTTTCAAACCTAGTTTTGTTTTGTGAACTCACCCAACATGGGTTCATCAGAGATTCCTCTAAAGACACCTCTACAAGCAAGTCCTAAGAAAAAGAAGAAGATTGACACAGCAACAAGACGAATGGATGACACACAGTCTTCTGCTCCAGCCAACACATCTTCTCCATCCTTCTTTGATGCCGCAATGCAAACGTTGATGGAGAACATCCTGAAGAGTTTTCATATTGATATTATGAATACCAATGCGGAGTTGGTAACCCATATAAATCAGAAGATGGGACAACTTTTGGATAGGATGGATAAGAGGCACGAAGAGTTGCTAGCTGAACAGCGTGCCCAGGGTGAGTTTCTGAGATCCATTATTGCCAGACTTGATGCTATGGCATCTGGATCCTTTACTCCTGGTCCTTCTGGTATTCCTGAGCCCATACCTGTTCCTAAACCTGGACCCTCTATACCTACTGAGCATAGACCCTCTGAGAGTGGACCCAGCAATGTGTTGTTCTCTATGCCTGACCCTGACACATCCGAGCCTATCCACATCACCATTGATGATCCACCTCATCCTGTTCAGCCAGAGCCGATACCTACTCCTATTGTATCATCTACACGCACTGAGGAGGTGCTTGAGTCTTCACCGGTTGCTACAGAGGAAGTAGAAATTACTTCTCTGGTTCCTTATCCTTTATCTCCGGAGAATCCTCCAGAGGATCTTTAGACACGGCCAGTGAACCTTCCTGACCATAAACCATCATCTTCAGATCCTTCAAGTTCAGATGGTTCATATGTGTCATTGGCATTTCCTGTCACTCCTATCTCAGTAGCCAGGCTACCTACTCCTCCTCATTATTGATTCCACCTTTGTGATGAAGACAAAAAGGGGGAGAAAAGCCTGAGTGATTTTGTGATGAATGGCTGAGTTGATGAATTAGGATTTAGGTGTATGGGGTTTTAGGGTGTTTTTTGCTTTTGAACGTTTTGTTTTAAGTTTTATTCTAAGTTTGATTATGTATTGAATTCTTCATTATGCAATTTGTTTCTTTATGACATTTCATTGAAATTATATTGCATTTTAGGACTAATGTGTTTTCGATTGTGCATGCAAGGTAAACAAGTAAATATAAGAACAAAAACTTTGAAAAGTTCTTTAATAAGCTATTTCAAAAAAGTTTTCAAGTTTAAATTGAACAAAAGATTTCATATGAAAAGTATTTGAGAAGCATATATGCTTGAAAACTCAATTCCAAAAACTTTGTTCAAAATCACCAAGTTTTGTCATCAGCAAAAAGGGGGAGAATGTTAGATCCCATATGTTTTAATGATAACAAAGATTGGATCAATGATATGAAAGGATTTGATGACAAACAAATGAATTTGAACAAAGTGGCAAAGCGTTACTTGAAGTAAGTACTAGAGTAATAAATAAATTTTATGAAGGCTTACTCGAGTAGCCACTCGAGTAATCACAGAGAATTTCATCCAGAGAGGCACTGCCAAAATTTGGAAGATAATACTCGAGAGACCACTCGAGTAATCTACAAAGTTATATAGACCATACTCAAGTAGCCATTCTAGTAACATGATTTGCAAAGGCATCACTCGAGTAGCCACTTGAGTAACCAAGGTAAAAATTTTCCAGTAGCTCTTGGCCAAGAAATGCAACAATTTACTCGAGTAGCCACTTGAGTAACCATATGAGAAAAAGGCATTACTCGAGGGAGCACTCTAGTAATCTGCGGAGTTATTTGATCCATTACTCGAGGGATCACTCGAGTAACCAAGTAAGCAAACTCTCGGCTAAGATTTGAATGACATAACTCGAGAGAATAATTGAGTAATCTGCAAACTTATTTGAACACTACTCGAGGGAGCACTCGAGTAACTTCTGAAGAAAACATATAACCACTCGAGTAATCAGATTACCAGAGTCATCACCCGAGTACCTTGTGAAGGAAAGACATGGCAACTCGAGTAGCCACTCAAGTAATCAGGTATTTCCAAGGTTTGTGATCTATTTCACTTCATGTCTTACCCAAGTAATATCTTATGAAACATGTTGAGTTACCCACTGCCATATTTTTGATAGGGTTACTCGAGGGACTACTCGAGTAACAGACATGATCACTCGAGTAGCCACTCAAGTAAGGCAGTCCAGAAATTATACTTTTCATCGAATGTTTATTAAATTGTTTTCTATATGATTAACTCTTCATTGTACTAGTGTTCTAAGTACATTTGCAGAGAAACAATTAAAAATCATGCCAGAAGTGAAAAGTCAAATAAAAGTCTGAACGTTCACCTACCGCTACCTATCCGAAACGGATAGTTTTCAAATTCGAAGAATAGTCAACCGTTACTGCTTGACTCTAATGGACATGTTTGAATTGCTTCCAACGGATATTACAAATCATCTATATATATGGAGGATTTAAAGAAAAGAAAACAAGACACAAGAACGGAGAATACATTGATCAACAAACTCTTAGTGCTTTGTTTTCTTATACTCATTCATTGTACTTCAGTGATTATATATTTGCTCTGTGAGAGAAGTTTTCATTACAAACTCAATATTTGTTATTAAGATAACTTAAGATTGTGGAATCTTGAGTTGGGGATTTGATTACAACGTGTAAGGAGGAGCAAGTGTCCAGGTAAAGGAACTTGCTGTGTACTGATGTGCCAAGAACCCACTGAATCTTGGAGAATATAGTGAAACTCTCAGAGACGTTCTAAGGACTGGACGTAGGTCAAAATGGTTGTGGCCGAACCAGTATAACTCTCGGTGTATACTTCGGTGATATTTCTCTTTGCTCTCAGCTGTTTTAAATATTCAATTAATTTACTTATACGCAACGAAATTTTTGGTATCACCCAATTCACCCCCCTTTTGGGTGAAACGCTTGCACTAACAGAAAGGACTTTTCAAGTGTGGAAGAATTGATTTGAATTGTTACAAAAAATGCATAAGTATAGCTACCAGACACAATGTAATGCCCCAAATTTTGATTATGGGCTAATGATAATTATTGAGAATAATTTGTGAATTAAAGATTAAATTATTATGTGTTTTGTGGTAATTTTGGTAAATGTGGCAAAATCAGGGAAACATTGGAAGAATGGAAAATTGTTGGTTAATTAGTCAATGATTAATGAAGGAATTAATTACTAACTAAGAGGAAATGAGACGTGTGACCAAATGGCTAATGGAGTGATTAGAGTAATTAATTGGTTACTTACTTTATGAGAGCCAATGAAATTGTGACAAGTAGCAAGTGAAGGTGAAAAAAGAGTGCATGAGAAGTCAAATGCAATATTTTAATATTTTTCTTCTCTCTCTTTACCTCATTTTCACTGGAGAGGTATGGCAAGGGAAGAGTGGTCATTTCTCCTTCTTCCCTACACTCTTCTCTTTCTCATTTTTCTCTCTCCATTTTTGGCGCCATTGTTGAAGAAGCAAGAGGAAGAAAAACTTGAGATTAAGGTGAGTAAATGACCTCAAATGCAAAAACTCACTTCATTAATCTTGTTCCTTGGATTGAGGGCTTCATTTTGATGGTTATAGATTGTCCATTGGTGTTGGTTTGTACCCTCAAGGAAATCTAAGCATTGGTGAATCAAGAAACCTTTTTGAGAAAGTTGTTGAGGTAAGTGAAATGAATCATTCTAACTATGTCTCATACCATTTGATGAAGCTTGGAATTTCTAGGATTTTTGGTCTTATTTTTGAAAATTAGGGTCTTAAAGAGTTTGGTATGCTATGGTATATGTTTTGAATATATAGAATTGGTTTGAGGTTGAAATGTTAAGTTTGGTGATTTTGGGATTTTGGTGTTGGATGTTGCCTAAAACCGAAGTATGATAATGGAATAGGAATTTGGTAGTTTTGATAGTTTCATTGGATTCCTTATGCAAATTCATGTGGGAGTAGCCTTGGTTTAAGATTTAGGATCATTGGAATCACTTGGGTAAAATTTGGGAAGTGCGTTGCTTTCAACTCTGCTACATTTTTTTAGCTTTTGATAAGCTTCACTTGAGTGCTCCAAGGCGTCACTTGATTGTAGCCTTATATTCTCATTTTTCCTTCTGTTTCTAATTGCACTTCTGTGCAAAAGGCAAGAGTATTTATCTCACTTGCGGGTGTTGCGGGTTATCACTCAAGTGAACCTTGTCTTACTCGAGTGAAGTTGTATTGACACTATGAGCTCACATCTCGAGTTGTCACTCAGGGTCAAGTTTCAAGAGTTAGCCTTAGCACCCGCGGGTTTTAAGCCATCACTCGAGTGCCAAGGTCCCTGCTTAAGTGATGTTCTCTTTTTAAAGTTTCTTGTGCTCTCGAGTGAGTACTTCTTGAACCTCACTTTGGGGGACTTGGGGGAGCATTAGGCTATCACTTGAGTGATTTGAGTTATGCTCGAGTACAATGATCAATTCTAGTTTCTGTCATTACTTTCTTCTCTCAAGTGAGCACTTTCTGCACCTTACTTTGTAAGAATCAAGTGGGCATTTAGCTATCACTCAAGTATTGCTTCTAGGACTTGAGTGCAAGTCCATCATCACTCAAGTGAGGTCTTCTTCACTCGAGTGCAACAGTGAAAAACTAGTACTTGTGCTTCTAAAAGGGGATCTTTGGGATAGCTGTTCCAACCCTTTAAGGCTTTTGTTAAAGGCAATTGTAGCTTCCTAAAGGACATTAATGATAATCAATCTAAGTGTTGTGAAGTCATTTAAGTATTAGAATAGAGAATAACACTTCATTCCTAATTATGAATTATAGGATTCGACATTTGCCCTATTCGGGAGGGACCAGTGCTAGAGCACGTGTGGAAAAACCAAGGTAGTGACTTTTCTCTCATGTTGTGTATGATGCTTGGAATGCATGATTTATCATTGTGTTGTATGTGTTATCGGCCGTAGGGCATTACAACGTGAGCAGTTCAACGTGAGCAGTCGTAGAGGGTGATGGTTATCACACCTACCCCTACCGTTGTATCTGTAGTTGTAATTGCCGAGGGTGCGTTGTAGAATCATGGATTCCTAATTTGTGAATATACCAGTGTGGCTTTGACGTGTTGTGAACTGCTTTATATGATACCCAACTATGGTGAATTATATTGTTGTGAACCATGATGTGGTGCAATATAGCGTGAGCACTTTAGTATGAGCAAACGTAAGGATGACGCACATCATACTTGCCTTTATCGATGTAACTGCCGTTGTAGTTGCTATGTGTTGTGCGATGATTGCTTTCATGCTTTATGGTTGTGCATACTATGAGTGATTTGACACTACAGGGATTCCTTAGAATCTCACTCTTCCAAAAAAATTTCAGACAAGGCCGGTGGTTCCAAAGAAAAGCAAGTGACGAAGGGAGGATAGAGCTCCAGACTAAGAGTTTTATTTTGGATAATTGGTTATCATGTACAAATCATTGGATATTTTGTTGGGAATTACATATATATTTTGGATTATAGCTAGAATAGTATTTGTGTAATCCCCTTTTTATAGGAAACTGTTTATGGGCATTGTGCCTTGTAAACCCTTTACTGATCAATAGAACCCAAGTGTGTCGGGAATTTGCATTGTACTCTGATATTTATGAATGGAATCATACTATATAGGCCATTTGTATAATTAAAATGCGAATATGAGACCCTGTTAAGTAGTCTTTTGAAAAGTTTTTGAAAACCATTTTTTGGGAAAAAGGAAATTTCAATAAGTCACAAATCATATTACGGTCTCTAATTCCACATAATTATATATTTATGAACTTAATCGTGGCCTTGATTGGAAGGGGGTTACACTCAAGTTAGTATTATTTGTGTAACAATGGCCTTACATAATTTTATTAGGAGAACTGATATTGAAGAAGTAGTGTTTCGGTATGGTGAAACTCGGAATATAGTTGATGAAGATAATAATAGTATAGATGAACAGCATTCTACCACAAATTATGATAGGCGATCTTCCTCCCAAATGAATTACATTCGTGACTCAATTAGAGACCACATTGTAAGGGACATGTTATCCAATTATTTATGTAATATTATTTCATCAAATTGTGTTAATCTTAAGTCCCAAATTTCCCAACTTTAACTTTTATAAATTTTTTTTTTAATTTCAAATTTAATTTCTCTCTTACCATTATCCCAAAAGTCATTTGTGCTTAAGACAATCCAAACAAGTTTTATCTTTGCAAAAGTCATTTATACAACCGCCAAACCAAATATAAATCACATTATACAATCTGACTTTTACAAAAAAAGTATGATTACAAAAAGTCAAATTGGAAAAATCCATTTTTTCAATCGATGTTTCAAACACACACTATATCAACCCTAAAATAAATTAAGATAAAATGTTACCTTGGGCGTCGGTATTAGTACACAGCTACACACCATATTCAAGTATTCAACGATATTTAAAAGCTTTGATGGACTCACTTTCGATTTTTTTTTTGGGAGTCCAAAATGGCAAGTTGAAAGCTTTTTGTTTGAATGGAGCTGGAGACACCCATTTTTGGCATTTCAGTTAAAAATAAAACTCATTTTAAGCAGGGTTTAAAATTTTATTATGACTCTTTTGCCCTCAATAACCGGTCAATTCGTGTACTCCACTTTCTAAAAAGTATTTTAAATTTAAATAAGAATTTTATAGTTAAATATAAATATTTTAATTAAATTATATTATTTTAACTATAGCTGGTTTAACCTCAAGTTGACCCTGATATTACTCATTGACCATTAAACTATTGACTCACTAGCTCAATGTCCTGTCCCCTTTTGTAATTTTATAATGTTATTTTTCCCAGTTCTATAGTTTAGGCTTTAATTAAGAATTTTCTTACAAATTTTCCTATCATATTAACAAGCTAAAGTTATAAATTTACAACTTAATGTACGTGTTTTTGCACAAGTTCTCCATATGAACTATTATAATAGTAACAAATTCAGGTTACCTATTAATAATTAATTTTTTTATTCGAAATTTATTTAATTTGTAGTTTTCCCAATGTATCGAAAATCGGATCGGATCGGCCGGGTTAGACCGGAAATCGACGACCGGCCACTTGTCCGGTCCGGGTGATGGCTAGATTCGGCAGATCTTTAACCCAGTCAACCCAGAATAAATCGGGAGTAACCCAAGCAACCCGTAGAGCTGGGTGGGTTAGCCGGGTCAACTTTTTTACTTTACTGCAAGCTTCGAACGCACAGAGACTATGGGAAGAAGAAGGAGAAAATTTCAAGAAGAAGAAAGGAAATAATAAAGAAGGAGATGCCATAAAAAACTTACCGTGAAGTAGGAAGAACTCAAGAAAGAGAGGAAAAACGATTCCAGAGAGGACTCCATGGTTGTAGTTAAAGACTCCTCGCTAAGAGAGAAAGAGAGAGAGAATCTGACGAAAAAAGCTGAGGCTAACTTCAAGGCTTCAAGTGACCGGTTGATATCCAAATTACAAAGGAAATTAAATGTCTAACTTCTTTTCTGACAGAGGCATGGTGTTTGCTTGGAGTGTTGGCTTTCTACCATTTTACGTTTTTCGAAGCAGGTCTCAGATATCATATCTATAATCTCCTTCATGCACATATGGCAAAAGAAGCCCATATAATCATAAATATTATATAATATGAAGGAGGGAAGCCATATATTACTTTATTATAGTAATGTAATTTAATAATATATACTATACCTCTATATTATAGAATATTTAAACATTACTTTTATTAAAAAAACATGATTAAAACACAAATATTTTTATGCATTTAAGTTAAATTAAATTATTTTAATTATCACCGGTCTAGTCCTGGGTTGACCCCCGGTCTAACCCACTGACCCTTAAATCACTGTCTTAAATAGTTTAATAACCGGTCCGAATTTAAATACCTTAAGCTTTCCCTTCTATTTATCTATATTTTTCCCAGTACGGTGATTAAACCCATATTTTGTAACAGTACAGCTGTGCTACATAACATGACGAAACTAGTTTTGGTGTCCATTATTTTGATGTGGGCACCTTAAGCCAATCAAATCTCAACCATCTAGATCTTATATGAATGATTCAAATTTACCTTTTTTAATGGGCAGTTTGTAAATAAAAAATCATTTTTTTTAGAAAAAATAGTTAAAAGACTATCTTTATTATAGATTCTACACTTATTAAAGCAACTTTTTAAAAATAAAGACGACAAATAAATCAAAATCATTTAGATCAAATTTGGATGGTCTAAATCTGATGAGCTAATGGTGCATTTCGTAGTAGAAAAAGATGGAAACCTTAAGAAGAAGCCATAAACATTCTTGAGGAACTCTATGAAAGCAGCAATCTCTCTCCACGCCTTCACATCCACACGACATATATCAAGCGCCGGCACAAACAACCACACCCCCGTCCCCATCACAAAAGCCGCCGCAATCAGCCCCGACACCGCCGCCGGCAACTGCCACCTCCCCCTGACCGCCTTCTTCACGGCAACCTCAACCGCCAAACAAACCCCATGAAGCAGGAAGAACAATGTCACATCCCAAGTGGGCTCCCATGCCTCCCACGTTCGAATCTCCCGCTTGATGTAATAAAATATCAGCTCATGCATCAACCCAGACGCCAGGAAAGTCGCAACTATGGCCGGCAACGGGGCCCACCTCCTCGCAATAACGTGGCTGCACGTGCTCAGGACAGGATCGTACACGGTCGGGTGCATAATACAGTTCACCATCGTATTCCATCTTCTTCCCCAGAAATCTTGCAGCGAGGTGGACATGTACGGCTCATCGAACGTTGGTTCCAACTCAACCCCAAGAAATATTCTTGCCAAAACTGAAACAAAATTTAAAATAGTCTCCAAAGCTATATACATGTAAATACTATACATAAACATAACCAGGTTTGGATTCATACGGTCTTTATTTTCAACCACAGATTTAGAAGTGAGCAAAACCAGAAGCTTTATCGCAAAAACCAGAGACTTATGGGACTTTTCTTGGATCTGATCATTTTTGGGGTTTTTGTGGTGAAACCTAATGGGGAGGCAAGCGAGTGGGATGAAATATGAGAGAGGTTGGGTTGGAAAGAGAGGGCCTTTATCAAAAGCATAAAGAACGAGCTTGAAAGTTGAGAGCCAAGCGAGGAAGAAAGAAGAGGGGCCTCCGAGAAAAATGGAGGTAAGTCTGAGAGGCAGAAGGAGAAATAGGAGAATGACAGGGATGAAGAACAAGAGCCTGAGTTTGCCTTTGGGAAGGAACTTTCCAATTGTGTGACAGTAACATAAAGATGCTGTAGCTATAGACCATACAACTATGAAGTTGTTGATCTCACCTTCAACCTCCATATTATTAGGGTTCTTCAGAATTCTAATAATATTATTAGGGAAGAAGAAGAGTCTAAGATGAGCTTTCTTTGATCTTTATTGTTCGAGTTCTTCAGAATTTTAAACGCAATAGTTTTTAAAGAACGTGATAACTGAAAAAGTGAATAACTTTACGATATGCAGCCAATAAATTTTTGACACGCCTACTCTGAGCCGTATTCTCTCTTTTGCTTTGTTTATTTTTTTGGTGCACTCGTGAACCACGCGGAGTCGGTCTGATCTATTTCTTTTGGTAAAATTTTTATTATTTTAAGTATTTACGGGATTTGCCAATAAGACTGCAACACAATTTCCCAACAATGAAGATGTTTGGAGTTGTTTGAGCTGTATCTGAAATTCTAATGCATGTTTTCCAGTGCTCCGCGTCTATCTGCTGACCTATTTTGCATGATTGCTTTGAGAATCAAAATGTCTACTATAAATGGGAAAGGAAGGAGTTCCTTTTCGCCCCCTTTTATGAGAAGGAAATCTTGCATCAGAGGAAGCAAGTTAAAACAAGTAAAAGTACGGACTACATATAAAGAGAAAACAAGCTAGAGAGGAAGCGCCACATCAAGTCATGATCCTCCATTAATGATGTCAAGTTTTGATTACGAAGAAAAGCATCCTAGTGCAACCTCATATAATAACAACTATGGAACATGGTATTAAAACCCGAACTAGTGAATGAACTGGCTGGTGCGAACCCACAAGGAAAGATCCCACGAACCCACAACCAATTCTGAAATATACATACCTCAAGGAAGCTAAACACAGATCGACGATCCACTTGAACCCTTGAACACGAAAGAACAAGGATCTGAAGAGTTGGAAAACGCCACAAGGTTGATTAAGCCTTGATAAATTTGTTAGTTCAAAAAAGAACCCTAGAGAGAATTCACTCTTAAAAAACAAAGTGCAGAAGTGCAACTTTCATTTATTGTTCAAATCTGAATTGTGTGTTCTACAAATGAAGAAACACCAAGTATTTATAGGAAAATATGACCTAATTGCCATAATTGCAATTTTGAAAACAAACAATAAAAATTATAAAACCATGTGCTAGGAAACCTAAAAGTCTAATACAATGAACACAAAAGTCTAATACAATCTAGAAGAAAGTTGAAAAATCAAATACAACATGCTAAAGAAACCAAAAGTCAAATCTGCCAACTACTTGTTGATTTTCGCACACCTAACTTCAAGAAAATGTAGTCAGCAAATTAAGGCTCAAAATGTATTTATTTAAGCCCAAATAAGTCCTCCCATGTGTAGTACTAGGTCTAAGCTCTTTAGATCTAAGTTTGTAAGCCCAAAACTAATAGATGCATTTCAAACAAATTTGTGACGTAATTTCAATTCTGTCGGGAATTTGCGACGGAACGGATTCCGTCAGAAATTCCGAAGGAAGGCAATTTTGTCAGAGAATTTCTGATGGAATTAGTTTCAGTCGTAAATTTTTTTAAAAAAAAATTCGAAAATTATTTTTTTAAAAAAAATCTCAAAATTTTTTTAATTTACAAATGCTATGTGTTTGGCCTTAGAGCGCCATATATCCCTCTCCCCTGGCTGCCACGTGTCTCCTCCTCGTGCTGCCACAAGTCGGCACCTCATAATTCCTCCAAGTGCCTCTCCTCCTATTCGAACCCACGACCTTAGGTTGCCAACGCCTTCGCGCATGAGTCTTTGTCAGTTGCGTCGAAATGAACCCGTGTTATATTATTACATATATAATATTATCATATATATATAAACATACATACATATAATTAATTAATTAACTATATATATATAAAATTAATTATTAATTAAATATAATATTATTAAAAATAATAAAAAATTTAATAAAAAATTAAAAAAATATTGATATATTTAAATTAAAAATTTTTTAATTAAAATTACTTAATAAATAATAATTTAACATTATAAATATTATTTTAATATAAAATTATAAATATAATATTAGTAACATATATATTATTTTTAAATAAAATAAAATAATAACTAATATAATAATAATAGGGAAAATCGCTGATAAATACTAAACAAGCAAATTAATTGCTCTTTGCCACCAACACACATGAGGGACTGAACTTGCATTAAAATTGAACTTAAAAAGACAAAAAAGCCCTCAGTTTGATAAGAAAATTTTAGGCGGGAGCTGAGGAAGGAGAAAGTACAGTTTTGAATCCCTTCTTCCTCTTCCATTTCCAGCCTGCAGAAGTTCAGGTCGTCTCCCCTCACTCGGCCGTCTCCTTGGCTTGTGTCTGTAGGCAGTGTCATCTCCGGCTACTCCTCCAGCGGCCGCCGTTTCATTGGCTCGTGTTCTTCAGATCTGTCGTCTCCAAGTGCTCCTCCAGCGGATCTGTCGCTTGCTCCTCCAGCGGATCTGAATCCCACCGTCGCTTGCTCCTCCAACCTAAATGCCTCCTTCATTCACCTGATCTTTTTCATACGTGCCCAATGGTCATCCACGCTATGTGCAAAGGATGAAGATCCATTATGTGCCAATGATCTGTCGTTTTGTGCAATTACTCTTTCTTCATGTGCCAATGATCTTCCGTTTTGTACAATTAATCTTTCATGATGTTCAATTGATCTTCCATGATGTGCAATTGATCTTCCATTTTATGCAACGGATCTTTTCCATTGGTGCCCAATGGTCATCCACACTATGGAAAAAATCTATTCCACAAAATGGGAGATCAATTGCACATCATGAAAGAGTAATTACATATAATGGAATATCATTGGCACAATGGATCATCCTTTACACCATGAAAAAGATCCATTGCACAAAATAGGAGATCAATTGCACATAATAGAAGAGTAATTGCACAACACAGAAGATCAAATGCCCATCATGGAAGATCATTGGCACATGAAGGAAGAGTAATTGCATAAAACGACAGATCATTGGCACACAATGGATCTTCATCCTTTGCACATAGCGTGGATGACCATTGGGCACGTATGGAAAAGATCCGTCGCACAAAACGGAATATCAATTACAAATCAATGAAGAGTAATTGCATACAATGGAAGATCATTGGCACCATGAATCATCCTTTACACCATGGAAAAGATCCATTGCACAAAACAGAAGATCAACTGCACATCATGAAAGAGTAATTGCACAAAACTGAAGATCAAATGCACATCATGGAAGATCAATTGAACATCATGAAAGATTAATTGTACAAAACGGAAGATCATTGGCACATGAAGGAAGAGTAATTGCACAAAACGACATATCATTGGCACATAATGGATCTTCATCCTTTGCACATAGCGTGGATGACCATTGGGCACATGTGAAAAAGATCAGGTGAATGAAGGAGGCATTTAGGTTGGAGGAGCAAGCAACGGTGGGATTCAAATCCGCTGGAGGAGCAAGCGATAGATCCGCTGGAGGAGCACTTGGAGACGACAGATCTGAAGAACACGAGCCAATGAGACGGCGGTGCTGGAGGAGTAGCCGGAGATGACACTGCCGACAGACACAAGCCAAGGAGATGGCCGAGTGAGGGGAGACGACTTGAACTTCTGCAGGCTGGAAATGGAAGAGGAAGAAGGGATTCAGAACTGTACTTTCTCCTTCCTCAGCTCCCGCCTAAAATTTTCTTATCAAACTGAGGGCTTTTTTGTCTTTTTAAGTTCAATTTTAATGCAAGTTCAGTCCCTCATGTGTGTTGGTGGCAAAGAGCAATTAATTTGCTTGTTTAGTATTTATCAACGATTTTCCCATAATAATATCATAAATATTATTTTAGTAGAAAATTTTAAATATAATATTAATAAATAATAATATAATTTTAATAATTAAGGTTGAATAGAATTATTTAATAATTAATATTTTAATTTTATAAATATTATTTTTTTAAAAAATTAAAAAATTTTAATTTTTCTAATGGAATTTTCCTTCCGGAATTTCCAATTTGTCTTCAAAAATTTCCGACGGAATTTTCGTCGAAAATTCTGTTAGAATTTATCACGGAAAAAATCCATCAGAAATTATGTGGCTAAATTTGCCGCGAAAAATTCCGTTGGAAAAATTTCTAACAGAATTTCAGTCAGAATTTGTCACGAAAAAGGTTCCATAGGAAATTTCGTCTGGAATAAGGTGTTTTTTTTTTTTTTTTGTGTGGTGATATATACAAAGAGCTCTAGGGCCAAGTAATCCAAACCATCGCTTCTTACAATTAACGACCCATTTTCTGTAGCTAGAGAAATGAGTCCAAGCAAACATATAATTGTATAGAAAAGTTAGAAATTATGAGATATTCATCTGGATGAAGTTTCCTAGACTTCATGACGTGTTGAGAATATTCAAACTACCCCTTTTGCATTATAAAATATTCTCGTAGATGAAAATTTAATTTCTTTCACATAATAATAACTTGGAAAAAAAAAAGTTATGAATTCTAGAGGTAAAATAGAATGAAGTCTTCCATTTAGGCATTGTTTGATTTAATGGACGGGAGGGGAGAGGAGGTTAAATAAAGGGAGGTGGGAGGAGGTAGGGGGAAGTTATTATGAGCTTTGTATGGTTAGGAGGGGAAGAGAGTTGAGTTATTAAATGTTGACAAATATGCCATTAGTATATTATTTAGATATTAAAGTTATTATTTTCTAAATTACAAATCACAAAATTAAAAAACCTTACCTCACTTATATATGATAAAAAAACCTTATATATATATATATATTTGAAATGATGATTTTATTAATTTTAATATGTTAACTCATCAAATTTAATATGTTTTTAAAATTTAAATTTAAATATAAATCCTTAATCAAATTATAATTCTAAGATAATGATCGTGAAGATAATTATGGTATAATATAGATATCCTTTATTATTGAGATACTTATAATCAAGTTAAAAACATACACACATCTATGAACAATAATGGTTGAGAAATAGCAAACACATAAAGGTGGAAATAAAAGGAAATTGCAAACACAACAAGAAGCAGACAAAAAAGTTAAACAACAGAATTCATTTACTTATATAAGAAAGGTCTGTTTGTTACCAGGGATTTGGAGGGGAGAGGAGTGGAAGAAAAATTTTTATGAGTTGGATTTAAAAAAATTGAAGAAGTGAGATTAAAAGATTTTAATTAATTTTTTTTATTTTTTATATTACATATTCTCATTATTAAAATTTTAACTTCAACACCACGTTTAACACCAAATCCATCCCCTAATGGCTTTTTTGGATGAGTGATTGGAATGCTTAAAAGCAGCTTTTCAATAGTAATTTACGGTATACGAGGTAAGTATGTGAGAGGAGTTGTGTCTCGATCTACGTAAAAAACAACTTATAAGCAATCTAATCGTTGAAACAAACATGCCAGGCGGTATTAATAGTAAATAACAACCCTAACTGGGAAATAAGATTACTTTTGTGCCGTTGCTTGAAAGGTTATGGATGCTATCAATCTAGACAGAACCATGGCTGTCAGAAACTTTTATGGGACATATGAGAATTGCTGAAGAAAGACTGGCAGGTTCGGGTACTACACGATTATTGAGAAGAAAACAAGTGTGCTGATATATTGGCGGAACTCAGTCTAAAGTCATGTTATCAAAATCGGATCGGACGGGAGCTGTTGAATTGGTCATATAATCGATTCGGTTCGATCGGTTCAATATTTATTCTGATTTTTTTGATTTTAAAAAATCATATATAATTCTATATATTTTTAAAAAGTATAAATCAGAATTCTATGAAAAGCTTGAGATGTTTACTTTCTAATATAAAAAGAATTACTCAAAAATGTTGTCATTTGATTTTAAAAAATTATCAAATTCCAAAATTATTTTAAAAAATCACTATAAAAAAACATGGAATTTCTGACAGAATTGAATTCTGTTGGATAACTGTCGAAATTCCAATGGAATTTTTTCCGTGGCAAAATTTGTAACTGAATTAGCCACTGAAAATATTCTGTCGAAAATTCTGACCTTTGCCACGGAATTTCAGATGGAAAATTTTGTCAGAAATTTTCAATGGAATTTGATTCTGTCGGAAATTGTGAGGGAATTTCCGACGGAATTTAATTTCGTCGCAAATTCTATCGCAATTTCAGACGGAATTGAATTCCGTCGGAAATTCCATGGAAAAATTTAAAAATTATTATTTTTAATTATTTAATATTTTTAAATTTAATTTAATTTTTAAAAATTATTTTTATAAAATTTATTCTTCTTAATTAATATTTTTAATTTAATTTTTATTATTATTTTCTAATTTCTAAAATATTTTTAATTTTCAATCATAGGTTTTGGTCCTTGTAGGGGTAAAATAGTCATTTAAAAGTAAAATTTATTAATTATTAATTAATATTAGTTAATAATTATTTATTAGTTATTAATTAATGTTAATAAAAATTTAATTTTAGAAATTAAAAAAAATATACTCATTTCTGATGGAATTGAAATTCGTCGGAAGTTGCGATGGAATTTTCTAACGGAATGGTCTATCGGACATTGCGAGGGAATTTGGGACGGAACTCAATTCCGTCAGAAATTCAGTTGGAAATTTTTGACGGAATCTGAATTCCGTCGAAAATTTGTTTGTGACGCTATTATTGCCGACATAATCTATTCCGTCATAAATCATTTTCGTCGGAAATTTTGTCGGAAACTCTAATTCCGTTGCAAATTCTGTCAGAAATTCAGTGTTTTTTTGTAGTGAATATTATTGTTCAAGTTCACTTCCTCATCTATTCAATCTCAGGTTAACTCCCATTTGATTCACTGATCCTTAATCCATTAATCAGACCGGTTTAGTGACGGCTCCAGAGTTAATAACCTTGGTCTAAAACTCCATGATTGTAGAACTGAGTGAAGGAGTCCACCAAGCGTGGTTGGAAGGAATCTTGGGTGATGACCGTGAGGGACGCAGCTTCCCTCGGAGAACTTCTGACTAGTTTGGGCCTAGCACCTTACGTAACAAAAAAAGACAAAAAGAAGCACCCACAAAGGCCATAATGTAAAATGTAATATTCCTTCGATTCTTTCCCATATTCTGAAATACAAGATTCTCTCCCTGACAAAGCGAGTTAATTTCTCTCATCAAAAAAAAAAAAAGCGAGTTAATTTCTTAATTTCAATGGGCCCCTGCCTTCTGACGATACAGCTATTTTTGCCGCCACAAAGGGACCCGGTTTCCACGTGACCTCATTTTGTTTTTTAAGGAAAACCAATTTTGAACTACAAGTAGTTTTGCTCCATTTTTTAATTTCGTACCTCTGTATTTTTTTTCTTATTAAATCTTTTGATTTAATTCTTTTAGTATTGTTGGCTCCTACAATTTTGTATTGTTAGCATTGTAAGTCCTAATACAGAAAGTAATTGTGCTAATAGGGTATAACTAAGGGTCTGTTTGGTTCAACAAAGGAAGGGAATGTAAGAGATTTTAATGGAGGGGAGATGAAGGGTTAGGAAGGATTTTGATATTAACTTGTTTGAATTAATCGAAAGGGAGAGAAGGGGATGAATTTTAATGTTACCTTATTTAGTTGAGGAGGGGAGGAATATTTTTATTTGGACAACTTTACCCTCATTTAATCTTGTTTTTTCATACATAGTAGAATGTTTAATAAAATATAATTATTAAGATTAAAATATAATCACAACTAAAATTTAAAATATAGATAATAATAATTTTAATAAAAATAGAGTAATTATAAATATTATAATAATGAGGGGGCGACAGTTTGAGAATAATAAAAATAAGTAAAGGTATAATTGTTTTTACATGACAAAATATCATATTTCTCCTCTAAATCCCTCCAATTTGAGGGGGAGGGGTTTTAAGGGAGAGAGGAGGGAAATTTTTTGTTGTTTCCAAATTCCAAATAAGGGGAGGGGAGCAAAGTCCCTCCGCTGCCCACCCCTCAAATCAAATAGACTCTAAAAGATTTAATAAAAAAAAATATATATATATATAGGTATTAAATTAAAAATTGAAGGAATAGATAGATACTATTCTCCTTATTTTTTATTCTGTGCTTTCAGAAGCTAAATGGTTCTGGTCAAAACACTCCTAAGTGTGGTACAGTGTACATATATAATTCATTTGTGGCCAAGATTGCAAATACAATCATGATCAAATCAGGGTCGGTTTCGCTTTTTCGTTTTGGATCGTCCTTTGGGTCCAATGTGCGAAACAGAGCCCAAAAATTAACACCCAAATCACATCGAGTTATATAATAATGTTGGCTTTTAGGCCCAAACTTGAGATAGCTAAGGTAAGGTGGGCTACAGGCCTGACCACACCATGCCCAACCGAAAAAGTGAGCTTGCTCGCTAGTAACAGAGAGAGAGAGAGAAGCTCCTTTGGTTTCTTTTTTTTGGTTTAGGCAGCTCCTTGCCATTGCTCATTCGAAAAGATAATACTCCCCCTCCGGTTTTGAGTATTTAGTATATGACATTTTTAGAAAATTTATTTTGATATTAAATATAAAATATATATTTTTTATATATGTTAATGTTTTCTTTATTTACTCCTATTAATTATTTTCTTTATTGCAACCCCCTTAACAATAATAAAGGAAGAGGGGGAATGAAAGAATTAAAGAAGATAAATATGGTGTTTAAAAAAATACATGTCAAATTAACTAATTTAACTAATTTCTTTAACATGATCAAATTAAATAAATATCTTATATTAAAGCTCGGTGGATTAACTTAGAAAGGATTATACATCCAAACGATGATACTTTAATGCGCACCCCCATGCATAGTTGAACATGAATTATGATCATAAGAAATAAACGAAGCAAATATATTATTACCTTCGGTCCTAATTATAAGACAAAGTTAACTTTTTTTGGAGGAATTAAGGAAGCTATATTGGGGTTTTTCGATTCTGATATCAAATCCTTGCTCATTTCTATTACTAATCTCTTTATTAACTACTTAATTACATTCCAAACATGATTTAGGCCAAATTTGGGCAGCATAATGGTTAGGGTTCATCATTCTCCCAAATTCACAAATCATAGAAATCAACCATGTAATACCCCGAATTTTGAGACTCGAGGCTAGAGAATAAGCCTGAGATTAGTGGATTGCTAAGCCCCGGTTTAGCAAGATCCCAAATTGTGATTAAGGGTTAATGACTCCAAAAGTGGATGTGGTTAGTGATAAATAACCCTTTTGGAGAATATGATGTGATTTGGCACTCGAATATGATTCGTGTGTGTTGTGAGCAGTGCCGAAATCCTGTATTTGAGTTCAATTGTGGATTAACATCCAAATTGACTTAGAATAGAGGGAATAATTGAATGGGGTATTTTGATGGAAATGGTGTCATGTTGTGGTATTTAATCATTGGAATTGATTTAAATTGGATTGGACACATTGGTTGCAAAACTGGAAATGTTGTCCAGTGTGAATTCTGTCTGGACAGTCTTCTCGTGTGGACGTTTTTAATAGGCAAATGATGTCAGAAAATTATGAAACTTTCCAGTCTTAAATTTCACATCCCAAGCTTCAAAATGGACATATAATTTGTGTCATTTCGTTTTGGGAACTGGGAGATATGACTGTCCAAAGTTTGAGGTCGAAAATAGACTCTGTTTTGGGACAGTGATGAAATTTGTGCAATTCTGGAATTTTGTGGTGATTTCTAGTATTGGTAAATATTTTTCCTATAAAGAGGACTTAAATACCTTTCATTTGGCTTTAGAATCACCTCATTTCGATGTTTCTAGAATTAGTTATGATTTTTCAAAGTTTGGGCAGAAATCTGCCAGAAAATCCGAAAATGCCAATTTTGGGAATTATGACATCATCAAAAGGCAAGATGACATAAGCATGGAATTAAAACATCTTCTCATCATCTTCAGCTCTCATTTCCGATGTGCTGCTCAGCTGAATATGGAGAGAGGAGTTGAGAGAAAAATAGAGAGAAAGAGGAAGAAATCTCGCAAGGTAAGTCGATTTCTCCGACGATCTAGCTCCTAACGCGTATAACTCCAATACTAAGCTACTCCTTTATGTTCTTTAAGGTTTGGAAGCTCCTCTTTTGGTGTTTTGAAGTTAGGGTTTTCAGCCACAAGAAGGAAAAGCTAGTGGGAGCTTGAGGTAACTTCCAAACTCGTGCATATTGACTATTCTGGTTGTTATAGACAATTTAATCGGTGAAATTTCGCCGGATTGTCTTTGGTTCTAAAAATGGAAAATGGGTTTGTGGGGCTGTTATGCTGCCCAAATTGATACTAAATGGTAGTGCTAACCTAATGGAATAGTCAATAAAGTGGTTAGGAGTAGAAAGGAACGTGTTTACGGAGCCGAAACCAAAAAAACCCCAATTTTTCCCGGAGTACATGTATATTTCGGCCAAGGCTATAAATGGGTCTTAGAGTTGGATTTTCAATGATTTGATGATTCCATTAAGTTCAGGAGCAAAAATTAGGTGGGGTTACAGTTGGGCACTTTTTCAGAAAAGGCCGAAAAAGAATAATTACAAAAACGCCCCTGAAACCCTTAAAGTGAGGCTGCCAAGGGTAAATTTGTAAATTGACATTGAATTTGATAATTTCAAATCCGGAAATGGATTCCTTGGGCGAAAATATGTCAGAATAGCCCATGTCAAAATTTCAAGAAAAGTACAGCCGGACCGGGTACGCGAGGCCGGGCCGGGTCCCTGGGGTATTTTAGTAAATTTTCAATATAGCCTCATATAACCCCCAGAAACACTATGGAAGTGTCTAAATAGTACATTTGACATTGTAGGATCGAATGTGAAGCCCTGAGTTGCTGGCACGCAAATCGAGGAGAAAAGACTGGAGGTAGGGGACTTACCTTACTTGCATGTATTTGATATCTTTGCTTGTATAGTGATGTATGTGATTGCTTTACTTGATTGTGTAGAGCATATTTGAATAAATGAAGCTCTGTTTCTGTTTTGTTGTGGCCATAGTTTTGTTACATGAAACATTGAGTATGCAAAAATGTCATTATGGGGCATGCATCTAGATAAAGCTAACATGTCATACACATAGCATCTATCATGCATGCATTATGGTATCTGTTTCCTACTGAGATTCTCTTGAATCTCACTCTCCCCTACCAACAATTTAGACAGGGCAAGTGGCTCGTGGAGGGAGCGGCTAGGACTCCTCCGAGATGAGATTGTGTAATCCCCATTTGAAGAATTGTAATGGGCAATTGTACCCTATGTATCTTTAGTGAAGGTATGTACCAGAGATTGTCGGGATAATTAAGTTGTGCACTCTGATATTTATATGAATGTGATTTATCTTCGCGTAGTAATTGTATTCAAAATTTGAATATGAGACCAAGTTTATAAATGATTTCAAAAAGTATTCGTAAAAACCCCGTCATGTGATGGGTTAGTAAATGTTATTTGATTATTATTGGTCTCTATTTCATTTTAATCGCGTATTTCGGATATAATTACAGAGGGGGTGATAGAGCTCAATATTTATATCTTTTTATTAATTAATCTTAGGCTTTTGTTGGACTTAATTGAATATTTTGGGCATAATCAAGTGTTAATGTGAGACTTTAATGGAAGAATAATTTGGGAATTAAAGTGGTTAAATTGTTATATTTTTAATTAATATTTTTTATTTCCATTATTCTTTAATTGTAAGCAAAAGATATTACTTTGTGAATTTAATTTTGTAGGTGATGACATGACACAATTTAATGTTTAACATAGAGAGAATTGAAGAAAAAGGAGAAGAGTTGACCAAGTTGAATGAAAAGGAATCAATTGAGGAAGACTTGGACCGAATAGGAATTAAGAAAGGGAGCTGGACAAAGAGATTACATAATTGACGTGAAGCATGGGCTGACCCAAAAGAAAGATGCTGGACCGTAAGGGAAGAAATGAAGAAAGGAGGAAGTGGACTGATGAATGAAAAATGGGCTTGACTGAATTGTTAAAGAGGGGACCACGTGAATAAGGAGGGAGGCACAAAAGAGAAATGGGGGGAAGGGTTTGGCGGCTGTGGGGGTGAGAGAGAGAGGGCTGCTGATGCGATATTAAAAGAGGGAGCAACGAAAATGAGAGGAGGAGGCTGCGGCTGTGGAAGAGGGGGGAGCATCGGATGAAATAAAGAAAAGGGAGAAAGTCCATTATGGCGGCTGGTGGAGATGAAGATATATAGCCGAAATTGTTGACCACGTGAAGGAAGCACAGCACCGAAATGAAAGGAAGAATGAGAGGGATGCGCTGGATAAAAGGAGCAGCCGACATTGTGGACTTGAAGACAGCTAGTTGACCGATGGATTAAAGAGAATAAGGAAGGGGCTGTGTGTGTGTGGCTGTGAAAGGAGAGGCATGAGTAGCACCGTATGAAAGGAAACGAGAATTCGCTGTTGCATCTAGAGTGAAGTGCTTTTCGGTGTTTTCCCCTTTGTTCTTCATGGCTATCCTCCTCTCATTTCATCAAGCTTCATCCTTCTCTTCCTCTATGAGTAGCTAAGTCTTTGGTGATTTCCTTGAGTTGGGTAATGGTTTGAGCTTCTAAACTTCAATGGAATTCCTTTAAGCTCTCTTTTTAGTTCATGATTATGTAGCTTGGTTAAGTATGTAATTGTGATCTAGATTGTTATGCCAAGTGAATAAACTTGGTTGTTGAGCTAGGAGTTGATTAATTAGGCTTTGTATGATTCATATTATGAGTAGGTTGAATTGTTTATTCCAACTCGGTTAAGTGGATTTAAATGATTAAGCTGAATGTTTTGAATTGTTGTAATGGTAATTACAAGCTAGAATTGGAAGTTGATTATTCATCTCCTTGAGTCACTATTAATTGGTAGTATTCATTTAATTGCTTCGGTTGAATGAGTTAAATGATTATTGCAAGTATGGAGCTAGTGGTATCTTAGTTCCATCCTCTTGACTCATTATGGAATTCATATTATTAGCAAGCAAGGAAGACTAAAACCCCAACTCAAGGGAATCCCATTTCATTATTATTCTAGTTTATTAAATTTACTTTGTTATTAGTGTTAAATTCAATTCAATTTGCTTCTTTGTTTTAAAAACTGAAAAATACAAAAATATTGTTTTAGCTTAGTTTACTTCATTAGTTTATAAATGCAATTTCTCAAAAATGATTTCTTACAACTTTAAGGCTTTTTATCACTTTCCTACTTAGAAAATTGGAAATTAATCTCCTCACAAGAACGACCTAGGTTGAGCTACTATGCTATATTCTTAAACCTAGTTTTATTTTGTGAACTCACACGACATGGGTTCATCAGGGGGTTACAAACCACATATTCATCGATTAAATCAATCACAGCAACGACAACAACAATAATTTGAAGTTTAGGAAGCCACCTTTGCTTTCTTCTCGCTCTTCCCTTTTTGGTTGAACCCTAACTCCCACCAACCTCAAAGATTTGCTTCAAGAACACCTTAAATCATGTAAAAGAGTAGCTTAGGGGAAGTATTACACAAGTTAGGAGCTAAATCACCAAAGGAATCAAGCTTACCTTGCAACTTTGCTTCTCCTTCTCTCTAGAAACCCATGAACTTACTTTCTCTCTCCATTCCTCTTGGTGAGCACGAAAATGAAGCATGAAAGATGAAGAGAGGAGTTGTCATAAAATATCTCCTTTTTCCCTTAATTATTTTAATTACCAAAATCCCAAAAATATTGACTTTTGTGGCATAATTGAACTTAAGCTTACCTGCATGTAACTTGTGTCTTAATGTGACATTAGATTCCAACTAATTCCTCCCCTTTAATCAGCCCATATTCAAGCCTAGGAGGGTTCAATGAGCCCAATTGGCTTTTCTCCATTTATCTAATAATTACAATATTTGCCATAACATTTTTCCCATTTTCAGAATAATTGGCAGTTCTGGCAGATTTTTTGCCCAAACTTTGAAACATTATAACTTTATTTGTAGAACTTCAACTGGAGTGATTCCAAAGGCTATAGAACCCTTAATGAGTCTAGTTTCAAGAAAAAATGTAGTATTTAGCCAACTAGAGGTTCACAATTCCCAGAATTTAAATCTCTGGACGCTGTCCCAAAAAAAAGCCAATTTCCTTAGGCTAACTTCAAAAATTCATAACTCCTTGTGTACAACTCCAAATAATTTCCATGACTTGTCAAATTAAAGCTTAGAATGTCTACTTTTATCTTGTAAAATTTAATAATTTTTGAATATCAGTTGTTAATTCAATTTCACATGACAATTACACCGTTTTAGATGAAATTTTCACTAGCAGCATAATCACATTTTCCAAAATTCATGCTTCCATTTCATTAAATGCTACAAATGTTTACAAGGTATAGTGGGGAATAAAATTTTGGGTGTTACAGTTCTCCCCCTCTTAAATAAATTTCATCCCCAAAATTTGCTACACATACATAACCACAAACTCCGGGTAACGCTTTCTCGTATTCAGTTCTTTATGATTATACCAATACTTCAAATCCTAGTGGTCACAGTACAACACTACAGTCCACTATAATGGTACATCTCCAAATTTTCAGTGCAACACAATTGCTACTAACTCAAGATTACGTGTGAGATAATAATTAATTTTTTTCATGAGACTCCCATTCTTTAGATGCATAAGCCAATACATGGCCATGTTGTATTAAAACACTTTTCAATCCTGCCTACTAGCATCAACAAGGACAACAAAGGTCTATTGTGGATCTGGGATTATCAATATTAGTGCTGACGTTGATTTTTATCTCAGCTCAATGAATCCCTTCTACCAGTTACGGTTCCACAGATAATGTTGAGTTTTTAAACTATTCTGGAGAATTCAGCATGCACCTTTTGTAATATCCAAGAAAACCCAGAAAACTGCGTATTTCAGAGACAGCTTTTGGCCCCTTCCATTTTAGTTGGATCCCACTTGACCTTTGTAGTAACACACGATCATTCATAGAGAATGCGATAATGTATATGCCTTGCACCATAAAATGAAATATTATAGTAACACATAACTCAGTTCAATCGGAAATGTGTTCAGAGCCAACCATTGTTGCAACCCCTACATATTCCATACCTCAGTCCTTGACTAGGCAAATTAGTGTCCCTGCAGGCACTATTTATCAATGCACCAGTGGGTACTGTTCATCAGTGTACCCGTAGGCACTGTGTATCATATATATTATAGAAGATGGCATATACAAAGCATATAAACATTTACATATGAAGGATAAAGTTACTACATTGGCCTTTCATGGATGATATTAGATTTCTAACTTTCGTGATCCTTGTTCTGCTTTTGCTGTACCCCTTGTAGCTGATTACTATGATCATTGATCATTCTTTGACGTTCTGCTAACATGCCCATGATTGGTTGCATTCATTCAGGTTTAACTTCTTGACCCTGCTCAGCACTGGTACCTCTTAATCTCATAATCTCTATGTTTCACTACTTGGAAACAAGAAAGAGGTAGATTCCTCATAAACAAAAGGGCATACCTATCATTTCACAAAGTTTAGGGTACACAGGTGCTCCCAAAATAACATATAACAGACGTTTATAATTGTCAGAGAAAGCTTGCATCAACTTGCAGCCTATGAACTACTAAACAATATGTGCTTGCCCCTTTTCAAACATGTCACCATATTTAAATGTGACTTCCTAGGGGGTCACCTATCCTAAAATTTCCCTGGGTTAAGCATGCTTAACTTTTATGTTCCCTTGCCAAAATGCATATACTGGCTTTATCTGCTCCTGACCACCAGTGCCTTGAGACTACTTTAGTCTCAAACATCATGCCAGCTGCCTTCGGCTGACTAAATACCGTGTATGATCTGGTCACTGGCTTTGCCATACCTGCTTCCTTAAGTTCCATAATGTCCTTATACCATTCTCTGTCCAGTATTGCACTACTTGCTTCCTTTCGGATATTCGTTGATCCTTAAAGGCTAGTTAACTGACTAGGGTGTTTCACTCCTTTAATACCCCCGTCCGTGCATGTGTCTAATCATTATATAATCAAGACCATATTAGTGTACTATCCTATTGCCAGAACCAATACTCTGCAAGAACCGCTTTAGGCTCTAATACCAAAATGTAATACCCTTATTGTATTTTCAGCTTTTTCAGAGTATTTGCTGGAAAACAATACGTAGTTTAGTGGGAAACACAAGAATAGCATGAATATATTGATAATATGTGTATGATTATAGAAATTTCCCATAGGGATTGTACATGATAATTACAATTGATGTCACCTTATAGGGCTACTAGGTTATCTAAACCCGTTCCAGTGAAACAGCGGCATCTTCCTGTCTTCGTTCCACTACTAGAACCCTCTCGTGTAGTTCTCTTCTCTGCTTTCAATACACTTCCTGTTTTCACTTGTCTAATTTGTTGGCAGGGGAGGGTGAGATTCGAGAGAATCTCAGTAGGAGAGCAGTACCATAATGCATGTATGATAGATACTAGTGCATGACATGTTAACTTTAACTAGATGCATGCCCCATAATGACATTTCTGCATGCTTAATGTTTTATGCAACATAACCACGGCCACAGTATAAACAGAAACAGAGCTTCATTATTTAAATATACTGCACACAATGAAGTAAAGCAATCACACACATCACTACACAAGCAGAGATATCAAATACATGAAAATAATATAAGTTTCCTACCTTAAACCTTTTTCACCTCGTAAAGCGTACTTTAAAGTTCGTGCTAATGACTTGGCTCTCAACTCAGTCCTAAAATTTCAAATGTACAAGAATAAGGTTAAAACTCATTCATGTAATAGTTTAGACACTCCATAATGTTTCTGGTGGTTATATGAGTTTATATTGAAAAATTACTAAAAAGCTTCTAGGGACCCCGCCGGGCCCCGCTGTACCTGGTTCGACCGTACTTTTCTTAAAATTTTGACTTAGGCTATTCTGACATATATTTGCCCAAGGAATCCATTTCTAGCCTCATAATTATCAAATTCACTACCAAAAGATGAAAATGCCTTGGTAGCCCCTAACTTAGGGTTTCAGGGGCGTTTTATTCATTATGCTTTTTAGGGATTTTATGGAAAAGTGATCAACAGTAACCCCACCTAATTTTCCATCTTGAATACAATGGAATCATCATATTATCAAAAATCTAGCTCCCACCCCTCCAATTGGACCTGGCTGAAACTCAAGGTTCTTCGAGAAAAATTGAGGTTTTTTTTTTAATTTTGACCTCAAATCCTTACTTCTTTCTATTACTAATTGCTTTATTAACTATTAATTACATTCCAAACATGATTTAGACTAAATTTGAGCAGCATAACGGTTAGGGTTCACATTCTCCCAAATTCATAAATCACAGAAATCAACCATAGCAACAACAACAACAATAATTTGAAGTTTAGGAAGTCACCTTTCTTTCTTCTGGCTCTTCCCTTCTTGGTTGAACTCTAACTACCACCAATCCCAAAGATTTGCTTCAAGAACACCTTAAATCATGTAAAAGGGTAGCTTACAGGAAGGATTACACAAGTTTGGAGCTAAATCACCAAAGGAATCAAGCTTACCTTGCAACTTTGCTCCTCCTTCTCTCTAGAAACCCATAAACTCACTTTCTTTCTCTATTCTTCTCGGTGAGCATGAAAATGAAGCATGAAAGATAAAGGGAGGAGTTGTCATAAAATATCTTCTTTTTTCCTTAATTATTTTAATTACCAAAACCCCAAAAATATTGACTTTTGTGGCATAATTGAACTTAAGCTTATCTACATGTAACTTGTGTCTTAATGTGACATTAGATTCCAACTAATTCCTCCCCTCTAATCAGTCCATATTCAAGCCTAGGAGGGTCCTTCAATTAGCCCAATTGGCTTTTCTCTATTTATCTCATAATTACAATATTTGCCATAACACTTTTTCCATTTTGGAATAATTGGCAATTTTGGCAGATTTTCTGCCCAAGCTTTAAAAAAATCATAACTTTATTTTTAGAACTTCAATTGGAGTAATTCCAAAGGCTATAAAACCCTTAATGAGTCTCGTTTCAAGAAAAAATATAGCATTTAGCCAACTAGAGACTCACAATTCCTATAATTTAAATCTTTGGATACTGTCCTAGAAAATAGGTAGTTTCCCTGGGATAAATTCAAAAATTTATAACTCTTTATGTACAGCTCCAAATAATTCCCATGAACTATCAAATTAAAACTTAGGATGATTGCTTTCATCCTATAAAATTTCATAATTTTTGAACTTCATTTTGTCATTCAATGTCACATGACAATCTCACCGTCTTCCAATAAATTTTCACCGGCAGCATAATCACATTCTCGAAAATTCACCCTTTCATTTCATTAAATGCTATAAATGTTTACAAGGCATATTGGGGAATAAAATTGGGGTGTTACACCCTGCAAATCAAGGGAATTTCAATTAGATTTTGAAAGGAGGATTTTCAAAGTTAAATTTTTTCATTTAAATGTAAATATGAATTTTACTTTATTTATAAATCTATTAAAATTACCTCTGAAATAATTGGCTTTCCATTGTTCTTGATTCTTTGGACAAATCTGCTAGAAATGGCTTTTTTAAGGCAAGAGTGGATCTTCCTAAATAGGATTGAAAGACTGCTAATGTTCATGCCTTTCTATTATACATACCCTTTCTACCCTCGGGTCACTCACTACCTTAGCTTGAGCTTGCTTCCTTGCCTGCCATCTAATGGAGCATTTTAGTGCTTGCTTGGACTAGCAGTAAAGAATTAGCTATTTTTGCAATTTGACTTTTGGAAAAGTCATATTGTAAATGTGATTTGTGTTTGGATTGGCGATGGTAGAAGTTTTTTTTTCTAACCTTAAACCTGTTTGAATTAGTGTTTGAAAAGCCCATTTAGATGGAAAATGACTGAAAAGGGTATGAATCTTTTTGAATAATACACACACTCACACACACACACACACGTTATTTGTATATATTGTGATAATTGAAGTGAAAAAATATAAATAAAATTTGATAAAATAAAAAATTTCAATTATTATTGAAAAAAAGAAAAATACACTAAAGTACTTAATTAAAAATAGATAAATTTATATTTAAATTAGAATGCATACATAAAATAGATCATTATTAGATCATCTATCCCTAATAAGTTAGTCTCTGATTGTGTCATGAACATGATTCATTTGCTTTGAAGATAATCTACAGATAGTTGATGTGGATGCTACATCAATTGGATCATTATTATCTTCACCATGTATATTTCCTCGCTCAATTTCTTGAAAATCCACATATGTTTGGGAATTTCTCTGGATAGGATTAAGTATAGCCATTGCTCCACAAACTATGTGAACTTGTGTTTCAAAGCTATATGAGTTCATTTCCCCCAAGAGTTGAAACCTATTGTTCCAGGGTCCAAATGTTTTTTTTATAGTGGTCCTCAAATTTGAAAGATAATAATTGAAAATCTCGTTGGGATTTGCAAATCCTTGTTGTCGCCTAGAGTCTGGAATGTGATAACACTCATGCTATACGGACCAAGATATCTAACTAGTTTTGGATAGCCAGCATCGACCAAACAATATTTCCTTGATAAATACATGCAAATTTATTTTTACATGGTAAAATTATAGTAAATGTGAGGGAAAAAAACAACTACACAATGTAGGTGTAGGTGATGAATACATACCTTAAGGTGGATGGGGGGAAATTTATAGATGGAGTTGAGATAGCAGCTTGGAACACATGAGCATCATGTGCAGTTCCCTCTCACCTTGCCAACACAAAAGTGAAGTGCATATCCCAATCACATACGGCCATGATATTTTGTGTTGGATGTCCCTTTCTCCTGATATATTTCTCTTGCTCAGACTGATTGACTACACACCTGATGTGAGTTCCATCAATTGCTCCTATTGCATCCTTGAAATATGGGTAATATCGCCGATTGTTGCAAATTTTTGAGTGACAATGACTGAACTCGAGATCAAGCAGTTTGATAATTTCCATCAATAGATTCACATAAGCATGTAAAACCATAAGGAAGATCCTACTGACATTTTCTCTTGAATGTTGAAATCATTCCTATGAGATTATATTTCCTTATGCATGTCTAACAGTATATAAGAACATGACAACCATTTCTTCAATTCCAATATTCCTAGTCTTTCGTAACTGATGTTCTACCAATTTAGAGCATAAGAGAGAAGACATGTTTTTCCACTTAGAATGTTCAGGACAAACTCTATCATAGCCATCCAATGCCTCTTGCACCCATTTTACACTTGTTTGCTTACTAGTTTTGTGTGGCTCTTTGCAAACATAAGACACGAGATATTGAGCCATCAAGACACCTACATGTTCATACTCTATCATCTCTTCATCTAAAAGGGATATGAGTTGGGACCTTCTATCTGCACGATACGATCCTACTTCCTCTATTCCCTTTGAAATATCATCACCACTCAAACTTGCCATAGACGATGTAATCAGTGTGATTGCCAAGATCGTATGAAATCAAATACAATTATAAATGTGCAAGTAAATTGACATCATATAGCAGGAGTTGGTAACATTCACAATTAGCATAATAATAATAATAATAATAATGCATTGTCTAATAAAAGCAAGTCCTACCATAACATACATAAGGTCAGGCATATCATCATAATTACATATAACCAGGTTTCCAAAAGTGACATAAAATGGAGTTTATTCGTTAAGGGAAATCTGAAGATGTGGGTTGTTGTAAGCATGGTGCCGCAACTACTTTAGCAAGGTAGGTTTATTTTCTTTCATTCCAAGAAACATGTCGTGACCAATCTGATGCATCATCATGTTACAACATCAAAAAGAAAAGTCATCTTCCTCAACAACTGTAGGAATGTTTAGTAATTTAGCTACGATGTCACTCACTTGTGCATCATGTGTGGAGATCTTTTTTAGGGCATATGCTCTATCCTGAGATGTTGCGGCTATCTTACCAACCACATATGCTATTACCCTAGAGGTTGGCATTTTTTTCTTTTATGCTTTCTCTGACCCTTCAACCCTCTTTCTCTTCCTACTGCTTTCCAAAATAGAAGGTGTGGTTGGTAGAGTGTTTGTTGTCAAGGTCATTCCTTCCAAATTAGTTGTTAGTCCTACATTTCCTCTAGTAGTAGGACCTACAAGATCTTTCTCACTATCTCTTGATCCTTCTTCAATGTCCATAGTGGGTTGGTAGACGTCATCGTTGTCATCACCCAGTGACATCCACTGTGTGGAAGATGCTGTGAACATGTTAGTTCCCGATGCCATAACATCCTTAAATAGCATGTCCAATTCTTTGGCGAACATGAGGCCTTTGTACCTACACTTTGCGTAGTTTACATTCTCCTGTGTGTATACAAGTTACCCAAATGAATGCCTTATCTTTAATAACAACAACAACAACAACAACAATTTTGTATATCACAAATAATTATAATAATAATAATAACAAAAACCATTTTGTACCTTTATTTTGCTCTCCTACCGCTCATCTTCTACAATCACTACATGCCTTGTAGAGTCAAAAGATATACCAGTCTCTATTAAGAACAACTTCTCCCACACCTTCCATTCTTTCTTCAAGCTGTCCCACCAATTTTTCAGTTGTTTATTGTCATACGACTTTCTTGTTTTTTCATTAAACCGGGAGAAAATATTCTTCCACCCATCCTTTATGAATGATGATCCTGGACATTCTTTCTTGTATATTGTCTCAATGCAAAGTTCGATGAAAATTATAGTGGAACTTACATCCCACGATGCTTTACATTTATCCTTATTCATATTTCTATGTCAACAATTGACCAGAAAAAACAAAACAAATGTCCCAAGTGAAATTCATCAACAATTTCAACAGGAAAGGGCAATGCATAATACACACACATATGTAGAGGCATAGAGAATAGATAGTGAAAGTATTATATAATTGAGAGAGAATAATGTTTGGTTATGAAATTCAATAGGAAATGGCAATGCATTATTAAATAGGCTACTCTAGCCTTGATTAATGAGAACTTTATATTGAGCCAAGAAGATAACATTGAAAATGCAATATGGCAAGGAAATCCTAAAAAGGAAAACCATAATCCTACTATCACACACACACAAATCCCAAACAAAAATAAATAAAGAATAATTATAATTTCCAACTCTAACATAATTTATCCTTAATTAAAACACTCCTGACATTATTTAAAACACTCTTGAACAACCCTACAATGGAAAAATTCTAGCCATTCTAATATCGATCACTATTTCAATTTAGAGACCATATAGTAAACCTATATGTTGTAGATTGCCTTCAAAAGCAGTTAATAGCACATAAGTGCAATCTCTATCTTCTAAACCCATACCAATATTACACAAAATATTATCAATATATAAGATCAAAGTTAAAAGGATAGTATGTTTAAGAACTTCTTTTGCTTATAGTATGGATAACTTTTCAAATTTCTAAGATATAATTGCAGAATATATATTAATAAAATTGCTTAAACAATACATCCTAGAAATGAAACTAACCACATAAGTTTTCTGATAAAGCTGAAAGTTGATGTTTTGATAACAAGTTTCACATTGCATGGCCCAATTGTTCTTCTATGCTCATTTCGTTAGGACAAATGAGCATAGGGAAGAATGATATTTCATTATTACTGTTGAGCCATGCTTGTACAATTAATTTAATACAACACTGCAAAATGACATCAGATTACATTAGAAGAAAAATGAGACCTTGATATGCATATAACAATTCAACTAACAAGAGCAAACCTGTATGACCTTACCCCTGATTCAATAGCTATGAGAAACCAACCAAGAATTAGTTTTGTTCTCACCAGTTGAATGACTGGGTGGAGAGACAAGTTGAAGGAGGAAAAAAAATAAAAGAAGGGTAAGTGAAGGGCCTTGAACACATGTTTGGGAGTTTTCATGCTACAAATGTTAACTTAAGGTCACTCTTATTTCACATCTATGTTCAATAGAAAATCCAACAAAAAGGAGCAAAATTCCTCTTTTTACAACTATAGTTCCCTTTTTGGTCTCCACTTCCTAGGGCAGTGTGAAAATTGGAAAGCCATTATTATTAGTCAAGCAAGCGGCAATACTATCAAAGAAACCAGAGAACTTTAAATCTCATCACTTCTCTTTCCTTAATATCAAAGTCACATTTCAATCCTTATTTATTTTTAGCTTCTATAGAGAATAGAGAGTTAGCTAGGGAAAACAAATCATGGAAAAAGTAATAAGAAAATAAAGGTAATATAACCCCTACCTTGACAGGCATTAATTATAGTTTGAAATGCGTAGTTATATTGAATTAGAAACCAACAGAAAATTTAAAACTTATTGGAAGTCCCACTTCAAGACAGGATACGGTCCTGTGTTAAAGTGGGTTTTTTTGAAAACTTTTCCAAGACCTATTTGAGGCGGTCTCATATTCATATTTTGAATATATTTGGTCTGTGCAGTTTGGTTTCATTCATACATATCAGAGTGTAACAAAAATTTCCCACCACACTCGGGTTTCATTTATCTAGTGAAGGGTTTACAGGGCATAATTGCCCACTACCATTCCCATACTGGGGATTACATAACACTATTCAAAATTTACAACATATACAATATTCCCAAACTATTGATAACCAACTACTAAAACTAAAACTTCAAGCTAGGAGCTCTAGTCGCCCTTCATCACCTGCTTTTCCTTCGAACCTCTTGCCCTAGTTGTAGGTTAGTCAATAGAAAGAATGAGATGCAAAAGAATCCTAGTATTAACTAATCACTTGTACAATATATAATAACATGGCATGCAAGCAAATCACAATCAACAACAACAACAAGAAACACAGTGATGCATGACTTTTATCACAAACGACAGCTCTCACTGCTGTATCTATATGATGCATGACTTGCATCATAAATGACAGCTTGCGCTGTATCCACATAATGTGTGACTTGTGTCACAAATGGAAACTTGCGCTGAATCTACATGATGCGTGACTGGCGTCACAAACGACAGCTCTAATAGCTATATATACAAAGCTTTTATAGCAACATACACTACAACATTTACAATCAACACAATTCAATAATAAGGCATACATACAATGCATTACACATAGTATAAGAGAAAGGGTCACTACCTTGTTCTTTCTACTCATTCTCTGGCACCGGTTTATCACTTAGTGGGCAAATATCAAATCCTATAAGTATAATCAAGGACGAAGAGTTATTCTCTATTCTAATATTTAACTCCAAAACACTTAGGGTTGGTTATCATTTGAGACCTTTAGGTGACTACTAGAAGCCCAAACAAATGCCTAAAGGGTTGGGAAAGACTTGACTAAAGACAATCTTTCAAAAGTTCAAAATGTAGTTTTTAAAGGGCTTGGCCACAATCCATTGGTTGCGGCCCATAGATGGTCAGAAAGATTTGGGTTGCTGCCAAGATCTACTAGTAGCAGCCAAAATCAGGTTAGAAAATTTTTGGCCATGGCCAAGACCCTATTGGCTACGGCCAAGAACTAATCAGAAGGTTTTGGGCTACGGCCAAGACTCCCTGGCTATGGCCAACTACTAGCCTATTTTCTGATTGATTTTCAAATGACCATAACTTCTTGTACAAACATCAAAATGACCCAAACTTTATATCATTGGAAAGCTTGCAATATGAACTACAAGCCTAGAACATTTCACAATATTTTGACACCATTTGCTATTTCAAAGAACTATGCAAAGTTGGTCCCCTACACAGAATTTGAACTTAATTTTCCAAAATTTCTAGTTTTTCACCAAGTGCTTCCAAAGGCCAAATTTTCACAACTAACGCCATTCCCACACAATTTTTTCACAAGGAATCCAATATAAATATCAAAATAGCCAAATTCCCTTTACATTGACATGTTCTATTTTGACCACAACATTTCAACACAAACCTACTTTCATCAAGCTTCATATTCAAAACCCCAAACTAGTTTCATTATCCAAAGGATGAAACAAGACACCCCTTTCCATCTCAAAATACCATGTAATTCATACAATCTTATATCACACAAAAATTAGGGCAAAATTCCGAAAACTCATAGTCTCAATAATGGTCACAACGTTTATATCAAAGAGTAGCCTTTGCTCATCTCTATCACTTCCTCAACCTTGTTCCTTGATTCTTCAGCACCTAGCCTTTCTTAAATTCATAACAAACCTCCTCTTGAAAATCTAAAACCATAGAGATGAAGCTCTCATCAAGGTGGTCAAGATTGATGAAGAGGATTTAAGCATTTGAGCTCAACTATAATGTCAAAATCTCACCTTAAGCTTGAATTTCTTTCTCTTTCCTCTTCTATGGCTTGGACAAAAATGGTTGCTGGAGAGAGAGAGAGAAAATGAGATGAAGAAATCATATTTTTCATCCCTCTTAGCCATGCCTAGCCAACCTTAAGGAGAGAGGAGGGAGGGAAAGAGTTTGAAACTTTGACTTTAATCAATAGTTCATGTGATGCCATGTGTCAACATCTTAGAACTTCTTCCTTGTGCATCCATCCATGGGATTATGCTCTCTTATTCTCTTGACAATTAGTCATACCATCTAAACTTTAAGTTACTAATGAGTTCCCTCTTCAGTTACTAACTAATTGACTGGTACTTTTCTTTTTCCCATTTTTCCCCTGACTATAGCAATGCCTATGGAATCACCACTTAACATATTATGTCACCCTATTATTATATGTCATGCACCCTCCCCCCGTTTGATTTACTTTAAGCCTTGTCACAGAATTAAGCTAAATACAGGGTTCAGGCACTGACCACTGCTCATTCAGACCATAATTCACATTGTATTCTCCAAAAGTGTTTGTTTAACATTAATTACATTCACTTTTAGAGTCACTAGCCCTTAATCATATTTTGGGGCATTATAGGTAATATAAGCTCATTCTTCTTTTTTTTAGGTAAGACAAGTGCAGTTTGTAAGCTTGTTTTTTCCATCATACATCAATTATCCAAATAAAAGATACTAGAAGAAAACATAGAGGCTTTTGTACCTGTGAAGCTCCCTGCCAAAGCTTGTAAACCCAAAAAATCCTTCACACTAAACAAGCTCTCAAACAAAAAAAGAGGGGGCTCATAAGAAATTGGGATAAAAGAAAGTGTCTGGGCTTATTGAAGCATACAACTATAAATCTACAAGATATAACAATGCAACTAGAGAACTTTGAAGGCATGTACGAGAGACAAATACACCTCCCATCAATGAAGCATATGAATACACCTTTCGGATTCAGTAAATAAAGTTCTAACAAAAAAACCTAATAAATATTTTTACCCAAAGTTTTATTGCTGCTGGCCTGGAGAATTGAAGCATGGAAGAAAAGAACAAAAGCAAACTCTCGATAGTAAGACACCTCAAACCAAGTCACTCTAGAACCAAGCTAAAGAGCAAAGCAGAGAAGAGGAAGCCATGAAAAAAAGTAGAGCAGAGCAGAGGAAATCATAGAGAAGGAGATCTAACCACCATACCAGATCCACCATCGTAGTTGCCTACATCAACTGTCAGATTTGGCCAACTTAAAAAGGACAAGCTATTGGAGCAATAATCAACCGCTTGCTGCACAAGGGACAAACAATGACGACCTCTCAAGGGGGACTTGTATAGAAGGATAAAGAATAGAGCGATACGAGAAGCATCATCTCTTAACTTTAGATCTACCCACTGATGGCGACCTCGACTTGACATGTCCGATGACCCCTTCTACTCAACAGTACTGACAATGGGTTCAAGATCCAAGACAAAGAAGAAGCAAGTCGACGCACGCTCTATGAGGCAGCTGAGAGGAGTTATTGATTGCCCCCAATGGTCACTAAGAGGATTATCGGGAGAGTTTAGTATCTAAGAGGAGTTTGAAAGGCATTAATTGCCCCCAAAGGTTGCCACAGACAAGCTTTTACTCACGAGAAGCACCTCACAGTATCTTCTCAAAAAACCTACTTTTTTATAATCCCAGCTCCATTAGACGTAAAGCCAAACACTGTCAATTGGGCTTTGGAGCTTTTGGCAGCCAATTGGGCTTTTTTTCAAGCCAGCCGCATTCCTAAACAGACCCTAAGCCTAACTAAATAGGCTTTGAACCAGATTGCTACTAACTTTATCTTGGCTTATGCCGTTTTACCTAGACTGATTGAGAGCACAGAAGAATCTTTTCTTTACTTGAGCCAACAAACCAAACCATAGTCTTGGCTTGGCTTAGGGATTAAGTGAGACAATAAGCTCCTATTTATTTTAGAATGTATTCCTTTGTCATGGTAGAACCAGAACAAATTAAATGTATTATAAAAATAAATTCAATTAAACATTATTGTAAGATATTGTTTGGTATTCAAGAACCAGATAGAGCCTAGCTAGGGAGTTAAAATAGGAGTGAAAGTCACTGTAATGTTAGTTTGATAGATTGCAAGCTCTCTTTTAGGTTATTTTTAAATCCAAAGCTTTCCACATGTCTTTCACTTATATCATTGTGATTTGCTAGTTAATTTCCTAGATGATTTAATTTTCTTTATAATCATTAGTACTAAATAATCTTATATATATGATGCTTAATAAATAATGAGCACAAAGAATAACTGTCATGTATGTTGAGATAAAGTTCGCGCAAGAATATATAATGCTAAAACTTAACATTTAAATATGCACACCGTCATATATTAAGAGGCAGAATTCACAAAAATAAAAAACATAACAGTGATAATTAGTAACCGTAATGTATTTACTAACAAAAATGATAGTTCTTACTAACTAACCGTCATGTAACACTTTTAAACAATTTGTCTTCACAACTTTATATCACAAAAGCCAATACATAGCAGTTATAATAATTAACCATAAAGTATAATTCCTAAATATTTGTATTTTTTAAGAATACTTTATGGTTAAAAATGATAATCGTCATGTTCGAAATAGCTGACACCCAAGAGGGGGTGAATTGGGTATAAGATAAAAACTTAAGAACTTTGATTATCTTTTTGTATCTTAGTAAAAGCAGTAAGTATGAAAACAATGAATTATAAATCAACAGTTAGATTAAATAATATATGCTAAAAATATAAGAGCTTAGGGAAGAGAATATGCAAACTGTTATTTATCCTGGTTCGGTCCAATTCGTGATGGCCTACGTCCAGTTCCTAGGCTCCTCCTGAGATTTTCAAATCCACTATCTTCTTGTTTAATCTGGGAACAAGAAAAGCCTTTACAAACTCACAAGTTTAGCTGGGCACTTATTAAGCCTTTTACAAATCTCTCACCAAGATACTTCCCCTTACACACCGTAAGGATACAACTTTGATGATAAAGGATTACAATCAATCTTCTCTCTCAGAAGTAAATATGATGAACACTAAAGTATAAAACAAATAACTCTCTCAAAGGTAAATGATATGGAAACTAGAGAATAACACAGAGTGTTTGGGTCAAGGTGGATAACTCATGATATAAGCATGTTTTCTTTGTTGTTCTCTACTTGAATCTCCTGTATTTATAGTTGAGTAGGATATGACCATTGTGAGTATTTCAACCTATTTGTTGAGTCCCATTGCTTTGTTTGACCACTCTTCATATTTAAAATACTAGCCGTTATGTTCGGTGGACTTTCCGTTCCCGTAAGGTTGCTCTTTTTTTTCTTCATATAATCTCATTGTTTTTCTGGAGAAATACTTTAAACACTAATTCAATGAAGTGCTAGAGTGATTAGAAGAAAGAAGAATGAATTACATAATTATTCCAATGATTTTCAGAAGTTACGTTGCATGCTCTATTTTCTGGAATTATACATCACTCGAGTGGTTAGCCTTTCACTCGAGTGATCTGGCTTTTACTGTGTATCAATCAAGTGAATTTTATTTGATCATTTGAGTGATCTGCTTCTTATCATATATCACTTGAGTGAGTTTCCTAATCACTCGAGTGATCTATCATATCACTGTAACTCAATTCCATTTTCACTCCCGTTGATCAAACCTTCTCAAACTTCTTCACAGAGGTCAAATTTTAGTGAGCATAACTCTTTGAATATAACTTTAAATTTGACCCATAACCTATCAAACGAAAGGTATTTAAGTCTAGTTTCATACGCCACTAATTTTATCTCAATCCAACATGTATTTTAAGCATTACGTTCAAAATACCAAACCTATTTTGAAATATGACTGTAATTTGAGTGTCATTTTTATAAAATTCATATCTCTTTCATCTAAGCTCCTTTTAACCTGATCTTGGTGTCAAGTAAGGCATTGGGAGTCTAGTTTCATATACCACCAATTTCACCTTATTCTGAGTCGTGGTTTGGGAGATATGATCAAATTACTAAACCTTGCTCATGCTGAATGAAAACAGAGACTCTCACTTTTGAACATTACTCCAAGTGTAATGGGATTTCACTAGAAGTGATTTGTCAACTTCCTGCATCACTCGAGTGCACTAAGAATTCACTGGAAGTGATTTGTCAATTTTAGTAATCACATCAAGTGATTATGATATTAATTGGAAGTGATTTGTTGTTTTGGAAATCACTTCTAGTAATTCTGATGTTTGTTAGATCCCAAGTTTTGATGATAACAATAAGTCAATTATGTGCAAAACATGTTTTTAGAAGGTTAAGAAAAGATTCCAAGTTACCAAATGCATATTTGAAATTTACTGTTATCTGCTGTGAAATTGCACTTGAGTGCTCGAGCATGAAGTTTGCACTCGAGCATAGATCTCATCTGTGCTCGAGCAGATGCGAGAGAAAGCCAGGAAGTGTGTACCTGAGAGGCATTCTCCCTTTATGTTCATGAGATCACTCGAGCACTAAGGTATGTTCTCGAGCAGAGAAGTCATTCTCACTCGAGCACACATGCGAGTGAGGTCTGCGAGTGTTTGGCCGAGAGCAAGTAATGGCATGCTTCCTTTATTCACTCGAGCAGAGACACCAATGCTCGAGCATGAGCATTCTGTGCTCGAGCAAGGCACTGCGAGTACTTGGCCGAGAGTCATGAAGTTAAGGGAAGTGGAAGTGTGCTCGAGCACACCCATATATGCTCGAGTAACACATCAATGCTTGCAAGTGTAAAATCTATCCCTCTCCAAATCTGTTGCGAGTGCTTGTTCAAAAGGTATGATTCTTGAGAATATTCTTCTCACTCGAGCAGAGGTATGTGTGCTCGAGTGAGGGCCCACATCACTCGCGAGTGAAAATTCTATCCCTCTGAAATTCTGATGCGAATGATGGTTTTGAGAGCATATTCCTTGAGAATATGCGTCTCACTCGAGCAGAGGTAAGTATGCTCGAGTGAGGGTCAATATCACCCGCGAGTACAATTTCTCACTCTTGTCAAAATGGTGTGCGAGTGATGACCCGAGAAGACATTCCCTGTGAATATTGCAAGATCACTCGAGCAGAGGTTTTGTGCTCGAGTGAGACCCCTCTTCACCCGCGAGTGAAGATTTTGTCTCTCTGATATTCATGCAAGCACAACCCGATAACAGAGGAATATGAAGGAAAATAGGAGATCACTCGAAGTGAGCCTTTCATGCTCGAGTGATGCCCTGTTTGACCACCAAAAATGCTAAGTCTCATAACGTTCATTCCGAATATGGTTTATTGTTATTTATTCATATCATCATTACTTATTATCATTATTTAACATTGTTTTGATTGTTTTAAAAGTATAATACAGGAAGATGAACGTTTGAAATTGGTTGTTATGGAGAAAAGTCAAACAACGGCAGACAACATGATTACAAACACGTTCGCACCTACCACATTCAGATTATTCAAACATGCGCGTGTTCTTCTACAGTTGCAAATGTCCAGCTCCTCAAATGATGATTTCCCAAACGGGCAAAAGCTGAAGCAACTATATATACAGAGATTCAAGGATAATCAAACAACAACGTAGCACAAGAATTCACAAGTTTATACCAAGTCTCTGTTAATCATCATTTTCCTCTGTATACACATTGATCTTCAGTGTTTATTCATTAGCTCTGTAAGAGAGTCTTCATACAATTCAAAATTCTATGTGTATTTGATCTCAAGGTATTGGGGCCTTGAGAGGGTTGTTTTTCCTTACGAGAGAAGCCGTTGAGAGAATTCCTTGTTGTGTCTTCCATTCTTAAGCCTTATAAGATACAAGCAGAAGAGAACGTTGCTGCTCGTAAGACTTACAGTGGTGTAAGCAGGAGAGAACGTTGCTGCTCATAAGTCTTGTATACATAAGCAAGTGAGAAGAGTCATAGGTTGTTTTTCTGCACGTAAGACTTGTCGTAAGGGGGAGAGAAATTTCTTGTTGAGAGAGTATTTCTGCTCGTAGTCCGTTTGAGGACAATTGTTGTTTTGTGGCGTTCTGAGAGCCCTTTGAATCTTGGAGATATAGTGAAAATCTCAGTAGGTCTTGATCTCTGAGGACTGGACGTAGGCCCTGTTGTTAGGCCGAACCAATATAACTCTCTGTGTTCAAATTTTCTCTACTCTACTCTATCTACTATATTTTCATATCACCACCTCAAGCGAAAAATTTTATAACATCACCCAATTCACCCCCTCTTGGGTGAAGCTTGCCTCTTACATTTGGTATCAGAGCCTAGTCTTCTCCGGAGAGCCTAACAGCTTGAGAAGGATCCGATAAATGGCAACAATGGGTGAAAATATCCTTCCCGATGGAGCTTCAATCACTAGACCTCCTGGTTTTGCTGGAGAACATTTTTCGTTCTGGAAAGCTAAATTCAGAGTTTTCGTGATGGCCAACGAGTACAGATTGTGGAATGTTATACAAGATGGTGACTATGTTCCAATGAAGAAAATCGAAGATAGAGCAGTTAGAAAGAGCCCAGATGAGTTTGACGAGAATGACAAAAGGTTAGTGACATTAAATAGTAAAGCTATTCTAATGATACAGAGTGCTCTTAGTCAAAAAGAATACTTTCGTATATGTACTCTACCAACTGCCAAAGATATGTGGGATGCTCTTGAAATTGCTCATGAAGGTACTTCTGGAATCAAAGAAAATAGAATCAATACTTTAATTACAGAATATGATCTATTTCGTATGAAATCTGGAGAAGGTATATCAGAATTTGAACTAAGGTATACTCATCTTGTTAATCAATTATCTGCTCTTGGAAAGTCGTTTGATCAAAATTCCCAAGTAAGAAAGATTCTTAATATTCTTACGAAAGAGTGGGAAGCAAAGGTGACAGCTATTGAAGAAGCCAAAGGAGAATCTATGAGATCCGTAGCTGCTCTCTTTGGAAGTCTTTCTGAATATGAAGGTAAGTTGAGATTCAAAAAGGAACTTGAAGAATTCGATGATAAAAAGAAAAAGGGAGTTGCACTTAAAGCTATCAAAGAAGAAGAAGAAACTTCCGATAATGAAGATGTTCCTAGTGATGATGAAATGGGAATGATCGTGAGAAAGTTCAAGAAATTCTACAGAAGAGGACAAAGGAATTTTAAGAACTATCAAGGTGGACCAAGCAAGAAAGAAAACAAAGAACAACAAATAGTATGCTATGAATGTGGGAAACTAGGACACATCAAATCTGAATGCTTCAGAAACAAAGACAAAAAGAAGCAGAAGAAGAAAGCATATATATCATCTATTTGGGGTGATAGTTCGTCAGACGAAGAAAATGACAACGACGAAGTAGCAAATCTATGCTTGGTAGCTAAGGAAGAAGAATCAGACTCTGAGGTAAGTGACTCTGAACCTTCTTATAATGAATTGTTATCTGAATATAATGCATTGCATACAGAGTTCATCAAAGTTGCTAAAGAAATGGTTAGTTATAAGAAGAAAGTGAAAGAATTAGAAGGTAATGTCATATCATCATATGAAATATGTAAAGAGAAAGATAAGAAAATAGAAGACTTAACAAAGATTGTTGAAAAGTTTACTAAAGGAAGTGAAACTCTCAAAGTTATCTTAAGTTCTCAGAAAGTTTCCTTTGATAAATCTGGAATTGGATATAATGCTATGCATAATAAGAATAAGAAGAGTAGTAGAGACTATCTTAAATATTTCAGGAATTCTGTGCATACATCAAATCCATTTGTATCATGCAATTATTGTAATAGGAAAGGTTATTATACTTCATCATGTTATTTCAAAAAGGGAAAGGTTGTTGGAACATATAAATGGGTTCCGAAAGGGACACATACTCCAAATACTAACCACAAAGGACCCAAGAAAGTGTGGGTACCTAAAACCTGATCATCTTATTCTAGGTATGTCTCAAAGCATCTCGAGCGAACAAATGGTATATTGATAGTGGATGTTCGAGACACATGACTGGTGACAAAAATAAGTTCACCATGTTTGAAACTAGAGAAGGAGGAAAGGTGACATTTGGAGGAAATCAATCTGGACATATTGCTGGAATTGGTGAAGTGGGAAGAACCGATGGCATTCAAATCAACGGAGTATATTATGTTGAAGGATTATGCCACAATCTCTTAAGCATAAGCCAAAGCACTGACAAAGATAACTGGGTGATTTTTGACTCAAAGGAATGCTTGATAGTAAGCAAGAAAGATCTACTCCTAAACAAAGAAACTATCAAGGCAAAGATCCAAGCTCAAAGGGACGGTAATTGTTATACAATTGATTTAAATTCAAATTCTTCTGAAAATTGCTTTCTTAGTCGATCAGAGGAAAGTTGGTTATGGCATAAGCGTTTGGCTCATGTCAATATGAATCAACTTGACAAATTGATTAGAAAAGATTTAGTTGTAGGCCTTCCTAAACTCAAATTCAAAGACGACATGATTTGTGAAGCATGTCAAAAAGGCAAACAAACTAAATCTTCTTTTAAAACAAAGTATGAGATTTCTACTTCAAAACCTTTACAATTACTCCATATGGATTTGGTAGGACCTGCAAGAGTAAAAAGTTTTGGAGGAAATTTATATACTTTAGTAATTGTCGATGATTTTACACGATTTACTTGGACCATATTTATTGCTTCAAAAGATGAAACATTTGCTGAATTCATTATGTTTGCCAAAAAGGTTCAAAATGAGAAAGGTATTTCTATTGTTTCTATTAAAACAGATCATGGAGGAGAATTTGATAATCAATTGTTTGAAGATTATTGCAACAACGAAGGAATAGATCACAACTTCTCAGCCCCTAGAACACCTCAACAAAATGGAGTAGTGGAAAGGAAAAACAGAGTGCTTACAGAAATGGCAAGAGCATTACTTAATGAAAAAGAAATGTCACAAGTGTTCTGGGCAGATGCAATGAGTACTGCATGCTATATTTCAAATCGAGCATATATTCGCAAATCACTTGGAAAGACACCATATGAACTTTACAAAGGAAGAAAGCCAAATATTGCTCATCTTCATATCTTCAGGTGTAAGTGTTTCATTCACAACAATGGTAAGGAAAATTTAGGTAAATTTGATTCAAAGTCTGATGAAGGTATTTTTCTAGGATATTCTAATAGAAGTAAAGCTTATAGGGTTTTCAATAAAAGAACATGTACTATTGAAGAATCTATTCATGTTGTGTTTGATGAAATAGAATCTCAGACAAGACTTAATGATGAAGAAGAAATGGATTCAGTCAAGAAAAACAAATCTATTTCAAAGCAGGATGATTTTGAAACAAATGATTTTCAAAATTTAGAAGATGTCGACGATCATGCTCAACCTAAAGCATGGAGACATGTGAAGGATCATCCAATTGATCAAGTTATAGGAGATATTCATGAAGGTGTCAAAACCAGAAATAAGATCCTCAATGAGGTAACATTTTCAGCTTTTATTTCTGAAATTGAGCCTTCTAATATAGAAGAAGCTTTATCTGACAATGATTGGGTGATTGCTATGCAAGAAGAACTAAATCAATTTCAAAGAAATCAAGTTTGGGATTTGGTTCCTCGACCTAAAGATCATACGGTTATTGGGACCAAATGGGTTTTCAAAAACAAACTTGATGAATTAGCAATCATTGTGAGAAATAAAGCAATATTGGTTGCCAAAGGCTATAATCAAGAAGAAGGTATTGATTATGAGGAAACATATGCTCCAGTGGCAAGATTGGAAGCAATACGAGTACTCTTAGCTTTTGCTTGCATCAAAAGTTTTAAACTTTATCAAATGGATGTAAAAAGCGCTTTTCTAAATGGTTATATTATGGAGGAAGTATATGTCGAACAACCTCCTGGTTTTGAAGATGAAACAAAACCTGATTATGTCTTCAAACTTAAGAAAGCATTATATGGTTTGAAACAAGCACCCAGAGCTTGGTATGAAAGACTAAGCAAATTTCTTCTTGATCAAGGTTTTTTCAGAGGTAAAGTTGATACAACTTTATTCATCAAACATAACAAAAATGATATTCTAATAGTTCAAATTTATGTTGATGATATTATTTTTGGTGCTACTAACGAATCTATGTGTCAAGAATTCTCTAAGATTATGCAGGGTGAATTTGAAATGTCCATGATGGGAGAATTGAACTTCTTTCTTGGACTTCAGATCAAACAAAAGAAGAATGGTATATTTATATCTCAGACAAAGTATTTGAAAGAATTATTGAAGAAATATGGATTAGATAATGCTAACGGAGTTGATACTCCAATGAGTTCTACAACATTGTTGGATGCTGATGTAAAGGGACCGAGCTTTAACATCACAAAATATAGAGGAATGATTGGTTCATTACTCTATCTCACAGCAAGCAGGCCAGATATTCAGTTCAGTGTAGGAATGTGTGCAAGGTATCAATCCAATCCTAAGGTATCTCATGCAGAGACAGTAAAAAGAATTTTCAAATATCTAGGAGATACTTCGGAGCTTGGACTTTGGTATCCAAAAAGAGGGAACGAGTATTTAATGACATATTCAGATTCAGATCACGGTGGCTATAAAACTGACAGAAAGAGTACCAGTGGACAATGTCAATTTCTCGGAGGCTCTCTAGTGTCATGGTTCAGCAAGAAGCAGAACACAGTTTCATTATCGTCGACTGAAGCTGAATATATAGCTGTGGCAAGCTGCTGTTCTCAAGTGCTATGGTTGAAACAACAACTTCAAGATTTGGGAATTTATTTAAAAGAAATTCCAATCTATTGTGATAATACTAGCATGATAAGCTTGGCAAAGAATCCTGTACAACATTCAAGAACCAAGCATATAGACATTCGACATCACTTCATTCGAGACCATGTTCAAAAGAAAGATGTCAAAGTGGAATTCATACCAACTCATCTTCAACTTGCGGATATTTTCACAAAACCAATTGCAAAAGATCAATTCCTTTATATTCGAAGAGAATTGGGAATGGTTAATCCCAATGAGTTGTAAGTTTTCTTGTTAAAAAGTTTAATTAAATGTTTCTTTTGATGATAACCGTACTGACTTTAGCATCGGAGTGGCCAAAATTTGTTTTTGCAGGATTCTCACTCGAAGCACAGAGGGTGCTGCTCGAGTGATGAGCTGTGTCACTCGAGCACAGCACTATTCATGATACTCTGTTCTTTGGTAGTTAAAACAGAGGTTAACAGAGGAGTTAAGAATACCAAGGGAATATATCAGAAACAACAGTGAGAATTGAACTCACTCGCGAGTGAGGAATTCTCACTCGAGCATGACAAGAACATGCTTGAGGTGAGGAATGCCTGCTCGAGTGAAGAAGAAGAATCTCTTTGCAAAAGCTATCCAAATCAGGGTTACTCAAATGATCTTGGAGGATTTGAGTACAAAGATGCAAAATATGTCAAGGAATCCACAATCCAGGTACGTTTTACTTGTTTCTTTATTTTTCCAGAAGATCACTCGAGCACAGATAGAACACACTCGAGCACAGTATGAACATCACTCGAGCACTAGGGTTCATGCTCGAGCACTGTCACTTATATCAGTTACTGGGGAGCTCAGAACGTCGCACTTCCTTCTCTCACTCGAAGTGCTCTCTCACTCGAAAGTCACAACTGTTCACCTTCAACCGTTCTCTCATCATTCAATCACATCTTTCTGCCTCAAATCGTCGTTACAATCCTTCACTCTTTTATAAAAGGTGATTGTTACCTTCTATATTTCTCATTCGTGCCCTAATCTTCATTTGTCTCTCTTTCAAAAACTAAGAGTTTTTGCTTCTCCTCCACTTTCTCTTCAATGGCAAGAACCAAGATACCCTCTATTCCTCAAAGATCTCATTCACCTTCTCCTACTCACTCTGCTGCCAGTGAATCTGGAACTCCTGAACCAACTCCACCCTCTCCTAAAATTACTTCCTCACCATCTCCACCTCCTAAGCCCAAAACCAAAAAGAGGACTAAGAAACCTCACCCAAAACCTCAGGTTTCTAAGAAAGATCAACCTCCTCAAAAGAAACCAAAGGGAGTAGTATTCAAGGAACATATAATCACCCGGTCTCAATCCAAAGAGGTTCAAGGAAAGGGAAAGAAGAAGGAATCAGAACAACCTCAATCATCTTCTTCCTCTGGGGATACCTTCAGTAAACAACTCCGGGAAGCGATAGATAAATCAAAACTAGACAAGATAGTTGGGAAAATTGCTTCTCAAGCTGGTGTTTCAAGTTCACATCAACCAAGTGCCTCTGCTTCAGGAGCACCTTCTGCCTCCCAAGCACCAGTGGATGATCAACACACTAGTCCTCCTGAGGGATTCAATGTGACAGAGCTTAAGGCTTTATCTCAGAAGGTATATGATGATGAATTTAAGCATAGACATTTCTACCCTGTAGTATATGTGGATTTGGATTACCTGAAAAAGAACTGTCATTTGGACTTATACCCTTATCTTCAATACTATGCTCCTTGGTTAGAAATTCATTTGCCATATTCCCCCACTGTTGTAAAGACATTTTATTCCAACATGAAAACTCATAATATCATGTCTAGATCCGGTGATTTGATTGAAGAAGCTGTATCTACAACCATTAGAGGGAAATTCATTATGATTTCTGCCAAAATCATAAATGATTTACTTGGTTATGTGGCACCTCCTACTGATCCACCCTCTTTCTCTGCCAATGAAACATTTAAAATTTTGAGACCAAAAGATCCAATTGGCTCCCTCATTTTCAAACCTATTGATATGCCTGATAATCACAGAATTCTTCATTACATTTATTCCCGGAGCATAGTCAATAAATCCAAGAACTTTACCCACTTTGCTCAAAAGGATTACTATTTCTTGGCTTCTTTGATTGCTGGGCAACAAAGGAATGTAGGGGAGATCATTTTTAATGAGATGAGAAGGTTTAGATTTTCTTCAACAAGATCCACAACCATTCCTTACCCTCAACTTGTCTCTTTCATCTTGATGAAAACAAAATTTGGTATCTGGAAGAAAAAGAAAGGGTACTCATCTCACGGTTTGGTAAGACTCAGTTAACTCACATGGGTATCAATCTTCCGGTGAGTCGGACCAAAGCCACATCAAAGAGGGAAGCCACTCCATCCAGAGGTGATGAGGAACAATCATCTGCACAAGGTGCTATTCCTCCTCCTTCCTTTCTCAATGTCTCTCTGTCCAATCATCTGACTGAGGTAATTAATCATGCTGTATCAAGTTTGAAGAAGGAGCTAGTGACTGAGTATGAGAAGCTTGTGGAGAAGATGGAAACACAAGTCATTAAATTGGTAGACCAGGCCAATCTTAACTTTGAACTGATGTTCAAAACACAAGATGAGATGTCACAGAGGATCACTAATATGGAGACCTTTCTGCATTCACATTTTCCCTCCTCATCTTCCGGGGTACCTCCAGAGACCACTCATACCTCACCACCTCATCCAGAGACTCATGTTCTTTTCACTGATCCTGAGTCTAATGTAGATGTTATATTTGATCGGTCGCCTTCACTACCTCCTTCATCATCTGTACCACAACCACCATCTCCTTCTGATCAGCCAATTGACCCTCTCACTGAAATAATTTCCTTTATTCCACCTCCAGACCCCTCTTCTGTGTGATGTTGACAAAACGGGGGAGAAGGATGTGTGATGTTTTCTGAGCTTCTGTAGGGTGTATTTGGGTGTTTGGGTAGATTTCTGTATTGGGTAGGAATTTGACTTGATGTTATTTTGATTTGATTATGTTATGAAACTATTATGTTTGATGTTATTAATATTAAGTACTTGTTTCCAGATTGAAGTTTCATGTTTTCAAGTTTGTTCCTATTTTTGATTATCAAGTTACTATTAAGATATATACCTTGTACTGTACTTACCTTGGCTGTTAAGTGTCCAAAGGAAACATTGCAGGAACACTTGAATTTGAAACTTAAACTTGATATGCATTTTGGAAACATTGAAGAAATTTCAAAACTTTTCAATTTCTTTTAAACCTTCATCACAAAGAGTTTTGTCATCATCAAAAAGGGGGAGAATGTTAGATCCCAAGTTTTGATGATAACAATAAGTCAATTATGTGCAAAACATGTTTTTAGAAGGTTAAGAAAAGATTCCAAGTTACCAAATGCATATTTGAAGTTTACTGTTATCTGTTGTGAAATTGCACTTGAGTGCTCGAGCATGAAGTTTGCACTCGAGCATAGATCTCATCTGTGCTCGAGCAGATGCGAGAGAAAGCCAGGAAGTGTGTACCCGAGAGGCATTCTCCCTTTGTGTTCATGAGATCACTCGAGCACTAAGGTATGTTCTCGAGCAGAGAAGTCATTCTCACTCGAGCACACATGCGAGTGAGGTCTGCGAGTGTTTGGCCGAGAGCAAGTAATGGCATGCTTCCTTTATTCACTCGAGCAGAGACACCAATGCTCGAGCATGAGCATTCTGTGCTCGAGCAAGGCACTGCGAGTACTTGGCCGAGAGTCATGAAGTTAAGGGAAGTGGAAGTGTGCTCGAGCACACCCATATATGCTCGAGTAACACATCAATGCTTGCAAGTGTAAAATCTATCCCTCTCCAAATCTGTTGCGAGTGCTTGTTCAAAAGGTATGATTCTTGAGAATATTCTTCTCACTCGAGCAGAGGTATGTGTGCTCGAGTGAGGGCCCACATCACTCGCGAGTGAAAATTCTATCCCTCTGAAATTCTGATGCGAATGATGGTTTTGAGAGCATATTCCTTGAGAATATGCGTCTCACTCGAGCAGAGGTAAGTATGCTCGAGTGAGGGTCAATATCACCCGCGAGTACAATTTCTCACTCTTGTCAAAATGGTGTGCGAGTGATGACCCGAGAAGACATTCCCTGTGAATATTGCAAGATCACTCGAGCAGAGGTTTTGTGCTCGAGTGAGACCCCTCTTCACCCGCGAGTGAAGATTTTGTCTCTCTGATATTCATGCAAGCACAACCCGATAACAGAGGAATATGAAGGAAAATAGGAGATCACTCGAAGTGAGCCTTTCATGCTCGAGTGATGCCCTGTTTGACCACCAAAAATGCTAAGTCTCATAACGTTCATTCCGAATATGGTTTATTGTTATTTATTCATATCATCATTACTTATTATCATTATTTAACATTGTTTTGATTGTTTTAAAAGTATAATACAGGAAGATGAACGTTTGAAATTGGTTGTTATGGAGAAAAGTCAAACAACGGCAGACAACATGATTACAAACACGTTCGCACCTACCACATTCAGATTATTCAAACATGCGCGTGTTCTTCTACAGTTGCAAATGTCCAGCTCCTCAAATGATGATTTCCCAAACGGGCAAAAGCTGAAGCAACTATATATACAGAGATTCAAGGATAATCAAACAACAACGTAGCACAAGAATTCACAAGTTTATACCAAGTCTCTGTTAATCATCATTTTCCTCTGTATACACATTGATCTTCAGTGTTTATTCATTAGCTCTGTAAGAGAGTCTTCATACAATTCAAAATTCTATGTGTATTTGATCTCAAGGTATTGGGGCCTTGAGAGGGTTGTTTTTCCTTACGAGAGAAGCCGTTGAGAGAATTCCTTGTTGTGTCTTCCATTCTTAAGCCTTATAAGATACAAGCAGAAGAGAACGTTGCTGCTCGTAAGACTTACAGTGGTGTAAGCAGGAGAGAACGTTGCTGCTCATAAGTCTTGTATACATAAGCAAGTGAGAAGAGTCATAGGTTGTTTTTCTGCACGTAAGACTTGTCGTAAGGGGGAGAGAAATTTCTTGTTGAGAGAGTATTTCTGCTCGTAGTCCGTTTGAGGACAATTGTTGTTTTGTGGCGTTCTGAGAGCCCTTTGAATCTTGGAGATATAGTGAAAATCTCAGTAGGTCTTGATCTCTGAGGACTGGACGTAGGCCCTGTTGTTAGGCCGAACCAGTATAACTCTCTGTGTTCAAATTTTCTCTACTATACTCTATCTACTATATTTTCATATCACCATGTCAAGCGAAAAATTTTATAACATCACCCAATTCACCCCCCTCTTGGGTGAAGCTTGCCTCTTACAATGTTCACTCGAGTGCAATGTGTATTCACTGGAAGTGATCTGAAATTTTTGGAAATCACTTTAAGTTATTCTGGAGTTCACTCTAGTGCACTAAGAATTCACTTCAAGTGCAGCGGGACTTTACTGGAAGTGATTTGTCAATTTTAATATTCACTCGAGTGATTTTGAGATCACTCCAAGTGATCTGATAATTTTTGTAAATCACTCTGAGTGATTTGTAGATCACTCTAAGTGATTTTAAAGATCACTTGAGTGCATTGAGTTTTCATTCTAGTGCTGCCTTATCACTCCAAGTGATTTTCAAATCACTCCAAGTGAACATAGAAAAACTTCTATATTGAGTATTTTAACTTCGAATTGAGTCATCCCAACTCCATTTGATCATTGAGACTTCTAATATCAAATCTAAGAGCTTGATTCTTGATATTCCCATTAGATCTTGCAAGTTCTTCTTTCTTCAATCTCTTGCTTCTTCTTAATCATTCTCATCAATTCAATTTGATATCTTCTTCCTTTTCTTGACTTTCTCATTCACTTTCTTTCTTCTTCTTCCTCTTAATCATTCTCATCAAATTAACTTGATATCTTCTTCCATTGACTAATCTACAATATTTTTCACATTAAACATAGTAGTTAGTCAAAGTATAAAATAAATGCATTATGTAAACTTTTGGCTTTTAATATTTAGCATATATATTTGACATCATCAAAACTAATCATATCTAATATGTCATATGTAAGAAGGTAAGATTATGAAAAAATTGAAGTTTCTCATTAAATCATTAACATACGTCACAAGCATGTTTGAAGGGAATAGAGTACACCATATTCCATAATATATTGGAACTATGACACAAGCATGCACCATGATTTCATTAAAAACACCGAGAAGCAAGCATGATGCAAGTAACTCATAAAAACAACACAACCATATCATTTATCGTTTCATAGTCTCAACAATTTGTATACATGTATCATACTTAATCAAATGAAGTTTTACCTGTATATTTATATAATCAATTGCAAACAAAGGTTTGCACACACAAGTAAAATGCCCAAGTTACCTATTCTGTCATAGCTTACAAGAAGTCAAATAACAAATACTATCAACACGAGCTCTTAGTAAGAGTCTACAAGGGTCACACATATACAAAAATATTAATATATATAACTAAAACCTGCTCAAGAATTATCGCAAAGTCATTCTAAGATTCCTGATATAAAACTACTATAGAACCTTAAATTTACTCTAGGAAATCCATAAATCCACTTAAATTCATACTCGTTTATAATTTCAGTATGTTCACCTTAATAATAAATTATATGTAACTCTTTAAATTTTTAGAATTTCCTACTTTTCAAATATACAAACTAAATTCATTTTGTGTGTATTCATAATATAACACACACACACATAATCTAAATGAAATTCCAAAGGTGTTTATACACCTCCCTCCATAGCTCTCAATGAAACGAAAGTATATGATATTTTTATTTCTAATCTAAGGACCAAGGCAACTAGGGAATGCCATATATGTATACCTTGCCCTACTAATTGAAGATTTCAAGAAGTTGTAGGACAAAGGGGAGGTTGTATATGATGCTCACGAGAAAGAAATATTCAATATGAAGGCCTTACTATTTGGCACAATCAATGACTTTCCTGCGTATAGTAATTTTTCAGAGTACAATATTAAAGGCCAAATTGGATGCCCGATTTGTGAAGAGGGTACAAAGTTGATAATGTTGAAGCATGGTGTGAAGAATACCTATATAGCACATCACAGATGGTCACAAAAGGGTAATTGATATCGCCGTATGAGAAAATACTTCAATGGGTATTTAGTGAAAGGATGGCACCTGAACCTTTAGCTGGTGAGAAGGTTTTTGAAAAAATGAACACTATTAGAAAAAAGGATTTTAATATTGGTGGAAATTGGCCTTTTAGATCTAGTTTAGGTATAACACCCTAGATTTTATTCACCAATATGCCTTATAATTATTTATGGCATTTAATGAAATAAAATGGTGAATTAAAGATCACACAAAATGATAAAACCAAGCAATTAGTGATTACACACAACATTATTATGTGTGAACATAGGTTCTACAAGTTGAGGTTTGCTACTAGTGAGTTTCTCTATATAGCAGTCTTGTTGTGTGACATTTTTAAATAGGGAAATGATGTCCAAAAATTGTGAAATTTTACAGGATCAAAGTAGACATCATAAGCTTTAATTTGATTGGTAATGGATAATTTTTAGACTTATATTCTAAGATATATGATTTTTCAAAATTAGACCCTATTTCTGGAACTAAATTTGGAACAGGTAAGGTTTAACAAATTTCTAGGAATTATGAGCTTCTAGTTAGCTAAAGGATATATTTTTTCTTGAAATTAGACTCAATAAGTGTTTCATAGCCTATGGAATCACTCCAATTCGATGTCTACAAATAAAGTTATGACTTTTTTAAGTTTAATTAGAAAATCTGCCATAATTGTAACTATTACGATTTTGGGAAAAAAAATATAATGGCAATTGTGTGAGTTGTGGAAATAAGTAAAAGCCCATATTTTTCCTTTATTGGTGGATATTTGTTGCCAAAATATTAAAGGAAAATTAGTTTCATCCTTCTTTGTAGCCAAAAATCATAACTTCCCATAGGCTATGAAACACTTATTGTGGAAGGCTTAAAGAGGTGTCATTTTTAGGCCTAAGGGATGAAGCAAAATTAGTTCAAATAGAATGGGAAGGCTTACGACACATGTTAGCAGGGGATTAGATTAAGTACAAGAGCTTTGTTATAATTTATTAAAATAACATATATTAAAGAAAGATGAAAAAGATATTTTAAGCTCTTATCCTCATCTTTCTTTTCTTATTTTCATCCTAAACACACAAATATATATATATAGAGAAGCTTTAGGAACATAGTGCCTATGGGTGCATTAAACATAGTGCCTATGGGTACTCCGAATTACAGTGCCTACGGGCACACCGAATTGTAGTGCCTACAGGTACATTGAAAAATAGTGCCTATGGGTACACCTATATGCCCAATTGGTGGTCTTGAGCCCAGCTGAGGTACGGAACAAGTCGGGGTTGCAACAGTGTTTGGCTCTGAACGTTTCCAACTAAACTAAATTATATGTTATTATAATATTACTATATGTGGTACCTGGCATATTTATGGTTGCATTTTCTATTATCGATTATATATTACTACTGAGATTCTCTTGAATTTCACCCTTTCCATAAATGAATAAAGTTTGTAGTGGTAGTAGTCCGCTTTAAGGGCAAAGTAGTGTTCATTGACAGTTAAAGGCACCGGTCAAGATTAAGTAAAGACGTTGGTTATCTGAAGATCTTTTATTATTTCAAGGTCTATAAGTATTATGTATGAACCCCAGTAGGGAAAACATGTAATGTAATCAAGCCTAATGTATGGTATATTAGTTTATTTCCACTATTCTTGTGTTGCCTCCCAAATTGCACTAAAGTATTTTGATTAATCAAGCCTAAGGTTTCTTTATGACTAATGATCATCTTAGTTAGATGATTTAAATGATGTTTAGAAGTATGGAGATGATGGTGATGTAAGTATTAATCTTAATTCAAACCATTTTTGTTGCAGTAATTACTGCACAGAAAAGTTCATTTGATAAGGTGATGGAAAACTTAAGGTGTAGTAAATGTTTGAGGTTTTTCCATGCTAAGTGATGATCTTTAGTAACACCGTGATGTTAAAGGAATGTAGACATGATATGAAGTACTATATGATAAATGGTGATTATACTGTATATTGATCATAGAGGATTTGATTTGATGATACTGAAGGTTAAGGATAGGCTTGAATTTGATCTAAGCTGAAATAATGCTTAGATTGGAATGTGAATTTGTTGCACTATGGTTTTGTTCAATGATGGAAGTTTGAACCTTGTGAATAATGTTGAACTTTCAGTAATGTTTTGAGGATAATACCCAAATACCGTAGAGGTTAGAATAGACGCTATTGATTCTGATTTGTTGCGAACCTATTGGGTATACTTGAGAAAAATGATTTCCAATCTGTGTGAAGTTGAGGTTCTAGATTTCTTGATGAACCTAAAAGTTGGGTTAGAGACCCTAGGTTGTAAAATTCTACATGCCAGATATGTTATAGTGAACCTGTATGTTCAGAGGCCCTAAGACATAGTGGACCAGTATGTCCTTAGGCTGGCAGATATATTCATTATTGTGTTAAGTTAGTGATAATCCGTGGAATCAAAAGGGACAAGATTCTTACGGATACAAATCCTTGTAGAAAGGGATTTTGAAAATTTACTAGCTATGAAGTGTAGCATAGGGAAAGATTATGATCATAAAATATTCCTTTAAAGAATTGATTGAGGTGATAGCTCTTTGATGAAACAAGAGATAGAATTGATCTGCCTGCAATTCCACTAACTTGAGGCTGTACTATGAGTCAATTAGGGGATGTCAAATGATGTAATAAAAAGTATGAGTAGAAGGGTTACTAAGTAAATCATAACTCAGGAATCAACTATTAAGTTTTGATTCCATGAAAATTTGAAATGGCCCAGAATGATTTAAGTTGAAATGGGCTAGGAACTGGCACAAATTTCCATATGATCTGGTGTGTCTACACCCACGGGTGTTAGAATTGTCACAGCCAAAGTTTGTTAGAATTGCATAATACATGGCGAGGGGCATAAATCAATGGTGGATTTAATTTGTTTACCATTGTAAAGGTACATGGTAGTTTTTATGGATGATATACTGGTTTACTCGTGGAATAGATAAAAAAAAGAATAGTATTTGAGAATTGTATTGAACATACTGAAATCTCACAACAAGGAGTCCCGGTGGATTCTTGCAGGGTGGAAGCAACACTAAACTAGAAGAGGCTAGAGACTATTTCTGAAATACTCAGTTTTTTGGGTCTTACCAAATATTCATATTGAATTCCTCCAGAATAGCTTTGCCTTTGACAAACTTAAACAAAAAAAAAAAGAAAAGTCAACATTATCTGTGGGACCATAATTGTGAAAGGAAATTTACCAAGCTAAAATGTAAATCAACGTCGGCTCCGATATTGATAATCACAGATCCACTGTGGACTTTCGTTGTCCTTACTGATATTGGTAAGCATGGATTGGGAAGTGTTTTAATGCAGTATGGCCATGTATTGGCTTTTGCAACTAGAGAATGAAAGTCTCATTGAAATTTAATTATTATCCTACACATGATCTTGAGTTAGTAGCAAGTGAGTTGGTACTGAAAATTTGGAGACACTATCTCTATGGTAGCGCCGTAGAACTGTACTGCACCCACTAGGATTTAAAGTACTGATATGATTAGAAATAACTGAATATGATAAATCACAGATGGATGGACCTGGTTAAATATTATAATCTAGAGCTAAAATATCAACCAGGAAAGGCTAATGTTGTTACTAACACATTGAACCGTGAATCATGCTGGTGACTGCCTTGGTGATTCGTGAGCGAAAACTGAGTAAGGATTTTAGAGATCTGAGTCTATTTAAACATATTTTGCTTACAGGTAGTAATGTCAGTAGAACATATGTGGAAGCATTACCCGAAATTTATGGTTATGTATGTGTAGTAAATTTTGACGATGAAATTCATATAAGAAAGGGAGAACTGTAACACCCCAGATTTTATTCACCAATATGCCTTGTAATTATTTATGGTATTCAATGAAATAAAATAGTGAATTAAAGAGCACATGAAATGACAAAACCAAGCAATTAGTGATTACACACAACATTATTACATGGGAGCACAAGTTGTACAAGTTGAGGTTTGCTACCAGTGAGTTTCTCTATATAGTAGTCATGTTGTGTGACAAGTTTAAATAGGCAAATGATGTCCAAAAATTGTGAAATTTTATAGGATGACAGTAGAAATTTTAAGCTTTAATTTGATAGGTAATGGGTAATTTTTAGACTTATATATTGAGAGATATGGTTTTTCAAAATTAGACCCTGTTTTTGGAACCAAATCTGGAATAGGTAAGGTTTAACGGATTTCTCGGAATTATGAGCTTCTAGTTAGCTAAAGGATATATTTTTCCTTGAAATTAGACTCAATAAGTGTTTCATATCATTTATAATTATTCCAATTTGATGTCTACAAATAAAGTTATGATTTTTCAAAGTTTGGTCAGAAAAGTTTCCAGAATTGCCAACTATTGCCAATTTGGGGGGAAAAAATGTAATGGCAATTGTGTAAATTGTAAAATTAGTTCAAATGGAATGGGAAGGCTTATGACACATGTTAGCAAGGGATAAGATTAAGTAAAAGAGCTTATGTCATAATTTATTAAAATAACATATATTAAAGAAAGATGATGAAGATATTTTAATCTCTTGTCTTCATCTTTCTCTTCGCATTTTCATCCTAAACACACAAATTGAGAGAGAGATAGAGAGAGGCTTTAGGAACATAGGGAAAGAGAGCTCAAGGAAGCAAGAATCAAAGGTAAACCTTGTGATTTCAAGTGATTTTGCTTCCTAACTTGTGTAATTTATCTTTTAAACTCTTGTTCTCCATGAAAAACTATGTGTAGCAAGCTAATCTTCAAGTTTGAAGAGAGAGAAAGTGACACCTAGAAAGAAAAAAGTTTAAGGATAAAGAGGTAACTTCAAGAACTTCAATTCCTTTGGTGTATTGTTGTTGTTGTTGTTGTGGTTTTTGTCATGATTTGTGGTTTTGATGTTGGGATGTTGAAACCCTAAGGGGCTATGCTGCCCAAATTTCCTCAAATCATGTCTAATAATTGTCTAAAACGTTAAACAAGTGGTTAGGAGGGAAAAGAAGCAAGCTTTAAGGGTTAGATCACAAAATCACATTTTCCCTTTTTAATATCCAAGTTTTGACCAGTGCCGGAAACAAGGGCAGGAGCTGGAATTTCATTAATCTGGTTGTTCCATTATGTTCAGGAGGGAAAATTGTGTAGGGTTGATGTTAATCATGTTGTGAGAAAAACCATAGAAAGTAAAATAACAAAAATAACCCTAAAACTCTAAGTAGGGGTTATCAAGGGTAAATCTGTCATTTGGTGGTGATTTTGAGAAAAATGAGGTCAAAATTGGATTTTACACACAAAAATGTGTCGGAATAGCCTGAGTCAAAATTTTTGAAAAAGTACAGTCATACTGGGTAAAAGGGGCTTAGAATGGGCCCCTAGGGGCATTTTGTTAATTTTACAGTTTTAGACTAATATAACCAACAAAAGTAAATTGGAGGAGTCTAATTTTGTAAACTTAGAATTTTAGGACCAGACAGTTGTGGTCGAGCTAGATGAAGACAGTTAGACGATTAGGCAGGAAAGGGCTATTTCAGGTAGCAACTCTATCTTTTATACATTATGTGAATGTTTATATGTTTTGGTATGCCATCTTCCATAATATGTATGATATATAGTATATACGGGTACACAGAACATAATGCCTATGAGTACACTGAACACAGTGTCTACGGGTACACCTAACACAGTACCTACTGGTGCACCGAATTATAGTGCCTACAGGTACACCGCATTATAGTGCCTATGGGTACACTGATAAATACTGCCTATGGGTGCACTGATATGCCCAGTTGGTAGTCTCGAGCCTAGCTAAGGTACGGAACAAGTAGGGATTGCAATAGTGCTTGGCTCTGAACATTTCCAACCGAACTAAATTATGTGTTATTATAATATTTTTGTATGTGGTACTTGGCATATTTATTAATGCATTTTCTATTATCAATTGTATGTTACTACTAATATTCTCTTGAATATCACCCTTTCCATAAATGAATAAAGTTTGCAGAGGCAGTAGTTGGCTTCGAGGGCGAAGTGGTATTCACTGACAATAGAAGGCACCGGTCAAGATGGAGTAAAGATGTTGGTTATCTGAAGATCTTTTATTATTTCAAGGTCTGTAAGTATTATGTATGAACCCCGGTGAGGAAAACCTATAATGTAATCATGCCTAATGTATCGATATATCAGTATATTTCTTCTATTCCTGTGTTGCTTACCGAATTGCGCTAAAGTATTCTGATTAATATTAATGATAAAGGGTATGTAAGGCAGGGTCCTACATTAGGTTCGGTCTTGTATCATCAGGTTTAAAAAGTTTTTCCTTATTAAGACTAAACCTACATCCGCTCTTAAAAGTTACTTTTTCAGACTAGTTGTTTTAACGATAGGAGTTAAAAAGTTTCCATTTATAATAACAAAATGCCCATCCTTTAGACTGGGAATTTCAATTTATAATAACAAAATGCCCACTCTTTAAAAAGTGGGTTTTTTTTTAAAAAAATGTACATTTTATTTTGTTTTATAGAAGTCCTGTTAGATATTATTATATCTAAAAGCTATATTATGTAATATAATTCTACAAATAGCCCTAAACATACAAATGCAATTGATATAAAAATAAATATAATTAATAACCATAAATCCAAGCCCTATATTATGACATAATTATTGAATCTTAATATTACATTTGTTTTTTCAAGGTTTACTTTTTTTTTTTGCCTGCGTCTAAGGGAGTTATATGATTTTTGAGTGTTGGATTTAGTGGAAGCAATGTTAGGTGTAATATCCCAAAAAGTGATTAAGGGCTAATGACTTCAAAAGTGAATGTAATTATTGTTGAATAAACACTTTTGGAGAATGGTTGATGGGAATTTGGATGTTTTAATGATTCCAATTGCTTCCTTGTGAAAATTCGTGTGGGGAGAGTGTTTATTGTGAAATTGGAACCATTGGGAACAATTGTGCAAAAGTTGGAAACTCTGTCCATTGAAACTCTGTACAGGGCAGTCGACTTGTATGGACGTTTTAAATAGGAAAATGGTGTCTAAAAATTATGATATTTTCCAGTCTTACAGTTCACATGCCAAGCTTCAATATGGACATATAATTTGTGTCATTTCAATTTTTGAACTAAGAGTTATGATTTTCCAAAGTTTGGGATGGAAACTGGAATCTGTTTTGGAGCAGTATGGAATTTTGTGCAATTCTGTATTTTTGAGGTCATTAAATGCAGTGATCCATATTTTTCCAATAAAGAGGACTTAAATAGCTTTTCATTGGCTTTGGGATCACCTCATTTTGATTTTTCTAGAATTAGTTATGATTTTTTAAAGTTTGGGCAGAAATCTGCCAGAATTTTGTGAAAATCCGAAATTGATGGAAATTTAGTAAATAATTAGAAAATAATATTATATTATATTAAATCATCATCCACCTCCTCCATCAGCCAAAAACCGTGATATTCAGCTGCAACAAGAGAGAGAAGGTGTGAGAAATTCTAGAGAGAGAAGTAGAAGAGAACTTGTACGGTAAGTCGATTTCTTCGGTAAATCCTTACCTAACGCATATAACTCCGCTCCTAAGCTATTCTTCTATATTCTTCAAGGTTTGTGGAGCACAAATTTGGGTGTTCTAAGGCTAGGGTTTTCAGCCACCTTGAGGAAAAGCTAGTGGGAGCTTGAGGTAACTTCCAAACTTTCGTATATTACTTATTCTGGCTCTGTGGGCAATTTAATCGGTGAAATTTTGCTGGATTGCCATTGGTTTTAAAGTTTGGAAATGATATGGCCTAGGGGTTATGCTTCCCAAATTGGGTCTTAATGTTAGTTGTAACCTAATGTAATGATTAATAAAGTGGTTAGGAGTAGAAAGGAACACGTTTACGGAGCCGAAACCGAAAAACACCGATTCTTCCCAAAGTATGCCAAGCTTTCGGCCAGGGCTAGATCTGAGGGTTAGAGTTGGATTTTCAATTATTTGATGGTTCCATTGAGTTCAGGAGAAAAAATTAGCTGGGGTTACAGTTGGTCACTTTTTTGGAAAAGGCTGAAAAAGCATAATTACGAAAACACCCTTAAAACCCTTAAAGTGGGGCTGCCAAGGGTAATGTTGTAATTTGATATTGAATTTGATAATTTCGAGTTTGAAAATGGATTCCTTGGGCGAAAATATGTCAAAATAGCCCATGTCAAAATTTCGGGAAAAGTACAGCCGAACCAGGTACGGCTGGGCCGGGTCCCCGGGGGCATTTTTGTAAATTTTCATAATATGCTCATATAACCCCCAGAAACACTATGGAAGTGTCTAAATTTTATTTTGGAATTGTAGGACCAAGTTGTGAGCCCAATGGTTAGCATGTTTTACGATGCACACTAAAAGGTGGTCTTTGAGATAGTACTCTTTAACCCTTTAGGCATGTGTCTAGACTTCTAGTAGCCACCTAAAGAGTCCAAGTGATAACAACTTTAAGTGTTCTGAATGTGAGAATTTGGAATAGAGAATAACTTGTCGTCTTTGACTTTGGTTTATAGGGTTCGACATTTGCCCTAATCGCAAGCAACCTGTGTAGGTGCATGTCAGGAAAGAACAAGGTAGTGACTCTTTTCCCTTATACTATATGTGATACATGGTATGTTTGTTTAATCATTGTTTGTGAGTCTATCACCTGCGGCCTATCGGTGTTGACGGTGGGAGGATCGTACCTTCGGGGCGGTGGAATCCGGGGGATGAGACTATATGAAAGCCGTAAGGCTATATGTGAAAGCCAAAAGGCTATTTGTGAAACCTTCACCCGCAGCCCATCGGTGTTGACGGTGGAAGGACCATGCCTTCGGGGTGGTGGAATACGGGGGATAAGATTATGTGATTATGTGCATATGTGGCAGCCTGCGTGCTGTGCTTTATGTTGTGATACTGCTTGATGATTTTCTTGCATGCTTTGTGATTACATGTGGTATGAGTGATTTGTTGCTACTGAGATTCTTTTGAATCTCATTCTTTCCATTGACAAACCTTCAGATAGGGCAAGTGGCTCCAAGGGAAAGGAGACGACCAAGGGCGGATAAGGCTCCTTAGGGAGATTTATCTTTTGGTGTTGGATATCATGTTTTTTTGGGAGATCACCGTATATATTATAAATGTTGTTTTGGAGACAGTGGTGTAATCCCCTAATGGGAATTTATAAACCTTTAGTTTATGTATGAAACCCGAGGGTTGCCAGGATTTTGTTGTACACTCTGATATGTAAATGTGATGTAACTGCATAGGGTAATTATATTCGAGTTGTGGAATTTGAGACCAGGGTAAGGCAGAATCTTTGAAAATATTTGTGAAAACCCTTCCGTAAGGAAGGGATTGTAAATGAGTTTGATTATTATTGGTCTCTATTTCATTTTAAAATACGTATTTTGAATCATAATTATGAAGTGGGTTACATTAGGCCTATCATCTGCATATTGTTAACGCATGATTCATATTTTGATCATCCTAAGGTTGAATGCTACTACCCATGGATTGGTTGCTAGGTTACCATACTTATGCATTTTGACTGTTCTGGGCCTCAAATATGAAGCATGCTTTTGCGCTCCCCCAGTCTCAAGTGACAAAGAAGAAGATTCTTTTTTAATGAAGCTGAGCATAACAAAGTTGTTAAAACCGACTGACACCCAAGAGGGGGTGAATTAGGTGACGGATAAAAACTTTAAAATTCTTTTGTCATATCAATAAAAGTAATAAGTACAAAAATGATAAACCATAAATGCATACTAAAATATGTAAATCACTTTGCTGGAATTATAAGAGAGAAGGTAGGAGAAGATACAAATATCGATTTGAATTGGTTCGCTCCAATCCACTGACCTACGTACAATCCTCAGGCTCCTCTAGAGATGTTTAATCCACTATCTCTCTCAAGTTTAAACTAGGTATTTGAGAACCACTACAAAGTCACAAGTTTGATATGAGCACTTGTGAAGCCACTACAACTCTTCTACCAAGTTACTCCACCTTAGACACCGTAAGGATACCACGTTGATGATAAAGGATTACATGAATCTTTTCTCTCAGAAGTGAATAATGATAATCAATGAAGCATGAACAAATAGTCTCTCTTCAAAGTATATTATGAAAACATATAGAAATAGAGAGTATGTGAGATGGAATGTTTAAGTTAGGGTTTTGGCATTTTGATGATATATACACTACCTCTGTCTCTTATCAGATTTGAATGCTTCAATATTTATAGTTGATGATAACTATTTTACTGTTGAGCTTTTCTTCTTGTTGAGATTTATTGAATATGTCCATTGGATATAGTGGTTGGAAGTTCTGACAAGATTTACTTTTTGGCCAATAAAGTTTGATCCAAGTTTAATCACCTATAACCTTCATATAAACTTGATTAGCAATGATTATGAATGATATAATCAAGGATTATTTGAGTTTAGATTAAAATCATGAAATTCAAGACGGTGATTAAAAAATGGGTAAAACATTACTACGAATGATAACCATGGTGATGTGGTAGTGATCTAAACACATCACTTTAGTGATCTTCTCTTTGAAATTTTACACATCACTTAAGTAGTCACCGTAGTGATCTTAGGCATCTCTTTCACATCACTAGAGTGATCTTTGCTAGTGATAAACTGTAATACCCCGAATTTTGAGACTCGAGGCTAGAGAATAAGCCTAAGATTAGTGGATTGCTAAGCCCCGGTTTAGCAAGATCCCAAATTGTGATTAAAAGTTAATGACTCCAAAAGTGGATGTGGTTAGTAATAAATAACCCTTTTGGAGAATATGATGTGATTTGGCACTCGAATATGATTCGTGTGTGTTGTGAGCAGCGCCGAAACCCTGTATTTGAGTTCAATTATGGATTAACATCCAAATTGACTTAGAATAGAGGGAAGAATTGAATGGGGTATTGTGTTGGAAATGGTGTCATAGTGTGTTTTGATGTCATTGAAATTGGTTTGGAACTTTGGAATGGAAATGTTGCAATGTTAGGTTTTAAAATGTGAATTGTGTTGACATGTTGAGATTGTTGTGAAAACATGTCAATGAGATGTGAATTTGATTGATTTGGTGTTTCCAATGGATTCCTTGTGAAAATTTATGTGGGAATGATGTTTGGTATGAAAATGGAACCATTGGAAGCAAAGATGCAAAATCTGAAATTCTGTCCAGTGAAACTCTATTCTGGGCAGTCTTATCGTGTGGATGTTTTGACTAGGCAAATGATGTCCGAAAATTATGAAACTTTCTAGTCTTATAGTTCACATCTCAAGCTTCAAAATGGACATATAATTTGTGCCATTTCATTTTGTGAACTGGGAGATATGACTGTCCAAAGTTTGAGGTCAAAAATGGACTCTGTTTTGGGGCAGTGATGAAATTTTTGTAATTCTGGAATTTTGTGGTGATTTTTAGTAATGGACAATATTTTTCCCATGAAGAGGACTTAAATATCTTTCATTTGGCTTTGGAATCACCTCATTTTGAGTTTTCTAGAATTAGTTATGATTTTTCAAAGTTTGGGCAGAAAATCTGTCAGAAAATCCGAAAATGGGAATTATGACATCATCAAAATAAAAGATGACATTAGCATGGAATTAAAAGCAATTCCTTCATCTTCATCAGCCATTTCCTGACGCCATTTGAGAAACAAAGCCGTGAGAGAGAGCTTGGAGAAAATAGGGAGAAGGAAGGAGAAAACTCGCGAGGTAGATCGATTTCTTCGGTGAATTCGTACCTAACGCGTATGATCCTTCTCCTAAGCTTCTCTTCTACATGGATTAAGGTACTTGAAGCTTAATTTTGCTGTTTAAAAGGGGCTAGGGTTCAGCCAAATTGAGTAAAAGCCAGAGGGAGCTTGAGGTAACTTCCAAACTTTCGTATATTGCTTATTCTGGCTGTTGTGGGCAATTTAATCAGTGAAATTTCGCCGGATTGCCATTGGTTTTAAAGTTTGGAAATGACATGGCCTAGGGGTTATGCTGCCCAAATTGGGTCTTAATGTTAGTTGTAACCTAATGTAATAGTTAATAAAGTGGTTAGGAGTAGAAAGAAACACGTTTACGGAGCCAAAACCGAAAAACCCCAATTTTTCCCGGAATACTTGTATATTTTGGCCAAGGCTATAAATGGGTCTTAGAGTTGGATTTTCAATGATTTGATGATTCCATTGAGTTCAGGAGCAAAAATTAGGTGGGGTTACAGTTGGGCACTTTTTCAGAAAAGGCCGAAAAAGCATAATTACGAAAATGCCCCTGAAACCCTTAAAGTGGGGCTGTCAAGGGTAATTTTGTAATTGACATTGAATTTGATAATTCCGAGTCCGAAAATTGATTCCTTGGGCGAAAATATGTCAGAATAGCCCATGTCAAAATTTCAAGAAAAGTACAGCCGGACCGGGTACGGCGATGCCGGGCCGGGTCCCCGGGGGTATTTTAGTAAATTTTCAATATAGCCTCATATAACCCCCAGAAACACTTTGGGAGTGTCTAAATAGTACATTTGACATTGTAGGATCGAATGTGAAGCCCCGAGTTGCTGGCATGCAAATCGAGGAGAAAAGACTGGAGGTAGGGAACTTATCTCTCTTGTATGCTCTGATAACTGTATTAATGTGTTGATGCATGTTATTGCTTTGCTTGATTATGTGGAACATGTATGAATGGTTTAAAGCTATGTTTCAATATATGCTATGGCCATATGTGTATCGTTCGAAGCATTGAGCTTATAGATTTGTCATTATATGTGTGCATGAGTTATGTGATGCAAGCATGTCATACATTAAACACTTATCTTGCCTGCATATTGATAATGTTTCCCTACTGAGATTCTCTCGAATCTCACCCTCCCTTACCAACAATTTAGACAGGGCAAGTGGCTCGTGGAGGGAGCGGCTATGACTCATTCGAGATGAGATTGTGTAATCCCCATTTGAAGAATTGTAATGGGCAATTGTGCCCTATATATCTTTAGCGAAGGTATGTACTCAAGATTGCTGAGATGATTATGTTGTGCACTCTGATATTTATATAAATGTGATTTATCTTCGCGTAGTAATTGTATTCGAAATGTGAATATGAGACCAAGGTTATAAATGATTTTGAAAGGTATTTTTTGAAAACCCCATCATGTGATGGGTTAGTAAATGTTATTTGATTATTATTGGTCTCTATTTCATTTTAATCGCGTATTTCGGATATAATTACAGAGGGGGTTACATAAACAAATTTTGAATCTAAATCTGGCAAATGACCTATCATCAGAAAGATCTTGAAGTCTATGTTCAAATGCAAAAAGAATCAGCTCAAAATTCATTGTATTATGAAAGTTGTGATCAAATTCATAGCAATTGGTTTGGAGCAACATCTTTATATGAATGTGCAATTCTACATTTCATATCCCTTCCAGATGACCTTGATTGAGTATGATCTTGATGTCCTTAAAATTCTTCTTGAGTCTAGTTTTGTATACAACAAGTTTAGTCCAAAATTTATTGTCTGTTGAAAGTTATGATCTAAAGGATTACTTTTGTTTTGGAACATTGTAAGAACTTCAAGCATCAATTTGTGAGATCCATATCTCTTTTCTCTAAGACTCTTTAAGCTTGATATTGACTTTTGTGAAACTTATTTTGAGTATAGTTTCATATATAACAAGTTTCACCACAATCAGAGTTCTGGTGTAGGAGATATGTCTAAATTACTGAACCTATTATGGAATAACTTAAGAAATTCCAATTTCAAATTACAAAACTCATATCATTTGCATCTAAAATCTATTGAGCTTGATCTTGATTTTTATGTGTTGCATTTGGAGTCTAGTTCATATGAAACTAGTTTCATATGAAACATGTTTCATCTCAATCGGATGTGTGATTTGAGAGATATGTCCCAAATACCGAACTTGTTATACTGAACCAAAACATAGCACAACATAGTGGTTACTCGAGTGATCATCTCTGGAGGTGCTACTCGAGTGATCCCTTGATAAGTTCTTCTTTCTTCCTTGTAATCCCTCTTCATAATCCAACTTTATAGTTTCTTCCTTTCTTTAACTAATTTGATGAAAGCTCTTCTTTGTTTACTCTTCTTTCTTCTTTTTCCTTTTGATCAATCTACATAACCCAACTAGATAGCTTCTTTATTTTCTTGACTATCTTCATTCTTCCTTTTGATTATTATCAATACTCCAACTCAATAGCTTCTTTTTATGATATGATGAAAGTTCTTCTTTCTTCAATCTTTTTATTCTTCATCTTGATCATTCTTCATAGTTAACCTTGACATATTCTTTCTTTTCTTGACTAATCTACAAGATATTTAATCATTAAATATAGTAGTTAGTCAATGTAGGAGATAAATGCATTATGCAAACTATTTGCTGTTAATATTTGACATCCATATTTGATATCATCAAAACTTATCATATCTAACAAGGGTTAATATACAAGTATGAGAATTGGATTTTATATGTGTGAATATGATCTTGTAGGGAGGTCTTGGTTGAGAAGGAAACAAAACTAAAGACCAATAATAAGGAGGCCACCTACTAGGTAGAAATCCTAGTGACGAGGTGAGGATTAATAACTCTAAATTGGTTGATGAAAAACATTGGCTAGATGATTGTCACTTGGAAGGTTAAATTTGTTGGACTTTGTAATATCCTGAATTATAATCAGGGATTAATAACTTCAAAGTAATTTAATTAATGATAATTAAGCACTTTTGAAGTATGTGTTGTGCAATGTGATGTAGAAGTGCTTAGTAATAGTTTAATGAGTATTGAGATAATCAGGGGCAAAACGGTAAATTTACCGACCGAGTAGTCAGTTACCGAAGAGAAAACTCCTTAGTAATCAGGATTAATGGCTAGGATTGGAAGAACAAGAGGTGGAAATCCTATGCATGCAAGTTCATGTGAAATCATGGTAGGGAAAAGGAGATGGTGACAAGTGGCAAACTATGGACCATGGGATTGAAGTCAAAGATTCAACCTATTTCTCTTCCCTCCTACTGTTACAGTCGGTTGTGTGCATGGGAGAGAGAGGAAAATATGCTTCTTCATCAATATCTCACTTTCTCTCTCCATTTTCTCCACTTCCGGCGAACTAAGCAAGAAAGAGAAAGGAAGGGTTTGAAATTTGTAAAGGTAAATGACTCTATATGCCTAACCACCTTTATTGATTTTGTTCAAATGGTCAAGAGCTTTATTTCAATGTTTTCAGACTTTTGATTTGTGGTGTGTGGAAACTTGAGGGAATTTGAAAGTGGAAGAATCAAAGTTTTGAGTTCAGCAAGCTTTAGAGGTGAGTTTTTGATTAAGTTTGATATAATTTTTTTGGCCATTGGTTTGGTTTTGTAAATTCTGGATTTTTGCCTTGATTTCTTGTGATTTTAGAAGATATGAATTAAGTGATGTAATGTCGTGGAATAGATGCCAAATAGTGTACGGGTGTCAATGGTTTTGGGTTGGATTTGGAAAGAAGAAGTTTGACAAATTGTGGTTTTGGTGATCTTGTGGTTTAGAGATGAGAATGTGTTGTTTGAGTGGAAGTTTGGTTGTTTTGGGTTACCAATGGGTTCTTTATGTTAAAATAAGTAAGAATGAGTTGTGGTATAAGTCTTAGGACCATTGGTAGCAAATTGGTCAATTCTGGGAAACCATATCAGTTGCTGCGATTTGGCATCTGATAGACATCACTCGAGTGAGGGAGGATCTCACTTGAGCACGATATGAAATTCTGGGTATTTTGGTTAAATCTTTAGGCAGAAACCGCGAGCACACTTCCTGACTTGCGAGTGAGATATGATCTCACTCGAGTGAGCATGGGCATGCCCAAGTGAGGGAATCAGTTTAAGACTTGGGAATTTATGGTTACTCTCGGGTAGTCACTCGCTGGGTCTCACTTCCTGGTGCTCGAGTACACCTGAGGTCATTGCTCGAGTACAGCCTCTTGTGCTCGAGTAAGAGTGTATGATATATCAAGGTTTGCTCTTGGGCAAACACTTTCTATGTTCCACTCGCTAGTGCTCGAGTGCAATTGGGGGTGTCACTCGAGTGAGCCAGCCCAAAGTCAGAAATTCTTCCAAGAAGGAAGATCTTCAGGGTAGTTTCTCCCAACCCTTTAGGCGTATGTTTAGACCTAGAATAGTCACCTAAAGAGTTTAAATGATAACCAACTTAAAGTATTATAGAATTAAGAACTTGGAAAAGAGGTTGACGGGTTGTTTCTAACCTGGTTTACAGGATTCGATATTTGCCATCCTCGAGAGCCCGCAGTGCCAAGAAATGTCGGGAAAGGATCAGGTAGTGACTATCTCTCTTATACTATGTGTAATGCACTGTATGTGTGTTGTATCACTGTTTACAGCAAAAATTAGGTAGGGTTACAGTTGGTCACTTTTTCAGAAAAGGCCGAAAAAGCATAATTACGAAAACGACCCTGAAACCCTTAAAGTGGGGTTGCCAAGGGTAAATTTGTAAATTGACATTGAATTTGATAATTCCGAGTCTAGAAATGGATTCCTTGGGTGAAAATATCTCAGAATAGCCCATGTCAAAATTTCAAGAAAAGTATAGCCGGATCGGGTATACGGGGACGGGCTGGGCCGGGTCCCCGGGGGTATTTTAGTAAATTTTCAATATAGCCTCATATAACCCCCAGAAACACTATGGAAGTGTCTAAATAGTACATTTGACATTGTAGGATTGAATGTGAAGCCCCAAGTTGCTAGCACGCAAATCGAGGTGAAAAGACTAGAGGTAGGGGACTTACCTTACTTGCATGTATTTGATATCTTTGCTTGTGTAGTGATGTATATGATTGCTTTACTTGATTGTGTAGAGCTTATTTGAATAAATAAAGCTCTGTTCGATTTTGCTGTGGCCATAGTTTTGTTACATGAAACATTGAGCATGCAAAAATGTCATTATGGGGCATGTATCTAGATAAAGCTAACATGTCATACACATAGCATCTATCATGCATGCATTATGGTATTTGTTTCCTATTGAGATTCTCTCGAATCTCACCCTCCCCTACCAACAATTTAGACAGGGCAAATGGCTCGTGCATGGAGCGGCTAGGACTCCTTCGAGATGAGAGTTGGTAGTTGGTTATCAATGAGTTTTGAAGACTGTATATGATTTGGTTGAATATATGGTTATGAATTTGAGATGAGATTGTGTAATCCCCATTTGAAGAATTTTAATGGGCAATTGTGCCCTGTGTATCTTTAGCGAAGGTATGTACCTGGGATTACTGGGATAATTATGTTGTGCACTCTGATATTTATATGAATGTGATTTATCTTCACGTAGTAATTGTATTCAAAATGTGAATATGAGACCAAGTTTATAAATGATTTCAAAAAGTATTTGTGAAAACCTCGTCATATGATGGGTTAGTAAATGTTATTTGATTATTATTGATCTCTATTTCATTTTAATCATGTATTTCGGATATAATTACAAAAGGGGTTACATCCGTGATTTTATAGTGGCAGGAGCTAGCTTAATTGCTGGAAGGAAGAGAAAGTTTTTGGAGTCCAATTTTGAGTCCACTGAAATTTAAGAAGCCCAATCAAATTTTACCGTTAGATTCTCTTTTAGTTTCTAAGAAAAATTGCAGGATCCTCTAATCTGCTTTTCCTTTCCCTGCAAGAATTAAATAAAATTGTGATATATCATATATTTGAAAATATTATCTAATCATAAGATAGCAATCGAAATATTAACAATTTAAGCTTTGTAATATCATAATCAATTCAAATTTATATTATTTTTTAAAATTGGCTAATAATCTAAATATTATCTAACAAATCCAAATTAGCCCAAAATAGTCCCTAAATTAAATGAATAAGGTAGGATAAAATATATAAAATTTAGGATTTATCAAACACATAGCTCAATACTTACATAGATTGCACACCAGGTCTTGTAGCCCAAGGACATATAGTTCCATAACCACTCAAAATGCACACCGAGACTTATAACCTCAGGACGTACAGTCCAATAACCACGCTGAATGGACATTAGGACTAACAGCCTCAGGACACACAGTTCAATAACCACGCTGAATGCACATAAGGACTTATAGACTTAGGACACACAGTCCAATAATCAAAACACCCATATATTCATGAAACGAATATAATTGATGGCACAAATAAACATGCAGAATATATGAGAGAAAGAGTTATTACCTGTTGACCTTTCCATTACTTTTCCCCTACCAAAAGCCTTTGTTTTAAACTTGGTCCTTTTCTTGATATGATGAAAACACTAAATAAGAATTAATCCTTAATACCATATAAGGATTTTCTTCCTCAATTAGCTACTTTACCTCATAAAATAATTTCCCTAAAATTTATAAGCTAAAAAATAACCTCTAACTATTTTTCCTTTAATTTTTAGGAAAATAGACTTGTAATTCCTAAAAATTAACTTTAAAATTATTTAAGCCACTTTTAGGGAATTAAACCTCTTCATAATTTTTGGGATTTACACTAGGGCTACTCATCAGAGTATTTTACCTATTTAAGAACTACATGTGATCCCAAAGTACCCTTAAACAGACTAAGAGTTTAAAAATTCTTTAAATAAAACCTAAGGTACTCACTATGTTACTTTGGAAATTCATAACTAATTTTATATAGCTCTAAAATTAGTAGTTAAAAGCTCCAATTTTTGCTCTTGATGCATTCTGTGATAGAAAAATAATATATCAGTTAAGCTTGGTTCCACATTGTCCAAAAAGTAGCATTTTCAAATCTAGGTAGTGTAATTTTGTAGGGATTTTTCCATATTTCTGGCTGACCTTTGAAAACTCATATCTTTGGGGATTTACATCCAAAAATTACAAACTAGCAATCATGTTAAAGCTCTGAATGTGTACTATATCAATGTAAAATTTCATATCCTAACTCAATCAATTACCTTGTTTCTAAGAAGTCACAAAATTGTGGCTCAAGTATCAATGCTAGGTAGTTATCAAACTAAATTCTCATACATCTTGGCCATGATCATTCCATAGTACTTACCTTAGGCTGGTGCTTAGCTCACATGCTCCTCCTTATGGAGGTTAGATACATGCCCTTGCATAACTATATTTCATACCTTAAAATAGAATAAACTTTAATAATTTAAATTAACCACACACACATATGTACAATAAGCCACAAATGTAATTCATTTACAAAACAACACTAACTTATAGCTTCCTTAGAGTCTCCACCTTCATAACTCCTCCTCTAGCATGCTCTTTCCTTTTAAGGAACTTGCTTCTACTATTGGTACATGGGAGAAAGGAGTGAGATTCGGGGGAATCTCAGTAGTAAAACATTAACTCAATATATAATGTACAATGATAATAAACTAAGCATGTAAATAGCCAAACAAGAACAACACCTTACAAGTACATACACATGGCCATCGCACAAACTCAAGCAAGGATATTACATGTTCAAAGACATATATGGCAAATAAACATGCAATCAACCAAGCACAAACTATATAAGTGTAAGTTTCACTACCTTTTACTTCTTTTTTCAGTTACCTCTTCTTATTTGAACTCCTTTACTTTTGCTTGCTCCTTTGTTTTGATAGCAAATATCGAATCCTATAATGCATATATATATTTATAGGGGAAAATTAATACTTAGACATTAGGACATTACCATTGCATAATAAACATCTCCCATTCCCAAATTCTCATTAGTCCTTTAACTTGTTCATTCAATTCATTCTACAATTCAGACAGCCCCCTGTTAACACCATGAAAGTTCTTTCAACTTCAAGAACATTGTTTTTACCATATTTTAGAGTCTTTATGTATGCTTTAATCATATAAGATACTTAGTTAGCAGTTCAAAGCTTCAAACAATGGGGTTTTTCTAACAAAATACTCTTAAAATTGTATTTTATGAACAGCATGCCCCTTTTTCACATATATTATTTTGGACAGAAACCCCCTGAAATTAAATTCTAGATTAAAGAGCAATACTTAAATAGTCATTTTAGTATCTCCAAGGATAATCTATATATTCTAAAACCATTGTTTAGAATATGGAAGCACTAATAGTGTGTTTTAAATCAGTTTATAGCCACAAAAATACAAATTCTAGAGCTTCAAACATCATACATCTAAACAACAATTTTAGCATATGAACTATTAAGCCTTTAGGGATGTTTTGAATAGCTCTACCTTTGATTTAAAATAGTTCCACACCTATACCACCATATAACATTAATTTCATATACTATTAAACACTTGTACTCTCTTTAAGGCTTGAAATCAGGGAACCTAAATCTATTCTCACTGAAATAGCAAGCCGTAAATTCTATCGTCACAAAAAAAAAAGAATCAATATTTGCAAGCCACATAACTGTCCTCAAATGCAATATTTTATCAACCTATGCTTTCCATAGATTGCTTATTGATTCTTTCTCTCTCACTCAACTTCCAGGTCCTTAATCCACACCTTAACATGACAAAATGGAAGGAAAGAAGGGTAGGAGAAGAATCAGAGTGCTTACCTTCAGCAAACTTCACTCTTGCTTGCAAATTTATCACCTTTGATGCCTTTAGTTCATCACCGTCTTCTGCTTCTCTTCATTTAGCCTATCTTTGTTTAACTCTATTCTCTATTTCTAATCAATGAATGAGGAGAATTGGTAAGGGTTAATAGGTATTATATGCCCATAAAGTTCATTTTGCCCTTTCATCAGTTTTTATTTCCAATTTCATCCCTTGGTTAACAAACTAATACATGGAATAATTTCTAGAAATTAGTCCTTAATAAATTATAGTATTTCCATCATCAATTAGCTTCTCTCAGACATAAAATAATTTCTCTAAAATTTTCAGACCAAATGATTACATTTAACCATTTTTCCATGTATTTCTTAAGCAAATAGGCCCCTAATTCATGAAAATAATTTTACAATTATCTATAGCTCTTTTTGGGAAATAAAAACCTCCATAAACACCTTTATTTCCCAAAATAATTAGCAATAAATTTTCCTTAATTTTTCTGGGCCTTTATACATATTTACGAGCTATTTTCTTATTAACTTTCCTCAAATTATAGCCTTAAAATAAGCTTCTGACCAAATATTTACTTTTGAGGATATTTAATTTATAAATAACATCCCCAGCCCTCAAATAGGCCTAATACATCTCTTCTAAAATTTTTAGGATCTTACATACAAATTGGCTTTCAAATACCTTCAAAATCCAATTAATTTTGTCATCATCAAAACGGGGGAAAATGTTAGATCCCATGTTTTGATGATAATAAAGATTGAGGGCAAAAAACATGATGATAACAAAGCTTAGGGAAGTGTTTTGAAGAAGGAACACTATTTTAAAAATGTTTTGAAACACATAGTGGTCAATTGCTGTGAAAATCACTTTATTACTCAAGTGATAACTTAAGTGTTGTATTAAAATTGTCTCGTTTTCTCTCACAGGTAGTGAAGAAGCTAATAATGAGGTTTTCTAATTGATTACTCGAGTGACCAATTAAGTGATGTATTTTTCAAAAAAGCTATTCACTATAACACCTACTAGAAGTGATCACTGTTTATTTTAAAATGATCACTTGAGTGACCAATTGAGTGATGCCTTAATTTGTCATCACTTCTTTTGCACCATGGTGATCCTGATAGTGATCTTATTTCTAAAAGAATATTTTCAAAAAGATCACTGGAGTGACTACTCCAGTTATCTCTTCTAAATTGCATCACTTTCAATTCAACATAGTAAGTCATCTAGTGCTCAGAATTTCTGTAAACATTTTTAAAGTTGATCACTCGATTAACCACTTATGTGATATGATCTAAATCTTATCACTTTTAGTCCACCACAGTGAAATTAGCCAGTAATTAGTTTTCTGAAAAGAATTTCAAAGTTAATTACTCAAAAGACCACTTGAGTGATGTATCTAAATTCACATCACTTTCTTTACACCACAGCGATCTGTCCAAGTGATCAAGATACCTAAAATATATTTAAAAAGATCACTCAAGTGATCACTCGAGTGACCCTAACATTTAGATATTACTTGCATAGCACCACAATGACTCAAGCAATGTTTTAGTATTTTTGAAAAATATTGACAAAAAGATCACTCGAGTGACATGAGTAAAGTGCATCACTTTCTTTGCACCATAGTGAGTCAGCTAGTGATATTTTCTCTTTCGAAATGAGATCAAATATGATCACTCCAGTGACTACTCGAGTGATATAGTCACTCAAACAAAACAACATTTCATAAATCTTAACACTTATTCAAATCTTCTCTAAACATGTTCTTGTTACTTCTAATTGATTCTATATCTTCTTTGATCAATGTTTGAACATGTTTCAGGTGCTTAATCAAAGATTAACACAAGATTAGCAAAAATCACTTTTGTATCATATGTATTTAATGCTTTGAGCTTTAGCCAATTGAAATTCTCTTTACCAGTAATGGCTATTTTCAAAGATAGAAGCAATGACCTCATACACTCTCAACGACCATATTCAAATGAGTAACGATAATCAACTTTCATCATATTATAAATTGAAGAGCATTGAAGACAAAGCAACTAACACTATACACGTATTTACTGTTACATTCATTGCTAGGTCTTGAGCTCTATTTTTATGTGATTTTATACTTCAATGATGATTCATTTACTCTTAGTGAGGGAGCTTTTATTGAATCATTTATTATGGTTAAGTTACTCAAAGTAGTGGAGCATTGAGTGTCGGTATTGTTTATAAAGTGTAAGGGGCAGTGAGTGTCTTTTAAAGAGGAACTTACTTATATTGAGGCACCAAGAGCCTAGTGAATCTTGGGACGATAGTGGAACTTTCAGAAAGGTTTCTGAGGACAAGAAATAGGTCAAGTGGATTGGACCAAACCAATTCACCCCCCTTTGGTGATATCCTTCTAACTCTATTATCTTCATTAAGTCTATATTTGAGTTTTAAAATTTTTAATATCACCCAATTCACCCCCTTTTTTTGGGTGAAAGACTTGAACTAACATCTTGGTCAATAGTAAAGTCATTGTGCTCATATATGTCTAACAAGCAAAGCCTTTTTGGCTAATTCATTATCTATACAATTTTTGCTCAAGGGAAAATTCTAAAAAATGTTAACTTCTATGTCTAACATGTTTTCTTAATTGTTGACTTCCATTTTTTTTAGCATGAGCATTGATTGTAAACATGTTTCAAAAATGAGTCTTCATATATTGAAAATCTCAATTCATAATTGATAATGTTGATTTGAAAAAACATTTGAGAATAGAAATAATTTTTATATTTCATTATTTTTCTTCAAAAACCTAATCTCATTCATGATTTATTATTTCATAAAAGGTTATCATTAAGGATAGACATTATGTTCATTTTGATCTGACTTACACACATTACATGAGTTCATATCAATAACATCTTTTCAATATCAAGTTATTTCCAAATTGTCATTGATCATTGAAAAACATATATTTATCATGATTCTTGGTATTATTTGTTTGTTACCCTTTATGTTCAATGACTTCAATTTAATTAGTTGGGTAAAATTATACTATTGGTTTTTATTGGTTCAACACATTCTTTACTCAAATATCATATGGTTTAATTATATAAGAGCATAAGTGGTATTATGTCTAATTTGTGTAGACCCAAAAGAAGTTGGGTACCAAATTGTCTAGAAATTTCTTTTGTAGGGACCAACCAAATTGCTTTATTCTCGGATCCAAAAATAGAGGTTAACAGAATAGGCCTCATTAGCACATCACTCAAGTGATGATTGCCAGTGATGATTAATTTTACTAGAGTGATCACTCAAGTGATAGGTGTTGCAGTGTGAGCAGAAGTAAAATTTATTGTATCACTTGAGTGACACCCCACCACTATCGAGTGACTAGCCAGTGATCCAAACAAAGAAAAATAAAGAGGAGGGAGACCTCTAAGTGACCTTAGCTGAGTTTAATTCAAAGAATCTCAAAGCTAAGAGCAAGGCAAGAAATGACATTGATTATACCAAAAAGCCCTTCTATCTAGTTGTCTATCTAGACTTACAGACACTGAAGAATACTCATAAGTTATATTCGTATCCTTACTTCCAATGCTATGAGCCATGACTATCTGTACACCTCCCCTATTGTCCCAAAGTGGTAAGACATTTCTATTGTCGTTTGGAGCCAATAGAATCATGTTCTAAAGAGGGTACTGTCATTAAGGAAATGATAAAGGCTAGAATAAGAGGTTAGAAGATCAATCTCTCAACATAAAAGATCAATGAATGGCTAGGTATCAAGAAGCCTTCCACTAGACCTTTCAAGGAGTACAATGAACTGAGATGTACACAATCATCAAGCTTAGTAAGCCAATGGGGATTCACAACTTCAATTCTACCTTTATGTCTGATTTATACAGAATCATTTGGTATATCTACACTAGAGCTATAAGGAATAAGGTCTATAACTTCACTTACTTCATTGAGAAGGATTATCATATGGTGGCCTCTATCATCATCAAGGAGGAGAGGAAAATTGGAGAAATCATTTTCTCTAATATCAATAGATATAGATTAACAAATCCATTCATATTCCTTATCCTCGTCTAATTTCAATATTTCTAAAGGCAAAAAAAATTTGGTATTTGGAACCAAATGAGCATATGTGAGAGTATCTAACTTTGATAGGCAGCACATCTAGAGAATGAAGACACACCTGCCACTAGTAGGTGGTCCTAGTAAGAGACAAAGAGTAGAGTCTGAAGCTTCCAAAGATGATGAAGCCCAATCCTTAGTTAGAGCTTAATCTCTTAAACATTCTCTTATTGGTTCCACCATTCACAGATATATTCAACTTGAGCTTTAAAAGTTCAACCTTGAGATTACCACTACCAATAAAAAGCTTATTGGGGTTATGGATGATAAATTAAGGAGGATATATGTGGGGTGAATCAGAACTTCTAGATGTTGTTATCTCATCCAGAGGCACAAAATAAAATGATAGATATATATGAAGCCTTAGTCAGAGTTCAACTTGGTATCCCTATTTCTAAGGTGCCTCTAGAGACTATACCTTCATATCTTAAGGCTTCTAAAATTCTACCCTCTCAGCCTACCCCTTCAGACATCCTAGCTATCTTGAATCTTGCTCTTGAGAGTACTTCTCAAAGAAACCTTTTGTTCACCAAGCTTGATCCTGCCTCCTATATTTAGTTTCATGTTACCTTTGATTAGGATTCTCCACACTCTCCTTTAGAGCCCCTCAATATTGATCATATCACCAGATAGTGACCAGCTAGTGATGCATCAATAGACTTCAAATGACTATGATTCAAGTGATTATGAGACTTACTCAAGTAAGGTATTGTATCATAACTTAGAATTCTTCTTAAAGAGCATAACTCGAGTGATGGTCAAGTATGATCACTTAAGTGTCTACTCAAGTGATATTGGGTTTTTGTCGTTAAAAACCCTAATAGCATCGTCATTTTCAAAACTTATTTTTCCCCTAAATCTTTAGGCTCTCATACTTAATATCTCTATAATGCTTCTAATGGTTTTTCAATTCAATGAGAGCTGTTAACTCTATTCCTCTTAATGATTTTTAAGCCATGCATTCATTAAGGGGGAGCTTCACATTCTTATGTGTATATCTTAAAATCTCATCTCCTTTATTTGAAAAAAGTCCTTATATCTTAAAATCTCATCTTTATTTAAAGAAAATCCTTTTAGCTCACTCATTTGCATTCATTGTCAATTATTAATTTTTATGATGAGTTACTTACATATTTTCCTTTCATCATCTTAATTTTAACATATCATACAGAAAGGACTCTTTTGATACTTGATTGAACTAACCATTATCTTTGCAAGAAAGATTTAAATTTGTGGCAGGATAATTTTTTTTGTGTAAGATCATTCTTTAACTAAATATAAGGAGAAATTATCAAATTTGAAGAAAGATGCTTTGATGCTCAATCAAGAGAAGCTTTATTGGCTACAACCTTCACATCAACATCACCTATGTCAATTCAAATAGAGAATCCTAGAGACAACATGAATACTCATCAGAGTTGTCTCATGAAAGTATGGACAACATTATGGATCTAACACAACATGAGAAGAAATCAACATGCTTCATGGAGCACTATATCAACTTGCTGGCGAATCTAAATGATCATTTCAAAAACCTCTCTCTATATATTTTGAGAATACTTTGCATATATTTGATATCTATTAGTATTGATTATAAATGTTTTCTTGAAAAACTATGCAACTTATTGCAAAGTTATTTCATAAAAACCTTCTTTTATTTTCATCACATTAAGAGTGAAGGATGATACATCCCTTTTGATTGGGAAAGATATACCTATAGTCATTCATAATTTTTTTTCATATCAACTTTTCTAAAGAGCATTTTGTATTTATCCTTCAAACGTTTTGCTGATGTTGAATAGGGGGAGAAAGAGGCAAGAAAATAATGTTGCATTTAATTTGATTTCATACTCATACATATTTATCATAAAGAAAAATATGTTTCAAACTTGTACATATTTTTCATAAAAAATTTTTCATCACTAAAAAGGGAGAGAATATTATATATGATTAGTTTGATGATGTCAAATATAAACGCTAAATATTATGAACAAAATTTTTCATAATATACTATCTTATACTTTGACTAACTATTATATTTAATGAGAAATATCTTATAGATTAGTCAAGAGAAGAAAGAAAATATCAAGTTGGAATATGGAGAATGATCAGGAGGGAGAAGAAGATATTGAAGAAAGAAGTTATCGTATAGGGGGAGAAAGTCAAGAGAAGAAAGAAGCTATCAAATGAATTATGAGGAATGATCAAAAGGAAGAAGAGAAGAGATTGAAGAAAGAAGAACTTTCAGGATCTAATGGGAATATCAAGATTCAAGTTCTTAGATAAGGTTTTATGATGATAGATAACATGTCTTGAGGTTGAAATTGCAAGAACATAACTTAGGCCAATTAGGGTTCATATTCGACCAGCCTTTGTTTTTGGGGTTAGTGTAACACCCCATTTTTATTCACCAATATGCCTTGTAAGCATTTGTGGCATTCAATAGAATAAAATGGTGAATTTTGGTGCATTTGGAATAAAAAAATACCTTAAATTGAGGTTACATGAAAATTGGACTAAAACAAGACATAAAGCCAATTTTTGTCTTGAAAAAAACCTATTATTAAAGCCCAAATTTGATAATAAAAGAGTACAATTTTTGGCCCAATAATAAGGGTAAAAGTTAGCCGTGAAGAGAGGAAAAGGAAGAAGCTATGATTTAAATCACTAAAAATGTATGAGCAAACTAGTCATTTGGCTAATAAAAATTAAAAGGCCAATATTTTCCATTTTCCACAAGCTTGGGACATCCATAAAGGTGAAAGCAAGAGGGAAACTAAAGTTTGAGAAACATATGATAAGGGAAACTAAATTGAGTTGAAAAGTCAACAATTGTAGGTAAATTGTGATAATTGAAGAAGCATACTTGGTTATTTCAAGGGCCTTCATTTCATCACTTTTGGGGAAGAAGCAAAGGGAAATTATTATTGAAATACAATCGCCAAGTTGAAGTAACTAAACCAAGCAAAAAGGTCAAAGTTTGAAATGTCAAAAAGTTGAGTTTGTAATAAATGGTCATCTTGTAAATTGTAAGGCAATGGATAAAGGAAATTCAAGAAGCTTATTTAGTTATTTAGAAGCCTCATGTTGTCACTTTTCTTTAGGCAAGAGGAAAGAGAAACAATTATGTTAAGCTAGCAAGGGAAAGTCATATGGAAAAAGATTATGACAAATAAAAATTGGAATGTGTCAATTAGAATAAAATACAATAAAGTAAGGAGGAGGAAAGGATATCTTAAAAGCTTCATATCCTCTTCCTTAAGCTCTATATTCGTCCAACACAAGAGAGAAAGAGAAAGAAAAAGTTTGAAGAACAAGGAAAGACAAGAGAGTTCAAGAAGGCATATCCAAGGTAAGTTGGTGGAAATTCAAGTGTTCTTGCCTTCTACTTCATGTAAAACCTCTTCTAATCTCTATTCCTTCATGAATACCATATGTAGCAAGAAAAAATTCAAGAGAAAGAGGAGGAGAGAGGGATGACTAGAGAGAGAAAGAGGAGGAATCAAGAGGTAATCTCAAGAACTTTGATTATCTTGTTGATTATGAAGTTGTTGTGGTTGTTATTGGCTTGATTTGTGGTTGGTTTGATTGCTTTTGTAGTTATGGAATGATGAAACCCTAAGGACTTATGCTGACCAAATTTCTACAAATCCTGATTAATAAGTGTTTAAGAGGTTAAACATATGATTAGGAGTGTAAAGGAAGGTGTTTAAAGGGTTAAATCAAGAAAACATCATTTTCCCCAATTTCTTTGAAACTTTTGGCCAGACCTGGTTCATGGTATAGCAACTAGAATTTTGCAATTTTGATTGTTCCTTTGAGTTTAGAAGGGAAAATTGTATAGGGTATATGCTAAGTGTGAAGTGTGAAAAGCATTAGAATGTGAAATGATAAAATTATCCCGAAAACCTAAGTTAGGGGTTGCCAAGGGAAAAATCATGTTTTGGCAGAGAATTTGACAATTTTGAGGTCAAAAATGGATTATATACATGAAATTGTATAGGAATACCTTGGATCATAATTTTTGAAAAAGTACAATCGGACCGGGAATAAAGGGACTTGGACCGGGTCCTTAGAGGTATTTTGGTCATTTTGTAGTTTTAGGAGATAACCAACAAAGTGAGTTTAGAATAATACATGAATGAGTAATAACTCAATTCTTGTAAATTTGGAATTTTTAGACCGAATAGTTTGCCCAAGTGGGGACAAGGTTTAAAACAGTTGGTGAGCCAAAAAGGGATTTAAGGTAGTAACTCTATCATTCATATACTATGTGAACTTGTATATGCTTTTTGTATGCCATCTTCTGTGATATGTATAATGCACATACATTATCTAACTAGTGCAGGAAAAGCACAAATACTATTTGGGGGGAAAAGCACAAGTACCCCAATGGCCCAAAAGGGACCCAGTTATGATACACAGTACCAAGAAGGTACATTGCCCAATCTGTGGTCTTAAGCTCAGCTGAGGTACAAACAAGTAGGGGTTCTAACAGTGGTTGGCCTTGAATACGTGCACATACTGATTGTTATTATTACAGTGTTATTATTCTGTTGCATTATATGGTGCTTGGCATATTTATTTGTCGCATTTTATATGACTGATTGTATGTTACTACTGACATTTGTTTGAATCTCACCCTTTTTCAATATTTAAAAATATTCTAGCAGAAGCTAGCGACTCTAAGGGCAAAAAGGTAAATACTGGCGTTTGAGGATTCCATATCAAGAAAGCGTAGCTGTTGGTTATCGTTAGTTTATTTTGTTAGTTTTGGAAGATTGTATATATATTTCAAACCCTATAGGGATTTTCCTGTATTGTAAATAAGTACTTAATTATCAGTATATTTGTACTATTTCTGTATGCTTGTAGAACTATGCCTTTATTGTAACCCCCTGCCGTAATTATATCCGAAATACGCAATTAAAGTGAAATAGAGACCAATAAGAAATAAATAACAATTTACAAACCCATCTACCAGATGGGGTTTTCACAATTACCTTTCAAAATCATTTATAAACTTGGTCTCATAATCACTTTTCGAATACAATTACTACGCGGAATATCACATTCATAATAAATCAGAGTACACAAATATAATAATCCCGGCAATCCCGGGTTCCATACATTAACTCAAAGCTTTATAGGGCACATTCGCCCATACAAGCCCTCATATGGGGATTACACAAATCCTCTTAAATACATCTACAAAGATCGTATCCACATACATATACAAATATCCAACAACTCATTTCAAATACATAACCAAATATACTCATCCATATGTACACATCCAAATCCAAATATCCCATCTAGGATGATAACCAACTACCAGAATGTCAACCCAAAGGAAGTCCTTATCGCTCTTGGCTGCTCGCAATATCCTTGATCTACTACCCTGTCTGAAAGGTTAGTAGGGGAGGGTGAGATTCTAGAGAATCTCAGTAGGTAAACAATATCAATATGCATGTATGATAGATGTTTAATGCATGACATGCTTACATCACACAACTCATGATAACACAATGACAATTTGCAAGCTCAATGCTTCGAAGAATATACCTATGGCCATAGCATAAATTGAAACATAGCTTCAAATTACACATAATTATGCAAAGCTAAGACATGCACCAACACACTAACACATATATCAAATACAAGCAGAAGAGATATGTTCCCTACCCTCTTTCCACGTAAGCTCCAGCTTCGCTTACTCGCGATCAGAATGAATACCAAACCACGATCAGGGCGAACATCAACCCTATAATCAAAATCATGAACATAGGGTCAATCCCTTTTCCAATTCCTCAACATACAAACACTTAATGTTGGTTATCATTTAACACCTTTAGGTGGCTAATCAAAGCCTAAACATATGCCTAAAGGCTTGGGAAACACTTGACCAAAGATCATCTTTTAAAAGTCCAAATGCTGATTTTTGGGGGTGGGCCGCGGCCCAAAATCCATGGGCTCCGGCCCAAAACTACCCAGAAACATTTGGGCTGCGGCCCAGCATCCATGGGCTGTGGCCCAAGAAAATCCAGTTTCTGGCTGAACTTCCAAAAATCATAACTAATTTCAAAAAATTCGAAATGAGGTGATCCCAAAGCCAAATGAAAGATATTCAAGTCCTCTACACAGGAAAAATATTGGCCTTTACTAGAAATCACCACACAAATACAGAATTCCCCAAAACTCAAGACTGTACCAAAACAGGTTCCATTTTCGACCTCAAATTTTGGACAGCTATAACTCCCAGTTCCCAAAACGAAATGGCACAAATTATATGTCCATTTTGAATCTCAAGATGTGAACTTCAAGACTGAAAAGTTTCAGAATTTTCTAACATCATTTGCCCATTCAACACGGCAACACAAACAGACTGCCCAGACAGAATTCTCACTGGACAGAATTTCCAGTTTTGCAACCGTTGTGTCCAATCCAATTCAAACCAATTCCAATGATTAAATACCACAACATGACATCATTTTCGACACAAAACAACAACCAATTCCACCATTCATATTCCACACGAAAATACCATAAAATCAGGGCAAAATTCACAAATCACAATACTTAACCAAAAGTCACAAAACTTAGACCAAAAGGCTTGAAACACTCACCTCTTCCTCTTTCCCAAATCAATTCCTTGATTCTTCATACTTCCAATTTTCCTCAAGCTATCAAACACCACCAATCAAGAATCTAAAATCATAGAGATGAAGCTCTCATCACTATGAACAACATTATAGAAGGGTGTTTTAGCAATAGAGGACAAGAAACAAGGCAAATCTTACCTTTTTCTTTTCTCTTTCCACCTTGAAGCATGGCGCAAATGGAGAACAAGAGAGAGATGAAGATGATGATCAGATTTTGGCCCCAAAAATACACACATGGACGACCAAATAAGGGAGAGAGAAGAGAAAAAGAGTGTTGAACTTTTGACCAAGATCCAAGGGCTCACAAAGTGCCAAGTGTCAACATCTTGATCCATCAACCATAAGCTTACATGCACACACATACACATGATTCCGCCCCTTGATCTAATACACAAATCAATCTCAACCATTGATCTTGAAGTTACCAGTGAGTTTTCTCTTCGGTAACCGATCAATCGGTCGGTAACTTTACCGTTTTGCCCCTGATTACGGTAATTCTCATTGAATCACCACCAACACTTCACATCTTTTCATTTAGCCACAATATGCGCCTTCCCTCTATTTTAAGTCAATTTAGATGTTAATCCATAATTGAGCTTAAATACAGGGTTTTGGCGCTGCTCACAGCACATACGAATCATATCGGGTGCCAAATCACACCATAATCTCCAAAAGGGTTTATTTATCACTAACCACTTCCACTTTTGGAGTCATTATCCCTTAATCACAATTTGGGATCTTGCTAAACCGGGGCTTAGCAGTCCACTAATCTCAGGCTTATTCTCTAGCCTCAAGTCTCAGAATTCGGGATATTACATTTATTACTCTAGCAAAATGCTAAGGGGTTTGATAGTTGGCATTGGATTTTGGCAAAATTGAGGTTGGAAATAAATTCTATGAGAAAAATTATGTGCGAATAGCTTGTGGTTATGATATTTGGATGATTAGTTAGAAAACCCTAATTTTGGAACTTAAAGCGTTAATATTTAATTCTGCCATATTCAAGTCAGACTGCTTGTGGGTTGTTTTTGAATGGTCAAACCTTGTCCAATGATTGTGATATTCTATAGGATGATAGTATACATCCTAAGCTTTCAATTGATGTATATAATACACAGTAATGTTGGTGGAGGATTCTTGAGGTGTTACCCCTGTAATTAGCACTGAGTGGTATTTTTATTTTAAAAAGTACCTAAAGCTCTTTCCATAAGACTTGAAACCACCCTATTTGGAATTTTCTAGATTAAGTTATTTTTCAAAGTTGGGTGACAAATTTGATAGAATGAGGTAACCTATTGATTTGAGGTATCTAAGGTAAATTTTGATAAGCTTGATCTCAAATGATTGAAACATGTACTAGAAGCTAGTGCAGACTCCATTTGATACCTACTTGACATAATATAGGAAACTTAGAAGATAATTAACTAAGTAATATTAGAGATCAATAATTTGGAATAAGTAATAACACATTCGTTGTGAATTCTAACTTATTGGGTTCAATATTTGCACGGGCTGACTAAGAGATTGATAAATAAGGACAAGTTGTCGGAAAGGCGTACATGTAGTAACTCTTCCTTTCATATACTATGTAATGCTCTACATGTTTGTTTTATGTAACACCCATTACTTATGCCCCTTAATTATACATCAAAAGCTATATCTTTATTATTACAGCTAGGAGAATCAGTAAATAAAGCTCCTAGCTAAAAACCTTCATAATTATTCTTGGGGCACTATTCATTCTATAAAACCATAGTTACCAGATTAATTACTTTATTCACGAGGTTACTATTCACTTTAACTTTTCAATTCTACCATTCATTGTTATTAAGGTTTTTCTCAGCTTATCAATTGCTCATATTACTTGACTAATGAGCTTGTACTGTGCGATTACCCATGTCTAGTGCAATTTCATGCTTACAAAACAATTCATCCGTTATGGAGATTATATAGGTAATCACTTCTAACGTTATTTTATACATGATGATTAGCACATAATAATCTTCAATTTTTATTTGCAACTTCTTCACCTATCAGATCGTCTTGCACTCCTCTTCGAGATCATGTGCCTATATGGTTAGTTGAGGGAGGGTGAGATATGGGAGAATCTTAGTAGCAAACAGTACTAAACAATGCATGTAAGATAAATGCTAGTGCATGATATACTTGCCTTATGTATGTTCATATTAACATAATGACATACTTGTATGCTTAATGCTTCACATTTCTTACATATAGCAGTAACATCAATAGAAAATAGAGCTTCAATCATTCAACTATGTTACATATAGACAAGTAAAGCAATCATGCACATCAACACACAAGCATACATATGAATACATGCAAGTAGGGTAAGTTCACTATCTTTTCGTCTTCGAGTCCCCTTTTGTACCTTTTCTTCCAACCACTGAAGTTGCTTCCATTGTCTCTTCTTTGTCATCTCATGGCCCTAAATAAATGTCATATTATTAGAGCCATGACAAATAAATGTCCAATGTGCTACATGGGCCTTCAAAAACTTTAAGGGCTTAATCCTAACCCTTGGAGTTCCTAGTTACTACATTTGTGCCATTATGTCTTAAATTCGCATAAGCATAAAGCTGGTAGATTTTTCACTATATTTTGAAACATCATAACTAATTCTACAAAACTTCAATTGGGTTGGTTCAAGGCTCAATGTGATCCTGTTTAAGTCCACTTTAAGGGGAAAATAGTTAACACTACCAGTTTTATATGCACATATTTCCAGAATTCTTAATTATTCACTTCAATCACAAAATTCTGCCTAGAATTAATGCCCAAATTCCAATAATCAAAACGTTTTGTGTACTTATCCAATTAGTACAAATTACCCATTAAATTAAATATTATTGGGTATACTTTATTTTAGGAAAATTTCATGGATATTGGAGTTCATTTAGACAAACAAAAACATGCCACCATCAGTCTGCTACAGAACAACTTCCAAGTTCAATGCCCAATTTTCAAAAATCATAATCAATTATATAAAACTTCAAATTGACTGATTTCAAGTACATTGTAAACCTTATCAAGTTCATTTTCAAATAAAATATCATTTACTAGAAACTAAAGCCACCAAAATTTCTAGAAATTCGTCAAACCTTAATTGTTCTAGAATTGGTTCCAAAAATAGGGTCCAACTTTGAAAAATCATAACTTTAAATCCAATTATCCAAAAATTACATTCTTCCAATCACAATGAAGCTCAACATGTCTAATTTCATCTTATAAAATTTCATAGCATTTGGACTAGGTTTGACAAATAAAAAACAAGCCACAACATCGGTGCCTTCTAGAAAATGAAATCTAGCATATCTGCTCTTAAGTTCCAAATTTCTAATTTCTTATTTTTAAACCTCATTTAACACCATTTACAAGACCAAACCACCATGAACTCTAACAATAAACATATAACTAAAAATTATTGCAAAAATACGCATTCCACAAAGCTTCACCAAATCACACAATATATGGTTCAAAAGGAAGCCCTTACTCACCTCTTGCTTCTTTTAGGCTTTTTCTTTGATTCATCAACTTTGGATCTTGATAAATGCTTCAAAACACCTCTCTTGAAAAACTAAACCATAGAAATAAAGCTTAGACCAACAGGAAAAATGTTTATGAAGACATTTTTTTGCTAGAAAGGTGAGTAGGAAGGTGAAAATCTAGAGAGAAATCTTACCTTGTTCTTGAATTTTTAGATTCACTTTCTCTTTCTTCCTTTTTGTCTTGGATGTCCAAATGGGCAGAAATGAGGGTGAATGAAGTGTTTTTAATTCACTTATTGGCCTTTTAATGGTTTTGGCCAAATAGGAGAGAGGAAAGAAGAAAAAAAATGATGATGTCTCCATTCCTTTAGTTCCTCCATCTAATTTGGTTTGGTTAAAACAACTAGATGTGCTTTGGTTGGATAAAAGAGATTATTTCCTCTTCCCTTTGGCTTGCATGACCAAAATTAAAGAGAAAGAGAAGAGGAAATGCTTTACCCAATGGTTCATGGCTTCTTGTACACAAAGAAGCTAATTAACCAATGGTTGCTTGGCTAATTCATTTTATCTCTCTTCTTCTTTATCCAATGGTTTTCTTAGTGAATTTTCTTGTCTTCTAATTTCTCTTCTCATAATTACTCTTACAATAGCAAATCCTAGCCTTTAATCTTGGTTTATAATTTTAACGTCAAGATCAAATGGAAAATGTCTCTTTTGCCCTTGATCATGACAACATTAACAACTGGCCGTTAATTCTTTTATTCATTTTATTTCCTCTTCTTTCTTTCTTCCAAGACACCATTCTTCTTCTCTTTGGATCCAAATTAGGCTTTATATCATTTTTTCCTTTAGATAAAGGAATTGGGTATTTTCCTTTAACTATTTGGAACCAAATTCCATACTTTATTTTCCCAAATTAGTTCCTAAAAGTCATTATGTCTCTGAGACATTCTTGAGATCTTACTAATTGGGGCTTAGTAGTTTGCTTGAGTCAAATTAATCTCAAGCTTTTGGTCCCAAAATTTGGGATATTGCATTTTACCATGTGTTGTGTTATGAGCATGCAGATCATGTCGGGTGGACGCATGAAGCAGCTAAGTATAAGATGGGTGGATGCCTGTGTTTGTAACCAAGTGATATTGTAATGTGATATGTGTATGTTGTGCTGCATGTTGATGTGATAGATGTTCCTGAAATGCTCATTATGTGAGATGGTTATAATGCATGCTTTGTATAGTTACATTTTATATGATTGGATGCCTGTTACTACCAATATTCTTCCGAACCTCACTCATTTCCAAAAATTCATTACATAGCAAAGATAAGTGGCACAAAGGGCTAAGAGGTAAGTACCGATCAGTGAAGAAAGGAGCTAAACATGAAGAAGTTATTTTTTTTTACTATCTGTATATTTTTGCAATATGTTGCAAGATAGTTGAGTTGTCTTATCAGGCTATATAGTATATATGTATATAAATATTCGTAGATTAGTAAAGATAATATAAGGTGGTATCAAAACACTTGGTTATTTTCCCAGAATATTTATGTATTTTGTAATATTGACCCACATAAAAGAAAAATTAGGCCATAAGATAAGGGTATCAATACCCAAGCGTGGTATCAGAGTTATTAGATAGTAGTGGTTTCAGAGGGTACAATAACGATGATAGTATGCATATCGGTATTTTATTAATATATACAAGGAAATTAAGTAATAATTCGTACATATACATTAAATAAAGGTGGGTTTGAAAAATACCACCAAGTATCACACGCTATTTTCTATATTTATTAGATGAGTTTTATATATAATGAATTTGAACCACTAAGCCAAGTTTCAATCCTAGGACGAAAATAGCTTTGAAAGTAATTGAAAATCCAACCCAAACACTGGGTTTAAACTTGTAATTGAATGGGCTTTTCTGAAAAATTTAAAACTTCCAAAAATAGTAATATAGTAGTTCTTAAACTTTATTATGACTCATCAATCCTTAGCTCCTTTTATTATTATCAGAGTGTTTCTCTGCTCTTATCCTAGTATATTGATGGTTAAACTATAGGCCCTTAACATATAATTGCCCAATCCTGTTCAATTATCGTGCTTAATGTAATTACCATTTCGTTATGTATAAATGATCAAATAAGACTACCCCACTACACATGTTATGCTACCATTACTACTACTGCTACAACTACTAGTACTAACTTCACTATGTTTATGTATATGTGTATATATACAACCCACATAGCCACATGAGGCTACCAAAATACCTAAATCTAATCTAAATTAGAATAAATATAACCAACATAAAATAAACTCTTCTCCTCCACCTTCTTATTTTTTAGCGATCACTACCTCCTTGCCTCCTGAGGTACTTGCTTTCGCTGTATATCATTAATAGAAAGGGTGAGATTTGTAAGAATCTCAGTAGTAACAACAGTCAATCATAATGTATACAAGTTCATAAAGCATGCTAAACAAACCATCATATGACTAATCATTCAGCAATCAAGATGCAGCACAACATTAATCACAATATACACAGTTTAATACAACATAGCTGATATAACAGGGCTTACAGCCTAAGGATACACCTCATACCCTAGTCACATCAAGACTTACGGCCTTAGAACACACAGTCCATCGCAATACATATTGCACAACGAGTCTTGTAGCTTAGGGATACACCCCATGCCCTAGGCACATCAGGTCTTATAGCCTTACTCTAAATACATATCAGGTTTTATAGCTTAGGGTTATACCCCATGCAACAATGCACATCAGGACTTACGGCCTCGGAACATACAATCCAATATCATTCCATATATTCATAAAATGAATATAATCATTGGTAAACATACACATGCAGAACAATACAAAATATATGAGAGAAAGAGTTACTACCTGACTTCCTTTCCTAGGTTTTACCTTCTTTAATCACTACTACAAAAAATACAATAAGCGGCGCTTATTTTTAAGAATACTATGGTGTTTAAGAAGCTATAGCTTCTAGCGCCATAAAAGAAAGCTATGGCACTTCTTAAATCTATGAAAATGCCATATCTTGTTTCTTTTTTTTTAAAAAAAATAGCTTCCAATAGTGCTTCCTCAAGGAAGTGCCATAAAAAGTGTACACTTCCTATAGTGCTTCCTATGGTGCTTCTCCAAAGAAGTGCCATAGAAAGTATTTTTTTTCAAAAAAAATAATTTTATGTAATTTTTTCTTTTCCTAATGAACCATGTATTTTACTATACAAATTCACAACAAAATGAACCGAATCAAACCAAATCAGAATGAAATAACTACAAAAAGAGAACTACATTGAGCATATTAAACTAGTAACAACTAATAAAATTATATTTGTAAGCTAAACAATTTAAAAACTTACAATGTATAGGAAGTTTAACAAGAGAGAGAGTAGTAACTTCAAGCAAATGCTTGGAAAAAAAATTATAAGTACACATAAAACCACAAGCTAAATTTCATGATAGATTTTAAACTTAAGATATAAAAAAGGAAACTATAGTGCTAATCGATGAAAGCTTCTGTATTAAGATAAGAAAAAAATACTTATAAGGGAGTTTCTGTAGGAGGAGACAATAAGAAGAAAAAAGCTTATGAGATTTGGGAATTCAATATGTACTTAGAGAAGAGGGTACCACAATCGCACTTATTTTCTCTAGTACCACAAGCTTAGGAGTAAGCTTTTCAATCGGATTAGACTGTGTATTTCTTCAAACATAAAGACTTAGACAATAGAGCGATAACTTCCGCTACCACAAGCTTTAGTGTAAGCTTTTCAATTGTATTGGAATGCATATTTCTTCAAACATGAGAGACTTAGGCAATAGAGTGATAACTTCCACATCTGGATCTGTATGTATACGTGACAATACGAAGAAGAAAATATATGTTGAGTTGGGCAATTTTTTTTAAAATAAAGTGGGGAAGGAAAGCTATGGCGCTTAGGGGTGTTCGGGATCGGGATCGGGATCGGGAAATGTCATTCCCGATCCCAATCCCGAGAAGGGTTCTGGAATGATTTTCATTCCCGATCCCGATCCTGAACCCGAAAATTTCCCGATCCCGAAAATCGGGAAATTTCGGGATCGGGATCGGGAAATTCCCGATCCTGGATTTGCTTTTTTTTAAAAAAAAAATTCTATATTAAATTTTTTGTTATGTTTCCTTTAGTCTAGTATAAATATATAATTTATTTAATATTATATTGTATCAAATAAGTCTAATATAAATATATAATTATTCCAATACATGCTTAAAGTTGTCGATTCAGTTGTAAAAAGAATAAAAACAAGAACAAAAAATTAGAACTATTTAATAAATAATAAATTAAATTAACTAAATAAACTAAAAGAATAGATATTATCTTAAGGGTGTTAGGGATTTTCACATTTTATTTTACATTTAGTCTTATTTTCTTAAATATTTTAAAAAATATATCTGTATAGATATATTTTCGGGATCGGGAAAACGTCGGGATCGGGAAATCCCATTCCCGATCCCGAAATCACATTCCCAATCCCGAAATTTTCGGGACGGGAAAATCCCGTCCCGATTTGCTCGGGATCGGGACGGGAAATTGATGAACACCCCTAATGGCGCTTGCCTAGCTTTTAATAATTAAAAAATAAATAAAAAAGAAGCTAAGGCCTTTAAAGGAGCTTAAGCATCAAGCGCCTTTGAAGCTGCATTAAAAAGTCAAGGCCTTCAATGGTGCTTGACATTGAAGGCTAATATAGCCTTCAATGAAGGCATTAGCAAATGCCTTCAATGGTGCTTCATCATCAAGCTCCTTTGAAGGCCTTTAGTTCCAACATTTTGAAGCCCTAAGCCTACCTCTGTATGATGCCTTAAAAATTTTAAGGGTGGTTTTGTATGATGCTTGACTAGGCAAGAGCTATATAAGGCCTATATTTTTTATAAAAAATAAGACCAGCTATGGCACTTTGTTTGGGTAATCGCCCCATACAAGGGGTCTAATTTTTTTAAGAAAAATAACCCCTTGTATGACTCTTCCCCAGGCAAGCAAAATATAAGTTGTTAGGAAGCTATAGTGCCTGACCAAGAAGCGCCATAGTTGCCACATATATTTTTGTAAAAGAAAATAGAAGTCTCCTCTAGCGCTTGTTTGAAGAAATGCCATAAGATTAGTGCCACTAAATCTATATTTTGTAGTAGTGAATTTGTGTCCTCTTGGGGCTTGAGAAAATATCATATCCTATAATTTAAAATTTATGAAGAGAGGGGGTCATTACTCATTCTAATTTATGAACATAATAAAGATTATGTTATTTTTGACCCACTCATAATTCTTGTCCTTTATTTTGAATTGGTTATCTTTAATACTCTTTATGCTTATGTCTAAAGTGTTCCTAATTTAGGACATCCTATATCCTTCTCACTCTTGTGATTTAGGTACTCAATGTGGTTAAATTGGTCTCTTAAACATGTCCCTAATCATCAAATTACCTCCTAACCACAAATTCCTTAAAGCTGGAAATTCTAGAATTAAACCCAAATCTACCTCCATTTCTAGGTAATTTTGAAAAATCATATCTTAGGCTAGAAAATTTCAACTGAGGTGGTTCAAGCTTCTAAGACTCATTTTAAAGATTTATATGTGTACTATTTCCTTGACAAATTTCATAAATAGTGAACAAGTTTTGGCTGATCAAAAGAGAGCATGTAACATACTGACTCTTTGGGAAAACACAGATTTGACAGTTTGATTTCATCACTCAAGAAATCTATCATTTTCACTCCAAATTGTGCTCTCCTTGATTCTATTGCCTACTACACACCCTAAAATTTCAAGACCTCAAAGAAACCAAAGAAAACTATACCTATGGTCTCTATTTGAGCTTCTGTAACATTCCGGCAGAACACCCTGTTTTTCCAGCGACTAGGTAAGGTGAAGAAATTGACATGCACTCATGGTTTTAGACTCTAAACCTCTGTCATTTTGATCCTACATACTCCTACTCTCTTGTTCTGTGTTCGGTGTTAAGATGACAAAACTAAAGGACCCCAAAAACTCCATTCAAGATCAACATGCATGCACTGGTTTAAGCTTATCAATATGATAGTACACTTTTTTTGGCAACTTCTCTCTTACTCTAGCCACCCAAAATAGCCAAGAACAACCTCAACTCAATAGGAAAAACTTGGAAATAGATGAAGACTCATCTACATACAAATCCAGCTTTGCATATGGCATTTAGCACCTCCTTCTTCCTTTTCTTTGGTGGGAAATCACCTTCAGTTTCTCTTGCCTCTCACTCTCTATCTATTCTCTCTATTTCTCTTTCCACCTCTTTGGATGAAACTGAAGCAAATGAAGAGTGAGTGAAGTCTTTTATTTAGTGAATTAATTGGGGGTTTGGGGTCCATGGGTATCTAATTTGAAGTTGAATATGTGTGTGCTGAGAGCAAAAGAACCGAGTGTCTATGAGTGTTTGTTTTTTATCCTATTAATCACACATACTAGGCTTTAATTTTTTTCCCTTTGTCTAATTTAAGATTCCTTAAATTCTTTATATTCCATAATTTGGCTTATCCTTAGTTCAATTCCGATCTTCGAGTCTGAATACTAAAGTTACTAACTTTTCTTAATTTCTAAATTCATATTGGCTTATTTTTTTAATTACATGAGTTAATCCTTAATAATATTTAAGGATTTTCTTCCTTAATTAGCTTAATAAAGTCATCAAATAATTTTCCTGAAATTCTCAAGTCATATTATGACCTCTAACTATTTTTCCTCAAATTTTTAGAAAAATAGTTCTTTAAATCCCAAAATTGATTTTAACATCTTTTATATTTTCGTTTTGGGAAATTTATCTCTTTACTAATTTTAGGGATGTTACATATACACTCTTACATCCACGCCCCTACCTAGGTGTGCATGTGGGTAACATCTCATTTTTTCATATGATTGATTTTATGAGAAAAGGTAAAAAATAGAAAATAAGCTTCTAAAGTATTCTTGAGGATAGAATTAAATTGCCTCAAAAACGAATTATAGGGTCAAAGGTTTGGAGCAAGATTTTAGGAAAATTATTTTTATTAAAATTATTTAAGGGCCTAAAAATATTGATAAAACATTATGTAATATTATTTTGTGATTAAGAAAATTTATGATGAAATTTACTACACCAAAAGTTGCCAAAAGAATTTAAAAGCTAATTTAATTTATAGGCCTATTTTTGCAAAAATTTCAAGAAAAATAGTTAGAGAATAAATTTCAGCCCAAACATCTTAGGCAAATTATTTCATATGGTAAAGAATCTAATTAAAGAAAAACAAATCTTATAAATTATTAATAATTAAATTTTGGGGCTTAAATTTTAATTATATTTTGACATAAAAAAGGAGGTAAAATAGAAAATTTACTACCCTCAACCCTAAAAAGATGAAATTGGGCCGCACCTAATTCCAGAATTTGGAGCTCAAGTTTTGCCACTGTGGTCAAAGAGTTGAGTTCAGCTTATGTGGATAGGAAAACATTAAAATAATCTTATTTATGACCGGCAACCAGCAACACAGGGTGAGAGAGTGGAGAGAAGTGAGAGATTGAGAGTGAGACAGAGGAGATTGAAGAGACTGGAGGAGATGTGATCTTCAACAAGAATTCAAGCTTGGTTTTAAGGAGAGGTATTTATGTGCCCAAGCCCTTTAAGGAAGCATGAAGAAAGGAATCAAGAAAAGGTTGCTATTAAAGAGGAGTGTAATATGTAACCCCCTTCGATAATCAGGCCGAGATTAGTGTTTAATCACATTTAATAATCGAATGAGAAATCCAGCACAATTTAAAACTTTTTGTGGAAACTGTACAACTGGATCTCTATTCATTTCATTCATTAAAACAAATGGCCTGTTTGGTCTGTTACATATACAATATCAGAGTATCAGCACAATTCCCGACGTTCACCCGGGATAATAACATTTAATCTAAAATATTGATCAGGGCATCATCGCCCATCTCAGAATCCATACCGGGGATTACACAAACTATAGTACTATGATCTATACAATATATTTACATTGATCCAAAATGATAACCAATTTGATATACAACCAAAATATCTAACTAAGACTACCACTAGCAGCCCTAATCGCCCTTATCCACTTGCTTGCTTCTCGATCCACTTGCCCTGTCTAAAAATGTTATTTGAAAAGAATGAGATTCTAGAGAATCCCAGTAGTAACAGTTTATTTATATGATGCATATATACAAAGCAAGTCACATATATCACAATGCAGCAATCAATATTCGAGACTGGGCTTTCGCCACGTTCCCTTCACTATAGACGAGGTCGGGCTTACGCCACGCCCCCTTCACTTTATCTATATTCAAGTCCGGGCTTTCGCCACGTCCCCTTCACTTTCACTGTAATCGATGACTAATGCAAACAAGCAATGTAATACACATGATATAGGATAAAGTGTTACTACCTTTGTCTTTCCTTCCTTGAGCAGGCACAGGCTTTCTATGCTCCGGGCACATATCAAATCCTAAAGTCATAACTAAGGATGAAGCATTATTCTCTATTCCAATACTCAATTGACTCTTCAACACTTAGATTTGGTTATCAATAATGACCCTTAAGAAGCTACAATTGGCTCTAATAAAGGCCCTAAAGGATTGGGAAACATCGGGTTGGAAACCACTTTTCAAAATTCTAAGGTGCTGAAAACAGGGGGTTGGCTGCAGCCAAAAAACCTCTGGCTGTGACCAAAACACGCACAGAAGGTTTCTGGCTGCAGCCAAGAATTTCTGGCTGCGGCCAAAACACGCACAGAAACTTTTGTGCTGCAGCCAAGGAAACTTCGGAAATTCATAACTAATTATAGAAAAATTGAAATGAGGTGATCCCAAAGCCCATTGAAATCTATTTTAGTCCTCTTCATAGGAAAAATATGAACCAATACTGGAAATCACCATACAAATCCCAGAATTACACAAAACGTCTCACTACCCCAAAACAGAGTTCTGTTTCAATCCCAAACTTTGGACAACCATAACTCACAGAATACTAAACGAAATGACATAAAATATATGTCCATTTTGAAGCTTGGGATGTGAAATTTAAGACTGGAAAGTTTCACAATTTTCTGAAATCATTTGGTCATTTAAAACGCCAATACAAACAGACTTCCCAGAATAGACTTTCAATGGTAGCATTTCCAATTTTCTACCAAAGTGACCAATGGCTCCAAAATCAACAATCAAGCCTATTCCTTACACTAAAACACTCAAGGAATCCAATAAAACCATTTAAACAACCTAATTTCCTCACATTAGCATGCTTTGGTCCATGGCCACACTACACACTAACTTTCCAAACTTTCCAATCTCACTCATCTCTTTCCAAATCAATCCTATCTATCCATACACATTCCAAATATACCATTTCTATACCTTTAACATGCCAAATGACCAATGACACTCATTTTCAAAAATGGCCAATAAATCCCAGAAATTCAAAGCTACCTCAAATGGTACAAAACTTAGATGGGTGGATAGGTTTCACTTACCTCTTTAACTTTCTCAAAGTGACTTTTCAATTCTCCAACTTTCACAATCTCTTGAGGTCACAAACTAACACCAATGAACACATTACAACCATCACAATGAAGCTCTTCATTCAAGGATCAATATTAGATAAGGAAGTTTGAGCATTTGGAGACATTTCTCTTACCTTTTTGAAGCTTTTCTTCCTTCCCTTTGGCCTTCAATGGCTGACGAAAATTAGGAGAGAAGAGAGAGAGATGAGAGTGATAGAGTGAAGAAGAAGATAAATGATGATCCAATCCCTCCTCCCCATACCTTGTCCAGCACACAAAGAGGGAAGAGAGGAGAGAGAAACACTAAAATATTCACTTTGACTTTACTCTCTTCACACACACCCACAACCTTAACACATGTCATTCTCCTATTGGCTCTCCCACACTTAGTCACCATTTAACTTATCTAATCCTTCCATTAGCAATTTAATCCCACTTCTCATTTTTCTCTTAGTTAGTAATTAATTTCCCATTATCACCAACTTAAACCAATAATTCCATTCTTTAAATTTTCCATCAATTATGACATATAAATTAATATTGCCACCAAAACACAATTATTCCACTTTAATCCGATAATTATCCTAAATAATTATCATTAGGCCTTAATCAAAAATTGGGGTGTTACATAATATCCCAAATTTTGGGATTAGAGGCTTGAGAATAAGCTTGAATTCAGTAGACTGCTAGGCTCCGGTTAAGCAAGTGTCCTAAGAAGGCATAATGATATCCCCTAATATTCCATATATCTTTATGGCATTTAAGGGAATAGAATGATAAAATAAGGCAATTGGTGTCACACACAACATGAGTATGTTAGAGCATAAATTGTAAACATTTGAATTTGCGACCAGTGAGTTTCCTTGTGTAGCAATCTTGTTGTGTGACATTTTTAAATAGGCAAATGATGTATAATGCCTATGATATTTTTCATTATTAAAAAAAATTATCAAGCTTTAATTTGATAGATCATTTGGAGCTGTACATAAAGAGTTATGTATTTTTGAAGTTAGTCTAGTGATACTGGCAATTTTCAGTGGTAGCATCCAAAAACAATAATTCTGGGAATTGTGAGCTTCCAATTGGCTAAAGGCTATATTTTTCCTTGAAAATAGACTTAAGAAGGGTCACATATCCTTTGAAATCACACCGATTGGATCTCTATAAATAAAAATATGAATTTTCAAAGTTTGATAAAAATTTTATCTAGTTTTCTAGCTGTGCGAAAATGGAAATAACATTTGATCAATAAAGTAAGCAGCCATTTATTTTTCCCTTTAATTGGGATAAATGTTGGCTGAAGTAGGGAGTAAGAAAGTTTAATTCAAGTAAACCAACCATAGTTGATTAATTAACCACTTGCTTTTCAAGGAGCCACAAGAATGTGACACTTGGCACATAGGGGCTAAATATTTGTGTTTAAACGATGATAATTATCCAAAGCTCCCTCTCTCCTCTCATATTGCATCCATCTACCCTAAAATAGAGGGAAAAATGAAAAAACATGAGAAAAGAGAAAGAAGAGAGAAGGAAGGTGAATAGTGAAAAATCCTGAGTTCCAGAGTTGATTTCACCTTCGATTCGGTGCTTCTAGCTTCCAGAGTCTTCTCCAATATTGCTCTACTCGATGAGAGCTTTTTTTCTATGGTTTTGGATTCTTGATTAGAGGTGTTTAGAGCCATCTACCTAGGGGAAGTTCTGCCAAAATCAAGAATTGGTTGTAGAATCGAGTAAAGGTACATACAAGCTTTGATTGAAATTGATTTATTTGTGGTTTTGTTTAGCTTTCAACATTTCTTGGTTTGCCCTATGATTCCATCCTAGCTATGATTTTAGGGATATATGTTGTTTTAATTTTGAAAATGATGATCTATAAGAATCAGTAATGATACTAGACTAGTTTGATAGTGAAATTGCAAAACTGTTGATTGTTGGATTGAAGTTTCTGGAAGGCGGTTTGTTTGTATTGAAATTTTGAAAGGACAAATCTAGTCCAATTGTTATGAAACTTCTTAGAATTAAAGTAGACATCCTAGGTTTTGATTTGATAGGTAATATAGCAATTTGGACCAGTGGATTGAATGTTATGGATTTTTGAAGTTGTGCCCTATTTCTGGACTTGATTCTGGAACAATGTGGGAATTTATGAAATTCTGTAATTTTATTAATGTAAATGGTTGTTATCCATATTTTCCTGTATAAAGGACTTAAAGTGCTTTCCATAGAACTTTGAACTACTTTGTTTTGATTTTTGTAGATTTAGTTATAATTTTTTGAAGTTCAACTAAGAAACAGGACAACCCTTGGACGCAGCCAAAATGTTTCTGAACTTTTCTTGGCCCCAGCCAGAGGATCCTAACCTCCTTTGGCAGCAGGCAAATAATTCTTAGCTGCGGCCAAGACCCCAATTCCAGTATTTCATATTTTTCTAAAAAAATGTCAATTTGTTTAGCCCTTCCTAACTTCTTTGACATTGTTATACACTTTCAATGACTTGCTATCATGGCTCTAATTATGTGATTGGGTATCTATGGCCATGATAGGTCAAGGAAGAAGAAATAGAAGAACTTCCAAGAAGCTACAATAGTTGGAAGAAAAGGGGACCAAAGAAGGACTTAAAGCCATAAGGTAAGGAACTTTCCTAACTTGCATAACTTGTTATGTGCGCTTGTGCATTGATGTGTTAATTGCTTTGATGAATTGTATGAAGCATATGTGAATGAGTGAAGCTCTGTTTTAATTGTAATATGGCCATTAGTGTAATGTGTTGAACATTGAGCATGCATATTGTCATTATGTTGGCATGAGTTTATGTAAGCAAGCATGTCATGCACAAAGCATTTCTTGTATGCATTTGTTAGATTGTTCACTACTGGGATTCTCTAGAGTCTCACTCTCCCTTACCAACCATATACGCAGGTAAGCTCAGAAGTGGGATACAAGAAGCTCAGAAGTGGAATACAAGAAGATGTGCAAGAAGAAAATGCAGAAGCAAATTGAAGATTAGTATGTGATAATTAGTCATGTGTGAATTATCACTGTATGACAATACTTGTATGAACATTCCTAGTTGAATAGTCTTGACGAATATGTAAATGAATCATTTAAGAATGAGCATAGAAATGAGTAGCGAATCACTTTGATTGAATTAAATGAAGATAAGAATCAATGAGTAATACTAAATTTGTAAAAAACTAAAAGATGCTTCCATAAGATTTTGAAATATAAAGAAAAACCCACTCAACTACAAGTTTAAATCCTATCTTGAGATTGGGAATTTAAATCAATTTGATGAAAGTGGTTCAGACTTATTATGTACAAGCTCATCCAATCAGTTAGGAGAACAAGCCATTATAGTTTTGGTATTAGAGCAGTGATTATGGCAATGGAATTGTCTGCTCAGAGATAGAGGTATAGTCAGAGCAAAGGGTTCTGACTATAGGTTACATTCTCTACTCATATGAATAGTATAGTGATTTCCTATCAGTGCTACTGTAACTAGGAGTTACAGATAGCCAAGGAACCTAAGGAAATAGACCAGCCCTATCTATTAATTAGCTTGTTGAAGGAAGGGGCAACGATCTATATAGGGGAAGTGGCTTCACTTGACAGGGATGTTAGTGGTACTCAGCCTAAGTGAGGATTCCTCTACTGGAGACAATGACAGTGAGACCCTAAGGATAGAGTGAAAGCTCAGGATTCAAATTCTATTGCTAACTTTAAGGCTCCTGATAATGTGTTAAAGTATGACCTATATTTTTTCTTGTGTTATGAGAACACATAGAGGGTCTATACCAAGAAGCTAGTACTACTTATGTTTCCCTGTGGGGACATTATCTAGCATTTTTGGGTAGGATAGCATGGTATATTGGGATCGATGTATATGTAGGATACCAATGCCCAGAGATATATGGGTCGATACAAGCACTAATGCCATTGATGAAGATATGGAAACTTGAGGCATAATGATTGTTTTGAGGTTTTTCCATATTAGGTAATGACCCTTAGTAATACTGTGGTGTTAAATATATGTAGGTATGATATACCATTCATGATGAGTGATGATTTTACCGTATATTGATCCTAGAGGATCTGATCTTATGATATTGATGGTTAAGGATATGTTTGAATCAGATTTAAACTGAAATAGTGCTTGGGTTGAAACGTGAATAGGTTGCACTATGGTTATATTTCATGATGAAAGTTGAACCTTGGGAACTTATGGATAATGTTGAACCTTCAGTAATGTTTTGAGGATATTACTTGAATACCGTGAAGGTTAGACCAGGCGCTATTGATCCTGATCTTAGCATGCCTAATGAGTATAATTTAGGACAGTGATTTCTCATCTATGTAATGTTGAGGTTCTAGATTCAATTATGAATTTAGAAGATTGGCTTAATATTCAGAGAGTTATTGCCTAATAAATTGTAACTTAAGAATCAAATAATAATTGAATTGATTCTTTAGGCATTTGAATTGACCCGGATTTTTTGAGGTACTTGAATCTGTGAAAAATGTGTATAAGGTTTTCTTAAGGTTGCTAGTTGCTGATCTAACATAGAGAAAGATCTTGATTACAAAATCTTCCCATAGAAGAACAATTAAGAGTTTGCTCCCTTATGGAACAAAGTAATAGACAGATTGAGAAAAGTCTCAAGTTGTCTCATGGATAAGGTAGATAATAAAATTTATACTAGTGGCTTGTGAATTCCCTGTACGATATGGGTAAATTACCCCAGTAAGGGAAGTAAAATTATGCCTAAAGCCAGACCTACATCGAAAGTCCATGTAGAATGACCTCAGATGAGATGGTGAAATTAAGGAAAATAGAGTATAGAATTGCTGGAGAAGAGGGACCTTATAAGATATGGGTTTCCTATTACAATGGTACTTCTATTCAGAGATGACCAACCTAAGAGAGATACCTACGGGGGGTTTTGATCAGAAAGGGCTACCTATGAAGTCTTAAGAACGAAGGGGCTGACCAGTCAGAGTAAACTGAGTAAAGAGCCGAGTAAAGTACCGTAGAGTAGAGCCATTGTGACATTGAACCATAAAATAGAGCTACTGGGAAGTCGACTCTCAAAGGTGGTGCATTGTAATGAGTCCCACATCGGATGGGTTTATTAAAAGGGTTTATTTAACCCAATGTATCATAATAGGTTGCTCCAATACTATGTGTTGAAAGAAAGAGAAAAGAAGGGAATTAGGAAAGAACAGGCTCAATAGTGTAAAGGAAAGTAACTCTTGCTCTCATATCTTATGTGATGGTTATGCATGTATGTATTTACCATCACGTGTATTTATTTCATGAATATACGGAATTATTATGAATGTAAAGTATGTTACAAATGTTATGAAATGACCTAAGACCTAGTCGGCAGTATATCCTTAGGTAGGTAGTATTATGTTATAAAACGCCCTAAGACCTAATGGGTAATATGCCCTTAGGCTGGTAATTGTTAAGTTATGAGATGGTTTGTTTAGCATGCTTCATGAGCATTACATAAGTATATGAAGGGTTTGAGCATCAAGAGGTAGAGCCTAGATTGAATTCAGAATACCTTATGGGCTATGCGCCTTGAGGTCGTTAGTCTCGATGTGTATTCACCAAAAATGATAAAATGAATGTGTGAGGCCATAAGACCTGAGGGACATGTATGTCTTTGGGCCGATAGAATGTTATATATTTAAGAATGGTGACGAGCGGAGGCTCGAGGCAGTAAGTCCCAAAGTGCTTGTAAGCATAGAGGGATTCCCTAGGCAATATGACTCAGTGTGCAAGATTGTTTGGGGCAAATTCCCTAGGCTATAAGATCCTATATGCCTATTATGTTGTAGTAGACCTATGGTCTAGAGGCCCTAAGACCTAGTAGACCAGTGTGTCCTTGGCTGGAAGATGTATTCAGAATTATGTCAGGCAGTGACCCAAGGAATGGGGGTAAAGAACATCGGCTGTACGATCTGATATGCCAATTGTTTATGTTACATACTGATTGTTGAATGTTATTATGATGAATGTGAATATTGAATACTCTCTGAGATTTGTGTTAAGAATATAATGATGGATGTATGGTTTATGAGCCTGCACATGAAAGAGATAGATTGAGTAATAAAATTGTTTCCCCAAGGTATAGATGATTCTATACGATGTTCAAATTTCGAGGATGAAATTTATTGAACGGAGAAAGAATTGTAATATCCCAAATTTTGATATTAGAGGCTTGAGAATAAGCGTAGATTCAGTAGATTACTAAGCCCCGGTTAAGCAAGGGTCTTAAGAGGGCATAATGGTATTCCCTAATATTCCGTATAGCTTTATGGTATTTAAGGGAATAAAATGATAAAACAAGGCAATTGGTGGTCACACGCAATATGAGTATGTTAGAACATAAATTGTAAACATTTGAATTCTCTTCCAGTGAGTTTTCCTATGTAGCAGTCTTGTTGTGTGACATTTTTAAATAGGCAAATGATGTCTAATTCCTATGATATTTTCTATTATGAAAGTAGACTTATCAAGCTTTAATTTGATACGTCAAATAGATCATTTGGAGTTGTACACAGAGTTATGTATCTTTGAAGTTAGCCCAGTGATACTGGCGGTTTTCAATTGTAGCGACCAAAAACAATAATCCTGGGAATTGTGAGCTTATAGTTGGCTAAAGGCTATATTTTTCCTTGAAAATAGATTTAATAAGTGTCAAATAGCCTTTAGAATCACTCCAATTAAATTTCTATAAATGTATATATGAATTTTAAAAGTTTGATGAAAATTCTGTCAAGTTTTCCAACTAGTGCGAAAATGGAAATAAATGTAAGGGCAAAATTGTCATTGGATCTATAAAGCAAGAAGCCATTTATTTTTCTCTTTAATTGGGATAAATGTTGGCTAAGGCAGGGAGTAGGAAAGTTTAACCCAAGTAAACCAACCATAGTTGATTAATTAACCACTTGTTTTTTAAGGAGCCACAAGAATGTGACACTTGGCATATGGGGGCTAAATATTTGTGTTTAAATGATGATAACTATCCAAAGCTCCCTTTCTCCTCTCTTATTTCATCCAGTTGCCCTAATATAGAGGGAAAAATGAGAAAAACATGAGAAAATAGAAAGAAGAGAGATGGAAGGTAAATAGTGAAAATTCCTGAGTTCCAGAGTCGATTACACCTTCAATTCGGCCCTTCCAGCTTCCAAAGTCTTCTCTAACGTTGCTCTAATGGATGAGAGCTTTCTTTCTACGATTTTGGATTTATGATCAGATATGTTTGGAGCCATCTACTTAGGGAAGTGCTGCCAAAATCAAGAACCGATTGTATAATCGAGTAGAGGTACGTACAAGCTTTGATTTGAACCGATTGATTTAAAGTTTTATTGAGCTTTGAGCATTTCTTAGGGTGCTCTATGATTTTTTCCAAGCTATGATTTTAAGGCTATATGCTATTTTAACCATGGAAATGATGATCTATGAGGATTAGTAATGATACTAGACTAGTTTGGTAGTGAAATTGCAAAATTGTTGATTGCTGGATTGAAGTTTATTGGAGGCGGTCTATTTGTTATGAAATATTAAATGGTCAAACCTAGCCGAAATATTATGAAACTTTCCAGGATTAAAGTAGACATCTCGGGCTTTAATTGGATAGGTATTATAATTAATTTGGACCAGTGGATTGAAAGTTATAGATTTTTGAAATTGTGCCTTGTTTCTAGACTTGATTTTATAATAGTGTGGGAATTTATGGAATTTTGTAGTTTTATTATTATAGATGGTGGTGGTTCATATTTTTCCTGTATAAAGAACTTAAAGAGCTTTCCATAGAACCTTGAACCACTCTATTTTGACATTTGTAGATTTAGTTATGATTTTTATGAAGTTACGCCAAGAAACAAGACAGTTCTTGGCCACAGCCAAAGGATTCTTGGCCGCTGCCAAAATGCTTCTGAACTCCTTTGGCTACAACCAAATAATTATTGGCTACGGCCAAGACTCCAATTCCAGTATTTTATATTTTTTCAAAAAACGTCAACTTGTTTAGCCCTTCCTAACTTCTTAGACATTATTATACACTTCCAATGACTTGCTATCATGGCTCTAATTATGTGATTAGGTATCTAGGGCAATGAGATGTCAAGGAAGAAGAAATGGAAGAACTTTCAAGAAGCTATAATGGTTGGAAGAAAAGGGAACCAAAGAAGTACTTAAGGCCATAAGTTAGGGAACTTTCCTAACTTGTATAACTTGTTATGTGTACTTGTGCATTGATGTATTAATTGCTTTGATGAATTGTATGAAGCATATGTGAATGAGTGAAGCTCTATTTTAATTATACTATGGCCATTAGTATACACTACAAAAAAATGTTATTTTGTAGCAGTGAAATTGTAGCGGTCATAATTCACCGCTACAAATAGTAAAATTTGTAGCGGTTATAAACTAAACCGCTACAAACTAGTAACGGCAAGCTACGCGCCAACTGGCAGACAGATTGGCAATATATTTTATAGTGGTTAATAAAAAAATGCTACAAATATGGCACGCATTTCCTGCCAACAATTATAGTGGTTATATAATAAAAGCCGCTACAAAGTTCCCGCCACTTGGCGTGACCAAGACACGCCAATAGTGTGGCAGTTATTTGTAGCGGTTTCACTAATTAAACTACTACAAAATTCAAAACGTCGCCTATTTGTAGCGGTTATAAAGCTATAACTGCTACGGAATTTCAGAGGTCATGAAAATTGTAGCGGTCTTTTACAACCGCTATAAAACTTCAAAGGTCTTTTAATTTGTAGTGGTTATTGTTAGATCCCATATGTTTTGATGATAACAAAGATTAGACCAATGATATAAGAGGATATGATAAAAAATGAATTTGAACAAAGTAAATAAATGGCAAACAAAGCAATACTTGAAGTAAGCACTGGAGTAATGAAGAAGATCTAAGAGGAAGAGCAAAGGAAGACCATCATTGGCAGAAGTCTATGTTTACTCGAGTAACTACTTGAGTAAGGAATACTATTACTCAAGTGGGTACTCGAGTAATGTTGAAGGAAAATGTTTTTGGAGGCACTGCCAAAATTTGGAAGTTACTCGAGTAGCCACTTGTGTAATCTGCAATGTTATATGAACCATTACTCAAGTAACATATGAGAAAAGGCATTACTCGAGTAGCCACTCAAGTAACCAGGTCAAAAATCTTCCAGTAGCTCTCGGCCAAGAAATGCAACAGTTTACTCAAGTAGCTACTCGAGTAACCATGTGAGGAAAAGTCATTACCCGAGGGAGCACTCTAGTAATCTACGGACTTATTTGATCCATTACTCGAGGGATCACTGGAGTAATCAGGTAAACCAAGAACAAGTACTCTCGGCCAAGAATTTGATGCATTTACTCGAATGAGTAATAAAGTAATCTGGAAAGAAATTTGGAATTCACTCGAGGGGTCACTCAAGTAAGATGTGAAGAAAAGACATGGCCACTTGAGTAACCACTCGAGTAATAGGCTTACTGGAGGCGGCACCCGAGTAATGTGTGAAGAGAAGACACGGCCACTCAAGTAACCACTCGAGTAATCAGGTATTTCCAAGGTTTGTGATGTATCTCACTCCATGTCTTACCCGAGTAATATCTTATGTAAAATGTTGAATTACTCACTGCCTTATTTTTTATAGGCTTAGATAGGTTTACTTGAGGGACTACTCGAGTAACAAATATGATCACTTAAGAAGCCACTCGAGTAATGAAGTCCAGAAATCATTTTTTAATCGAATAATTATTGATTTATTATCTATATGATTAACTCTTCATTGCACTAGTATTCTAAGCACATTTGCAGAGAAACAATAAAGAGATCATGCCAGAAGTGAAAAGTCAAATAAAAGTCTAAACGTTCACCTACCACTACCTACTGTAAATGGATAGTTTTCAAATTTGAAGAATGGTCAACCATTGCTGCACGACTTTAACGGACATGTTTGAATTACTTCCAACGGACACTACAAATCATCTATATATATGGAGCATTCAAAGAGCAGTAAATAACAACTGAGAAGAAGCAATCACACATCAATCAACATACTCTTTGTGCTTTGTTTTCTTATACTCATTCATTGTACTTTAGTGATTATTATTTGCTCTGTGAGAAATTTTTTCATTACAAACTCAATATTTGTTATTGGGACAACTTAAGGTTGTGGAACCTTGAGTTGGGGATTTGATTGCAACGTGTAAGGGGGAGCGAGTGTCAAGGTGAAGTAACTTCCTGTGTACTGAGTTGCCAAGAACCCACTAAATCTTAGAGAATATAGTGAAACTCTCATAGACGCTTTGAGGACTGGACATAGGTCAAAGTGGTTGTGGCCGAACCAGTATAACTCCTGGTGTACACTTCGGTGATATTTCTCTTTGCTCTCAACTGCTTTAAATATTCTGTCAATTTACTTATACGCAACAAAATTTTCTGGTATCACCCAATTCATCCCTTCTCTTGGGTGAAACGCTTACACTAACATTTGGTATCAGAGAGTAGGTCTTCTTGTTAAGGTTTAACGGCCTAAGAAGGATCCAATGGCAAGCATGGGTGAAGGAATTCTTTCCGACGGAGCTTCTATCACAAGACCTCCGGGTTTCAATGGTGAACACTTCTTATTCTGGAAAGCAAAGTTTAGAGTCTTCGTAATGGCTACTGAATATGGGCTATGAGATGTGATCGAGAGTGGAAACTATAAACCTGAAAAGATTGTAAATTCACAGAGAATTCCCAAGACACCAGCAGAATATGATGAGAAAGACAAGAAACTCATCACACTCAACAACAAGTCAATTCTGATGATTCAAAGTGCCTTGAGTCAAAATGAGTACTTCAGAATTTGCACACTTAGAATAGCTAAATTAATGTGGGAAGCCTTGGAAATAGCTCACGAAGGAACTTCGAGATTAAAAGAAAACTGGATCAATACTCTAGTTACTGAGTTTGATTTACTTTGAATGAAATCAGGTGAGTCGATAGCTGAATTTGAACTTAGATATACTTACCTTGTTAATCAACTTGCAACACTTGGAAAAGTCTATGATCAACATACCCAAGTACGAAAGATTCTAAATATTCTTTCTAGATACTGGGAGGTAAAAGTCACTGCAATTGAGGAAGCAAAAGGTGAATCAATGTGATCGGTTGCTTCTCTATTCGGATGCCTTTCTGAATATGAAAGTAAATTAAAGTTCAAATGAGAAGTAGATATATTGGTGACAAGAAGAAAAGAGGTCTAGCACTGAAAGCAAAAGAAGAAGAACAAGATGAAGATGAAGAGCTTGACGATGACAAAATGGGCCTAATCATAAAATGATTCAGAAAGTTTTACAAGAAAGGCCAAGGATTCAAAAACTTTCAGAAAGGAGGAACAAGAAATAAAGAACACATTATCTGCTATGAATGTGGAAAGCCAGGACATTTCAAATCAGAATGTCAAGAACTGATTCAGAAGAACAAAGAAAAGAGAAAAGGAAAATTCTACAACAAGAAGAAAGCCTTTGTATCTGCCATATGGGGAGATAGTTCTTTTGATAAAGAAAGTGATGAAAAGGAAGTAGCCAATATCTGTCTAGTTGCTCAAGAAGAAACAGAAGAAGAGGTAATTGATTTTAATCCTACCTATGATGAATTACTTTCCAAATATAATGCTTTAATTTTGAATTCATTAAAGTAGTTAAAGAACTAGTTGTTTTCAAAAAGAAAGACAAAGCTCTTGAAGTAGAACTTAAAGAGAATTTTGAAAAGAATTGTGAAAACTGTACTTCTTTAAAAAAAGAAAAATATTGATCTTACTAAATCTCTTGAAAAATTCACTAAAGGAAGTGAGATGCTACTAAATGTAATTTTAAAAGCTCAACAATTTTTGAATGATCAATCTGGAATTGGATATGATCCAAAATCAGACAGAAGGCAAGGAAGAAAGAAAGATGGAGGTAAATCATACTTGAATTATTTTCAGCATTCTGTGCATACATCAAACCCTTTGAACACTGTAATTATTGTAATAGAAAAGGTCATTATACTTCATCATGCATTCATAGGAAGAAAGGAAATATAGGAACCTACAAATGGGTACCTAAAGGTTCATATGTTCCGAAAATTTTTTATAATAACCCAAAAGGACCCAAAAAGATGTGGGTACCTAATATTTAATCATATTTGATTACAGATATGTCTTAAAGCATCCAAAAACAACAAGTGGTACATAGACAATAGATGCTCTAGACATATGACCGGTGATTTCAAAAGTTTTACCATATTGCAACCTAAGGAAGGTGGAAAGGTAAATTTTGGAGGAAATCAATCGTGAAAGATAGCAAGAATTGGTGAAATCAAAAACGATAAAGGAATACAAGTCAAAGATATATATTACGTTGAAGGCTTGTGTCATAATTTGCTGAGCGTAAGTCAAAGTGTAGATAAAGACAATTGGGTAATATTTGATTCAGAGGAATGTCTAATTGTCAACAAGAAAAACTTACAACTTGATAAGAAAAATATCAAGGCAAAGCTCAGAGCAAAAAGGGCAGGTAACTGCTATACTCTTGATATCAGTAAAAATGATTCTGAAAAATGTTTTTTGAGTAATGCCGATGAAAGTTGGTTATGGCATAAGAGGCTAGCTCATGTCAATATGCACCAACTAGGCAAGATAAGTAAAAAGGATTTAGTGATTTGATTACCTAAAGTAAATTTAAAAAATGATTTGATTTGTGATGCATGTCCAAAGAGTAAACAAACTAAATCTTCTTTCAAATTGAAAAATAAGATATCAACCAATAGACTACTTCAATTATTACACATGGATTTAGTTGGACCAACAAGAGTTAAGAGTCTTGGTGGCAACCTATATTCATTGGTCATTGTTGATGATTTTTCTAGATTTACATGGACCATTTTTCTATCATCAAAGGATGAAACCTTTGGAGAATTTATTGTTTTTGCCAAGAAAGTGTAAAATAAGAAAGGTATGTCCATTGCAGGTATTAGGACATATCATGGTGGAGAATTTGAAAATCAAGCATTTAAAGAATACTGTGATACTAATGGTATAGATCACAATTTCTCTTCTCCAGGGACACCTCAACAAAACGGATTCGTGGAACGTAAGAATAGACTGCTCACTGAAATGGCTAAAGCAATACTGAATGAAAAGAACGTGTCTCAAGTTTTCTAGGCCGATGCAATGAGCACAGCATGCTATATTTCAAATAGAGCCTATATTAGAACAAAACTTGGAAAGACACCATACGAGCTATACAAAGAAAGAAAGTCAAACCTTGCTCATTTACATATCTTCGGTTGTAAGTGTTTCATTCATAATAACGGTAAAGATAACTTAGAAAAATTTGATTCTAGAACAGATGAAGGAATTTTCCTAGGCTATTCTAACCAAAGTAAAGCACATAGAATTTTCAAAACAAGAACATGTATTGTTGAAGAATCAATTCATGTTGTATTTGACGAATTTGAATCCTCTGACAAAACCATTGATGATAAGTAGGAAGTTGTTTTAAATCAAGAAAATGGTTAATCTATTTCTAAATCTCTTATTCCAGAAATTGATCAAACCAAGGAGGAAGATTAGTCACTAGAACAACCTAAAGCCTGGAAATACAATAGAAGTCATCCCCTATATCAAGTCATAAGAGATGTGACTGAAGGAGTCAAAACTAGAAATAGAATTTTCAATAAAGTTGGTTTTTCTACATTCAATTGATGAAGCCTTATCAGACAATGATTGGGTTATAGCAATGCAAGAAGAACTAAACCAATTTGGAAGAAATCAAGTTTGGGATTTGGTACCCCAACCTAAGGATCATCCGATCATTGGCACTAAATGAGTATTAAAGAACAAACTTGATGAATCTGCAATTATTGTAAGAAACAAGGCAAGATTGGTAGCCAAAGGCTATAATCAGGAAGAAGGAATTGATTACGAGGAAACGTATGCTCCAGTGGCCAGATTGGAAGCTATATGAGTACTCTTAGCCATTGCATGCATCAAAGGATTCAAACTCTATCAAATGGATGTAAAGAGTGCATTTCTAAATGGCTACATCATCGAAGAAGTATATGTTGACCAACCACCAGGTTTCGAAGATGTAACCAAACTTGACTAAGTTTTCAAACTCAAAAAGGCTTTGTAATGTTTAAAACAAGCTCCTAGAGCATGGTACGAAAGGCTCAGTAAGTTTCTTATTGATCAAGGTTTTGTATAAGAAAAAGTTGATACAACACTTTTTATAAAACGAAAATGTGATGATATCTTAATTGTGCAAATATATGTTTATGATATAGTTTTCGGTGCTACTAACGAAAGCATGTGCAAAGAATTTTCTGAGTTAATGCCGGGGGAGTTTGAGATGTCAATGATGGGAGAATTGAATTTCTTTCTCGGTTTGCAAATCAAACAAAGAAAGAATGGAATTTTCATATCTCTAACGAAGTATCTAAAAGAGCTATTAAAGAAGTATGGATTGGATGAAGTAAATGGAATGGACACACCTATGAGCTCAACCACATTGCTTGATGCGGATGTTAAGGGAAAAGATTACAACATCACAAAATATAGACGAATGATTGGATCATTACTCTATCTCACTGCAAGTAGGCCTGATATTCAATTTAGTGTGGGCATGTGTGCAAGATATCAATCAGCACCAAAAGAGTCACATGCTGAAACCATCAAACATATCTTCCGATATCTTGCTGACACGGTAGAATTGGGTCTTTGGTATCCTAAAGGAAGAAGTGAATATCTAGTTGCATACTCAGACTCTGATCATGGAGGATACAAGACGGACAGAAAGAGTACGAGTGGATAAGGCCAGTTTCTTGGAGGCTCACTTGTGTCATGGTTTAGCAAGAAACAAATTACAGTGTCTCTTTTATCAATGGAAGCTGAGTATGTTACAGTATCAAGTTGTTGTGCACAAGTCATATGGCTAAAGCAACAACTCCAGGATCTTGGTATTTATTTGAAAGAGACACCAATATATTGTGACAACACTAGCACGATAAGCTTGGCAAAGAATCCTATTCAACATTCCAGAACCAAGCATATTGATGTTAGACATCACTTCATCAGAGATCATGTCCAAAAGAAAGATGTCAAAGTGATATTCATTCCAACTCATCTTCAGCTAGCTGATATCTTCACAAAACCTCTTGTAAAAGATCAATTTTTGTATATTAGAAGAGAATTGGGAATGGTAAATGTAACCCCCTACTGTAATTAATATTCGGATTACGTAATAAAGTGAAATAGAGACCAATAATCACAAAAATTAACATTTATAAACCCATCTATCAGACGGGGTTTTCACAAACACCTTTCTAAATCATTTATAACCTGGTCTCACATTCACATTTCCGAATACAATTACTACATGAAGATAAATCACATTTAATATATCAGAGTACGCAATGTAATAATTCTGGCAAATTCCAGATTCCATTTATTAACTCAAGCTTTACAGGGCACAATTACCCATACAAGCCCTCATATGGGGATTACACAAATATTTCTTATACACATAATTAAATCCTCATCCACATATATATATAGATACATATCCAATTACAAATATCCCATCTAGGTTGATAACCAACTACTAGAATGACAATCCGAAGGAGTCCTTGTTGCCCTTGGATGCTTGCTCTATCCTCGATCTACCTTTCCTGTCTAAAATGTTGGTGGGGGAGGGTGAGACTCTAGAGAATCTCAGTAGGACAACAATATCAATATGCATGTACAATAAATGTTTAATGCATGACATGCCTGCATTACATAACTCATGCTAACATAATGACAATTTGTAAGCTCAATGCTTCAAACAACATACTAATGGCCATAGCATAAATTGAATCATAGCTTCAAATAACACATAACCACGCAAAGCTAAGACATGCACCAACACATTAACACATATATCAAATACAAGCAGAAGAGATATGTTCCCTACACTCTTTCCACGTAAGCTCCAGCTCTGGCTGCTCACGATCAGGGCGATCATCGAATCCTATAACCAAAATCAAGGACATAGGATTAATCCTTTTTTTGCCAATTCCTTAACTTTCAAATACTTAAGTTGATTATCATATAAGACCTTTAGGTGGCTACCCAAAGCCTAAACACAAGCCTAAAGGATTAGGAGAAACTTGACCAGAGTTCTCTTTTGAAACCTCACAAACCCATTTTAGCTTCATCACTTGAGTGAAGGATGGCACACTCTAGTGATGTACAACTCACTCGAGTGAGTGCTTGCCCGAAAGCACTACTAGAGACAGAAAATGATCACTTCACTCGAGCACTGACCCAAGCACTCGAGCAATGGACTTACGCTCACCCGAGTCCCATCGAGTGAAGCCCAAGAAGTGACGACCCGAGAGCACCCTAACCAAGGATTCACACCATTACTCAAGCACAGAAAACCGTACTCGAGTGATAACCTCAAATGCACTCGAGCACCAGAAAGTACAACACCAAGAGTGTTTGCCCGAGAGAACTAATCACTTTTAAGGAAAACCTCACTCGAGCATGCTCATGCTTACTCGAGTAGGATCATATCTCACTCGCAAGTCAGGAAGTGTACTTAAGCCCTCCTCATGAGAACCCAGGCAAAACACAAATAGAAAAGGGAAAAACACACGCAGCACTCGAGCATGATCTTACCTCACTCGAGTGTTGCTATCAGAATGCCCATATTGCAGCATATGATAGAAAATTCCCAGATTTACCAAACTGACCAAAACTAATCCCAATAGGTCCTAAACTTGCACCAAAGCTCATCCTTACCTAAAATTCCATAAGGAACCTATTGGTAACCTGAAAATACCCGAAATCACACTACAATGACATTTTCCTCTTATAATCACACTAATTTCACACTTAACCCAAATTCACCACTTTAACTTCTAAAATTCCAAATCAAACCCAATGGCATCCAAACATTATTTGACTCCATTTTTACCACAAAATACTATCATTCCACAATTATACCAAATCAGGGCAATTACTACAAATCACATTACTCAACCAAGAATCACAAATAATAGATCAAAAGGAAGATATCACTCACCTCTTCCTCTTTCCCAAGCCATATCCTTGATTCTTCATCTTTCCAAATTCCTCAAGCTCTCAAAACACCTTCTTTCCCAAATCTACAACCATAGCAATGAAGCGCTCATCACTATGAACACTCTTAATGAAGGAAGTTCAAGCTAAAGGAGACAAGAACTAAACCAAAACTCACCTTTTCCATTTCTCTTTCCTCCTCCCAAGCTAGACGTAAATGGAGCATGAAAAGAGAGAGAAGAGATCAAAATTTGGCTCCCCAACACACACACAACCGACTTGAGAAGAGAAGAGAGAGGGAAAACTTTGAAATCTTGATCAATATCCAATAGTCCACCTTGTGCCAAGTGTCATGATCTTGCTTCATATTCATGAGCTCACATGCACACACATACACATGATTCCGCCCCTTGATCTAATACACAAATCAATCCTAATCATTGATCTTGAAGCTACCAATGAGTTTCCTCCTCGGTAACCGATCAACTGGTTGGTAACTTTACCATTTTGCCCCCAATTATGGCAGTTCACTTGGAATCACCATCAAACTCATTTATTATTCCATTTATCAAAAACACAACCTCCCTCTATTCTAAGTCAATTTGGGTGTTAACCCACAATTGAACTCGAATACAGGGTTTTGGCGCTGCTTATAACATAAGAGACTACAACCCACTTCCTATTCTCCAAAAGGGTTCATTGATCTCCAATCATATTCACCTTTGGAGTCATTAATCCTTAATCACAATTTGGGATCCTGCTAAACCAGGGCTTAACAGTCCAGTAATCTCAGGCTTATTCTCTAAGCTCAAGCCTCAAAAGTCAGGGTATTACAGTAAATCCCAATGAATTGTAAGTTATTTAGTGTTTACAAAATGTTAGATCATGTTATTCATTGAGGATTTGATAATTACTAACTTAAGCATCGGAGTTTCTAGTAATTTTTTTACAGGATGATAATATTCTATTTTGGAGTATGAAAAATAGAGGTTAACAGAGGATAACTTTACTGGAGGGACAACTTCAGTAAAGAACATTACTGGAGTGACACCTTGAAGTAATGGATGAATTACTCGAGTAGCCACTCAAGTGTTGAACTTGGAAATGTGCCCATGAAGCATTAATTTCAAATGAAACAACACAACGGTTAGAAATGAAAAGTCAGAAGGTGAAGAGACAGATTACCCAAGGGAGGACTCGAGTGAACTTCAATGTTACTCGAGTAAGGCCTCGAGTGAACCTAGGTGCAGATCTCAAATTTGCTGAGTTTCAGCTCAAATTTGTCCTACAAAGTCATCAAATGATCGAGGGAATATACATGAGTAATTACAATATTATTCATGCCAGGTACACGCTTGAATTCACTGCGTTTTAAAATTTCTGGTATGATCACTCGAGGAGCTACTTGAGTGAAGCTGATGATCACTCGAGTAAACCCTCGAGTGATGTCGGGATTTAGGGTATTTCAGTCGACACTCAGTCATTTTTCATAAAATCGCCTCGAGTGATTCTCCTAGTGCTCTCACAAAATCTTTTCACAATCATTTTACCTCCTCATAACCGTCATAACCCATTAATTTTTTCTTACAAAAACTTCTCAAATTTCAGTAAATCCTCTACCCTACATTCGCGACACACGGTCCCTGTTTTTCAGAAATTCTTATTTCTCTCAAAGCAAAATGGTAAGGACTAAATCTCCTAATCTTAGCACTCCTTATGAATCCTCTAAACCATATCAACCTTATGATTCTCTTTCATCTCCACCTACCAAGAAATGAAAGATTTCTCCTAAACCTAAAACTAAAGCCAAACCACAAGCTAAGCCTAAGGTTAAAGGGGTTGTCATTAAGGAACTCATTTCCACAAGAGCTCAAACCAAGAAGAGTTCACCTACAGGAAGAGGCAAAGCAACAAAAGAGCCATCTCCTGCTTCTTTTGATTCATCCGACACACCCACTTTTTCTCCAAAACCTCTGAAAAAGCCCAAGATTGATGAGAAGCTTACCAAAGTCATGGTAGGCATGTTTGAAGAAGCTTTTCAATCTAAGGAAGCAAAGAAAGGGTAATCTTTAAGGCAACCAGAAGAGAAAGAAGAAGAAATCACATTTCCTCCAAAAGGATTCAATGTGAGCAAGCTTGAGGAATCTCAGAAGTATTTCAGTCACTTTGCAAGGAGAAATGTGTGCAAGATGCACTACATTGACACAAGGTTCTTCAAGAGGTATTGAAATTCGATCTGAGTCCCTATCTTGATTCCTACATGCCCTGGCTCTCTGTTAAACTCCCATTTTGCACCAAAGTTGTGAAGCATTTTATTATAATATTGAACCTATAAATGATCTCGTTAGGAAGTCTGTGGAAGAAGCAATGACTTCTAAGGTCAGAGGATAGAATTTTAATCTCACCTTCTAGAATCAATACCTGGTTAAGAATAGAGAACCCTCCTGATAGTGATTATCCTAATTATGATTCAAACCAGTTGTTTTCTATCCTAAGACCGGGTGAGATAGTGGGACCTCTCAATTTCAATCCAAGTGATATGAGTGATTTTCATCAAGTCTCATGGTATATCTATTCTAAAGCCATGGTGAACAAATCCAATAACTTTACTCATTTCATTGAGAGGGACTTCAGAAAATTCGCCTCATTGATCCTCAAAGAACAGAAGGACTTGGGAGAATATATCTTTGCTGAGATCAAGAGATATAGGTATGAAGGAAAACCTACTACTGCAATGCCTTATCCTCAACTTATTTCCTTGTTCCTCAAGAAGAATAAGATTTGGTTCTTGGAGAGTATGGAGGCAATTAAGAGGATAGCATCGATTGGGAGGAATCAAATTGGAAAGTTGAATATTGAGATTCCTTTGAAGACTCCTCTAGAAGCAAGTCCCAAGAAAAAGAAGAAGACTGACACAGTAACTAGTTGAATGGATGACATATAGTCTTCTACTCCAACCAACACATCTTCTCCAACTTTCTTTGGTGCCGCAATGCAAACATTCATAGAGAACATTTTGAAGAGTTTTCATATCGATATTGTGAATACCAATGTGAAGTTGGTAACTTATATGAATGAGAAGATGGGACAACTTGTGGAGAGGATGGATAAGAGGCATGCAGAGTTGTTAGCTGAACAACATGCCAAGGGTGAGCTTCTACGATCCATTATTGCTCGACTTAATGCTATGGCATCTGGCTCCCTTATTCCTAGTCCTTCTGCTATTCTTGAGCCTATACCTGTCTCTGAACCTGGACTCTCTATACTTATTGAGCATAGACCCTCTAAGATTGGACCCAGTAATGTCTTGTTTTCTATGCTTGACCCAGACACATCTGATCCAATCCAGATCACCATTGATGATCCACCTCAGCCTGTTAAACCAGAGCCCATATCTACTCCCATTGCCTCACTTACACGCACTGAGAAGGTGCTTGTGTCTTTACCGATTGCTATAGAGGAAGTAGAAATTACTTTTCTGGTTCCTTACCCTTCATCTCCAGTTAATCCTCCAGAGGATCTTCAGACACCCCCAGTGAACCTTCCTGACCCTAAACCATAATCTTTAGATCCTTCAAGTTCAAATGGTTCATATGAATCATTAGTATTTTTGGTCACTCCTATCTCAGTAGCCAAGCCACCTACTCCTCCTCATGATTGATTCCATCTTTGTGATGAAGACAAAAATGGGGAGAAGAGCTTGAGTGATTTTGTAATGAATGGCTAAGTTAATGTATTAGGATATGGGTGTACAGGGCTTTAGGTCACTTTTTTAATTTTGAATTCTAAGTTTGATTATGTAATGAATTCTTCTTTATGTAATTTGTTTCTTTATGCTACTAAAGTTAAAATTTCATTAAAGTTATATTACATTGTAGGACTAATGAGTTTTTGATTGTGTATGTAAGGTGAACAGGTAAATAAGAACAAAAACTTTGAAAAGATCTCTAATAAGCTATTTCAAAAGAGTTTTCAAGTTTAAATTGAACAAACGATTTCATATGTAAAGTATTTTAGAAGCATATGTTTGAAAACTCAATTTCAAAAACTTTGTTCAAAATCACCAAGTTTTGTCATCATAAAAAAGGGGGAGAATGTTAGATCCCATATGTTTTGATGATAATAAAGATTGGACCAATGATATAAGAGGATATGATAACAAATTAATTTGAACAAAGTAAATAAATGGTAGACAAAGCATTACTTGAAGTAAGTACTGGAGTAATGAAAAAGATCTGAGAGGAAGAGCAAAGGAAGACCATCACTGGCAGTAGTCTATGTTTACTCGAGTGACTACTCGAGTAAGGAACACTGTTACTTGAGTGGGCACTCGAGTAATGTTAAAAGAAAATGTTTTTAGAGGCACTGCCAAAATTTGGAAGAAGTTACTCAAGTAGCCACTTAAGTAATCTATAAAGTTATATGAACCATTACTCGAGTAGCCACTCGAGTAACACATGAGAAAGGAATTAATTAAGTAGCCACTCGAGTAACCATGTCAAAAATCTTCCAGTAGCTCTTAGCCAAGAAATGCAACACTTTACTCAAGTAGCCACTCAGTAACCATGTGAGGAAAAGGCATTACCTAAGGGAGCACTCCAGTAATCTGTGAACTTATTTGATCTATTACTCGAGGGGTCACTCGAGTAAGATGTGAAGAAAAGACATGGCCCCTCTAGTAAACACTCGAGTAATAGGCTTATTGGAGGTGCCACCCGAGTAATGTGTGAAGAGAAGACATGGCCACTCGAGTAATCAGGTATTTCCAAGGTTTGTTATGTATCTCACTCCATGTCTTACCCGAGTAATATCTTACGTAAAATGTTGAATTACTCACTGCCATATTTTTTATAGGTTTACTCGAGGGACTACTCGAGTAACAAACATGATCACTCGAGTAATGAAGTCCAGAAATCATTTTTTAATCGAATAATTATTGATTTATTATCTATATGATTAACTCTTGATTGCACTTGTATTCTAAGAACATTTGCAGAGAAACAATGAAGAGATCATGCCAGAAGTGAAAAGTCAAATAAAAGTCTAAACGTTCACCTACCACTACCTACCACAGACAGATAGTTTTCAAATTTGAACAATGGTCAACCGTTGCTGCGCGATTCTAACAGACATGTTTGAATTGCTTCTAACGGACACTACAAATTATCTATATATATGGAGCATTCAAAGAGTAGTAAACAACAACTGAGAACAAGCAATCACACATCGATCAACATACTCTTTGTGCTTTTTTTCTTATACTCATTCATTGTACTTCAGTGATTATATATTTTCTCTGTGAGAGAGTTTTTTATTACAAACTCAATATTTGTTATTGAGACAACTTAAGGTTGTGGAACCTTGAGTTGGGGATTTGATTGCAATGTGTAAGGGGGAGCGAGTGTCCAGGTGAAGGAACTTGTTGTGTATTAAGGTGCCAAGAACCCACTAAATCTTTGAGAATATAGTAAAACTCTCAGAGATGCTCTGAGGACTGGACATAGGTCAAAGTAGTTGTGGCTGAACCAGTATAACTCCTAGTGTACACTTCGGTGATATTTCTCTTTATTCTCAATTGCTTTAAATATTCTGTCAATTTACTTATACGTAACAAAATTTTCTGGTATCACCCAATTCACCCCCCTCTTGGGTGAAACACTTGCACTAACAGTTATTATGGAACCGCTACAAAGTTTTTCTTTGTAGCAGTTGGTGTAGCTGTTATTTCAAGAACAGCTACAAACTCTACCAATATATAAAGCCGCCCCCCTTCCATTTTCCCTTTGGTCATTTTATTTCCTGAACTTTCTTTGAGTGTTTTCTTTTAGATTTGAGCGTTTAGACGTCTGTGAAAAAGTTTTTGCTGTAACATTTCTCATTATTTGTACTTGAGGTACAGACAATACGTATTTTATTTATATTTTTATTTTTATTATATTTTTGCATAATAATGTGACTAAAATGTTTTTTTTATTTTTATAGTTAATATGGCTTCAAGACAAGATATGGGGAAGGGGCCCGAGGTCCCCAGACCGATTTTTTGGGGTGCCAGCAGTAGAGCAGGGGGTAGAGGGATGGGGCAACGGGGAGGGAGGGTGACCTCGGCATTTCAGCCCATCCTCCCACAGCAGCCATAGGAGTCGGCCCTACTACAGCCATCTCAGACGATCCCACAAAAGACGACTGCACTAGAGGTGCCTAATTTGGGGGAGGGAGATATCAGCGTCGATGACTATGATGCGAATGAGGACTTCAAGATCCCGATTAGGATCAGAGAGATTGAGCAGTTCCTCGATGAGCAGGAGGCGCGGGAGCAGAACAACCCACAAGGGTCGTCTTCGCGCTCTACTGGGTTTGAAGTGTAGGTCCAAGGTAAATACATTTTTTAATTAATAAATTATTTATTTAAATTCAAAATGTTAAATTTGAATTACAATTTATCTAACGTGTGGTACATTGTGTAAATGAGCAGGGGAACGTGTCCACGAGGAGACTGAACGTGGCCGGTCTGAACAGTATAGACCAGACACTACGAGTTGTAATGTCATGGAATGAGGGCATGGACTAGCCCATCGACAATGGGGATCACCTGTTCAACCGCTTTCTGAATGACCTAGACTCGAATTAGATACGATTCCCCCTTCACTTCAAGACGTGGAGGAATATTCTGAAGGGGCCGAAGGACCTAGCATGGAGGAGGTGGTGCACATAATTAATAGTATTTAAACAATATTTTTTGTCATTAATTCTATTTAATTAATATTTTTTAATAGCATATTTGTAATTATTCTTATTTAAATAATTTTTTACAGTTGCGGTTTGCCGTCCAAGCCAACCGGAAGAGGCACACATTGATGAAGATGGGTGACGGCTGGAGGAACAGGAGAAATCGTCTCTTCCACAGTGTGGATAAGGATGGGACGATGCCTCTGGAGCAACTGATCGAGACCATCCCGGACGGCGTCCCGTCGAACGACTGGGCGAGTTTTATCCAGTTTAGGAGGAGCACTGAGGGGCAGGTAATGTATTCATTAGATTATTTATATATAATTTTGTAATTGATAATTATTAAATTATAATATAAATTTAATTTGAACTTTATTAATTTTAAATTTTTTATATTGTTTTAAGACATTTAATATTGTTTTTGTCCAGGCACTTTCTCAGAGGAACACGAGGTGACGATCTACCACACAGCAGGATGAAAGACCTTTGCTGTCACTTATAGCGATCTGGTAACTTTTCATAATATCAATTACTTTTAGCTGGTTATTTCATAATACTAATTGAATTTTGTAATTGTTTTAGGAGAGGAAGGTATAGCAGGAGAACCGTCAGACGGACTATAGGGAGTTGTTCGCTATCACACACAGACACTGTGATGATACTCCAACCTCTCAGCAGGCAGAGGTAGCCATTGTAAGTAATTTCATTATTATAATTTTTATAAAACCAACTTAATTATGAAAAATGCTAATAAGTAATTGTTTTATAAAATGGCAGGAGTAGATGCAGCAGTCGCAGGTTGAGCTGCGAGAGACCCAGCCGAGGAGTCACAGGGGTCAGTGGACCCCACGGCTCCTTTAAAGGAGGGTCTGGGTCAGGCTGAGCACCCCAGATGTATGTGGAGGATGTTGATATGCGCCAAACCTAGCATGGTCTACGGCAAGAGCACCACCTCTGAGGCTGGCAACTCTACAGGGGTCAAACGTCTGAGGGATGAGTCTGTTGAGCAGTTGTGGTTAGATTTAGCCCCGACATAGGCTGCAGTTGCTCAACAGCAGTAGCAGATGCAACAACTACATTTGTAGCAGATGCAGCAGCAAGCCAATTTTATCTACGCTCAGCAGACGTAGTGGCATGATATCATGAACAACATGCTCGAGCGATCGTGGAGTCACTTGTTCCCGGATGAGCAGCATCCATAGGTTTCCCCTATTCGTTGGTTCATCGTCCAGCCTACTCCTCCTCCTCCTCTTACTGATGAGGAGGGTGCTGTTAACTCTGCCCAGCGCCCCGATCCAGCAGCACCTGAGGGAGCCCCACCTGAGGGAGGACCAGATGATCAGCCCCCTGCTACTTAGTTTAGGACATATTTATTTTTTCTTGTTGAAACATTTGTAAATAAATATATATAATTTTTTATTTCAGAACTTAAATTCTTATTGCATTTACCATAGTTATATTACATTCTTAGACCATGTTGTTGAATTTGTGAATTAATTGCAACAGTATTATTTATATTTCTAAAACTAAAAAAATTAATTATATATATTTGTAGGGTTTTATAATAAAACCACTACAAATATAATAAAATTTTACTTGTAGTGGTTAATATAAAAACTGCTACAAATATAGTCCCATATTAGTAGCTGTAATATCCCAAAATGTACTCAATAGCTAGATGTACATAATAGATGGTGGGATTAATGATAGAATTACTTCTGGAATTTTTGTTATGACTTTAGTTCTAATTAACTTGAGATAACTATTTAGTCTTTTCGCCTAAAGTCAAAAAATGACTAAAGGACTAATTTGAACATGAGAAGAGGGGCAAAATGGCTTATGGAAGAGAAATATGAGGAGAATATTTATTTTTCCATAATATGAGACACATGGAAGCATTTTTGGCCAAAAACAAAAAGGGGAAGTCAACAAGTCTACTTAGCATATACTAATTCAATATTAAACTATATTATTCAAGGAGATATTATAAGAGATCATTTTTCCTCTTTAAAGAACCATATTCTCATATAGGACAAGAGACAAAGCAAGAGGGAATGATGCTTGACTTAAAATGAAAGCAAGAGAAGATAATTTGAGCAAGTTATAAATGGATGATGACTTGGTCAACAATTGCAACAAAAGGCAATTAAATATGATAAATTGAAGATATACCAAGAGATATTTTATAAGGCTTTAACCTCTTTCAAGCCTCCATATTTGATCAGATTTTAAAGAGAGAAAAGATAGAGAATTTACTTCATACGCTTCTTCACTTTTGTCTTTGAAAAGTCAAAAAATTGCAACTAGAAAATTTGTGTAACCAATGGCTATGCAAGTTCATGCAATTGGTCAATCCTTCTTCCTCCTTTTGAAGAACATATTGGTCAATAATACTTCTCCATTTGGGCAGCCCATTTCACATCCAAAAGCAAGAAGAGAAGAGGCAAGAGAAAACTTAATCAAATGACCAAAGTTAACATGGCATAAGCTTCTGTAAAGAGAATTATTTTCAACCACAACTTTTCTTTCTCTTTGGGCCACATTTTTTGTCAGATATTAAAAGGATAAGGGAAGAGAAAAGTTGATCATAATCTACTCTCTCACCTCTTCTCAAGGTCAGCCAAGTTCAGTAAAACAAGAGAAAGTGAAGAACAAAGTTGAGGTAAGATCTTCTACATGGATTTTCACCTCCTTAACCTCATCTATGGCTCAAGTGTCCTTCATAAAAATTGTTCTGCTTGATGAGAGCTTCATTTCTATAATTTTAGAATTTCAAGAGGAGGTGTTTTGAGCCATCATCCAAGAACAAAAGCTGAAAAACTAAAGAAAGGAGCCAAGGAGAAGCAAGAGGTGAGAATTGGCTTCAATTTGAGCTATTGGTTGTGTAGGTTGAATGAGTATTTTGAGATATATAATTCTAACTTGTGTTTGTCCAAGTTAGGGTTTAGAGAAGTCATGGTATTTTGGTCATATATTTGGTGTTTTATGATGATTAGAAACCATTTGACACAAGTTTGATGCTCAATTTGGGAGTTTGGTAATTTCTAGAATTTTGTTGATTTTTTTGCCAAAATAGGACATGGGGAATGAGTGGAAATTTATTCATTTTGAGGTTACCATTGTGTTCTACATGAAAAATTATGTGGGAATAGGTTTGGTTGTTGATTTTGGAGCCATTGGACATATTGGTTAAGAATTTGAAAATCTGTCAAGCGTGAACTCTATGCAAGGCAGTCGGTTGCATGGAAGTTTTGAACGAGCAAATGGTGTCTAAAAATTTTGAAACTTTCTAGTCTTAAATTTCACATGCCAAGCTTTAAAATGGACATAATAATTCATGTCATTTCGTTTGTGAATTGGGAGTTATGATTTTCTGAAGTCTGGGATTAAAACTAGAATCTGTTTTTTAGCAGTGTTGGATTTTGTGCAATTCTGTATTTTTTTGGTTATGGACAGCCTTGACCTATATTTTTCTTGTCTAGAGGACTTAAATATCTGTCAATAGGCCTTGGGATCATCTCATTTTGATTTTTCTATAATTAGTTATGATTTTTCAAAGTTGATGAAAAATTCTGGCAGATTTGTTTACCTATGTGAAAATTGATGTTATGGCATAACGTAATATTGTGGAACTTTGAGGTAAGAAATTTGTCTTTTAGGTTAATTGACCACTTTAGCTCCTTAGTTGACTTGATTAAATAACCATAGTGATAACCAACTCAAGTATGATAAATTATTAAAGAATTTGAATAGGTAATGATTCGTCGTCCTTAATTCTGGTTTATAGGATTCGATATGTGCCCTGTTTGTGATCCACTTGCGCTAGAGCATAATCGAAAAGAACAAGGTAGTGACTCTTTCTCTTATACTATGTATAAAGCATTGTACGTATGTTGTCATGTATTGTGATGCTTTGAGATATTGCTGCCATTACGGTGAAAGCTATTGCATTAAGCATAGAGATTACAACGAAAGATGTCGCATTGTGTATACAGCTGTTAGTACTGTTGTATGTGGCGCGAGCCATGTATCATTGTGTTGCTACTAAATGTGATCTTACATGCTGTGTTTATATACTGTATGAGTGCTTTGTTACTACTGGGATTCTCTTGAATCTCATTCTTTCCATTGACTAACCTTACAGATAAGGCAAGTGGCTCCAAGGAGAAATGGACAACCAGGAACGGGTAGGACCTTGTAGGGATATTTAGTTTTGGATTATCGGTTATCCATTTTGGATTTGGGGTTACTGTATAGTTTTGGAATGTAAATATTATTTTGGGATATAGTTATGTAATCCCCAAAAAGGGAATCTTGTAAACCCTTAGTACATATATGACACCCGGGGGTTACCGGGATTTTTGTTGTACACTCTGATATATATTAATGTGATATAACTGCATAGGGTAATTATATTTGAAACCTGAACTTGAGATCAGGATTGGGAAACGTTTTGAAAGAATTTGTGAAAACCCTACCATATGGAGGGAGTTCAAATGAGTTATAAATTATCCATCGGTCTTTAATCCATTTTAGTTATGCATTATCGAATTATAATTATGCTTATTAAGGAAGGGAGTTCCAGTAGCAATTAATATAAAAACTGCTACAAATGTAAAGACATGTGCAAGGGAAATTCAAAATTGAAATGTTGAGTATTTGTAGCTGTTACATAAATAACCGCTACAAATACTCAACATTTCAATTTTGAATTTCCCCCCATACTACTACAAAAAGGGGTTTTAACGTCCCAATTTTGGCACTTTTAACGTTAAAAAATGGGGGGACGTATATGTTAGGGGCGTAGTATATTTTAAGAAAAGACGTCCCAAAAAAATGGGACGTCTAAAGTCCCCTATGGATGACTTTAGACATCCCAATTCTTAATTTAGGACGTTAAAAGGTTAGGTTTTTTATACCATCATTTACATTCTGTATTACCCAGCGAATTCAAACTGTAGAAATAGAATAGAAAATGGATACATAAACCACAATGTCTATTACAAAATGGTAAGGACATCCAGCACTACAATCTTTACTATATATACATACAATAACAACTCATACAACCTACTACTATATATATCAACAATAACAACCATAAAGTGTCAAAACGCTGTCATCATACAACTACAAGCTGATATAAATAAAAATTTTACTGCTCTATATGTTGAAGAAGATGTCCAGCCAAAAGGTCTCTGATCAAATCAAGGTCTTCACGTAGGTAGGTATCTTCATTATCAAAAATCTGAAAATTAGAAAATAAGCTTTGATGAAATGAATTAAGCAAATGAATTAATTAGCATTTCGATTAGAACACCAAAAATATTATCATTTGAGAATGAAGAAGCGATTACCTTTTCAAAATCGCTAGTAATTCCACTTTGAGTGATGTTATACATATAAAGTATAACATAATATCCGCATTCAGTGTTGCCAGGTTGTCGAGGGCACTTTAAATCAAAGGCATGCAATTGGTTGTTAAAATCAATAAAGGTATGTCTAAAAGGACCGTCAATGAAACGATTAGAATCGAAACTACTTACTATCAGATAAAACCAATTTGGCTTTTTAATAACTGTAGCCTCGTATGACCTGCCTAGGACTCTATATGTTTGACAAGTGCTATCATGAAAATCAAAATGAACAGAAATTAGAACTATTCATTTTTTTTAAGAGTCAATGAAATATAAACATAATAACTTACGTGTCGAAGACGGATTTTGTATCTTTTTCTGGCTTTTTACTCAAGGGATCAAACCAATAGACTACGTTACAGCGAGGACACTTAACACAAACTCCAGTGGTAACTATAACAACATTTACAGATTAAAATGAAGTTAGATGACAAGACAATTATTTATTAAACTTCTTAAATTGACAAAATGAAAATACGAACCATTAAACAATGGGTGCTAGATAACAACGAAGTTTGGTCTCTCCCATTGCGTAGCTGACATAGTGAGTCCTATACGCCACAGTATTGGTATCCCCTATCGTATTTGAAGGGCATAAGAATCCATACCAATCACGTCTTTCCATGTTCGTACAGAGACCATGGAAGATGCTATAATAGAATTAAAATAAGGAATGCATTATTGAAAGAATGAAATAAAAAAACCACTAAATGAATTCTATGGGAAAATTGAAAAAAAAACTTACCGGATTGCAAATTTCACCCAGCCTGCATCTATCTCCTCCAACCTGAAAAACTGCTTGAGATCTGTATTGTCAATCGTGTAGGGATACTCCAATGTAAGGCCCATAATCCCTTGAGGCATCTTCAAGTCAACCTGTTTAATGCCCTTGTACATCTATTGTAGCCGTGCTAAGTAGGGCCATTTCCTCGCATCTTTGTCATCCTTTTAGAACATCAAAAAACAAATTATTATTAGGATGCCAATAGATTCTTAGTAATAGTAAGGTAATTCCTACCATTGGAGGTGTTACGTTTGAACCAATAAGATTGTGAGGCCAAAGTATGAAAGATCCTATTGCCTGACCTAACGTGTGAACCTCTGGATCAGGAACAGGAATGGTTGTACCTTCTTCCCCCTTTCTAACGCTCATCACATTCACCCTATGAAAATCCTGCTAAATTTGCTGATGATGGTAGGTGGTAGCACGTGTGTGAATAAGAGCATCGGCAACAACACGCAATAGTGGATCATCCAAATAGAGGGTGGAAGGGTCTCCCGACACTGGAGTGGAAGAAGGGTCGCAAAGTGTTTCCTCCAGAGGGTTGTAACTTCCTTTGGTGCTATTGAAGGCCGGGGATTCCTGAGTTCTATGCTCGTCCCTTGCCCTTTGCGCTTCAAACATCTTTGCCATTTCAAGTTGAAGCTCTGGCAACAACTCTTGTCGGAGCTTGTTGTGAAGGTTGGTCTCGAGCTCTCATTCGAGGTCCTCTCAAATCTTGGCCACAAGGTCCTTACTACATCTAGCTTGTGACGAATAACGTGAGTCTCGTCCAAAATACCTCATGGCACTAACTCCCTATGTCTTTCCTCAAACACGACCAAGGTCATCTGCCTTCCCAATAGCCGTTGGCAAGATGTCCCTCCGTCTACTTGGATTGAATTAACCTTGGCTATTTTGATCTTCCAGTTCATCCTGTAGCATACAGTTTATCATAAATGTATCGAAACCACTCGCGATATGCAAAAAAATTAGGTACTTATGGTATAACTACTTACAATCCTCACAGCAACCTCAATAACAGCCGAATTTATGTACTTCCCAGCCTTAATCCTCCTTGCTTTCCATTTTTTATGAAGTGGAGGAGGTGCTGGTGGCTAAATAACAACGGTAGGATCAGATTCTGCTGCTTCCTTCATTTTCTCTAACTCTTCTTGCATCATTTACCCCTCAAGCTTCCGATATCTACCACGAGACATGTAATGTTGATATTTATTTTCTGATTGCCTCTGTGCATTTGCTGCACTTAATTTCTATGAATGAAAAACAATAAAAAATAAATCAACAATATCAAGTATATGAAAGTTAAAAGCTCTATATCATGATGACAAAAATCTTACCAAAACTCAGGATCTGCTCGTGATGCCGCAAACAACCTTCAGTCCTCTGGAGACAAATACGAATGATGTGTATATGGATCCTGACCCCTAAGGGCCCCTCGAATGTATCGTGCTATTAGCTTGTTCTTGAAACCTTTCCATCATACACGAACCTCATCCATCCAGTGCCTATACATCTCCTTGGTGTCTGAGACATCGTATGTTTGCTGCAAGGTAAAACATAAGATTATTATATTTGAAACAATAAGAATAAAGCTACAATTACCATAGATGCATCAAAACTTATATACCAAAAGTTGCTGCCAACTCTTGTCTTTTGTTTTTGGGGGAACCAATCTCCAATTATCGTAGGTAATGTGCACTTTGCTTCGACCTAAAAACCCTATGTAGCTAATGAAGTGGTCTTCCTCAAGACCAACTGGATTCAGATTGTCATCGAAGTCTATATGCAGCCTCTCTTGTTGATGTTCATGACGTGCAACCAATGCTCCCATCTTTGTACAGCCTCTAACCCTCCTTCTTGCAACGGGTTCATCTCTAGGCCTTTCATTATTGCTAGGGCTTTCATCATCTCTACGCCTTTCATCATCATTAGAGTTGTCCATATTCCTATTAACACAAAAAGTATCGTCAGAAACGTAAATAAATTGCAATAAAAATGAAATAAACTAAGCGGGAGTAAAACAAAAAAAACACACAGTTCTCGTTTATAAATTAAGGTCTTACTCTATATTGTTTCCCATAGTCCTTCACCATGGTCATTTCTTACAGCATATTCGTCATCATCTACCAATTCTACTTCATTTGTTCAATATGGAGTTGTTGTGAAAGGTAGTGTGTTATCAAGGTTGAAGGTCAGATCACCATACTTCTATTTTTTTACTTTTAAGGACAATGGACATGTTTTTGCTCGCAGGATCGGTAACATAAAACACTTGTTTCGCCTCGCTTGCTAAAATAAAGGGCTCATCTCTATAGTCAACTCTTCGAAGATTGATTGAGACAAATCCAAATTGTTTATCTATTACCACAGCATTATTGCTAACCCAATTACTTTTGAATAAAGAAATTTTGAACTTGTTGTATATCATCTCCCATATTTCTTCAATAACTCCAAAATAGGCCAAGACACTAATATGGGGTTTTTGTCTCTCGAACTAGAAAAGTGCATAGCTTCAGCTTCTACCATGACCCCACTATTTTGCAAAGTACTTATGTCATCTTGCTCTTTCGTATAGAAAGAATAGCCATTTATATCATAACCAGTCCAAGTAATGACCTGAAACGAAGGCCCCCAAGCTAGCCACTCGATTGTCTCAGACACACCGGTCTTGTGCAAAACCTTTTCCTCGAACTACTGCATGAATGTCTTGTTTTGCTCAATAGCAATCTGTATGTCATTCTTCCTTGGATTCTTGTTCTTCAAAGTCTTTCTTTGTTCATCTATGTAAGGTTGAACTTCTTCCATATTATTCAGGATATACAAGTGGGCTTACAATACCTCTTCATGAGGAACATTCTTCACTTTCAGTCTTCGTGTTCCCTTACTTCTCCCCTCTTCATGCCGAGATTGTTCCTTCTTCCCTGACATATAATCTTTGCAAAACTCCATAGCCTCCTCAACTACATATCTTTCTACTATTAAGGCTTCTGGTCGATAAGGATTTTTAGAATACCCTTTTAAGATCTTTATGTATCGCTCGAAAGGGTACATCTACCTCAGGTAAACTGGACCGTAGAGCCTTACCTCCCTTACCAAATGAACTACCAAATACACCATTATATCAAAAAATAAAGGAGGAAAATGCATCTCTAGTTGTGACAAAATAATGGAACCCTCAGTTTCCACTTCATCCAACTTTTCAGTGTTAATGACTTTGTTATAGATAGCATTGAAGAAAACGCACAATCTTGTTACAGTGGTTTATACTTCATCTTCCATTATGCCTCTAATAGCTACCGGTAATAGTTGTTGCATCAACACATGATAATCATGGGATTGCATTCCCACTAACTTCAAATTGTCCATTGAGACACATCTTCTCACATTCGAGGAATACCTTTGCGGCACCTTAATTTCATGCAAACACCCACACAAACTTCTTTTCTCTGCTTTTGATAGTGTATGCACTGATGGCTCTATGTATGCCCTCATACTATCATCTCTTAGTTGTGGATGTAACTGTTCTCTTATTCCCATATCAACAAGGTCTAATCTCACACTAATCCCATCCTTAGCCTTCTCTGATATGTGTAAAAGCGTACTGATAAGGCTATCACAAATGTTCTTCTCTACATGCATCACATCAATATGGTGTCTCACGTCAAGCGAACGCCAATATGGAAGATCAAAGAAAATGGATCTCTTCTTCCATATGTTCTTCTCACCCGCAATCCTCTGATTCTTACCAAAAGTGACATTGATACATTCCACTCGACTATAAACTTCCTCTCTGGTTAATGACTTTGGAGCCATTCCATGCTCTGATAAGCCGTTAAAACGCTTTCTTAGCCTATGATACGGGTGGAACCGATGAAGAAACCTCCTGTGGCCAAGGTAGATAGTTTTTCTTCCATGCTTTAGTTTATGGAAGTATGTGTCTGCTTCACATATTGGGCATGCTTTATGACCCTTCACGTTGTACCCTAACAAGTTTCCATACATAGGGAAGTCATTTATCATTGTGAAAATCATTACACGTAGCTTGAAAGAAGGACTCCTTCTTATAAGCATCAAACACATCTACGCCTTCCTCCCACAACTTCTTCAAGTCCTCAATCAAAGGCACCAAATAGACATCAATATCATTCCCTGGCTGTTTTGGTCCAGAAATCATCATAGATAACATCATATACTTACGTTTCATACATAGCCAGGGAGGCAAGTTGTATATTACAAGGAGAATCGGCCACGCACTATGTGTGCTAGTAAGAGTTCCATACGGATTGATGCCATCTGTATAAAGTCCAAGCTGAAGGTTTCTCAGCTCTCTGCCAAATTGAGGGAACATTTCATCTATTTTTTGCCATTATGGAGAGTCAGCTGGGTGTCGAAGATATTTCCCATCAGATATTCTCTCATCAGAGTGCCATCTCAACTTCTTTACTTTTGTTGCAGTCGCAAACAAACGTTTAAAACGTGGTATTATTGGAAGATACCACATAACCTTTAAAGGTTGCCTTTTACTTGTCACATCGCCACAACCACAATCTTTTTTCACTTTGTATCGTGCAGTTTTACACTTAGGACACTCACTAAGACCTCCATACTCATTTTTGTACAGTATGCAGTCATTAGGGCAAGCATGTATCTTTTTATACTCCATACCCATCGTGGATAGGATTTTCTTGGCCTCATATATACGATTTGGAAGTACATTATCCTCTGGAAACATATCACACAATAGTTTAAGCAGCAATATGAAACTACTATTGGTCCACCCACAAGTTGCCTTTAAGTTAACCAAATGTAATGTTCTCGTCAGCCGCGTGTACTTACTCCCATGGTACAATGGTGTCTCTATATCACTTCGTAGGTTGTCATACTCCTGCGATTGCGTAAAGGATTCTACCTCAACATCGTGAATCATTTTCTCCATTCTATCTTTATCTATAACATTCACATCTTCCTTCTTGTGCGACGGACAATCTGTTACTTCCTCACTATGCCATATCCACCTTGTGTATCACAGATTTATTCCATCACAAAGTAGGTGATCCTTTATGACATCAACATCCTGTCGACTCTCATTCAAACAATTGACACAAGGACAAAAATACTTCCCATTTTTTGCAGGAGCATTCTTTTTAGCGAATTCAATAAATTCTTCCACCCCTTTCTCATATTCTTTACTAGCTCTCAAAGCATTCATCCAACTATGATCCATTTTGTTACCACCTAAGCCATTCCCAATAACACTCACACGTTTAGTACAATTGTCAACGACATACTTACTATTTTATTATATTAAGGAAACTATATTAATAATCTTACTAATCTATGTTATTGTTGTTAATTTCATCAAAATGATTCAAAAGCTCCATTTATTTATAATAATATATATACATTGCCTTTAAATGACATGGAATGGCTGTGTATGAAAAAAAATAATTAAAACCATGAATAGTAGCTTATTTTAAGTTCTATGCAAAACATGAGTCCATATAATAATTTTCTATATAAAACAGAATAATTTTTTTCCAAAGATGACAAACGAAGACATAAAGATAGAACATATACATATATGTAGTTGCAGTTTTGTTATTAAATCCTAAAAAAAAAGGGTGATTTGATTAAAATTAAAATAACCCCTACTCATTCTATTTAGGTCATGTTAAGTCATGAGACAATAATCATTAATATATCATACTATTATAAAGTTTATAAAAAGCCACACTATTGATTCATCTAAAAATGTTCCGTTTACAGTACACCAAGAAAAATACCATGTTAACTTTTGTGAATGAGAAAGACTTGAAAGTTTAAATTAGTAGAAGCATCATTAAAAAAAAGTAAAAAGTATTGCAATAATAGGAAACTAGTCCCAAAAAAATTTGAAAAAGAAAGAAAAAAATTATGCACTATTATTATTGGACAAAGCTAAAATAAATACATGTCATGTACTTCCATATTTGGTTAATAAATAACCTGTGTACATTCATAAAGTATATCAAATCCAAGCAAAAACCAATCTACATGATAGAGTTCCCCAGTACAATTTAAGCTCTACAGTTATCCCAGGTAAAAAGCTCCTCTCAATTTATGAGTCAACTGTCAAAAGGAAGAATATGGGGAAAGAAAAAGAAACTTAGCAGAACATCATACTCAAAATCTCACATGTTTCCTTTCACCATGCTCTTTCTTCCCCTATTATTGTTGTCAGTTTTTTTCCACTTCTTTGGGGTTGAGAACTAACGCCCATCTAAAAGTATGTTCCAACCACTGTAAAACATTGTACAGGATTCCCAATTCAATAAAGAAAAACCATGGGACAACCTCACTTTCAAATTGGGTGTTTTGCCTTCTTAACCTAGCTTCTGAGCTTGTAGAAGCCATGCCAAACACACCAGTCTCAACCATGTCAATATAAGCAATATATAAGCACAATTAACGTGATATTTTCTATTGGCTAGGCTTTTCACATTACAAGTTTTACTTTAATTTATTCAAGTAAATTTATATTTCAAAAATAAAATAAACCATTCTGTTACAAAAAAAAGAGAAGAAAATAAACACTACTACAAACTAGACCTTCTACGTCCCTAAAGGACGTCCCTTTTTTAAGTTAGGGACGTCCAAAGTTCAATATTTGGTGGGAGGATATGGCGCTGGATGAATTTGACCAATAAAAAATTCCAACACTTTAGATGTCCCCAGTTTCTCTGGGGACGTCTAAAGTGGACTTTAGACTTTAGACGTCCCCAGAGAAACTGGGGACGTCTAAAGTTGGGTTTAGACGTCCCCAGAGAAATTGGGGACGTAGAAACACCACCAGAAACATCACCTCATTCACTATACATGGCAGCTTTACCTTCTGTGCCAAAGCCATACCCGTTAATGTCCCCTGCTGCATTTGTTTTCTCTCTTCTCTCAAACCTGTGAGCTGCATTTCATTTCTGCTTCACTGAACAAGTTCCAAAGGCATACCCGTGAGCGTCTCCAGATTTGCACTTCCCTTGCTGCATTCGTTTTCTCTCTTCTCCCAAACCCGTGAGCTGAGTTTCAGAACTCATTCACTGAGCAAAGGCGCACCTCCCCTCCCCTGCATTTGTCTTCCCTCTTCTCCCATTCCCGTACCCATGTGGGTCTTCCCATTTGCTGCTGCTGCTGCATTCTCAGAATTATTCAGGTGCGTTTCTGGGTTTCCTAAAATCATGTGCATATGAGGCATGAGTTGGATTATTATGTGAAGCAATTAAGAATTTACATTCTGCGTTTGTAGAATATTGTTGCTGTAATTGGATTCTGCGTTTCTGGATTGTTGGTGTGCGCACTTGATTCTGTGTTCTGGGTTATATTGTTGCTGCATGCACTTGGATTCTGCACTTGGTTTTTGAGAAAATTAGGTGCATGGGTTAACAATGTAAATAATTATTGTTAATGTAAATAAGTATTTTAGGGAATAGATGTTAATAATTATTGTTAATATTGTTAATGTAAATAATTATTCTGCGTTTGTAGAATATTGTTAATGTAAATAATTATTTTGGGGAACAGATGTTGTTAACAATGTTAGAATTGAATTAATGTTAGATTAATATGTCAAACGTTATGTATGTTGGGGTCATTTATCATATTTGTTTAGACTTTTAAGAATCACTTGTGATCCAACGTAAGTGAACCCTTACAAAACCCTTACAAAATTGTTAAATTGTGTTTTTTTTAAGTTTTAAAAATTTATAACTAATACTATATATTAAGTTTGCATAACTTGTCTTTTTTGCTTTTATACATATAGAGAAATTTTTTTGCAAACTTTTGAACAAAAAAATTGCGTTTAGGATGTTTGGATTTTGATTTATGAATATTCTAAAAGTTGTTTGATTTGATATTGAAAGAATTGAGTTTGATTAGGATTTGGTTCTATCTTCTTAGAGTGTTAGTAGGTAGGCATAGAATTTGGCTTTGATAATTAATTTTAGGAAGCCAAAAACTAGTGAGGAATTGAGGCTAAATTTTTATTTCTTTTAAGAAAGGGTATATTTATTGCAATTTCATCTCTAGAACTTATAGTCTTGAATCTCTTTTAAAATTTAAAACTCATTTTGAATGATAAAAAATAATTTAGGCATTTAATTTTATAGCTAGTTTGGCCAAATGTCCATTCCTATTTCATGAATCCTTTGTTTCAACCATTTGAGCCTAAACTTTCATTAAAGAAAAATTGCATTGATTAATTAGCCATTTGTTTGAGTTAATGCAATTTCCCCCTATCTTCTCATTCATTTATTGTTTTATTAAGTGTAAGTGATATAAGAAAGAAAGACAGTGAAGGGATTGATGAATAAGAGAAACAATGGCAATTCATTCTCATAGGATAATATTCTTGGTGTTGTGATTCAATGGCAATTCATTCACTTCATTCATTATTTCATCTAAGATTATTTTCTAATTTACAGATTTTTGACAATGAAGATGCCTACTCATATGAAGACTTAAATATGATCAGAGACTTTTTGGCTGGACATCTTCTTCAACGTATACCAGAAGAGTAAAGTCTTTAGTAGTTTGTGTAGGGCATACTTTTGTGGTAGTACATATAATTAGCTTTATTGTTGTTGGATATGGATTGGGTTTTAGTCTTAGTTATTGTACAAACTGGGGACTTGGATATAGATTGCTGTGTAGTTTGTATGGTTTGAAAGTTTGTGTGGCATGTAGTAGACTTGGATATAGATTGTTGTGTAGTTTGTGTGGCATGTAGAAGCCTTGGGTTGATCACTGTGTTTGTTGTTGTTTCCATTCTGCTGAACTGCTGTTCTTTTATTCTGTTGTTGGAATCCTATTTCTGCAGTTTACATTTTCAGACAGTGCAATATATATAAAAAGTCCATTTAAAAAAAAAACTTTCAACGTCCTTAATAAAAAAAGGGACGTGGAAAGTATTTCTGTCGATACTTTAGACGTCTCCAGTTGGAACTTGGGACGTCTAAGGTGGACCTTAGACGTCCCCAGTTCCAACTGGGGACGTCTAATGTCATACTTTAGACGTCCCCAGTTCCAACTGGGGACGTCTAATGTCATACTTTAGACGTCCCCAGTGGAACTGGGGACGTCTAAAGTCTGCCTTCTACGTCCCCTGTTTTACGGACGTTAATAACGTTTTTTTCTACGACCCTCACATAGACGTCCCTCTGTTTTCAGACGTTAAAAGGCCAAAAAAAGGGACGTTAAAACCCTTTTTTCTAGTAGTGAAACTAACCTGATGAAGGGGGCACCGACGGCTATGTATGCTGCAGAGGTAGTGAGAAGACGTTGGAGATCAGATGTGTATGCATGGTGGGGAGGTACACCGGAGGGTGGAGAAAGCAAAGAACCACGGTGTGTGGAGGAGGTGTGGACGACAATGGAAGGAAGGAAGTAGAGGAAAGCAAAACCTACACTGTGGAGGAAGGGGTGGCTTGGTGCGTGCGTCGACTTCAATGGATTTCAGGTGGAAGAAGTAAAGTTGCAGAAGGGAGGAGTTAAAGAAGTAGAGTTGAAGAAGGAGTCGACAGCCTTGTAGAAGGGAGGAGGAAGAGTAAAATAGTAAAAGGTGAATAATGAATGAAGAGGGAGTTGTTTGGTCAAAAAAGGAGTGAAGGGGAGTGGAGAATGGAGAAGACGCATGTCAGACACTTGTCTGACATGCGCAGGGATGCCTTTAGGCGTCCCAAATCCCATTTGGGACGCCTAAAGCTGGGACTTTAGGCGTCCCAAATGCCATTTGGGACACCTAAAGTCTGGGTTTAGACATCCCAAAATTATTTTGGGACGTCTAAACCCAACTCCTGGCGCTAAAAAAATTTGCAAAATTTATATTTCGCGCTGTGAAGAACTTTAGATGTCCCAAATTCAAATTTGGGACGTCTAAAGGTTTCCTTACATACATATAATTATGAAATTGCCACCGCCTGCCTTTTTAACCACCCAATTTTAAATTTGGGACATCCTTTGGGGTGGTTATATCCTAATTTTGTAGTAGTGCCACTTTGTGCAAATTTGTAGCAGTAACTAATGTATAACCACTACAAATATATATTAGTAGTGGTTTTTCCTATAACCGCTACAATTTTAAAACTAATTCTTCAATTTGATTTCCAACGGCTTGAAAATTAGTAGCGGTTTTAGACATATAACCGCTACAAATGTGTAGTACCGTAGTAGTTACTATAGCTGTTTATGAATCGCTACAAAATATTAAACATTGGAAATTTAGAATATAAGGTTACAAGCATTCATCATTCTCTATTCACTCATCTTCTTCACTATACTTTCTTCTCTCTCACTAGTAGCTATGGATAAGTCATGGATCAGGTTGCCATGCAATTCTCTGGAATATTTGTACGGATTAAACAATTTCTTGGAGTTCGCATTCACTCACGCCAGCTGTAACGGAAAGATCGTCTGTTTTTGTCAGAGACGCAAGTTCGAAAAGTGGAATGCATGAAATGTTGTTAAGGAACATTTGCTTCTGAAGCCTTTCCCAGAGGACTATACATTCTGGGCAGTTCATGGTGAGAAGGCTGGCATGAGATATGATGATGCTCTTCCTCGAAGTTCGCAAGTAGGAATTCAACTAGATGAAGATGATCTTATGAATGATGCTATACGTGATGCTTTTGGATTTCAAGGCGACAACTTCAATGAAGAAGTGCAAGGTTCTGAGACGGTGTTCATAAGGAATAAAGCAGCTCGGGATTTTTTCAGCTTGATGGATGAAGCATATCGTCCTTTATATCGAAAATATTCTAAATTATCTTTCTTGATCAAATTGTATCACATCAAGTGTTACTAATTAACACGCCTTTTTCAAACTGAAACTAATTTCTTGGCACGAATTTTGAATTTTGATGAAATTAATAGCGGTTATATAACCGCTGCTAATTAAAGGAAATTCATATTAGTAGCAGTTTATAAACCGCTACAAAATAGCAAAAAAAAATCATTTTTCTTTTCCCACCTTGAAAATTTCACTTTTTGATATTTGTAGCGGTTATATAACCGCTACAAATATCACAAAAAATGAGTATTGCTTATGGCGATATTGTAGCGGTGGGATTGAACCGCTATAAAAAAAAGTAGCGGTTATTTTGCTTGAGTAGTAGTTTTAAATAACCGCTACAAAACCGCTTGTAACATACGATTTAGTAGTGGTTTTATAAACTGCTACTAATGTTGTTTGTAACGGTTAAAACCGCTACTAATAACTATTTTTAACCGCCACTAAATCACGTTTTTTATGTAGTGGTAATGTGTTGAACATTGAGCATGCATATATGTTATTATGTTGGCATGAATTTATGTAAGCAAGCATGTCATGCATAAAGTATTTCTTGTATGCATTTGTTAGCATTGTTTGCTATTGAAATTCTCTTGAATCTCATTCTCCCTCACCAACCATATAGGTAGGTAAGCACACAAGAGGAATACAAGAAGAAAAGCGATGGTGAATTGAATATTAGTATGTGATAATTAGCCATGTGTAAATTATTACTATATAAGAATACTTGTATGAACATGCCTAGTTGAATAGTCTTGAGGAATGTGTAAATGAATGATTTAAGAATAAGCAGAGAAATGAGTAGTGAATCACTCTGATTGAATTAAATGAAGATAAGAATCGATGGGTAATATTGAAGTTGTGAACTGCTGAAAGACACTTTTGCAAGATTTTGAAATATTCAGAAAAACCCACTCAACTATAGGTTCAAATCCTATCTTAAGATTGAGTATTTAAAACAATTTTATGAAAGTGGTTCGGACTTATTGTGTACAAGCTCATCTGATTGATTACAAGAATGAGGCATTACAAGGAGAAAACTAGAGGTAGTTTTTTCATTTATCTTCGTATGTTTTAATTCATTATTGGTTGTTGCATGTCTATTTATGCCATTCTTGTTGTAGTTAAGCACGAGAACATTTATATGCAGCTTGCTCTAGTTATTGCCATGGCCATGTGCATTATTCAGTTTAATAAGTTGGGAGGCTTAGTTTTCTAGCTTATTTTGCATGCATATAGCTCACCTTGCCTTGATATATATTGAGATGGTGATTTTGCTATTGATATTCACTTGAATCTCACCCATTTCTCCCATGTACCAATGGTAGGAGTTAGTTTCTCTGGAGGAATGAACATGCTGGTGGAAGAGATTTGAAGGTGGAGCCTCTGAAAATGCTTCTAGTTTGTTATTTATTGTTGCAGTTGTCTACACACACACATGCGCGCTTCGCTAAATTTGCTTACGTTTATTCTATATTATGATATTTAATGAACCTAAGGAGGAGCAGGGATGTTGAGTACAAAGGAAGGTTGGTGCTATGCCTAAGCATATACTTCCTGCCTTTCTTAATATAAAACTCATTTGACTTTCTTCCTAAAGAGATTAAGGAAGCTAAATAAGTTAGTTAACCATAATATATGTTGTATATTATATATTATTTGATTATATTTTTGTTTATAAGTTAGACAAATTAGTTTGGTATAAAAAAGATAAATGTAAATACTATAAACTAATTCATTTAGCTTCCTTAGTTTTTCCTAAAAAAAAAAAGCCAAATAAGTCTCATATTAATATAAGGACCAGAGGTAATAGCTTGTATGCATGGCAGCAGTGTTAACTAGAGATTATATCTTTTTGAGCTGTGATTTTGGGACTGAGTCGAACAAGGTTATCATGTGAATTAAACAATGAAATTTGGAAGTGTTTTAGTTTACATCCAAACTTTCAAAAAACTGGAAATTAATGAAACGATTACGTACCCAAGGTCTAATGTCAAGGCTTTCTAAATTTCTGACTTTTCAGGGGTACATTTTGGGTCATTAGTGATTCTTGAATTGTTAATCATCTTTGATATATAAGTGATACTGCAATGAGTCCCACATTGGGAATCTTATAAGTGGAGTGGGGTTTATAAGCTCAAGGGATTCTCTCTCCCAATAAGCTAATCTTTTGGAATTGAGCTCTCCCTTTGAGATTATGATCATTACATTGTAGCTTTTATTGAGAGACGGCCAATAGGAAAGGGTTACCTATGGAGGGTCCTGATTGAAGGGGCTAACCAACCAAAGGTTGAGTGAAGTATCATAGTGTGGAGTTGTTGGGAATTCACCTCAATTGGCCAACCGAAGAGGGCTATCTATAGAGGGTTTTGACTAGAGGGGCTAACCAACAAGTGGTTGAGTGAAGCGCTAAGTGAAGTGCCATTGTGTGGAGCCGTCAAGACATCGGCTCTTAAGGGAGGTGCATTGTAATGAATTCCACATTGGAAAATCTCTCAAGTGGAGTGGAGTTTGTAAGCTCAAGGGATTCTCTCTCGCAACAGGGTAGTAATTTGGGATTGAGCTCTCTCTTTGGGCTTGTGATCATTACAGACACTAAAGCAATGTATTTAATAGTTGAATTGTGTGATTTATGAATCAAATTTCTTAGGAATTATTAATTATTAATATTAAATAAAATTTGGGAAACCTATCTGTATTTAATTTTCTGTTCTGAGACCAATTTAAAACTTACCCACGTATATATTACACAAGAAAAGAAAAACCATGCTTTATGATTAAAAACTGGAAGAACTCAATTTTATTGACAAAATCTATGTATCTACCAAAAATATAACCGGTGGTTGCTCAAGATCATTTCATCATCGTTAAGATTACTCTTCTCAGACAGAATTAGGGGGGGAAATAACCAAGATTGAAAAAGAAACAGCCAGAAGAACAATTAACTATGAAGGATTGAGTAAACACTAAACAGCAATATAATAACCGAAGAAGTCAAACAATTAATTGACTCTTAATTAATTAATGCCAATCCTTTCGGATGCTAAAAGTGTAGTTGATCTCCAAGTGACACTTTTTGTCATCATCCAGAAACTGAACCGGGAAAAAAAAAACATTAGTGATTGTAAGAAATCTGTTATGCCTTTAATTGCAGGAAAAAAAATTATTCAAGTTAAATTTTACAAACTCATAAACAAATAAAAAAAATGCTTAAAAATACTTAAGAAAAAGATTTTTTTCCCTTGAACTTAAGAAAAAGTAATTAAGGACACATTTAGTTATTTAATTTTATATAAACTTTCGGTTTGATCACTTAAGTTTAAAAAAAAGTATGTTGATCAATCCTTTAATCACAACTTCGTCAATCTCAAATGATGATTTTTTCTTTTTTTGTAATGGCCATTGTTATTATGAAAAATGAACTTAATATGTCAGTATTAGAAAATTTTTTAAAAACATTTAAACTTTCAATATTATCATTTTTGTTGGTGGCATTAAAACACTAAAATTAAGAGATCATGTTAAAGGAAACCCTGCATGAAGTTAGAGGACTAAATATATACTTTTATCAATTACTTATGGCTAGTTACCAACAAGACCCTTATATCCTCAAAATTGTAAGTGGATTAAACAAGATATCTTTAATATAACAAATCTATTTTAACTTTGATTATCTATGCAATTATTTTGACAATTTTTTTTTGACTAATATATACATTTGGATTTCTAAGTTTACATAAAGTTTTCATTTAGCCACTTAATTTTAAAACGTATACATAGTTATTTTTAATTAATAGAAAATACTGACTCAAAAAATTTAAATGGGGAATTTAAAATTAAATGCTTACAAAATATGTTTAAATTTTCAATATTTAATATAATCATTCTTATATTTTAAAATTTAAGCATGCTTACACAAACTCATCATTATTTAAATTTTTCAAATTAGCATTTTTAGGTAAATGAAACTAACTAAAAGCACACTTTTTAATTGTATAAAAAAGTACACTAGCTTTTTAAATTTAAATTAAAGGACCAAACTAAAATTTGATATAAACTTAGAGGAGTAAATGCATACTTTAGCCTTTGTATGTACATTAATCACCATCGAGATTCATTTAACGTTTTGAACTCGTACTTTTATTTTATTTAAATCCGACCAATTCTTTATTAATTGGATTAACTTTTAGTAAATTTATTAAGATAACTGTAATTATCTAGCTTCTCAAAGTCATAGAATCAAAATGCATTGTTGATTACATATACCTGGACGTCAAATTAGTTACTGATATGAAAAAGTATTATTACCTTACTTTTAGCTGTATACGTCCCTTTAACAAAATTTCCAGATGGCGTTGTCTCTTCTGGCATTTCGTGTGTATAAGCTTCTTCCTGTGGGCTGAACGTTCCAATCATCTCTTTAGTGCTGTCAACTGTAACAACATGCCTCAGTTATCCCATTAATAGAACTTTGTCCACAAACTAAATCATCTTACGGTCTATATGTGAAGGATACTTCAATTATGTCCTGGATATAGAATAGGATGTAGAAAAAGCGCCATATAACAGATAATGGTATAAAAGAAAGATAAGATTAATGTGATTAATGATACTTATGGGACGACCTAAAAAATTGTGCTAAAAGATTAGTATTAATAAACCCAGAACTAGAGAAACATATGAATCTCTTAGTAAGAATTGCAAGTCACAATGGCATTGCAACAATCAACTCTTTTTGGGTGAGTCTACTCACCCTAAACTTTAGGATTAATGAGAGGTGATGACCTATGTTAACCTCCCTCATTTTGGGTGAGGATTCTACCATTCTTCACTCTTTGACTCATACAATTAGAACTCTATTTATAGGATTTTACAATGATTAACTGCCTTGTTAAGACCATAACTAAGAAGAGTTAAGATCTCAACTAATTAATGATTTTATATCTCCAACAATTATTTATGATTATCAGATATTTAGAAAGTTACAAATATGGGAGTTTCTGTCGTAAAGCAAACATTCAAGTCTCATATGTCGTCATAAGATAAACAAAAGAGTTCATTTGGGATTAGAGTTAAGGAAGGACATGATCAAAGAAAAGTATACATGATCACTCAAAAAACAAAAAGGAAGCATGTAAAGATATAATCTGAACCCTAATTTACTAGGGGAATAAATTTAATTGAAAAATAACATACAAAAGTACACAATTAATCATTTAAATTACTTTGGGTTAAGGTGCAAAAACACTCATGAGCTTTTTATCAAAAGTGCATCCAATAATACCATATGCTCTTTAGAGATGTAAAAGTACTCAATCACATTCAAAAGGAGAGCAAAAATGCCACAACCATTAAATATAACCCAACACCATTACATGTGCATATATAAAAATAGTTTGGACCCCATCACAAAAAGTAACAACGTTAAGTTATATATAACAATCATGACCTTTTTGCTCCCATTTTAAATCTTCATGAGTATTTTTGTACCCCCCAAAAGCATATAGTGTTGTAACCACTTTTTGTAAAAGCTCATGTATTTTTTTTTCACCTTAACCCTTTAACTTTATATAAGATTTCATTTTAATTCATTAAGTTTATAAGGTGTCTTTTTGAGCCCTCTAACCCTATCATTGTTAGTTAAAAGATTGTTGAAACCTTGTATAAAGTTGGAGAATCAAATATGCACTTTAAATCGAAGTAATATATATAAAGTCAGAGAACCGAATGTTCACTTTAAATTGAAGTAATATAAGCATATTTAACATACATACCCCTTAGACCTCTTCTCCAAACAGTGTTGGTGTATTTGAGACCTGAAACTATGTTGTGGCTAACACGAAAAGTGAAGACGAGTCTGTATTGGCTTCCTTCTTTCAGCGTAAACCAGGGGTCCTCAGGTTTCCCAGACTCCGGTACAGGAAGCACTATATCATCTCTTCCATTTGTCTTTATTGTAAAGCTCAGCATCTTCACCTCTGGCTCTAGGGTTTCTACACATACGCATGTTTTTTATTCACTTAATATTCTCAGAAGTAATTAATGCAACGGAAAAACAAAATCATTTTGTAGGTGTCAAATCTCTCTCTCTCTCTCTCTCTGTTTTTACCCCCTCATAGATGAACAAAACATTAGTCACTCTGTTTCTATTTATGGGATCCTATTTTTTGAATTGCGTTCGTCCCCTTTATTAGAATCTTTTTTGGAGTTGCCTGGGTATTAAATGATTTTTTACCGATGTTACCCTTAATTAACTTTCCTTATATAATCTCTTTCATCTTTTTTTATTATTACTCTCTCTCATTTATGTAGCCACTTATAAGTAAGAACATATTTTAATAAGTATACTTTCTACATATTTATTACTTTTAACTAATTTTAATTATTTTCTTCAAAAACATGATTCGGTTAATAGTATTTATAAATAGGGATGGAGGATATAGATGATTGCTATAGATAGTAATATAAGGATATATAATATGCTCAGTTTACTTTCCATTTCATAACACAAAGTTACCTACTTTAATTTATACAAACGAAGAAAAAAATTAATCACTTTAAAAACTACGTCCTATTTTCACAAATATCATTCATTACATACTCTATTTTTTCTCATATATACTCTCTTTAATTAATTAAAAGCACTCATTTTCAAGGAAATTTTGAAAAAAAAAATACTGATTACTGCCTAAATTTTGTAAGGATTGTCTTATAAAAACACCAGAGGGAGCCTTATATATCTTGATTTTTGTGCAATAAAATCCGACTCCAGTTCTTTTGATACCTAAAAACAGGGAGTTATATTGTTTTCCTAAATCACAAATATTGAAACATGCATTGAAATAACTTTTTCTCTCTCTACGCATTTAGAATATATTTGCATCTATTTGTCAAAATATAGAGCATCTAGATACATTTAAGTCTTCAATCTAATTAAATCTATAAAACAAGTAAACGATTGGTAAAAGTTTAGATGAAACAAGTGATTATATACCTCCAACAGCGTTCATATCGACGCTCCCAAGAAGTTGTTCCTTCCATTTCCTTAAGCTCTCATCATCCTAAGACATCATAGCAGAAAAAAGACACTATCATAATAGTCATGACACTATTATATATATATATATATAAAGAGGTTTGTATTTTTTAGAATTCAAAATATTTGGACAATATACATGTATATATACATAATGAATATATTAACACAAAAAGTAATTACATCATGAAAAGATGAGCTTTAAGGAACGTTCAAATCATCAAAATAAAAATATTAATTCATAAACAAAAGTACTAACAAGGCTAGCATGTAATATCCAATTCAAATTCAATATCATATTTATTTCTTTTCATTTCTCTCACATTTTCTGGATAATTTTTTGAGATGTTTGAGTCTTTAAAAAGGTAACTGCATTGCACAATGTGCACCAATGAACAATAAACCAGCAAATATAATGTGACAGTACATTATGCATATTGAAAACATACTATTTAAAGGCATCACATTGAGTACATATTCAAATTATTGTTGCCTAATTCTAGTGGATGAAAGATATAGTACACAATTATCAATTAACATTAAATATAAAAGGAAAAATTAATATGCAAATCCCTTCAATTTCACTACAATATAAAAAAGGGTGAATTAGTGCCTAAGGCTTCTATTAGGTGGGGTTTAGGGAGAGCCAGATGTACGCAGCTTTCCTTGTGGCCTCTAGATCATATAATATCAACCATTAATTTTACTCCAAATCTCACCCTCTAAATTATAGCATTAAAAAGGAAAAGAAAACACTACGTGGACCAAATTAAAATTAGATAAAACTATGAGGAATTAATAGAAAGCCTACAAGTACTTCAACAAAGTTAGGTAAAACTATAGGGATATGCAGATTAATTTTTCCAATATAAAATCTAGCTCATTTCTATGATTTTCTCGCAATGCAAAGGAATCTACCTAGTTTAATAATAAAGGGGAAAAAAGCCAATAATGAAGAAAAAGATGAAGCAACCTTGTCCTTCTCAAGTTGGTCCCTCAAGGAGCACTGCGGACCCAATTCAATATTACCACTCTCCTCCTCATCTTTGTCATCAGTAGCAGAACCCTGACGACTGTGGGAGTAAAACCTCCCTCTGGCTTGTTCGTCGCCACTCGCTTCATCATCAGTGGCCAGAGCCTTGCCCGTGTTCTTATTCTCATCCGATTCCATTTTATAATGATATGTGGCTCTCAAGCTAATTGAAACCACGCCAAAGGCCAAATCAATAAACCATTCATAGAGCCATTGAATCAAAAGCTATATAGAACATGGAACAAAACAAGGATAATTAAAACCCTAAAAGGTTCGTGCACGATTATCATTTTTATAAAATAGTATGAAGTTGGAATGAGAGTGTGTTTGAGAAGATGGTAAGAAGAATTGAAGGAGTGACCTTTTTTGGGAAAGTTTGAAAGAAGGAAAGGAAAAGGTCATGTGGTAATCCGTATTTTGGTATTTTACAAACAAATTGTTAACCTCACTATTCTTGCTCTGCCTCCCACGATTGCCATGATTATAGAAAATTAAATTAAGCTTTGATTCTAATCACACGTTTGAATTAATTATCTTTTATATTTAACTAAATAAAACACATTTTAATGTTAAATTTTTTTCCCTAAATGTATGAGCGTTTCTTCCCCTATTTTATTTTCCAATAATGCAATTGTTTCTTTTTATTTGATTACTATATATGTATGTTATTGAGCGGACACCAAGCTTCAATATAACACTGTGCCAAATTTCATATTTAATATGATATTAACTCAAAATAAATAAAATAATTAATTTAATCTATTTATGATAAAGGCTCTTCAACAACCTTTTATCACATATAGTATATTCAAGAAGTTAGTAAAGCAATTCTTGTAATGGAAAAAAATCATAAAGTGCAATATACTAGTATGAAATTACAAAATAAATTTAACAGTATATATGTCAAACAAACAATATAAATATCAGCAAACAAGCTTTTGCACGAACTATAATTGAAGAAATTCTAGCATGATACACCAAGATTGCCAACAAGAAATAATAACAAAAAAAAACATTATTACAACAATTGGACCTGAAAGGGAAAAAAATTTGAACCAATCAATCATTTATCAATAGTGCAAAATGGTACTTTTTGCATCGGTTAAAAATGAGCTTTCACTACTGCATATGGGATGTAGTGGAAAGTGTAGAAGCGGAAAGATAGGACTTTCGGTGTCTGCTATATGGGAACACATGCGTATATGGCTGACATCACATATATGTATAATTCAACAAGATTAATCGGCAACAAGAGGTAAAAACACAAGACACTATTACAGAAATTGGACCTGAAAAACACAAAACAATCAATTTGAAACAATCAATCATATATATTATACAAGACAATAAAATGATTTATAAAGTAGAAGTGAAAGGAACATTAGTAGATGGCAACCACGAATTTCTTCCAATGAAGTCTGCAACGGTGAACTTTGAAGCTTTTGAAGTGTTGGAAAATAGCCTAGTCCACCCTTAGTGGATTAGGCCTAAGCCCAATAGGATTGGGGTCAAAGTACAAATAATATAAAAGCTTAGGTCGATATATGGAATATTTCCCAAGTTATCATGCGTCATATTATTTGACCAATAGAATATGATACTACAAGGGGTATTGTTTCACCGATACAATATGTATCTTAATCAAAAGGATATTTTATCTCTTTGATGAAAGGATACGTTAGTAGAGAGGAAGGGGTGTATAGATCACTATAAATAGTTTACTTGTAAGGTACTAGAAATATACAGAGACTCTGTCATGCTAACTCTGTATTTCCTCTACTATATTTCTTTCTCTTCTTCTTCCTGTTGGTGGTGTATTTGTTGTGCATCATAATCGCTTCCACAACTATGAACCAATTAGCATAGGTACAAAAGATTAACGGTCACACTCCGAGTACACCCAATTTTTCTTACTTGGTATCAAAGCCAGGTTTTTTAATAGCCTGCATGAGATTATTTTATGAGTCAAGATTTTCTTTCCATATGAATATACGAAATTGAGTATGAAATTTAATTTTGAGGTTCATATGAATAAGAAGCATGTGTTAATATACTATATGAAATTTCCCTCTCTGGATATAATATACACATCCTTATATATGGTTATGAGAATATATTCAAGTTCTTCATTTTTGGTTGAATTTTAGTCTATGAATATTAAGTATGTCTTATGTTCTGTCATTATTTTATGTGTATTATTATTGGAATATGTTTTGTAGACATAGAAAGAGTAAACTAGATCCTTGTAACCGAAAGAGAACACTGTTCATGCAAATTGAAAAAGAGAGTTTTTGTTTTTTGAACTGGGTTGTTTAGAAAGGGGAGATTTAAGTTTTGAAATTAGTCCCATTGTGTAGAGCTTGAAAAAACAAAGAAAACGATACCAAGAACACTAAAAACAGATGTCGAACGGAGGAGATATGGATGAGAGAAGTTTCGGGTCCGACGGACCTGACCCTTCACTCTGTCTGGGTCGGATCTGACCCGGCAAGAGGTTGAAGATGACTCCCCTGGTCCAAAATGATGTCATTTCAGTGTTATAAAAACAACGGGTTTTCTGATTTGAAATGTGTTTGGGCCAAAGAAAAAAAAACATTTTTTTGCAAACCCAATATCTAAGGCCCAATTAGCCAAAAAATTTCAAGACAAAATTTCACTACTTTAAAAAAAAAATTCTTTGGCAGAAAAGCCACGTGGTGCGTGAGGCCATGCGGCATCTCCATTTGACACGTGCTGGCCAACTTCTGACAAAGCACAGAACGTGGGAAGCACTGGTGTGTGTCATTAGAAAGCTGTTGGAAGGCGGCATTGGGTTCCACTTGTGAGAGTGGGATTTTTTGTTGGTTTTATTTTCCAATTTTCTGTCTTCTTTTGGCGCGTGGGGGCACATGCCAAGTCCAAATGAGATGTCATTTGTTTCCAAAAATCTCTAAATTCAAGAGTTTTAATATGATATGCTATGAGTGTTTTGGACACCAATTGATATATATTTATGATGTTATAAGTGCGTTTATTATTGTTTTAAACCATTTTTGAAACTTCTAAAATTCATTTGTTGGTTTCAATATTATGTTATATTTAAATGTGTCATAAACATGTTTTCATATATTATAGATAGCATATTGTTTTATTTTTATGTTATAATGAAACATGTTTTAGTTGGTTATTCGATATATTATTATATGTTTTTTTATAAGTAGGAGCTTTTAGGAGTTGATGCTCCTAAAAGTTAGAATTATAAAAGTACTTTTGTATAATTCTTGAAAGAATTTAGTGATATTGCTAATATTTATGTGATGGGAGATACAAACGTATGCTCCTAATCATGAATTTAGTAGTATTATTATTTTTTCTAATTAAAAATAATATAAGTACATAACATTGTATACTGTGTTGTGCTACATATATTGTTGATGATATGTTTGATATTTTGATTCCCTTAGAGAGACATATTAAATCTGGAATAGATTTATCACAGAATTGAAAATGGCAACTAAGAATATCATTGTTGAGTTAAATAAAGGGGACAAATTAAATGGTGACAGTTAAGATATCTGGCACTAAAAGGGGCAATATATTTTGGAGGAACAAGAGGCAATTGAGCCTCTAACAATAGTTGTAGTGCAACTTGCTGCTATAAATATGGCCTAGCATAGGAGGACCAAGAGGTCTATGAGACTTGGAAAAAGAAAAATAGCATTGCAAGAATTACAATGTTGAGCACAATGGCAGATGATCTCATGTGCAAATATAAGGAAAATGAAACAGCGCAGGCCATATGGGCAACGTTGAAAGGCAGGTTTGGTGGCACATCCACCTTTAAGCTTAGGCGATTAACTATTAAGTTTGATACGTATAAGCTTAGGCCAAATACTTCCATGAAACAACATCTGAGAGAAATGGAAAATATGATCAGAGAATTGAAGGAAGTTGGGCATACCATGTCTAATAAACAACAAGTTCAGGTAGTGATAAGATCATTGCTATCTAGTTGGGAGCATAAGAAGGTTAATCTAACCCATAATGAAAGCATTAAAAATTTTAATGATGTGCCTAAACAATTGGACTTGAGGATGAGTGCTTGGAGGCATACAAGTCCTCTGTTCATGCCCATTACAAGAGGGTAAAGGTCGTTCTAATGCAAAGCTCGATTTCAAGAAGGGGAATAAATTCCAAAAGAATGGAAAGAAGGACAGGACCAAATTTATAAAAGGCAAAAAGCAATTCAAGAAGAAAGGCAAACAAGGCTAGAAGAAGAAGAAAAAAGATTTAAAGAAGGTCAAATGTTTTACTTGCCAAAAAGATGGGTCATTTCTCAAGGGATTGCACTGAGTGAAATGAGAGTGAAAGGGTATTGGTGAATTATGTGAATTCATATGTTTCGTATGTTTATAGCACTATTTTTCTAATAGAGAATATATGTTCTTCTTGGATTTTAGACTCAGGTACAACAGACAACATGACCAGGGATCTAGGATCCTTTGTAGAAACTATCGGTTGGCTGATAGATGTAAGTGGCTTTATGTAGGAAAAAATGCAAAGATTGAAGTTAAAGGTATCGAAACATGCAAATTAACTTTGCATAGTGGAAAGGCTTTGACCCTTCATGAAGTGCTTCATGCTCTTGACATCCAACGGAATTTAATTTCTATAAAATGTCTTGTAAATTATGGGTTTAATGTAAACTTTCATGATAAAGTTGCAGACGTATTTTATAACTCTATATTTTATGGCTTAGCTTTCCTTTCAAAAAGGTTTTTTGTAATGGATATTATTGATGATTATAATATATATGATTGCTTTGCTACTTCCTCTTTTTCAATTGTTGATATGGTTGTTTGGTATGCTAGACTAGGGCATATTAATCAAAATAAAATGGTTAAACTAGCAAAAGAAGGTTTGCTATGACTCATATTCAATATGAAAATGCCCTTGTGTGAAAGTTATCTAGTAGGTAAGGCAACTAGAAACCTTGTGGTAAGGGAACCAAATTATTACAACCATTGCAAATAATCCATTATGATATTTATGGTCCTATGAGTGTGAGGGCAAGGCACGGAGCTTGGTATTTTATTACTTTTATTGATGACTATTCATGATACGGTTATGTCTATTTAATCTCACATAAGCCTGAGGCTTTTGAGTGCTTTAGATAATACATAAATGAAGTAGAAAATCAAATGGACAATAAAGTTGAAGGGTTATGTACTGATTGACGTCATCAATATTTGTCCGAACAATTTAAAGAGCTTTGTGAAGAAAAAGGGATAATTAGGTAGCTAACTAGGCCTAGCACTCCACAATAGAATGGAGTTGCTAAAAGAAATAGAATGCTTCTAAACATGATTAGGTCAATGATGGCACAAGAAAACCTACCAATTTCATATTGGGGTGATGCTTTGATGACTGGTACCTTCATACATAATCGTGTGCCCTCAAAATCAATCACTTCAACACCTTATGAGTTATGGATAAAATGCAAGCTAGATCTAAGTGTCCTTAGACCATAAGGGTCGGCTGCATACATCCATGATAATTCTCACAAGTATGGCAAGTTTGATCCTAGAGAAAAGAAATGTTTCTTTATAAGGTCCTCTGAACAATCTAAATGATACGTCTTCATTGGAGAAAATGAAGATAGAATAGTGACTGAAATTGAATCTAGAGATGCTACATTTCTAGAAAAAAAATTCCCTAATAGGGGGAGAAATTGATTGCACTGTATCTCTTTATGAGACATAGGAACAAACAAGTATAGAACATGTTGGTAGGCCTAAATCATCCCAAAATGTCAATCTTAGTGGGAGCGTAGAAAGGTCAACGCAAGGACCTAGACAAAAAAAAAGACAAAGACAAGAAACTCCTATAAGAAAGAGTAATGGGGAAAGTATACCTAAAAGACGCTTCCATATAGAAAGTGAAGCACTTGTTGTTACTCCTGATAGAGATGATGAACCATGTTCAATGATAGAAGCCTTATCAAATCCTGCTAAGGATGAATGGAAGAAGAAATGAACTCAATGAGAAAAAAAATAAAGTTTGGGAATTGGTTGATCTACTGAAAAGGCAAAAAGCCATTAGGAACAAATAGGTTTTTAAAATTAAAAGAAAAGTGGATAGGTTAATTGATTAGTATAAGGCACGATTAGTTGCTTAGGGGTATACACAATAGGAAGGTGTAGATCATAAAGATACCTTCTCACCTGTTGTACGATTTAATTCTATAAGAATTATTCTAACAATAGTAAATAGTTTAGACATGGAATTACATCAAATGGATGTTAAAACCACTTTTCTAAATGGTGATCTGAATGAAGAAATCTATATGGAACAACAATAAGGTTTCATTGAAAAAGGAAAAGAGAATAAAGTTTTGTAAACTCAAAAGGTCTATTTATGGACTGAAGCAATCATCCAGATGGTGGTATTTGAAGTTTCATAAAGCAATAACCATCTATGATTTTGAAATGTTTGAAGAGGACCACTGTGTCTATATGAAGCTATTTAAGGGTAATTTTGTTATATTATCCTTATATGTAGATGATATACTATTGGCGGGAAATAATTTAAATTCGGTTATAGCTATTAAAGAATAGCTTTCATCAAATTTTGAAATGAAAGACATCAGTGAAGCAAAGTATATAATTGGAGTTAGGATCCAAAGAGATCATTCAAAAAGAATCCTATCTCTTTCACAAGAAAATTACAATAAAAAGATTCTTGAATGATTCAACATAAGCAACTGAAATTCCTTGGATACCCCAGTGGCTTCTGGTGTAACCTTAAGCCATGATATATGTCCTTAAACTAAGTCAGATCAAAAGAAATGAGGAAATTTCCCTGTGCTAGTATTGTTGGTAGTTTAATGTACATAATGTTGTGTACAAGGTCAGATATCTTCTTTGCAGTAGGATTGGTAAGTAGGTTCCAGTCCAACCTAGGTGAGCATCACTAGAAAGCAATAAAAATGATCTTGAGATACTTAAAAGGTATATATGACTATGCACTATGCTATGAAGGAAGCGATATACGCTTGGTTGGATACTCTAATGCTGATTTAGGCAGAGATGAGGAAGAGCGAAGATCAACTTTAGGTTATACTTTCTTGCTGAACAATGGCGCCATATGTTGGAGTAGCAAGAAGCAGACATGTATTACTTTACATTCTATGAAATCTGAGTTCGTAACATGCACTACAACAGCACAAGAGGCTTTATAGTTGAAAAGGTTTATTGAATATCTTGGATTTGCAATGGGAGTACCAATCCAGTATTAGTGCATTATGATAACATTTTAGCCATAGCCTCTACTAAAGATCCCAAGTATCATAGTAAGACCAAGCATATAGACATTAAATACAATTTTGTAAGAGATTATATAGCACAGAAAATTATTACTGTGCAATGTATTTCGACCAAGAGTATGGTCACTGATCCCTTAACCAAACCAATTGCCAAGGAAACATTTGAAAAACAAATAAGGGCACTTGGTGCACGCAAAATGTGAAATTGCAGACTTTATGTATTACATTTGTGATTAATTGAAGTACTTATCATTATTGGTTTATATGTCTGCATGAAAGCATACAATGTCTTGTATGTCATACAGGCTGTGAGGTTGGCTCTCTCACATGAGCAACTACTTTTGACACTCAGGAGGGGTGTGCAAAGATAACACAATTGTATTCACTAGTAAAGCGGCCGAATGCTGATATGGTAGAAAAGAAACACAAACTATGTTACCTTGACAATAGTGTAGCGTGTCAAGATGAGATCCATAAACATTAATATAAGTATGGATCAAATCATGGACATCCACTTCCATGATGCTTATAGCTAGACAACAAATTCTTCAACATTGATGTCCGAGTAAAGTGGAAGAATTTGAGTTTAGATGCTGGGAGTATTTAGACTTAAATCTGTATAGTGTTAATAACAGAATGCAAATCGACGTACGCTCTTATAGTATAAGAATAACACTATAGCATGTGATTCATACCGTATGTACTAAAGAACCACAACTGGGAAGCAAGTAAGAAGATCTCTTCTTAATTGTTGTGTAAGTCCTAGGAAGTTTTTAATTCTTCTATTGATATCCTTTGACTTTGACAATATCATAGAGATGTGCTTCAGTGATTGCTACTTTAGCATATGTCCTACGGTCATGATAGAAGTGATATATGGTATTATGTTAGGAAAGAGGCAGATGTATATTGAAGTGATATCTGGGCGAAAGGAAGATTACTTACAATATACAAAAATATGTTGGTGTCTAAGACATGTCCCTTATGATATTATTTTTTATAATTTCATAAGTGTGGACACTATGCATACTAGAAAGGCAATCTAAGTTTTATACTGACTCAAAAGGAATTAGATTAGCCATGTCAAAGTGTATATAAGTGAATTTAGGATATTTAAGGCACAATATTAAAATCAAGCTACACAATGAAGGTTGTCTTGTGCTAGTCTCTACAAAGGAGATTTTTAGTGCATACACCTATATGTAGATGTCATGCCTACGCAATCATGGCAAAGCACCTAGTATGAAAGAAGAAAGAAAAAGAGATATATCTAATCCACTAAGTGTGAGTGGGAGATGTTGGAAAATAGCCTAATCCACCCTTGGTGGATTAGGCCCAAGCCCAATAGGGTTAGGGTCAAAGTACAAATAATATAAAAGCTTAGGTGGATAAATGTAATATTTCCCAATTTATTATGAGTCATATTATTTGACCGATAGAATATGACTCTATAAGTGGTATTATTTTACCGATACAATATGGAAGGATACGTTAGTAGAGAGGAAGGGATGCGTAGAGCATTATAAATAGGAGTAAGAGATTCAGTTGTAAGGTACTAGAAATATACATAAACTCTATCAAGCTAACTCCTTATTCCCTCTATTATATTTCTTTCTCTTCTTCCTGTCAGTGGTGTATTTGTTGTGCATCATAATCGCTTCCACAACTATGATCCGATTATCGTGGGTACAAAAGATTAATGATCGCACTTCAGGAACGCCCAATTTTTCTTAGATGAAGCAATAGTGATTACGTGGTAATTTGACCACTTAACACGATTTGCAGTGGATGAACCTATCATGTACTCTCCATAGTACAAAGTGCTTAAACCACAGTTACCACTCCAAAACTGCCCAAGAAGTCTACATGAAAGTTTGAAGCAAAAGTGACCTTAAAATTGTGAATAGGAATAAAAGTGTTTTGGTTTGGATCAGTTCGATTTTGAGTTGTGATTGTGTTGACTCTGTTTGGAGGGTTTCTTGCAAAAATGTTGCAGTTTTGGAAAACCAATTCTGCATTACCAAAGATGAAGTCCGCTGAGCCACCAATGTACATCAAACTAGTCTTTTCTATGGAACTTTGTGTCCTGATATCCTTCAGAGCTACATCTGTAAAAGACTGATAAATATGAACCAGATCGTAGTGCAACAACTTGGTGATTTGAACTTTAGCAGCGTTTCTAAATGTGATGCCTTAAGCAATAAATCCATAGTATGTAATGAACATATCATGACTCTCTATAAGCTAATAGGTTTTTGTGGTTTGATGAATATTTGGATGATAAATCTCGTGTAATGAGGAACATAGCTTTTTCAAAGGGCGGCTCAACTTTTTTGTATTCTCCAAGTTATTTTTTCTTTTGCTTTTGCTTTAAACTTATCACAAACTAATCAAAATGAAACTGTGGCATGTGTGTGTTGAACGAATACAATATTTCTAGCGGTAAGAAAAGAGAACAAAGTCAAATAAATATGATGGAGACTTAGTTGTTTGTTTTCCATCTATTTGGTAGTTGATGCTCGAATCTTCAGCTTATATACCACGGACTCGTTAATTGTATCAATGATAGGTTATGGAATATTGCAAAACAATGAAATTAAAATTAATGAAAGATTAATTCATGAAAATTTTAGAGACTTCACTAACATTAAAATGTATCATGAAACTTGTAACACTTAGCTCTACGGTCACTTATCTGAGTTGTTTAGAAATTAAAGAACCACTTTTGAGTTGTGACCTAAATAGTACATTGGTTAAGCTAAAAAAACTTATCCTTTTAACAGAGAATGGGTTCCAAATCCGAAATAATGAATTATCCTGGAAATTTAGAAATTTTTAACCAATTCAATATAACTCATAAATTAATGGTCCAAAGCTCTATTTTTAGCTCTTGCAAAGATCGTTGAACCAAAAAAAAAAAAAAGACCAGGGTTAACCACTGTTCTATTTAAACTCTCATTTCTAAAATATGTACTGTGATTTTACCAACTATTTCCAGTTTTCTGGGTCATAATAGAAAATTCATATCTTTATATGTTCACATTCAAGAATATGAATTGGGACTCATTTTAAATTTCTGGATGTCTCTTATTTTCCTACAAATTTTCATAATATGAATAATTGGTTTGCCCTATGTCTAAGCATTCACATGTTTATAGCTCATACAAGCATGTAACCTAGCTATCTACTAACTTCGTTCATGCCTAATTGCCATGTTCTTCACATGGCACTTACCTTGGGCTTGAGAATAGCCCTCCTCCTCATCCTTATGGAGGTTAGATACACCCCTTAATACTTGATTAATTTACATAAGCAAATATATATATACAAGCAGCCACAAATTATGATAACTTAAGCAAAAATAACAATAACAAAAGTGGCTTCTTTAGTTCTCCACCTTCAAACTTCATCCACTAACTTGTTCTTGGCCTTAGGATTATTGCATGCCCCTATAGTTGGTACATGGAAGAAAGGGGTGAGATTCAGGGGGATCTTAGTAGTAAAATATCAATTCAATGAATAATGTGTAATGGTAATAAACTAATCATATAAATAGCAAATGTATCAATAACACCTTACAAGCAAATACACATGGCCACGGCTACAAACTTAACAAATGATATTACATGTTCACAGGCTTAACTATGATGTGCATGGCAAATAAATATGCAAGCAACTAAACACAAACTATATAGGAGTCATTAAGTTTCACTAACTCTCGTGGTTTCCTCCTTAACATTTACTCCTTTGCTTGCCTTTCTTTCTTTGTTTCTCCCGTGGATTTGGAGCAGATATCGAAGCCTAGCAAAATTCATGCAGTGGATAATCATTACATTAACTCCTAGAATTTTATTCTCTTGCCTAAAAATTCACTCCTCATGATACCCCTATACAATTTTACATGAGGAATTCATTTTCAAGCTTCAAACTATAAAATCACTTCTCCTATTATTTATACCCCCTTGGCAAAGACAAAATATTGCTTTAAAAAAATTCCATTTTCAATCCTAATGGTTCCAATCTTACTAGGGGCTTAATCCAGCACAAAATTCTATTCCAAACTCATTGGAATGCTTAATTTCAACAAAATTTTTATATATGGAAACAGTGGCTGTCCAAAACAGGGAAGTGAAGAAAGCGTATAACCGAGGACACGTCTTCCACATTTATTTAGTTTCAGCTTCCCAAAATTTGGCCTCAACATATAATTACATTTATCCACATACAAAGCCATATATCATCTATCTCATTCAATTTCCGAAGCATTTGAGCACTCTATTAGCTTCCTCTAGAATTTCAAATAGCACCTCCCTATTATTTTTTTTTAAATTTTCCAGCTTCAAAAGTTCTCTCTTAATCTTTATAAAGTAGAGTGCATGTTATAAAATCAATCATTACAAGCTATACTCCATCATCTAGATTGATTTCTTTAACTTAACTCTTTGTTCTAGATTTTCTATCCCTAGGACCCAACTTTCAACCATCATCATTTCTGAAAATACTCATCAACTAAGAAAATGAAGATGGAATAGAGTTAAAGGCCCTTACCTTAGTTTAGAATAAGCTTTCATTGTATGGCGAAATCATCTCTTCCTTCCTCTTCTTCCTCCTCTTCTCTCTTCTTCTTCTTCTTCTGGGTTTCACTCTTCCCCTCTTTAATTTTCTGATTTGCAGAATGTAAAATGAGGAAGGGAAGCGTGTTTGAGTGTTTTAAGTGGAAGAAAACCTTTTTTTAATGCACCCTGCTCCCACACCCAATAGATTATGGAATAAAGCCTTCTCTTTAAACATCTTGTTGTGCGAAATTTATATAAAATCTGAAACGTATTATCCTGGCCAGATGGGGCAAGCTTTGGCTCCACATTTTGGACTTAATCATGGACTAATTTCACTTTTACCATTTTACCCCTTTCGTATTGGCACTTAATTACTAAATAGATTTCAAACATTAATCCTGAATATTTTATAAGAATTTTCTTTCTTAACTAGCTTCTTTATCTCATAAGATAATTTCTCTAAGATTTTTGGATTAAAAATCAACCTCTAAGCTATTTTTCTTGATATTTTTCAAGAAAATAGGCACTTGATTCATAGAAATTAGCTTTAAGATTATTTAAACCACTTTTAGGGAACTAAATCTCTTCATAGTTTTACTAAACACCTTAAAGAATATTTCACAATGTTTTCTCAATTCCTTAATTTTTCTGGGCCTTAAATAATTTTAATAGTTATCTTCAACATTTTTCTTATGACATACTTAAGAAGGCATTTGGCCCAACTGGGCTTAATAATCTACTTAATTCATACAATTATTCTTAAGCTTCTAAGTGCAAGATTTGGAATGTTACAGATTGAGGGCAATTAATTCGCAGAAGAATGTCAAAAATGATAATCAGGAAGCGAAGCATAAAAGGTTTATGACTTAAAACTACCACTACTACCACTACTACTACTCTTCATTTTACAAAACAATCAATACTACTACTACTACTCTTCATTTTACAGAACAATCAATACTACTACTACTACTCTTCATTTTACAGAACAATCAATATTGATGTCTTTGAACAACATTAAGAGTAGAACAAGTGGCCTTTTCGCTGTTTTGAAAATGGAATATCCATTTGATTGCCAAGTGGTCTATTGTTTCTCTGTCTCAACATATTGTCTTTTTCAATCAGCTTGTTCTTGCGAGTGTTTATTTTTTTCTCCAAAACTTCTCTCCCTTACACACCTGATTTTTTTCCTTTCACGCAATAACATGAATGAGAACTAGACACCTTATTTCTTAAAGGCTCATATATATACCTCTTCATAGATTAATTTAGGCTAAAGTATATACTTTTAATCTTTTAAGTTTACATGAGGTTTTATTTTGGTCCATTAATTTTATAAAATGTATTTTTAGTCTTTTAATTTCAACATTGTTAATGTCAATAACAATAAATGCTGCCTTAACCGATTTAAATGCGGACTATACAGCTAAGAAGAATTGTAGGAGTGACTTCACTGGAAAAATTCGAAAGAAAGAAGGAAAAGGTCATCTAATAATTTGTAGTTTTGGTATTCTAACAACAAATTGTTAACTTCACTATTCTTGCTTTTCCTTGCACGAATGCCAACATTCTTGGAAATTAAGTGAGGCTCTGACCTAATCCCACGTTTGAATTCATATCTTTTATATTTATCGGAATTAAACTAAATAAAACTTGCGTTAATGCTAAATTATTTTTTTCCAAAAGTATGAAAGCGCCTTTCTGTTATTTTATTTTCCAATATTGTATTGTTATTTTTTGGCTGATTTAATTAATATATATATATATATTAATTATTGAGCTTATATCAAACTTCAGTAAAGTATGAAATTACATTATACCCAAACTAGCATATTTTCCATTGCCTCCCTCGTCGCATTGAAACCAGCCTTCCAACTAATGAAGCAATTTTTGTAATGGAAAAAAATTCATAAAGTGAAATATAATAGTATGAAATTACAAAATAAATTTAAAGTCAATAGTTATCTCAAACAAACAATATAAATATTTGCAATCATGATTTTCAACTATAATATCAGTAATTTATGTATGATACTGCAAGATTAGCAACCAGAAATAAAAACAAAAAAGGCTATTACAACAATTGGACCTGAAAGACAAATAAAAAACAAATTTGAACCAACCAACAATCATATATAGAACACAAGACAATACGATCTACAAAGTAGAAGTGAAAGGAACATTGGTGGATGGCAACCATGAATTCCCTCCAATGAAGTTTGCAACAGTGAATTTGGAAGCTTCTGAAGCACTGGTGATTACGTGGTAACCTGACCATTTAACACGATTTGAAGTGGATGAACCTGGACCATTGTTCATGTATTCTCCGCAGTACAAAGTGTTTAAGGCAAAGTTGCCACTCCATCCCAACCAACCAGCCTGGTTTATCAAACTGTCCAAGAAAGTGTCCATGAAAATTGTTCGAGAATATTGTTGCCATGGCCTTCCAAGATAGGTCTTTACCGAGCTTTGAACTGGCTTTAAATCTGAAGCAGCTGTAACCCTACAATTGTGAATAGAAATTCCTGTGTTTTGGTTTGGATCAGTTCGACCTTGGGCTGTGATTGTGTTGACTTTGTTGGGAGGGTTTCTGGCAAAAATGTTGCAGTTTTGGAAAACCACTGCTGCATTACCAAAGATGAAATCAACTGTGCCGTAAATGTCACATTCTTTGTAGAACTGTCGCTCAGAGTGCACATATAATGTGTCTTGGTAACCTTCAAAGCTGCATCTATAAAAGACTGATAAATCTGAACCAGAACGTAGTGCAACAGCTTGGTGATTTGAAGCTCCAGCAGTGTTTCTAAATGTGATTCCTTGGGCAATAAATCCATCCCCAACAGCAGCTGCAAAAATCCATAACTAGTTAAATTTCATTCTTGGATTATTTTAACCATGGTAATCAAATGGGGTTTTGGTAACATGTGTAAGAAGTCTTATACAGGTAGAATTGGGCTTCATAAGGGATATATATAAGTTAAAAGATCTATAACAAACTTGAAAATATGTTGAAAGGATTAAACTTTGATCGCTTTTGACTTACCCACAGTTGCTGACCGGAAGGTTGTTGTGCCTCCTCCAACACTTTTGCTTCCTGTGATTATAGTCTTCCCAATACTATCTCCAAGTAACATGATATTCTTTGCCTTTATCTCTACCTGTTCGTTGTAAGTTCCCGCCTTCACGTATATCACATATCTCCCACTACTCTTTGGTGCTGCATTTATAGCTGCACTTATGGTTGTGTATTTGCCAGATCCATCTTTAGCCACAACGACGTTAGACCTAGAAGATGAAGAAGAAGACTGCAACAACTTCCTATCTCCAGGTTTAACCCATGTCGGAAACCCATCTTTATAACTTGGCTCTTTGTATTCAACTTTGTTCAAAGCCAAAGTGTTGCTCAACAACTTAGTGACGTTGTTGGACATCAAAGGCAACACGTAGTCTTGAACCCCGAGCTCATAGAACCCGGCTCAGCATGTCTCAAGGTTGGTGAGAGCGGTGCTGAGCCATGTTTGAGCATCATCTTGGGAGCATTTGGTGATGGGGTCTAGGGTTTTGTTGAGTCTGTGGATTGTATGCTCATAAAGCTCAATACAATCAGACCATGCAGCTTTTTCTTGAGGATTACGACACTTGGGTTCGAGAGAAAGAGTATTTGTATGGCCAATCAACGCTCGATCTTGGGCTAGTTGAAGTGAAAGCTTAAGAAAATCATGTTTGTGTTTGATGATCTTTTGGCTGTGAACGGGATTGTTGTTGAGGAAGTACTCACAAGGCTGAGGATTAGGGGTTTGGTTGCACCAAAGCTTAACCTCATTCCATGAATACCCAGAAACAGAAGAGCAAAGTAGAAATAAGGGAACAAATAACACAGGCTATGCGCATGAATAAGCCAAAAACTTTCATACTTAGAACTATTGTACTATTCTATATATGGCCTGTGAATAATCTCGATGATAAGACAATAAATATTTGGATGGGTTTTGATATTGTAAATTGGTGCCTTTATATAAAAGAGTTTAAGATTGTGTTGTGGGAATTAAGATTTATGGCTGTACATGCAGACGTTTATCCTTTTTTCGATTTTCGTAATGGTTTCCGATTTCGCCTTTGCATGCATGCTTTATTTGATTAATAAAGTAATATACTTTGTACTTTGTTGTTTGTTCATGATTAGCATCTTATTGTCTTTGACTTTCACGAAATTGCACCTCTCTTGACTTGACTTTTCAGTTATTTCTAATTTAAACCGTGTATTGTTTTTGGTAATTTAATGGATGCTATAAGTAATACAGTATTTTGATGAATGAAAATGATACAAGCTACAAGAGTAATCGTTTTTATCTCTTAGAAGACAAGAAATTTAGTTGTGAAATAAAAAAGATTAAAACAAAAAGAAGAGGAAGAAGAGAAAAAAGATTAAAAAAAGGAAAGGCTAACAATAGAAATCATACCTGTGAATTTATAGGCGAGCACCACAATTTATCTAATATCTAGTTGAAGGTGTTGGATTAATTAATGAGTGAAAATCCAATTTTGAGAAACAAATTAGTAATGATTTGACTTTCAAAAGAAGGGCAGAGTTATTGACTTTTGAGTTTTGAATCAGGTGGCCCATCAGTCGATGAGAGAAATCCTACCACGCAATGGGGCTGCTTGCGGCACCATTTAACTGATTTTGGTTTCAATAAAATGAAAATTACAATTTTCACTTGGAGTAAGATGCAAATATACCCACAAAGTATTCCACTGAAAGCACCAAACACCATAAATTTTTTTTTTTTAGTGTAAAAGTATACATGAATATTCACTAGCACAAAATTGTATTATGAAATCATTACATTACAAGAATATTCACCAGCACAAAATTCATATAAAAGCCGTTTTACAACGGTGCTGAAACCAGTGTTGAAAGTCTTTGACTTTCTTACAACAATTGTACAACTAGTGTAAAAATATTTTTTACACAGGGTACAAAAGAATCGATGCAGAATGGTATGGAGGAAAGAAAAGGGAAAACTAATATGGCAATCCTTGTGGTTTCACCAAATTTTAAATCAAGTGGCTGTAGTTTTTTCCTTTTTTATTGGATCCTTATTGTTTGCTCCGTTATGTGTGCAAGTCCTTCTGTTAACAAGACCCTCATCTGCCGTTAGTTTGAGTTGAGAGAGAGTGATGTGGCGATCTGACTGGACACCATATTTGTACTGTAGTGCATCTCCAACTTTCAACGAGACATCAATAATCTTCTTTGATTCTTCTCCTCTATTCCACCACACGACTCTCTCCTCTCTCAAGATTCTTTAATGGAAAATTCTTCAGCAATAGCTTCTGCGTCCTCCAAGCTCAAATCCCTCTCCCTCTCCTCCCTCTGCCATCTCTCTAAAGCCCCACAAGCTCACATCCTGCATACCAACTGAGCAGCATTGGAAAAGTGGGTAACTGCTGCATTCATTAGACAAAGACGTGTTAGGAAGAAAGTTATGAATTAGAAATTACTACAGTTAACTTTCATAGCATGCACTTTTTCCAAAACTCTGCAACTGAACTATAAACTTTTATTCTATTGATCATGTAAAAATTTTAGTCAATTCCATTTGGGCTTATACTCCACCCTAGATGAGATAATGTTGGTGGAGGAGAGAGGAGAAGCAGAGGATCCTTAAACTGCATGGTAATGAATCAGCCTGAGCGGGGATCTCTGAGTTGTACTGCTTCAAGGTCTCTGAATCAACCTGAGTGGTGGCGGTGGACGGGAAAAGGTGGAGGATTGTGGAGGGGTTGAGGAAGAAACCCCATGACAATATCGGCACCATTATGTAGGCCACGTCGACCTCAGCAAGACTACTCACTGCTGCTCTCACCATGCCGATTATATCAAGAACATGACTACCGATGCTGCCTAGATGGATAGCAAAATTCTTGTTGTTTCCGCCGCCGATGATCCAAGTCCGCAGACAAAGTCTAGAAAATGAAGTGAAGAGAGGATTGGGATGGACAGATGGAAACTAAATGAAGTTTTTATCGTTTAAAAAGAAAAAAATTTAAGTGATGCCTCAGTTTTCCTTTATGTGCAGTCAAATCGCCACATAACCCTCTCTCAACTTAAACTAACGGCAGATGAGGGTCTTGTTAACAGAAGGACTTACACACGTAACAGAGAAAACAATAAGGATTCAATAAAACGTAAAAAAACTACAGGGACCTAATTTAAAATTTGGTGAAACTATAAGGACTGGCATATTAGTTTTCCCAAAGAAAAAAACAAAGCAAAACAGTCTACTTTCTTCAACGGTTCCAATGGAGACGTGTCATTTAAAAAAGGGGAATATTTGTTTGGATTGTTGATGGCTCCCCTTTTAATAGAATTTAATATATATTTTAGTATATTGTGTGAGTCATCAACACTAAATTAAAGGGATTTATTGGAGATTTTTATAAGATATCGATTTACCACATTTATTGAGGGGATTTTATTGCAAATATTATAATTTTAAATTCAAATAGAAATATTTAAGATTAGATAAAAAATAAATAAATGAAAAAACTTTAAAAATTTTGTTAAGGTATTAAAAGAAAAAAGAACGTTCCGGTGGTTAGTGGTTTGATGCCATTATTAGCTTCATTAATGTTATTAGGATTAGTGTTTTATTTTGATTTTATTCGTCTTTCTTTTTCCAATGCCGCCACCATGCGACAGCGCTTTTGGGATGGTTCTTATTGGAGACCTAAAGAGCAAAAAGGAGCAGAGGAGTTCGAGAGAGAAAGCAGGCGCGGCTTCACTGTTCAGTCATCCTCTTCCTTGGAACGCATCTGAACCAGAGGGGGGGAGAGAGAACACGATCGTACAGAAGGAGAGGAGTAGCAGGGACCTTTTTGTCTTCAAGAGAGGGGATGAGCAGCTGCTGCGGTCGTCGACAGAGAAGGAGGCGCCGAACTGAACAAAGAGGAGGCGAGCTACACTGGAGCTGTAGATGGACGCCATGTTTGCTGTTCATCATCACCTTCAATGCAAGCTGAGATCTTAAATGAAAGAGGAGGACCAGAGAGCTGAAGTTTGAAAGGGTGTCTTCCCTTTCTTCAATCTAACAGCAGCGACATCTTCATTTTCTGTGTGCTTTCAATAGACTATCTCTTCTTCGCTTTCCTTTATCATATTGATCTGGATTGGTTTGTTGCTGGGATGACTTTAATTGTAATTATGAGTAGCCAAATAGTTGGCATTGGGATTATGTCAAACCATTGCAAGGATTGAGACTTGCTATTACTCTCTTTAGTTGTTAATGTCAATTATGTGTTAATTTTATCTTGTGCCAAATACTTCTATGTGATTGGCCACCATGTAGATTCCTGTGTTCAATTAAATTAAGTTTGAGAAAGTTAATTTAATTATAGAATTCAGGTAAAATTATACTAGACTTAAAGTTTAGAATTAAATGGATGGTTTGTTAGTAATATAGAGATACAGTTACTAACTTAGCATTGTCAAATTAAGGTTATTGCTTAATAATTATTTTCTCTTAATTATAGCAAGAGATTGTGCATGTTAAGTGAGGATATAAATTTGGTTTAACAAAGCTAAATCAAAATCTTTTGAACCTTAGACTAATATGTAATGTCATTTAATCACTAATAGAGTAGTAATTATTTAAGTCTCATGAATTCAAATGGTGAGAAGTAGTCCTATGCTCCTGTTGTCTTGAATTAAAGTTTCAATTGAGCTTTTGTCAAGTTATTTCCTCTTTTTTTTTTTTAAAAAAAAAGTCAAGTTATTTTTTAGGATATAAACTCTTTAAATGATTTTGATCGACCTAGCTAATTGATAGCATAATTGTGACAATTTCTTCACTTTTGCCTTACTCCTCATGGAACAACAACTCTTTATCCTACTTATGACCTGTATGCTTGTGGTAAGCTAAACAGTGAACAATTGCCACTATAAAAAATTTGTTCATTTGTAGTTGCTAAAATGGCAGATTTGTAATTGCTACAAACGCCAGTAGTAGCGGTTAAGGAACACCGTGGCAAATGATTTTGTAGCGGTTCTTTAGAACCGTTACGTGTGTCAATAAAACCGCTACTATGTTTATAGTGGTTTTATCCAACCGCTACAAGATGCATCTATAGATTAGACTTTTTAGAAGCATCTTGTAGAGGTTATCGAACTGATACAACTGTCATTTGAATTTGGGGATTAAATTTTTACATTTTTTTTGTAGCGGTTGGCTAACAGCTACAAATGTTTTGGCAAATTTTTTTGGCAAAAAGTGGGTATGGCAAGAAATGAAATTTGAAAATTTGGCGCCAATGTTTTTGTAGTGATTAGCTAATCGCTACTAATTAATTTTAGAAATTTGAAAATATGATACTAGAAATTTGTACCCATTGGCCAACCACTACAAATATTTAATGAAATTTCAAATTCCTACGCCAAAAATTTAAATTTAAATTTTAAATTTAACTTTGTAGCAATTGGCCAACCACTACTAAATGTTACATAAATTTAAAAAACAATTGCATGAATACATTTTTCAATTTATTTTTCCAATATTATTTTGAATGGTTGTATAATAAATAAAAATTTAAATGATAATAATTATTATTTGAGGAGAATAATTAAATTAAGTTAGATAAGTATGAATATTATGTTTAATATTGAGAAACATAATGTGTAGGTAATAATCATTTAGATTCTTGACTTCATGAAATTGAAGTTGAAGATGAAGAGATATATTTGCTTATGAAAGGAATGTTGAAAATGTGGAGGAAGGAAACATCCTTGACTTTTTGTAGAAGGGAAAAAAATGTATAAGAATTATATGAAGAAACAAAATAAAATGAAATGATGAAATCAAGATTTGAGGAAAAAAATTAGCTCAGAAGCTCAGCTCTTCATCTAGAATATTTGAACAAGGGAGAGAAAAATGAGAGAGGATAGAGGTTGGAAGAAATGGAAAAGGTAAGAAATGAGATGTGGTGAGGATATTTATAGGGAGCCAGCGAGACATTTGGTAGTTTGTAGGGGTTGGAAGAAATGGTTAAGGTAACGGTTTTTGTAGCCCCTTTTTTTTATAGAGGTTATGTGGTAGTTTGTAGGGATTTAGAACCGCTACAAATATCAATTGGATTTTTTTTTAAAAAATGAATTGATTTCTTTACAAAAACAAAAGTGATATGTTTTAATCATTTGTTGTCACCATCCCTGAAGAAAAAATGTGTGGAGAAAATGTTAGTGTAAAGTGTATGACTTTGTACAAAAAATATATTTAAATTAAGTGATAATAAAGTGTAATTTGGAAAAATGTATATAATTATAAGTAAATTGACATCGTCTTTAGGGAAGAAGTTGTCAAAAATGGTGTGCTAGAAGGGCTTACTCAAGTAGGTGATGTTATCACTATCATCCATGCCATAAAGGTCTTGAGGCTTTAAATGAACCACCATATTCCAATCTCTGTGCCTTTCATCCTCCATATAATAAACCTGATGTCACTACTACAAAATCACTATTACAAAAAACCAAAGCTGTGGCGCTTATAATTGAGTAGCTGTAGTGCTAGAGAAGTGCTACATATCTGGACACTACTAAAAGAAGTTTGGCGCTTGGAAGCGCCACAACATTTTAATTTTTTTTTATAAGGAAGGCCCTCCTGTGGCGCTTGGTGAGGCAAGTGCCACAAGAGGGGGGGTCTCTTGTGGTACTTGCCTCACCAAGTGCCACAGGAGGGTCCTAATTTTTTTTCTTTTTATTTTTTTTGGTACTTCTTGTGGCCCTTGTTTAAAGAAGTGCCACATGAACTCTTTTTTTTCTATTTTTTTCATATCTCCCATAATTACAGTATTGCACACTGCATGGTCTAATAAACATTTTTATCTATATCTATAGCACAGCAAAATGAAGTAAAGCAAACAACAATGATGGATAACTTTAAAATGAAACAAACAGATGATTAATTAGTTAAAGTAGTACGTAAAATGATTATACAATATATTGTACATAAATGAATTATACAACAAATTCAACTTGAATATATGCATGCATGACACAGCAATTGCCAAGAAACAACACAACAAAGGCCAACAGCTAGTGATGAATTAAATAGTATAGTTACCCAGAGATTTGCCTAAACACATATTCACACCATTCCTCGATCACTTCATTAAGCTGATATGGTAGTCAAAGTGTCACAACATTGATCTTCATAATACTACACATATATACAATCAGCCAAAAAATAAAAAGAATTATAATCAGTAAAACGTAATTATCAGGCACTAATTAAATTTAATTAAAACACAATATGAAGTGCAACTAAATGACTTACTTTTTGAGGAATAAATGCCTGATCATGTGTAATTACATCCTTCATAATTTTCATTATGTAATACCCACAATCATTGTCATTAGGTTGGAAAGGGCACTGCAAAAATATAATGCAATATTATATTTAGCTCTGTTTATGAATAAAAATTATTTACTAACAAAGTTTAAGTTAATTCATATATCAGTACCAGTATCTTCTTCCAAGGATAGCTAAGGTGAGGGTCAGCAGCTTTAGAATAACTTAAGGAGACAAAGGCTGGATACGCAGTCAAAGCGCTAATAAAATAAATAGAAACTGATGATTACTTTTGGTTATTCAATCACGTATGCAAATATTTACACATACGCACATACACTTACCTATTGAACAATAGTAACATATCAGAACGGTTTTGTGGAAGACCATCTCTTAGCAGATCCACATAGTAAATTCGAGAGCCTGAAAGTTCTGCTAGATTGATAACTATCAATATCCAATGGGGCCTAAAATATTTTAAAAAATTTGTTTCAACAATAATGATATGATAAAAGTTAAACAATAAAAACAAAATTTGTACCACTAATAACTTACCCTGCATTGTATGGTACTAAAAATAGTGTAGTTGGTGTCGCTCTCTTTCTAAAGTAATCTTTTAGATCATTAGACTGCGCATTTATATCTACTTTATCCCCATGATAGCCAACAAGAAAAGGGTTAACAAATACGAATTGGACTATGTTTGTATCCATTAAGATCTCATTGTATAAATGTTTGGTATAAAACAAACAGTGTCATGAAAAACAAAAGAAAAGGAATGAGAAATATTAATAATAATGATAAATGATAATGGTCAAGTACCTTATCCAGAAGTTGATAGCTAAAGCACTAATCCAATCACGAGTACATATGTCATGCACGACCTCGACAGTAACATAATCAACCAGACCACCAACATTGTAGATATGTCTTTCAAGATGTATTTCCAGTCCTGCACCGATCAATCGTGGTGTAATCGATACTAATTGATCGCGATATGAGGTTAGTCTTCTTTTGCTCTGTTGGCTAGCCGATGCTTTTGACTTGGGTTGTGTTGTCGAACACTTTGAGATCTTACCATAAGGTTGGATTTGTGTCTCTCTAGACTGTCCACCCTATGAAAATCAGAAAGTTAAATCATAGTTCTAGATGGAAGTATGAATGAAAAATGCAGGGAATTGTAAATGGACAACCTTTTCATATGGCTCGATAAGACCTATTGGCCAAGCAATATAGCACCTACAACATCTTTCACCATTATTTGCTCATCCCGAGACGGGATCTGTAAGAGGGCGTCTTCATTCGTGCAAACGTCAACCCTTACTCGGAGTATGTTTTCGGGCAACGGTGAATTGTGCAATGTGTCGTTATCAGTGTTGTAGGCAGAACCCACTGCAACCACGTGCTTGAAAGCTTGATCGACATATAACTTGCATTGAAATTCGCCCTATAGAAAATACAGTTAATATGTTATAGTTCGCTAAATTATAATGTAACATAAAATTAAGTAGAGAAGTAATTAATTACCAAAGGAAAAGGGACTTTAGGCATGGAATTGCAACTATTTCTGACACTTGGGCTTTCACAGAAGGGAATATTTTGTGTTGGCCTACACTGCACGAACTGTTGTATTTGTGTTGTTAACAGCGCATTCTATTTTTGCATCAAACGCATTTGTTCTAAGAATTATTCTTCTCATTGTTCCTTGTAGCGCATTTGTTCTTGAAGTTCTTGAATTTGATGCTTGAAACTAGTCATCTCGTTATGTAGCTGGGAAACGTCACTTCTATTGGAGAGCTTCTGACATCTGAAGTATGCTGATGAGGTGACAGCAAAACCAGTACCCCGAACACGACCATCATACTCGGGTACTCCTAGCGCGCTGCTCCACAAATCGTCCCGGCCAACATAGCTCACCAACGTAGGATCCTTTTGTGTCATTTGTCACTATCACAAAAAGAATTACAACAATATTAGTTATTACATAAATCAAGTTAATACAAGTAAAGCTAGTTATTTATTGTACGCATAATCCAATACTTACACAATATTCGGCTACTCTTCTTGCTTCCTCACTACAAATTTCACCTTTCTTATTTGTGACATCGGCTACCCACAGATCATGTCGTGGAACCTGTGTAATATCTGAATTTGATTCTTTTATCTTCACAACAAATTTAGTTGAACTTAAATGATTTTCATACAATTTATCTACAAATGAAATAATCATTAGTCCGTACCAGTTTTCTTTCTAACTGTGTGTATGAAACAGGTCCTTGCGTGTACCGGTATGCCATGTTTGTCCGTTAGCTCTATTTTTCTCACTCAACTCCTATTTAGATCAAAATGATTCATATTAATATATAAATGTTAATTACAAATACGTATATTATCGTTAATAAGGAAAGTCAAATAAATTATATTACCAAGAATTCCTGAGTTGTATGTGTTCTGATAAAATCATCCCACATTTCTTGAGTGATGATTCCTTCGTGCAATGGATAAGGTGGTGTATTAATGATATTGTCATCATCATCCCTCAAGTAGTATTTGACAAGATCAGAATGAAACTTTCTCATAAGTTTTCCAGCTTTTCTTAGCATGAAGTTCTTCCGATCATCATCAATAATAAAAATGCTCTGTAACATTAATAAAAAACATATATAATATGTAAGATTGAAATTAAGTGAAATAAAGTAAACCAAACAATAATATAATTAATGTGTTACCTGTGCTTCATCCCAGATGTCATCCTCATAACATTTTTTTGCCATTTTCCAGTTTTGAACTATAATAGGGACTCTGTCCCGAACTATAGTCCCAATCAAGTTATTTAATGAGGTACCATTCTCGCTGAACGGGTTTCCTTTTTCATTCCACTCTAGTTGTAACTTGATTCCCTTACTTTTCAATTTGATCAATCTTGCCATAACTGTCCTACCACGTCTTACGTTGTCCTCAAATCTTTGTCTACCAATGTTCTTAGGAACATCATCAGTTTCATTGTGTGGTGAGTCCATACTCCTGGAAGTGAAATAAACCAAAACAAAGCATTAGTGTACAATGTCAAACATGTCAACGAAAGCAAATTATTTTGAAATTTATAAAAATGTACGTACAAGTAAAACAAACCAATGAACTCATTATCTTTTCCTTTTTCTGCTTTGATTTAAAATTTTATTCTTCAGAATTCGTGTTGGATTGAGAAATGTTTTTCTCGTGACCCAAGTTCCCTCTTCATGATCATGTCTCATGTATACGGTTCCATCTCCATCTCCATCTTCATCTCCATCTTCATCTTCATCTGCATCTATATCTATACCAATCTCTACTGACCACAAATTCTCAAATGAAGGATCATCATCATTGATGTTCAAATTTTCATTACTTTCAAAATCAACTTGTTCTTGACAATTCTTGTTGGATGGGAGTACAATAAACAAATTCTTTTTAGCAGATATTTTTTTCTATGTGCATCACATCAAGAAAATGTCTCACATATAAAGACTTCCAATATGGAAGTTCAAAGAAAATAGACTTTTTCTTCCAACCACTTGCCTCGATTTGTTTTGCAAAAGGCTTGCCAAAATTGTTATTCTAGTCTTTTACCTTGGAATACACTTGGGCATTGGTCAACATCTTCGGTGGGCTACCTTCTTTTGAGTCACCATTGAAAGGTTTTTTCCACTTCCTCTACCGATGTTGTGATGGTAAGAATCTTTAATGCCCTATGCAAACATTTTTCTTACAATGATGAAGTCGCACTGAATGAGTGTCATCTTCATATATAGGGCATGGACCATATCTTTTGATGCTATATCCCGTGAAATTACCATAAGTAGGGAAATCATTAATTGTGCCAAACAACATGGCTTTCAAAGTAAAACTTGGTTCCATGTACCCATCATACACACTGGCGCCTTCCTCCCAAAGCAACTTCAAGTCATCAATTAAAGGAGCCAAGTATACATCTATATCATTCCCAGGTTGCTGATAACTCTTCATATTTTGTACATTTAAAGAATATTTTGAAGATAATTGGAGAGTTATCTATGCAATTTTAGAAGATTCAATGAGATTTTATTATGAAAAGATCAAATCAAAGTGGTGAATTATTTTTCGGATTTAGATTGTAAATATTTAGGATATAATAATTAATTTTAATAAGATAAAGTTTCTAAAAAGAAAAAAAAATTAGTTATTTTTATTTTATCTTATCTTATTTTATGTGTTGAGCATCACGTTTGGGCTTGGGCTTCTAACTAATTGCTAACCTAATTGAAGAAAAAAAAAGCTACGGGATGGTTATGGGTGAGAAGGCAGCACTATTCATCATCATCTTCACCTATTGAGAGAGCCAGGGATTGAGAGCTTGGTATTGGAGAGTTGTGAGAGCAGCTGGAGGGAGGCGAAGCCGCACAGTGTAGTGGAAAAAAAAAGAAAGAAACATATCATCATCTTCATCTATCGAAAAGAAACAGAGGGTGGCATTATTCATCATCGTCTTCACCTATTGAGAGAGCCAGGGATCGAGAGTTGGGTATTGGAGAGTTGTGAGAGCAGCTGGCAAGACGCAGCCGAAATATCTATGGGGAGGGATCAGCATCAGCTGTTGTGAACCAGAGGAAGATCAGGCAGAGAGGAAAGAAGTAAGCTAAATGGGAGGCGTCATTTTAGATAGTCAGCTTCATCTTTTTTGCAGAACCAGAGTGAGTGAGAGAAACCTAGAGATAGCGATTGTTCTCCAACAGCAACTCCTCACCATTTTCCTTGAGCTGAGTCAGAAACAGAGAGGCGATCGGAGGAGCATCATCTTCAGGAACTGGGAGTCTACGATTGGAGCTCAATTGAAGGACAATCACATTGGACCCAGAAGCTAGGAGTTTTAGAAGCTTAAAGGAACCAGAGAAGAAGCTACACATTTTGTGATTAAAGCTGGAGATCTAAGATGTCGTGCTCTGCATCCCTTTGTTAATCTTTTCCCTTTTGTTGTTTGAATCTAAATTCATTTTGGCTGAGATGACACTGAATTTTCCTTTGCTCTATTGTTGCTCTGGATCATATTGGTTTGTTGCCAAGATGAGGATTCTGTCTATAGTCATCATGTTTGGCTAATTTCTTTTGAACCTATAGTAGCTATGAACTGATTTAAGGATTTGAGCATGTAGGAACTAATTAATCGTGGTTAGTGTCAATTTTTGTTTACTTAATCTTGTATTAATTTATCTACTTTGTGCTTGATCACCACTAAGTATGAATTTGGGAAATTTAGATTATCCTTGGGAGAGGAATCTTAATTAGACCATATGATTAAGTAATGTGGGATTACAATTTATTCTAATTTGTCAATAGGATAGGAATATACCTATTGGACCCATATAATCATATTAGAGTGAATTTAAACATTTATTGCCTCTTGAGTAAATTAGTTAGGGATAACAATTTTAACTTGAGAGAGGGGTATAAGTGATTGGAAGATACTTATATCCATTAATACTCTAGATTAACAAATTAACATTAAGTGCTTTTAATTGGGTAAATACATGCTCTAAGACTTAAAGAAGGGATTAGCCACTCTAGGTTGTTTTTATCAATTGAAATATTTAAATCATTATAATTGTTTCTCTTGCATTTGTTTAAATGGTCTTTCAATCTCTTCCTTTGATTTGCTCAACTTAAATGAAAATGGGAATTTTAATGCCTAATTATCTATTACCTTGAATCTCTGTGGGATGACCTTGATTTGCTACTATACTATTCCAACGACCCGTATACTTTAGGTGCTTATTTAAAATTTAGTAGCATCAAGTTTTTGGCGCCGTTACCAAGGATTCAAAGCAATTGGTGATTAGAATTAGAAATCCTTTAGTAGTTTTAGCTTGAGCAATTTTATTTTATTTTTGTTCCTTCTTTGTTTTAGTGTGATAGTCTTGAGATCTGTTTTGCCTTTCAGGTACTTTAGTATATGCCCCGCAGATCCAAAGCACCTAAGACACCACAGAAAACAAGGAGCATCCAAGAACTTTTGGAAGCTACAAAACCTCACACTCAACCAAAGGAAGGTGTACACATTGAGACTATAGTAATGGCTGAGGATGAAAATGATCACTTGGGTGTTAATGATTTCTTGGGAAGAAAATGTCGTGGGTATCAATCAGGAATCCGAGTGCCTGAATTTCAAGCTAACAACTTTGAGATAAAGCAAACTATGTTGAAGATGCTTGAGCTACATGATCAATATGTTGAAAATGATTTAGAAGATCAATATCGTAACACACTGAATGATCTAGTAAATCAAGTGGACTAATCCGCTTCCCAAAACAATAAGATAAGCAAGGACACAAGATTTTATCAGGATCTTTTGTGTGCTCAATTGCAAATGTAATAAAATCTTTCACCCCATCTATATATTCCCTTGAACACCGATTAGATGACATCCATTTACGATCCATCTATACCTTCAATCTATTTTTTAAAAAAGTACGTGGTTAGTTGTATGACTATTGCATTTACTAATTACTTTTATATTCTCTTACCAATTTTAAAATTAATTCCCAACATGAAATCTTCAAAATTGAAGCTTTCTAAGTCTTAAACCCTATGTTTTAATTGAAATATAATCCATTTATTATTCCCAGGCATTCTAATAATTTTTCACAACTCATAGCAAAAGAAACCATATTTGCCACAACATATCATAGGTAAATTGAAACTATAATGAATCACAATGCAAAAACACAATTCAAATAAATTAGAACTAAATTAGGGATATACAAAAAATTAGAAAATAATCATCACTAAATTATATTTTTTTATTAATGGATCCAAACTAAATCCTCTGGTATTTATTATTAAACTAATCCACTAGTATTTATTATTTTCTTGCAAAAAAATCTAAAATAATCATCAATAAATTATTTTTATTGATTAACATGAAGAAAAAAAATAAATTATAAAATATTCATCAATAAATTGTATTTATTGATTAGTGGATCCAAACTAAATTTCCTAATATTTATAATGTGTTTTGGCAAGATTTATATAGAGATAAAACAAAATTCAATATAATGGAATATAAAAATAAAACGGTGTTACTTAATGGAGTTAATTACTTAAAAACAAAATGGAATTTAACGATGTTACTATGAGTATTAAAGAATAATATATAGATATTGAAATTTTCTTAAAATATTATTAAAATATTTAATTTAATGCGGTTTAATGAATGGGAGATGAAATAAAAAGAAAAACTAAAAAAATCAGAAATAATTGAAGTATAAAAATATTTTCTCTATTAAAAATAAAAAAAATGATTAAATTTTTTGGAAATACAAAAATTAGAATCAAAATTAATTATAAAAATAAAAATATATAAGAAATTACACTAAGGGAATTGACGGAAAAATATGAGAGAATAACAAAGTATCACACCGATTGAAATATCAACACTAATTAATAAAGATCATCACATTCACACATGTGCACAAGCTTAAAGGATCATGACACAAATATTGGGCTTTTTAGGGTTATAACTAAGTCTAAATAATGTTTTTATTATTATCCTTCTTTTTTTTAAAAATTTAAATTATATCCCTTTAAGAGTTTGTAAGAATATATTAGAAATGGGATATATAGATATCTTAATGAGATAACTTTACTTTTCTTTTTAGTGAAAGGTATTATATTAACCAAAAGAAATATGTACAACGTTGTGAAACTAAACAACAGCTACGTTTTGGCCAAAAAAAAACTGCAGCTATGTCAGACTTTACAGTATATATGCCTTTGAAAGTTGAAAAACTTCTATTCAATTCGTGTGTACTGCGTGCTAACTAGAACATAGATATTGATTTGTAATGAAAAATTACAGAAATTCTATGCCAATTAAAAAAGAAAGCACGTTGAACTTACAGTTTAACTGATCAGTGTAGTGGAGTGGGGGACCACCTTTGTCTGTTGGTGATGCAATCTTCAGTGAGGAGGAGGAGGAAATTTGAGCAATTAGGACCAACTGGAATGGGGACCAAAAGTGGAAGACAGTACAAAAAAAAGGGAACAATTGAAACAGGAGTGGGGATAATAGTAGGAATAAAACAAAGAAGTAGATTCAATGATGAAGACGTGTGTGCGTGTGGGTGGTTTTTAAGCGTAAAGATGACAGGAAATGGAGGGTAGCAGTCAACGGTCATCCAGCAAGAAGATGAGAAAGGGAAAGTGAGAGAAGAAGGGAATAATTAAAGTAGGATGGAGTCAAAATAAAAGAGAGGGAGGGGATTCACCACACAGGAAGGGAAAAAAAGATAAGGGTGGGAGCGAGGAGAGTTGTGATTGGTGGGTAAAGGATAATGTAATCCACATTAAAGGTAAAAGAATTTGTTTTTATTTCTTAAGTCAAGTGTGGCGCCTGTAAGACTACAGGCGCCACAGTAGGGGAGACTAGTTGTGGCACTTGTTTATCCAGGCGTCACAACTGGACACGTGGGCCCATGTGTGGCACCTTCCTTGGAAGGGGCCACACGTGGCCTATCATTAGCTGTGGCGCCTGGATTGTCCAGGCGCCATAGCTAGGTCGCACTGACCAAGTATGGTGCCTACCTTGGTAGGCGCCACACTTGGCCCCACCTCCTATGGCGCCTAGGATCCCAGGCACTACAGCTGGTACCCAAAATTAAATAAAAAAGTTAAAATATAAAAAACAATAACAAAGGAGGAAGCCGTGGCACTTCTTTAAAGAAGGGCCACAAAATGTGCGCCACCTTTCAACCTTTTTGTAGTAGTGAATATAGATTTTACTACACGAAAGGACATCTATTTTTCAAAAAGGGAAGTAAAAGATAAAGGCGGTGGCATTTTTGTAATTATGTGTGTCAAATTTGACATATTAGACGTCCCAATTTCAAAAAATAGATGTCAAAGGCCCAATTTTGGTGTTCCTAATATATTAGTGGCGTCCCTGATAAGGGACACCTAGGGCGTCCATAATATAAGGTATTGGCATCCTTGATTAATTTAGGGATGCCAAAGGTCTACCTTTGGCGTACCTAAATTAAATTTGGAATGCCAAAAACTAGTTGAATTTAAAATTGACAGTTTTTATTTGTCAGTTTCACACTCTCACGCTCATCTTCCTCTTCTTCTTGATTCAAATAGAAGACCCCTCACATTGCTGTCACCACAAGAAGAACCACTACCACCATGCCTTCACCACCACCACCTCCCTCAGCACTACCAATTCTCTCTCTTTTAACTTTAATATGAAACTTCTTGCTTCTTCCTGCTCTTTAACTCTTGCTTTTTCCTCTTCTCTCTCTCTCTTTTTTGGCCTCCAAATCTGTTCTATTTTCTTACCATTTTTTATTATTGTATCTTCTCTCTCTCTTTTTTTGGGTTTCCCTTCTATTTTATCTTCTAACTTGTGTTGTTATGGCTTACAGATCAAGATTTTGAACACATGCATCTTGGCCCACATTCCCGTTGAGAAGACAAGGTTCATCTCTCCTTGTTGCTCCTCTCTATTTTCTATTACGAGGAAATAAATTTCAATAATAGAAGCAGATGAGTTTTTTGCAACCGATTCTTTTTATTGTTTTCATCTTCTTCCTGAGATTTCAGCTTTGGAGTTATTATTGTGTAGATTTTGGATTTGGAGTTCAGATACTAGATCTGTAATTTTATTGATTATGATCTATAATTTATGATTTCAAATAATGTTTAGTCCAGGTCTATAATAAGCAATTTTTTTAAATAAAAGAACCTTTAGATGTCCCTTTTTTAAAAAAGGGGCGCCTAAAGTCACTTACGGCGTCCCTTTTTTAATGGACATTGTATCCTTACTTTACTACGACCCTGGCATAGACGTCCCCCTTTTTTCTGACGTTAAAAGGGCTAAAAAATGGATGTTAAAAGTGTTGTTTGTAGTAGTGTGTGCCTCTGAGGCAAGAATATATGGCACATCATCTTCATATTAACCGATGTAAATTAGCCAGGAGAAGTTTACTAATGTGATGCCTAATTTATTAGTTGTGAATCCTTGTGAAGTTGTTGTATTTGCCCACAAACGTTTGAAGAGTGTCATGGTGAAATGGCCTTGGTAATTTAGTTTGATGACGTCAACAAACTTTTCATAATAAGGGACGCCTCCAAACTACATGTTGCCATCACTACTGCTTGCGTAACTCCTTCTCTCGCAGGTGCCATAAAATCTCAAGTTTTGGGTTAGCAATCCTTGATCTCGTGAAACCATAGAAAACTTAAAGCCATTGACATTGTATGCAGTACACCTTCTTGCATGGTCAAGTGAGTTGATTGTGAGAGCTTTGAAATCTAGTGAGTGTGGGTTGCGGCCATTTAGTATTCAACACATAAACCAACTTGGGAATTCTCTATAGACCTTTTTATCAATCTCAAAGGATGTTTGTGAATGGATCTTGAGTTGACACTTCACATGAATTCTGAATTCCTTACAAGTAGTGTTGTAAGTGATGGTGATAATCAGATGTAAACAAAAGGTAAGGAAATATATAGAATAACATATAAATGTGCAATTCTTATAAAAGGAAGGGGATCAACTTGATTGCAATTAATTAAGATATGTCTTTGTGTTTGGAACTTCTCAGTTGCAGTTAGTTTGAAGTTCTCACTTCCTCCAATTGTTTACCAACACAAGGGATTAACAACTCTCTTGATGATGCCTCAAGTTTAGGACAATCATCTGCATGAGGTGGTCAATTGAAAGACATCTTAATGTCATCAAAGAACCTTGAACAGAAATAGAAGACCTCATCCCCTATATGACCTTTAGCAATAGAACCTTTTGACAATGCCTTATTCCTTACTTAAGATTTCAATTTCATAAGAAACTTATAAATTTAATAACAAAAAATGTTAATTGATGTTGAAAATATACAACTAGCAAATTTAGAATTTAATGCTAATGAACATATTTACAATGAGTACCTCTCTATAGGATACATATATCGATATTGAACTAGGCCAGATAGCTTTGTTTCATAAACAAGGTGGACTGTCAGGTGAACCATTAGAGTGAAAAAGGATGGAAGAAATATCATCTCCAAATGATAAAGTATAAGAATGATTTGTGTGACAGTTGATCAAGCTCCTCAACGATCAAAACCTTGGATCAAAGTTTCTAAAAGAAAGAACACATCTCCACTAAAACAATGGATATATTGGGAGGTAATGCATGTTTAATTGCCAATGGAAGTAACTGTTGCATAAGAAAATGTGAGTCATGACTCTTAGCCTAACAACCTTTCTTAGCCTGTATGTCAATACATTATGAAATATTGCTTGAATACACATCAGGAACTTTTATTTTATTTAAAGTTGCAAGGAGAATTCCTTGTTCAGCTTTGTCAAGGTGAATTTTGTTGGTTGAAATTTGCAATTCTCATTTGGCCATGCATCTTCATGAACTCCCATGTGGCCTATAAATCTTTTCTCACTTGAAAAATGATCTTTTAACTTGCTGGATTCGCTTAACATCATGCATAGAACATTATCACACACCTTCTTTTCAATGTGCATGACTATGGCATAGTAAATTACATTTCCGATATGGAAGAGTGAAGAAGATACTTATCTTTTGCCATTATGAGGATCAAAAGCAGAAGTCCTATTAGTCTTTCTCCCTACTTGTGCTGAATCGTTGTTTTTTCCAAACTCAAATTCAATATCCTTAAGTTATTGTAAGATATCTGCACTAGATAAAGTCTAAAGAGATAATCTTTTTTCCGATTTCCTAGTGAAACAATTCCATTGCAATCTAAATTCCTGCTTCCCATTGAAAAACCTCTGATGACCTATGAAGGTCCACTTTTGACTGTGGGGAAGGCACACTGAGTTAGAGTCAAAATTGCAAGTTAGACATGCCTTCCAAATATGCACATTCCACTTGGACAATGTTCCTAGCCCAAGAAAGTCACTTGTCATCCTTATATATCAATGCAGCACACAAGTTGAATAGTGTCTTCTCATACATGTCATATGTCTTGATGCCAATATTCCACAAGTCCAGCAATTCTTCAAAAAGCAGTTGAAGGTACACATCTATATCATTACCTAGCGCCTTTTTCTCTAGAACGATCATTAACAAAATGAAGGAGCTCTGTTTCATACATATCCAAGGAGGCAAGTTGTATAGAATAAGCACCTCTGGTTAAGTCATTTGCTATGGTGGCACAGGGCCCTATTACCTATGGGGTGCTATCTAACTTGACTATTGTCCCCCTATTGAAGAGGTCCTTTGGGGGGACGCTCATCTACCGCCTTCCCTTTCCCCATGTCTCTCCTGGAAGATATTATAACAACAACTATTCACTAAAATAGGCTCAAAAACTCATAAATCACTACTAGAAAAAATAGTTTTAACGTCCCTTTTTTTGGCCTTTTAACGTCTGAAAACAGAGGGATGTCTATTTAAGGGTCGTAGAAAAAAATGTCAATAACGTTCGTAAAATAGGGGACGTCTATTGGTAGGATTTTAGATGTCCCTACTTCAGATTAGGGACATCTAAAGTCTGAGGTGCACTTTAGACGTCCCTAGTTTGATTGAGGACATCTAAACTGACAAGAAAACCTTTCCTACATCCCTTTTTATTTTAAGGACGTTAAAAATTTTTTTAAATGGCCTTTTTATATATATTTCACTGTCTGGAAAATGTAAATTGCAGAAATAGAATGGAAACAATAGAATAAAACAACAGCAATTCTGCAGAATGGAAACAACAACTTGAAACACAGTGATCAACCCTAAGGCTCTACATGCAATAACTTTAAGGAGTAGCAAACTAATTAACTAACAAACCACACAAACTACACAACAATCTATATCCAACAACAACAACAACACTAATTATATGTACAATATATAGAACCATCACAAAAGTATGTCCTACACAAACTACTAAAGACTTTACTCTGGTATACATTGAAAAAGATGTTCAGCCGAAAGGTCTTTGATCATATTTATGTCTTCATATGAGTAGGCATCTTCATTGTCAAAAATATATAAATTAGAAAATAAGCTTAGATGAAATAATGAATCAAGTGAATGAATTGCCATTGAATTACAACACCAAAAATATTATCCTCCGATAATAAAGAAGTGATTACTTGTTCAAAATCTGTCATAATACCACTCTGAATGATGTTAAACATATAAAGTAAGACATAGTATCCACATTCCCAGCCGCGAGGTTGTTGAGGGTACTATAAATAAAAAGAAAATGGTTAAAATCAATAAAGGCATATCTAAAATGACCATCAATCAAAAGAACTTGATTTGAAACTACGTACCTTTGGAAATAACCATTTCGGCTATTTGCCACCTTTACGATCGCGTGGCTCGCCAAGTGCTCAATATGTCTGGGATGCCCTATCATTAAAATGAAAATCAACATAAATTAGACTAATTCATTTAAGTCAAGAGTAAAAAGAGTAAAATAAAAATTCATAGCACTAAAAAAAGAGTAAAAAGAAGGAAGCTAGCATTAATTCTTCTAACCCAAACAAAAATTCATAGCTTTATTTTCTCTACTGCGGTGCATTAGGTAAATGCAAGGAAAGAAAGTACCATAAGGTAAGGTGGGTCCCACTTTAAGGGGCTATTTGATATGAGGGGTTTGGAGGGGAAAGAAAATTTTTGTGAGTTAGATATAAAAGAGATGCATGGGGTTATAAAATTTTTTAAAAGATAAAATGTAAGAGAATAAGAACAATTAATTAAAAACTTTTAACCCCACTTCTCTAAACTTTATAAATCCAACTCAACAAAAGTTTTCCTCTCATCATTTTCCCTCCCTCTCTTGACACCAAACAGCCTCTAAATGTTGAGCCACCCATCTCCAATTTTCCATGGGTCTTTCTCTCTTTGTATGTTACCTTTGAGGTTGGTCTAGTTGGTAAGGATATGCTTCATATTCTAAAAGGATGTGGGTGCAAATTGATTCATGAATCATGTATATTAATATTAGAGGAGGTCTAAAGTGAAAAAAATATTATTAATTTGAGGACCAAATTGAAAATGAACTTTTCAGAGTGATCAATATAATAGGATTACATTCTTGAAAAGTAAAAGGAAAATTCCTATAAAAGGATGGTTGAATAAATCAATTTTTAATTTGGGTCACTAAACTTAATAAATTATAGATTAGGTTGTATGACACAATTAGAGATTTAAAAATTGAACCAAATTACATCCATGTCCCCTAGTTGATATATCATATATCCAAATGACTCAAATAAAATGATCAAGAGGCAAAAAAATCCCCAAATGCATGAATCACACTAATTATCACACACACACACACACACAGAGAATCAGGCTTCACAACACTCACATTCATAGACATGGACATAAATTTTGAATTTTTTATACCATGGAGTTGGAAAGAAATGGCTCTCCTGTAACAAAATAACCATATGTTTAAATTAAAAGAACAAAATAGAAATGATATGAAATGCAACAATTGACCTTGCCTTGGGTCTAAGATCGCCAACCTTAGAATAGAGAATGGACTTGTGATTCTTAATCTCATGTACCAGAAAGCATAGAGAACAAGATTATGGTTTTCAAGAATTCAAATTCAAATTCTACCCATTTTACTATGTTCTTGAACGCTAAAGGAAGCACCAAGTTCGACTAAACATTAAAAAATTGGCGCCATAATAATTCAATGATACAATTATAAATTGCTTCTATGATTTTGAAAAGTGTGAGAAAGCTTTTCTGTAAATTCTTAATTACGTCACATAAACAAGAGTCACGCTTGATATACACACCGGATTTTCTCAGAATCCAAGTGCAGCAACTATCGCAGACTCAGGTCTCAAAAAGAAAGCTAGTTTAAGAAAGAATACTCATTTCAGGCAGAGCAGAAGATGCAAAAAAAGAAATAATTAACCAAACTATTTTAAGAAACCCATAAACGCACCTAAATAATTCTGAGAATGCAACTGTAGCAGCAAATAGCAAGACCCACGGCCACAGGAATGGGAGAAGAGGGAAGACAAATGTAGGGGAGGTACGGCTCTATTCAGTGAAGGAGTTATGACAGTGTGCTCATGGGTATGGGAGAAGAGGGAAAACGAATGCAGCAGGGAAAGTGGAAGACAACAACAACTTATAGGTATGGGAAAAGAAGGAAGACAATGCAGAGAAGGTAAAGCTGCAACTCTACAGTTGCATGACGTGATGTTTTAGCGTCCCCTATCAAAATGGGGACGCCTAAAGTAAGCTTTAGATGTCCCTAGTCAAAATGGGGATGTCTAAAGCTCACTTTAGACATCCCCATTTATGCAAGGGACGTCTAAATCTGACTTTAGACGTCCTCAGTTTTTCTGGGGATGTCTAAAGTGGAGGAAATTTTTTTTTTCTAAATTCATCCAGTGCCAAAGCCTCTCGCCAAATATTGAACTTTGGGCAACCCTAACTTGAAAAGAGACTTCCTTTAAGGTAGTAAAATGTCTAGTTTGTAGTAATGAATATTACAAAACCATATTTAAAAAACAATAAAATTACTAAGAACAAATCTATTTAGCTCAAAAATGAAATAAAGTAAGTAACTTTACTAACCTAGACTGCCTAGCTCCTTAAAACTTCTAGCAAAACCTTAGATTTGATGAAAACTTCTTAGAGTGAATACAAAGAACAATTTTACCAAAAGTGGTAAAATGAGGGGTGGCGGCATTTATATAGCCTTGTAATTTGTAGTGGTTGACCCCAAAACTACTACATCAACCACTACAAATCTTGAAACCCTATCTTGATCTATGTGACACTTTGTGGCAGTTCCTAGGAATTGCTACAAACCTGTAACCTTTTGCTTTCTGTAGCAGTTATTGCCTCACAAACTACTACAAAATCATGAAGAACACTACTTTGTAGCGGTTTATAGAAACCGCTACAAACCTACAACCTTTTGTCTTATGCAGCGGTTCGATCAGCCACACTGCTACAAAAAAATTGCTACAAATGTGTCGCCAGCTTGGCACCTTTTGGTGCCAAGCTGGCACCACATTTTGTCACGGTTTGTCTAATCCAACTACTACAAATGTGGCGCCACATTTTTTAGGTGTTTATTTGAGCCAACCGGTACAAATTATGGATACTTACCAGCGTGCCATTTGGCGTGAGTCATACCATTGCGAATTTGTAGAAAATAGCTACAAATCCTTATATTTGTAGCAGTTTTTTTAACCACTACAAGTTAACCGCTACTAAAAGGAGGTTTTTTTTGTTAGTGTGCAGGTGATTTAATATAGTTACATTAATTAAATTATTATAATATTATAGTAATTTATACTATGAATCTATGTTGGGGTGATGGGATGCACTTTTAACAGATAGATCAAGATCAACCAAGTAGAAAAGGAGATGGATTGAAGAACAAATTAGAGATCATTGAATATATTGGGAAATTTGTAAAAGAGAATATTACACACAACTTTGTCCATTAGGCTTAAGAGATTGTCATATCAGTTCTACGAGAGAATGTGTACATCTCAAAAATTTTAGAAGAGATTTATAAAGCATATTTGAGGCATAGGGATGCTATATAAAAATAAAAAAGCCTAAAAAAAATTATTTGGCGAAAAGCTATTCTTAGGCCAGAATTTCAGGAAATTAAAGAATGGATAATTATTAACAATGTATAAAGGCCCAAAAAAATTAGAGAGAAATTATAGATAGCTATTTTGGGAAATAAAGGAGTTTATGGAGAAGTTTTTTCTCAAAAAGAGTTACATATATTTTTAAATCTATTTTGGGAAATAAATAAGCCAAAAGCTTTCATACTTAGCGCTTCTGTACTATTCTATAAATATTTTGAATGTGAACAAACTCAATTAAAGGGGGAATTGTTTTTGGTGTTTCGATGGGTTTTGATGTTGTGAGTTGGTGCCTTTATATAGAGGAGGTGAAGATTGAGTTGTTGGGATTAAGATATGGCTTTACATGCAGACGCTTATCCTATTTTGGATCTTCGTAGTGGTTCTCGATTGCGCCTTTTGCATGCATGATTTATTTGATTAATAAAGTAATATACTTTATACTTTGTTGTTTGTTCATTATTAGCATCTTATTGTCTTGGACTTTTATGTTGCACCTCTCTTGACTTGACTTGACTTTTCTCTCTGGTGCTTCTTTTAGCAGATAGCCATGAAAACGTGTTAAGCCGTCTACTGTTTTTGGTAATTTGATGGATGATATGTGTAGTAGTATTTGAATAAATAAAAATCGTACATGCAAGTGGAATTGTCATTCTTTTTGGTTACAAGAGTTGAAATTTTTTTTTTATAAATACAAAGAAATGCTATATCTTAACCTAACGTAGTACATATTTTTCTGGTTAAAAGATTTGAAAAAATGTCAGGTTTATGAAAATGGGGGATCTCATTTTGAATTGCAAGCGAGAAAAAAAGGAAAAGAATAGAGGCTAATAATGTGAAGCATACTTGTGAAATTATTGGTGGTAGCTACAGGACACCAATCTTTTAAAATATTTATTAATTAATGAGTGAAAATGGCCAATTATGAAGAAAAACCAACCACCAATTATTTGACTTTTTTAGATTAAGAAGCTCAGAGTTTTTGACCCAGATCAGTTGACAAGAGAATTCCAAGTGCCCGATGAGGTTTGACTTGGCGGCACCCATTTAACTTAATTTTGTGGCATTAAAATGAAAATTTTAATTTCCAATTTTAATTTTTAATTATTAAAATTCATGAATTTAATTAGTCTTTCAAAAGAACGAAAAATCTACCATGCACGTAAAAAATGAATATGCTTGTAATTAAATCATAAATAATTATTTTTTGTGATATCTTTTAATGATTAAAATTCAATTGATAGAGAAGCGGCCAATGGAGAGTCTGACTTTTTTTTCTGGGTAAAAGTTTCAGACTTTTTGATTCAAGTTGTTATAGCATTTCATGCGAATCAAAGGGGACAACTGTTTCTCTTTTGGTTTTAGGTAATTATTATCATAAATTCACAATTATCATCATGACGGACAATTTTTTTCCCATTTTTTTCTTTTTCTGAAAATGTTCTATTCATATACTACATAAAATTGATCCGAAAAGCATGATGAAATTGTATTTTGGGAGCATAACAATTAAGTTCCCAGAGAGTGATTTAATTATAATAACATCCCGAGGAATTTTGACATGTCAATATATTCTCAAAGGTCGATATGCAATTAATTAAAATATTTAAATAGCCCGGTGCAATTGGTAATTAGTATCCTATCATTTTTAACTTCGTATAACTGGTAAAATTTGTGATTAAAGTTTCTTTTTTCAAGGAAAATATAATTTTAACTTGACAAATTGTTGGATCACTGCCAAGAATTGCAACTACTACTCAATTATTTGTAACTTTGGATAGTAAATTTGTAACAAAAGTCCTTGCTAGTTTTTTTTTTTTTGGATCAAGAGTACTAGTATCTCCAAGCCACTTTGCATTTGGAATTGATTCCTTTTAAGGCTTAGAATATAAATAGTTTTCGTGTCTCATATCAAGTGTGCTTCCTGGTACTCAAATTTTTGTTCTCCCTTTGAGGTTGAAGCCGCTTACTATCTCAACCAATAACTTGTTGGTTAAAATTCCAAGTTTTAATATGGAAAACAAAATTGTTTTATACAAGTTTCATATAGAGCTTTTTAACTCACCATATATATGCAGACAAATGGTGTGTGCACACATACACACAATTGCTACTGTAATACCCTGAATTTTGGGATTGAATGTTAGAGAATAAGCCTGAATTAAGTAGACTACTAAGTCCTAGGTTAGCCAGTGTTCCAAATCTATTATCTAATGTTTCTTATATCTTTGAGGTAGTAAAGGGAATAATATGGTGAATTTTGGAGAATGTGATTATGCTTCCAGTGAAATTTCATGTGAGACAGTGAGTTTGTCATATGGTTTTGGATGACCATATGATAAGAAAAAATTATGAAATTTTACAGGATGATAGTAGACATCTTAAGTTTTAATTTGATAGGTATACAAATCATTTGAAGCTATATGCAAAAAGTTATGAATTTTTGAATTTAGCCCAAAAAAGTAGGAAAGTTTCTAGAGCAGCGTCCAAAGAATTTAATTCTGAAATTTTTTTGCTTCAAATTGGCTAAATTATATATTTTTCCTTGTAACTAGACTCAATCTATAGCCTTTAGAATTACTTCGATACGACGTCTACAAATTTAGTTATGCTTTTTCAAAGTTTTGGTAGAAAATCTGCCAGAAAATCCAAAAATGGGAAATTAGAAATTATGACATCAACATATTGCAACATGACATAAGCATGATATAAAGTCATCTTTCCTTCCTTATTCAGCCATAATCCGATGGCATTAGATAGTATAGAGAGAGAAAATAAATTTCAGAACTTGTAGAGAGAAGGAGGAGAAAATTTGCCAGATAAACTTGATTTCTTCAATGAATTAGCTCCTAACTTATATTATCCTTCCTCTAAGCCTCTTTTCTACATGATTCAAGGTATTTTGAAAGCAAAATCTAGGGTTTGAAAGGGGAGGAGTTTTGGCCAAAGAAGGAAAAGCAAGAAGGAGCTTGAGGTAACTTTGGAAACTTCAATCTTTGATTGTTCTGGCTCTTGTGGACAATTTAATCGGTGAAATTTTACCAGATTATCTTTATTTGTGAAAATGGAAAATGGGTTGTTGGAAGTGTTATGCTACCGAAATTGGTACTAAATGGTATTTGTAACCTAATTACACTGTTAATAAAGTGGTTAGGAGTAGAAAGAAACACGTCTGCGGAGTCGGAATCAAAAAACCCTAATTTTTCTCAGGAAATACCTAAATTTTGGCTAGGGTTGGTACAAGGAAGTAGAGTTGGATTTCAATGATTTGACAATTCTATTGAGTTTAGGAGGAAAAATTAGGTGGGGTTGCAGTTGATCACTTTATCGGAAAAGCCCGAAAAAGCATAATTACAAAAACACCCCTGAGACCCGGAAAGTGGGGCTACCAAGGGCATATTTGTCTTTTGGCAATGAATTTGATAATTCTGAGTCTAGAAATGGATTCCTTGGGCAAAAATAAGTTAGAATAGCCCTAGTCTAAACCTCAGGAAAAGTATGGTCGGATCAGGTACAATGGGGCCGGCTGGGTGCCTGAGAGCATTTTGGTAAATTTTCATAACAGACTCCTATAACCACTAGAAATGCTATGGAATTACCTAAAATACTACATGAATGGGTTTCAACCTAATTTTTGTACATTTTCAATTTTAGGATCAAGTTCAGAACCCAGTCGTTGGCATGTTTTACGAGGAGTACGTTTTGAAGCAAGCAAAGGTTAAGGTAGGGAACTTATATCTCCTGCATGTCTTTGATATTTGTGTTGGTGTATTGATGCATGTTATTGCTTTGCTTGATTATATGAAACATATATGAACGATTGAAGCTCTGTTTCTGTTTATCTATGGCCATAAGTATGTTGTTTGAAACATTGAGCACGCAGATATGTCATTGCGTTACAATGAGTTTATGTAATGCAAGCATGTCATGCATTAAATACTTATCCTGCATGCATATTAGTACTATTTCCTACTGAGATTCTCTTGAATCTCATCCTCTCCTACCAACAATTTAAACAAGTGAATATGGAAGGTACGCAGAGATCAGAGAAGAGAACTACACGAGAGGATTGCAGTAGTGGAACGAAGACAAGAGGATGTCTCCATTTCATTGGGACAGGTTTAGATACTCGAGTAGCCCTGTGTGGCTACATTGATGGTAATTATCATGTACAAACCCCTATAGGAATTCATTTATGTAATCATACACATGTTATCAGTATAATTATGCTATTCCTGTGTTTCTCATCAAACCATGCATTAATATTTCGCTGCAAGTCAAAATAAGTAAGGGTGTGATAGGTACACCCACTACTACAAATAGGATAATTTACGACCCAAATTAACGACCATTTTCAAATAACAGTAGTAGTAAAGCGAAGATGAAGTCTGGGAAATGTTTCAACGACTGTTCTTAGAAAAACAGTCGTTGAAACTTAATATTCAACGACCATTCTTAAGAACGGTCGTTGAAAGATACTTTCAACGACTATTCTTATGAATAGTCGTTGAAAGTGCCCAAAAAGGCGGGCTTGCTTGCTACTTTCAACGACTGTTCTTAAGAACAGTCGTTGAAAGTGCGCTTGCTGCCCACTTTCAACGACTATTCTTATAGAACAGTCGTTGAAAGTACCTTTCAACGACTGTTCTATAAGAACAGTCGTTGAAAGTGCTTTCATTTTCTGCTCTGATTCATTCTAGCGCGCGCTTCAGAGAAGTT